>OY728136.1:1830251952-1831501952 GCA_963277665.1 Viscum album
TGGGCCATTCCTTTGGCAATCTCTTGCCTATCATCCACAACACTTAAAAACAATGTTAGACAAAAAAGAAAGTGATTGTGATCATGAAAATCAAAGAGTGTGGGGTACAACAATCTCCCCATATTTTGATGATCACAATCACTTATCTAAGCAATGTAAAAACTTAAAAGAAAGGCATGCTTTAAATGATAAATTGAAAATAAATACTAAGCATGAGAGAAAAGATTCTCCCCCAATCAATCAAGAAATTTCTCCCCCTTTGTGATTATCAAAATAGAATGGGGCATAAAACTTGATTGAGGGAAATGATGAAAAACTAGATTTTAAATCAATTGAAAATGATATCAATTGTTAAAAATTTTGATATGAAAATTGAATAACAGTTTGAATTTAAAGTTTTGAATCAAAAATTGAATAGAAAATTTTGAATTGAAAATTTTGAAACCAAGAGTTGAAATTGAAAGTTTGAATCGAAAATTTTGAATTGAAAATTTGAATGAGAATTTTGAATGAAAATTTTTAAATCACAAAAAGGCTTAAAAGAACCTAACTCCCCCTAAATAAAGACAAAAAGTCACCGGGGAGAGGGATTTTGAAAAGAGATAATTTTATGCCCGGAGAGACTCGCTAAGAGGGATTTTTCAATCCACACTTGCCTTGTAGCGGGTCTTCTCCTATAGAATTCATCGGAATAAAAAATCGATTTGGGCCTACCATACCGGGCGTTCTTACAATTACATTCATATATGAGGTGCCCGGATTTTTTGCAATAATTACAGAATTTAAATTCGGAGCTCCCCCTTACAAAAATAGTGGGTGCATGGGAGGAGGAGGCTTGCTTGGAATAGCCAAGCCCTTGGGTGGTTCTAGATATTCGTTGGGAACCTAGGAGATTGTTCAAATTTTGTTTCCCTTGGGTGAACTTAGCTAGGGTTTCCCTTAGGTCTTTGATGGTTGATTCCATGGAATCAACATTTGGGAAATTTTGGATTTTTAGGGACATCTCCTCCTTCTCTTTGAGAAGTTGGTCTTTTTCGGAGGAAAGTTTTTTGAAAGATTTTTTTAAAGCAACAAATTTTGACGATAAAGTATGAAAACCTTTTTCTAGTTGGTCTCTAGCGTGTGAGAGTTCTTCATAATAAAGATGATTTAAAGAATTTGAATTTGAAGAACATGAGGAAGAAGAATCGGAAGATGTTACCTCATGTTTTGCCATTAGGCATTTTTTACCTTGGTCGCTCGAGGAGAAGGAGGAGAATGAAGAGGTGGAGCTATCACTCCATGTTGCCTTTGAAGCCTTCTTCTTCTCCTTTTTCTTGGCCCTTTTCTTGTGGAGTGGGCAATTGGGCACGGATTTTTCATCGGGTTCTTGCTTGTTGTCGGGTTCTTGCTTTTGAGCCTTCTTAGTGCCTTCATGGGTAAGTTCTAAAAGCTTCCAAATACCATGAGAAGATGTGAAAGAAGAAATATGATCAAAAACATTACGATCTAACCCACAATGTAGAGCATTCATGGCTTTGCCATCAAGCTCGAAATTTGCAATGTCTACGGGGGTCCATTGAGATTCATCTTTACTAGAGAGAGTATAACCGTGCATGACAATTTTAAAAATAGGATATCCAATACTTTTAAGAAATGTGGTCATGCGGGTTTTCCAAAAACTATAATCGGCTCCATCAAAGAATGGAGCACGATCCAAAGAGTAGCCGTCGGGGGATTGAGAGGAAGAAGCGGTAGAAGCCATCAAAAAATAGGATCTTTAATTTGAAACCGGTTAGGGAATTATTCAAAACCTCCCTCTGATACCAATTGCTGGGTCGGAACAAACGGGGAATGATGGCAAGAGGGGGGGTGAATTGCCTTTTAAAAAAATTGATTAACAAATAAAAAATCAAAGTAAAGATGCAGCGGAAATAAAGAGGCAAGACACACAAAATTGATAACGGAGTTCGGCCAAAACCCGGCCTACGTCTCCGCTCCCAACTCAACCGTTGAGAGATTCCTACCGCTTGCTTTTCAATGGTTTTAGCAAGAAACCCACTAGGCTTTGAGGTAGCACTAGGACCTATTACAGCTTGCTTTTTGTGGTTTAGCAAGAACCCACTTGCTTTTGATGGTTAAGCAAGAACCCACTAGCCTTTTTAACGGGTGAAGGCTAGCTCACCGAAACACAAGCCTTTTAAAAGGAAAGGCTTGAAGAAACCTCTTCACACCTTAATGGTGGTGTGAAACCCAAAAGAAAGGGGGATGAGAAAAGGGTTTGGGGTTTGTAGGCACAAACCCAATTTTAAAGCTCAAAATGAAATATAAAATAAAAACCGTATTGGAGGAAGACTTGGGCGCCAATTGGATGATGGAGCTGATGTAGCGTGCTCTCCCAAGCTTCTTGAGGGTGCTCTTGAATGTGGAATTGGATGGAGGACTTGAGGATCCTTGAAGGTGAAGCGCCGGAGGTTCGCCAAATGTGCAACAAGGTGTCCGAGCGCTTGGTATATGATCCGATTAGGTTCCGGGGCTTCCTTGGCCTTTATTTATAGGCATGGAACCCATTGGGGGCCTTCAGAGCCGTTGGAGAAGTCCTCGGAGCTGTTGGAGGCCAAAAGAAGGTTGACTGGTCAAAGCCAATGGCTAGTTTGACTGGGCTACCGGCTGGACGGTACAGGTCCACCGGCTGGCCGGTGCCTTGGATGAGGAGAAGAAAACTGGTCCAGGCTCCACCGGCTGACCGGTGGAGGAGCCACCGGCTGGCCGGTGGCAAGACAGTAGCAAACACTATTGACTGGATGCCACCGGCTGGCCGGTGGTCCAGCCACCGGCTGACCAGTGGAGCCTGGCAGTGGGCAATGCCTCTGCCAGGTCCACCGGCTGGCCGGTGCTATCACACCGGTTGGCCGGTGGACTGAGTTTCAGTCCACTTGAGATGCTTTCTTGGGCCATTCCTTTGGCAATCTCTTGCCTATCATCCACAACACTTAAAAAAAATGTTAGACAAAAAAGAAAGTGATTGTGATCATGAAAATCAAAGAGTGTGGGGTACAACACAACCCACCCCCACCCCCACCTGTAAAAGCCCCCACCTCAACACCCCACCCGCACACCCCCTCCCCCCAACTAAACACCCCACCAGCACACCCCCTCCCCCACCTACTTCACCCCAGCACCTCCCACCAGAACAAAAACAGAAAACAAAAACAGAACAGAAAATTGATTCCCACATGACACCAGAACAAAAATAGAAAACAAATAACAAATCTAATTGAAATTATTTGGGTACACCATACTACATGAACCTTAGTTTTAAGCCAAATAAAAAGAGAAAATAAAAAAATTAGATGCAAAACATTAAACATAACGTACCACTTACAGATTTGAAGTGTAGAACAAAACAACTTTGTGATTGAATATCGATCTAGTGGAATGATTTTCCAAGAGAGAGAGATCTTAGGTCTCAAAATTACCATTTCAATCGCATGGATGGGATATCGGGATTGCTGTAATTTTAGAGGAAAACTTTCCCAATGGTTTTAAACAAGCGTTGGGAAAGGTGATCTTTACCAACTGTTTACACAAACCGTTGGGAAAGCCTTCCTAATCCATGGCCTTTCCCAACGGTTTGTAAAAACCGTTGGGAAAGGGAGAAAACTTTTTACATTCTGCAACGGTTTCTTCAAACCGTTGGGAAATACTTTTTTTATACCCCTATACCAACGGTTATATTGAACCGTTGGCATACAAGCGTTGTTAAATCCCAGCTTCCCAGTAGTGAGTAATACTCTGCCTAGTATGATTCTTTATTTTAGTATTCTGTCATCTACTTGGGATATGGTAAAAGGATAAATCACCATTTCAATAATACCAATATCAATAACATCAGACGAAATGTGCGTCACCAAATAGTGATGTTTTGTCAACTATAACAAGAATAATCAACAACCTCAATTTTATAACCCAAGTAATTTTGGTTTTCCCTATACATGGGTTAGATACTTCCAGGCATAGGGTAATTTCCTAATTTCTTTAAATCCTAGTCTCCTGTATATTTCAAAAAATAGTACTAAAAAATTAAAAAGACCTCTAATACCAATTTATATCATCCCATACGAGTTTCCACTCAACAGTGCCCCAAGACGGTGGGCCACAATCCCTATAGCATGCCTCCCCGAACGCCAGTGGCTATCGACTAGTAGTGAGGGACTAGGGTGTGTTCATTGGGACACTATGCCCTCATAAATTAGAGTATTCATAATAGTAAAAGATTGAAAAAAATGTAGAAACATAAATAGGAAGCAAACAATAGTAGAAATAATGAAAATAAACCAAGAAATATAAGGAACAAAAAAAGATAAATAACAATGGCTTCCACAATGGCGACGATGATGTTCACAATACTATACACAAATGAAATTAAACGTGGAGAAGGGTATACATGAATATACTACATGATGGAAAGATATAAAAAGGAAAAAAATTCTACTATGACCATCTCAACCATATGATCATTCCTATGCCCCCAAACTACATCATATAACTAAAAATTAGTCAAGCATCAGAAGCCGCATGCTTCCCTTTGTCCACACATGCGATCACAAAATATTATGTGTGAAAAGGGTTTCACAAGAAGGGTGTGAGATACAATATCAGTATTCCTCCACCAATGGGGTTTGGTCTAATACATTTCATTCAATAAATAAATGATAGTGTGCCAAGAAATGTTATATTAAGGCAATAAATAAATAAAACAGTAACACTACATTTCAGGATCCTAAGTAGACACCCGAACAATAACGTCTTCTTTGGCCTAAGACAGATGTCTCAAATGAGGTAGCTATTCAAGTAATAATTTGTATACAATGGAAATTTTAATCTGAGAAACCATGGTATACATACCCCAAGATTGTTCTTTGGATTAGGTTCACATATCTATAACAAAACACTAGAATTATCTTAATAAAAATTAGTCTCAAAACATATAAAGTGGGAAAACAAGCCACAAAATCCAAACTTGGATTCCCAAGACCATCCAAGGGGATCTATATAGAATCAAAAGGGTCACTACAAGTGTATTCAATAGAACCAATTCCACCGAGTCCATCCATGTAAACCCATAAAGGCGTTCCTTGTGTCACTCATGACATCATGACTCTGATTCCATACCGGGTATCTCACACAGGGGACCAGGTATCACCTGTGGTATGGTGTAGCCATCTTACCAATGGTTACATCCTTGGTTTCTCCCCTAGGGAACTAATATAAATCAAGGTTATCATGTAAATTTCCCAGAGATCCAGTATATGTAAATCCAATGTATTTTTTCCAATGCATCAAGTAAATCAATCCAATAATAGAGTGTCCATTAATGGTTTTCTTAATTCAAGACTCATATTCTCTCCCCACACATTTTAGGTGATCCATGATACGAAAATAAGTTTTCATAACGTGGAATAACGTTTATATAATCACATGTAATCAATGGAATTTTAATATCACAGGTCAATAACCCTTCCCAAGCATATCATTCAAGAAAAACTCCCTAGACAAGGCAAACATGAACACATGTCCTAAAAAAGAATTACATTAACTCAGGCCGTCAATATATAAAAATAAATAAAACTCAATACATCAAACATGGAATAAAGTATTTATCATAAGTCACAATCATAGGAACATGGTGCAAGCAGTGATGATAAATCATACATGCAAAGCATTAGTAGAGGCTCAAACACTAAAATATAGGGCACATGGAATTCAATGTAAAGAACCAAGCCATAGGAATTTAAGTACATGTAATGAGGAATAAAATGTAAGAAGTTACATAAGTATGAGACCAAATAATATGTATTAATCATTTTCATTTAAAGAGGGTCCTAACTCATGGTTCATAATTCATCTCAATTCAAAATGAAATTTAAGGAATTAAACCAAGTGGTGAAACACACATGAACTTGGTAGTTAAAAATATTAATCATGGGTAAATAGAAAATTTAGTATGGGAACACACAAATGGGTGGATAAAGGTATAAAGAACACCCCAATATGGGTTTCAACAAATAGTAGGGTTAGAAGGGACACAAAAATCCATTTTAATTAATTTAGTTATCAAATTTCAGGCCTCTTAGGAAGGGTCTTGTGAGTGGAACAATGAAACATCAATTAAAAGAAAATAAATGAGTATAAAAGTCCTAGACCACCTACCTTGATGTAGTACCACTCCATTCATCCATTTTTGAGGCTCTATTTGAACTAGAATGGATGAAATTGATGGAATCATTAAATGATTATAAAAAAGGGAAAATCCATCGCACATAAATAGCACAACAGAGGGAGAAGGAACCATGAAATATAAAAAGATTAAAAGGAAGAGATTAATGAGGTATTTCCATTTATTCTAATGGATAAGGATTTAGTCCATGGATGAAAGAGTTAGCACAAAATCTATGGAGGAGGAGAATGAGAAGACCATGTGTGAGGGAGGAAAGGAGCTTACTGGAGAAGAAGGAAAAAATAAATGATGATTAAAAAAATTCATCTAAGAGGGTAATTTTGGAAATTTCACCATAAAAGAAACATTTTACATGTTGTCTGCACAGTTGGAAAAATCATTATCTAAACATACACCATTCACTACATAAAAGGGGAACCCTACATGGTTTGGAACACAGTTTGACTAAGATTTTGAAAACTATATAAAGCCGATCTATTCCAAATATACAATTGGTCACATGAGTATTCCACTGGGATCACACATTTATAGAAAAACCATGTGGCCCACTGCACCCATTGTTTGAAACTGCACGATTTAGGGAAACAATGTGGGTTGGGCTATGTAGTATCTCTTAACCATGTAGCCAAGTTTTTTCTTCCCACGTCAGGGTTCCAGTATCCAAATTAGCCAAATATTCACCAAATAAATCCTTTACTCCATTAGTCATCTTTATATGGTCCGTTTTAAGGAAATTTTAAACTAAAAAACATTGGCTCATACATTTGGAAATGTTGGGATGTTACACTTCCCCTGACCTAAGCACTCGATCTAGTCCTTCATAAGGACCAAATGAAATTCCTAATCCCTATGGGCTAGATATTAGGTCAATGGATTCAAAAACACTCTTTTAGAATGGATTCTCTTAGTAAATCAACTAAGTGGGTCCTAATCTAGAATCTGATATGACTTTGCCAAACATTGGTGTATCATGAAACAAAGCATATGGACAATAATAAACATCTCTACACATGTGATAAGAAAATATTTATACAGTGAATCATGAAAACATGCCATAATTGAATATCGATATCATTAAGATTGAAAATCTAAAATATGACTGATGGAATTAAAAACTGAATATGTGATAAAACATTAGGTATTTACATGATACATACTAAACCAAAAGTGAAAAAATAAACTTCTTCCCATAAATATGTGATATCAGGGATAATATCCCACTATGTTACATCCATAAACTGAATGAATCTAACCTGAGACCCCAATACCTCTAAGTGGAACCATTATTTTTCTTATATTATATAAAACAAGGCCCTCATATACCCATAGTTGAATGTTTGATTTGATAATAAAAATACTATCAAGATAAAACCAAGTGTTTCATATTTTTTTTAGAAAAACCAATGCATGATATTTTGAAAATAAATACATGAAATTAGTCTCTAAACATTTTTTAAGAATAAAAAAACCTTATACATCACTTTTATCAAATAAAACTAATGAAAGAATTATAAAAATATTCCTTTAATAAATAAATAAAGGGAGTGTACCGTAAGACCATTAATGAAATTCCCATTTAGTGA
Organism: Viscum album; assembly: GCA_963277665.1. NCBI lineage: Eukaryota > Viridiplantae > Streptophyta > Magnoliopsida > Santalales > Viscaceae > Viscum > Viscum album. Next base: position 1,830,259,756 of record OY728136.1, read on the forward strand.
AATGTTCTTACTAGTTATGGATATACCCTCAACTAGAGTAATAGATATAAAATGAAATCATTCTCTAGTGGGAATATATGTAACATTACATCACTAATTAGGGGAAAAACATAACTTGTAGGATGGGACCTTCACACATTTTTGAATAACTTACCCAAGAACCTAGGGTTTATCATGAAGTTAAACCATTCAAACAACTATTATAAAAATTAATTTCACAAATAGTTTGTAAAAATTGTTTATTTTACTTGAAACATGATTTAAAGAACACTTTGTGCTTTCAAAAATGGAAGAACCAATAGATTCATAAGTTACACAAATCCTTACATCAAAAATCCATAAAACCATTAAAATAATTATAGGAATTAAATTTTAAAAATCAAATCATCAAAGGATCAATTTAAAAATGTTGAATATGAAATCACCCACCTTAATACATTGTTAACACTTGTAAAGGTTGAGTATATACTTAATATGTGATGTAAGAATCCCCAAAGGAAATAATGAAACGAGAAAACAAAAACTAAAACCATTAAATCAATACAAGACAAACCCAAATCCATCATGTCATTAGGTTAAAAGATAATATATGAATAAGGGTAGGTTAGAACCATGAAAATGGGGAGGAATCACTTACCAAGTGATTTAATTGATGAATCCTTGAAGAAAGAAAAGATAATCGAAACTTAGAAGATGAGAAGAGGTGAAATCATGTGGAAAAGGGATATTGGGTTCAAAATGATGATAAAATAGATGGTTAGTGTGATTAAATTAAATAGGATAAATTTTTTAATGTCATATTTTTAATATTTTAGGAAGATCACACAGTTTGGTTACACTGTTTTCCAAACTGTGTGCTAACCGTGTGGGTGGAATTAGACACACCATGGAAAGTCACATGGTTTGGATACATGGTTAGACAGACCTTGTTGCATACATGGAAATAAAAACATATATAAAACTATATGTATTTCATGGTTTCCCTATGGTTATCTATTATCTTGCTCCAACCGTGCAATAGTCACCATCCCCAATATTGTTTTTCAAATTTTAAAAGGAAACTATCAGGAATGAATGATATGAATAAAAAATAATGATTATACATTTAATACATGAAAATAGATCCATGGGAGTGAAATCAATGGTATCACTATGATACGTCATTGATTATAACCCCAAATAATAACACCATATAACCATTGATCACCAAACCTACAATGTAAACTATATGGAAATCATTAATCCCAGTCACAATAAAAATTTGAATCAGATTCATATTTTTTATGTTAATTGAACATTATTAAGAAAAAATAATGTTCACTCATATAACTCCAATGAAGGAGGAACCCATATTTCTTGGGATGATCTTGAGTTATTGTAAATGCTGAGCAAGGCAGGTGAATCATATGATTCTAATGATAACAGATCATGACACTATGGATAGTGGAATAAGTGTAATGAAAGGATTTTGGTGTGGAGATGATAGTTAAGGGTATATAGAATATTTTCCTCACAAGTAAATGGCCCTCTTCAGAAATCTTCTTCCCCATGCATGGTCCCTTTCTCTGATGCACCCCACATACAAAGTGTTTTTGTAAAAAAATATAAAATTTGACTTTATTAAATATGTTAAGTAATAATAATAATATAATAATTTTCCCCTCTGGGGGTTCCCTGGTGGTTGGTAGCTCCCTTGGATTATTAGAGGTTGTGTTATTTATTCTTATAAAAATTTTCACGAGGTTTGTAATTATATTATGAAAGTTTTAAATCTTTCAGTTGTGAAGTGGTGTATGGTCGTGTGAATGTTTTAGCCAGTCAACCTACAAGACCAGATGTCTAGTTCCCGCACCCATGGGAGGAGGGATAAACTAGAAATTTCAAGTATTGTATATAATTAATGTAAAAATACAGACGGAATTTATGTTATACAAATAGTAATTATGAAGATACTTAATAATATTATTATTTAAATTCAATAAATTGAAAAAATAATTTTTTAATATATTATGAATATAAGTAATAATAATATATAATGTTAAATAATATATGAAAATAATATATAAAATTTATATATAATAATAATAATAATAAATAATAATATATAAATAGCTAAAAATTATAAAAAATATCTAAAAAACTATAAAAAATAAAAAAAATTCAAAATGAACTCAAAATATTTTAACTAAAAATTTAAAATTGAGTTAGAAAATATATAAAAATGTTATTGAATTTCATATGCATCATTTTACAACCATTCACACTTATAAATATCATCTTTCTCTTTTAAAATATTAAATCACTATCAACAAATGATAACACATTGACCATAATAAAAATAAAAAAGAAATATTATATAATTGTTGGTGTAGCAACAATATCCTTCTTCATCACAATGATGATTAATTTACCATTCTTTATCTCTTTTTTGGAGGAATGTAACATTGTGATCTAATTATCCTATGGTTTCAGAAATATCTCACTTTAAAATTTCATATAAATTGACTCACCCTCACTCACTTCTTACAATCATCATTACTATTTTCTCCACCTCATGAGATATGATCAATGTTTAGGATAATTAGATATTATTCTAACCAACACCCCCTGATCATGAAACATTCTGTTACCCTTTTATTGGGTAGTCAAATCTATCTATAGTGTCAAACCCTATCTAATTGTCTCATCCTAGATCCCCCAAATTCAGATAATATTTATTTCTACAAAATATATATAACATGACATAATAATTATGTAATAAAGTATATCAGAACCAAATATTTTCAAAAACCGATCATTCAAAAACAATATCCCTATAAAAATAATATCCTGAAATTTATGTCATGATCAAATATGAAATATATCTAGAATATACATTATGGTATGATGGAAATAATTATGGTACAATATTGTTTCCATTCAATGAATATGACCTTTAGATATAGTGTAATACCCATTATAGTGTTAAAAACTGCATACCCCTTTATTGGGATAAATATTCATCTATAATTCATGGATTCTTATAATGGAATAACCCATAAATTTTAATATATACATATACATTTAACATAGAAAATTATGTGATAAATCATGGTGTAATTATTAACCCTTATGGAACAGTATTTCTTTCCAGATGATGAAAAATATCCATTTAATAACCATGAAATAATTACAAACTCCTAAGATCCAGTGACACATTAAAAAAACTATTGTAACACCCCAAGCTTCTATGGTATGCTTCTCTTGGAATAATGTGATAGCGTGTGTTGTATGCAACATCGAGTTCTAACACACCAAAACCAATCAAACTAGGTGTTATGAATAGTAATACCTACTTTTTGAAATTATATTTATTATATATTTCAAAATGGACTTTATTTTTGGATTCAGAATATCAATTATAGCTTAGGGTGAAATTTTGGCATTTTTCTGAAAAACTTCAATTTTTGATGAATAGTGAAACTACTAAGTGGTAGTTAAAAAACTGAATTTTTCATAAAACATAATTTTACCGCTTCTGTGATTGGAATTTCTAAAATTCAAGAGACATGGTTAATATCAAGGAGTAAAATGTGCTTCAATGAGATGAAAATAATTTTTGGTGAATAGTAACTTTTTACTTTTATTTACCACGGTTAAAAGTAAATAAGGTAATTAAGGGTAAAAATGATATTAATATTACCCTAACACATGTCCTAATTCTATTGGACAAGTTTATCTCAACCAAAAACAACCTTAGGAATAAAATATTATCATTTAGGTCCACTTGAATTAGATTAGTACATTTATTATTATTTAATTCAAAGAAGAGTTAAAAGAGTTAAAATCAAAGTTTATTTACTAAAACATTTTTAATATAGGGTTATACGTAAGATAAATTCTATTTTAAATATTCATTAGAAATATAAAACAATTTCCTACATAATTATATTTTATTTATAATTTTTAGATACTAAATATTTTAATTTATTTATGACATAATGATGATGCAGTAATTACCATAATAGTGAAAAATTATAATAATTGATATTATAAATACCCAAATAAATATAATTTTATACTTTTAATGAATTAAAATAATTTTCTAGTATAATATGACATATTAGGATTGATTTAATTGACTTTTTTCGAACTAATAATTCTTTTATGATTTTGAAAAAAATCAATTTTCCAAATAGTGTCAAAATTGACATAAAATAGTTTTTAAAACAAATATTATATTATAAATTGATATTAAATTCCTAAAAATATAAGGATCGGCCAAGAAATTTATATCATGGTAGGTGTATCATTAATGGACCACTTGGGGGTCTGTTGAAGGTATATAGTAAATTTATTAACTATATAATATAAAAATACAAAGTGACACGGTAAGTGTCAAACTAATTAACTAAGAGTTAAAACTAAAAGATAAGGTTAATATAATGACCCAAACCTATATAAATCCTATTAGTTGAGTGTTCTTCAACCCATAACCACCTTAAAATTTAAATAATCCACTTTGTATCTATTAGAAACCGAATATGAATTTATTATAAAATAATATTTCTAGCTTTTCCAAAGGTGCCTCTCACACCTCTTATAAAAGGGCACTCTCCCTTCTCATTAAATCACACCTTAAAAGCCTTTTGGTTTGGCAAAACTCTTCCCAAATACTCCCTAAACTTTTATAACTTCATCCTAGAGGCCTTCCTTTAGTCATAATTCCAACTTAAGGATCCCTTTTGATCAAATAAAAAGGAAGAACCCAAAGAAGAGGTAATGTTTTCACAACCCTTTTTCAAGTTCCTTTCTTCTTCCACTTCTTCTTTCTTTGTTATTACCATTATAAAATAATTAATCTAGTATCTTATATATTCTGAAATATTATTATAAATATGGTACAACCATATTCATTAATATATCCATCCTTTGAATGACATGTCACCATACGTGCGTACGTACGGCTTACCGTCTCCACGTCGTGGTGTAATTGTTATTCAATAAATTATTATTTGGATGGGTATAATAATGATGTGTAACTCATGTAAATAATAAATATAACATGAGAATGATTCTGTATATATAATATAACATCCAATTATATATTATTTTAATATCAAAAGAATGATATTGTCGCTCGTGCGTACGTACGGACTACCGTCTCCACGAACGCGATGTGAATAATTTTCCATCGTATCCATTCAAGTATAATTCTCATTTGATGATTAATAATAGTATCTAAGGACTTTATATCATTATGGATATGATTAAGATACAACCTATCCATGACAAATACATCTTACGTAACAAAACATATAAAAGAAAACGAGTAAGTTAACACCCAAAACAACGATAATACTAAGATATTATTAACAAATCAATGTTAAAAGATCATATATGATATCATATTAATGTATATGATTCTTTTATAATTTAATAACAATTATTTCACCATTATACAGGAGGTTAACCTACCCCAACCAAGGAAAAGTACAAGGTAAGGGTTTATTTCGCAATCTCTTCATTATCTGAGGTTGTATATACGTAATAATCTACTAGGATCTCTTTATCATCCACATCCATTTTTCTTAAAAATGTATTTCAAAACATTTTTACTTTTTACTAGAATATTGGTTAAAGTCATTTATACCATTGTTTGACTTTTTATGAGAGGTTTATAAAGGAATCTTTCCGTCTTTTTCCAAACAAGGTGCTTTTAACCTTTTCGATAGAATTAAGGTAAGAATGTTTTTTTAACTTATACGGCGGGTGCGGCTATTTTCTGCAGTTATAAAATCGTCGAAGATTCCCTAACAAGATTATAAGAATAATTTCAAAGAAAATGTTTTATTTTATAAACATATGACTCTTAAATGATTTCAAAATAGAAAGAGATATTTCTCTAAAAAGAGTTTTGATTTCATCTATGTTAAAATCCTTTAATGGATTTTACGCTTATTTGAAGTTGATTTATTATGATACAAAACATCTATATTGTATTGAAGGTTTTGTAATATGTTTGACTGTGGATGTGTTATTTTTATACCATTCATGGTTTATGGATGAAGTATTTACATTTCTTTTCCTAGTTTTAATACGAATGTTTATGTTATGTTTAAAACTTTTCATATGGGAATGCATTAGACTTAATATGTGACGGGTGGAGCCCGCTATAGCTCCTCGATGCATCGGTAGGTCTCATGAGACAAAATAGTGTCTTTGAACAAGGCCTTGACAAAATATTTTTTGTAGTCTTGGCACGAGGCCTTGGCTATGTGGTTATGATAGTCTGGCATTATGAATTCCATCATTATGAAAGTGGTTATTGATATTTCATGTGATTATTAGATTATTAGAATATCCATGTGAATAAGTAAATGGAATTATTTCATTTTATTTTTTCCATACTAGGTTGAAGTTCATGTTTAAAAGGCTTTTTTTAGTTATACATTGCCTTAAATGTTTATTCTTATTTATTAAAGTTTCCGCTATATTGTTATCCTTACTGGGAATTTGAGCTCACCCCTTTTCTATGTTTTATTTTTCCCAGGATGTGAAGAAGTAAATTATGAATGACTTGTAGGGATATTATGAGGGGAAAATAGTGTGGAATTTCGAGACAATATATTGTTGTAGTAGTTTTTCACTTTATGATGTAATGTAAAACATTATGATTATATCTAGTTTTTCCAAGGCTACTAAACCAATCTGTCTTTTGAGATTTGATCTTTCTTGTGATCATGCCAATATTATGTAATAATGCACCGACTCTGGGTAACTGGGGTCTGGGCATTACCGTTGGTATCAGAGGAAGTTTAGTACAAACCTTGGAAGCTAGATTTAGATAAACTCTGATTAGAGAACATAGATCTAAGATGGACTTTGAGGATTAGTATAGACGAACTTCCTATAATTTTGGTATTGTAAAGATTTTGGTAGTTTTCCGAGTAATAAATCCCTGTCAGGATACGAGCAGGTAGAGGTGGTTCTGGCACAGATGTACCTAGGGGTAAAACCCGAAAACCCCGCTTTGAGCTAGACTCGAACGAGAACTGGTGCACGACAACGTTCCTTGCTACACTCTTGGTTACGATACTCCCAGGGGATATGCTTACGATAAATCTCATTTTCTTTACAAATCATTATGAAGTGTTTATGAGTATATAATTTCTCAAAGAAAACATTTTTATGATTATGGATTATATCTATAAATAGTTCAATTTATGTTAAGTGTTTTATAAGTATGGAATTATGTTTTTTGATTCATAAACTGATCTACTTTATGCCATTGTTTAGAAATTGCGCCTAGTGGAAGAAATGGAAACCGTATCAATGCACGCACTCCATGTAGGGATTTCCCTCCTGCTAATGTTAATTATAGTGGAGCTAGTAATGCAAATGGTGCCAATCAACTAATCACCATACTGGGACAACTCACTCAGGTTATGAATAATAACCTTACCCATATGGATCACCCTCATCCAGAGCATGGAGGATCAATGTTAGATCGCTTTATGAGGCAACAACCACCAATGTTCAATGGGAGTACAAATCCATTAGTAGCTGAGCAATGAATAAATTCCCTAGAGAAAATATTTCAGGCTTTGGGGAGTAGTGAAAGGGAAAAAGTTATCATGGCAGCTTACCGCCTCACTGGAGATGCTGTTCAATGGTGGTCATTGACTCAAAACATGAAGGAAGATGATGAAGTATCAAATATGGAATGGAGGGAGTTCAAAGATCTATTTTTAGAAAAATACTTTCCTCGTGACCATTGAGCAGAAATGGAAAGGAAATTTCTGAGTCTGAGACAAAAGGAGGATGAGAATGTCGCAAAGTATGAGGCTAACTTTACAAGGTTAGAAAGGTATGCTAGAGATTATATACATAACCCAAGAAGTAAGATTGATCGTTTCTTTGATGGGTTAAAACCATTTCTCCATCGAGCATTAGTCTCACAATCCTTCTTGTCGTATGAAGACATTGTCTCATTTACTATCAAGACAGAAAAGGAATTATCTAAGTCTTATGACTTTAATGCAATGCAAGAGAAGAAGAGATATGATGATCAATCTGGGAATGGAAATAAGGGGAAGAAGGGAAAGGTTGAATATCCATCCTGTGGTAAATGAGGGAAGAAACACCCTGGTACTTGCTTGAAGGGAATGGGTGTCTGTTACAAGTGTGGTGAAAAGGGCCACCAAGCTCGTGATTAAAAAGGGAAGAAGGAAGATACCAATGTTCAATCCTACAATTGTAGGGAGATGGGACATTGTGAAAATTAATGTCCTATGTGTCAGGGGAAATTACCTCAGAAAAGGCCAAGGGATCAAGGCCAAGCTTATGCTATCACTATTGCTGAGGTAGAAGCTCCAAAAGATGTGGTGGTAGGTAATTTAATGGTTTCCTCAAGTTTAGAAAATGCATTATTTGATTCGGGATCATCGCATTGTTTCATATCTTCCTAGTTTGCTAAGAAAATTAGTTATTTCCAATTTGACTTAACACGGGAGTTGCTAGTTAAAACTCCTAAGGGAAGTATCATTGCAACAAAGTTTTTTCAATCAGCCCCCATTAGAGCACATAAATGTTCTTTATCTACTGATCTCATCGTCATACCTATGATTGAGTTTGATATAATTCTTGGTATGGACTGGCTTTCAGAATATGATACAAATATTTATTCTAAGAAGAAATAGGTTATGATTTTTTATGGTGATGATAAGGAACACCTTATCTTTAGAGCAGAATCATCACCACCTAATTCTTATCTAGATCCACCCCCAGTAGCTCATCTAAATTCAATTATTGGAGAGGAAGAGAATGAAATGATAGTGGGTGAGGAAAGGAATGCTCAACTAGAGGATGTACATATTGTGAAAGAATATATAGATGTGTTTCTGGAAGATTTACCTGGACATCCTCCAGAACGAGAAGTTGATTTTTCTATTGATTTAATTCCGGGATAAAGGCCTATATCGAAGACCCATTATAGAATGGCCACTGTAGAATTAGTTGAACTAAAGAAACAACTATAGGAATTGATTAATAAGGGATTTATTCTCCCTAGTGTTTCTCTATGGGGATCCCCTGTTCTTTTTGTTAAAAAGAAATATGGATCTATGAGGTTATGTATCGACTACAAGGAGATAAATGCTATGAAAATAAAGAACAAGTATCCCCTACCTCGTATTGATGATTTATTAGACCATCTTCATGGAGCTCAATACTTTTCAAAGATTTAACATCAATCTGGATACCATCAGTTGTGTGTAAAGAAGGAAGACATTCCGAAGACAACATTTTGAACCAGGTATGGGCATTATGAGTTTACAGTAATGCCCTTTGGATTGACTAATGCACCCTCTATATTCATGGATCTGATGAATAGAGTTTTAATGGAATATATCGATGATTTTTTGGTTGTATTTATTGATGATATCTTGGTATACTATAAAAGCTATGAGGATCATGAAAGTCACTTGCACATTATCCTGAAGACTCTGAGAAGACATGAATTATATGGGATGTTTAGAAAGTGTGAATTATGGCATCATGAGATTTCTTTTCTTGGCCATATTGTCTCTAAATATGAAACCTCTGTTGATCCTTCTAAGACCAAGGAAATCCAAGAATGGCCAGCACCGACGAGTATAACTGAGGTACACAGTTTTATTGGTTTGGCAGGTTATTATCGATGTTTCATCTAGAATTTTGCCCGATTGGAAAACCCATTAACGAAGCTCACACGTAAAGGGGTTAAATTTGTTTGGAAAAAATAGTGTGATGAATTTTTCTAAGAACTGAAGAGAAGATTATTCAATGCTCTTATATTGACTCTACCATTGGGGAATGATGGGTTCGTTATTTATAGTGATGCATCGAAGAAAGGACTTGGTTGTGTCCTTATGCAGAATGATAGGGTTATTGCCTATGCATCACGACAGTTGAAAATTCATGAGAAAAACTATCTTACTCATGATCTTGAGTTAGCAGCTATGACATTTTCTTTGAAGATATGGAGGCACTACCTCTATGGTGAAAAATGTGAGATTTATACTGATCATAAGAGTTTGAAGTATATTTTCTCACAAAAATAACTCAACATGAGGCAAAGGAGATGGCTTGAATTACTCAAGGATTATGATTGTATGATACACTACCACCTGGGGAAAGCAAACAAGGTGGAAGATGCTTTGAGTAGAAAATATCATGGAGTTTTGAACAATATGAGAATTGAAAGGGATCCAATTTTCATGGATCTAGTGAAGATGGACATGGCAATAACCAGGGAAGGTGAAACATCAATGATTTTTCAAATGGTTGCCAATCCATCTTTACTAGAAAGGATTAAGAGTTCTCAGACCGATGATGTAGAATTTCAAAAGAAGATTAAAGCTATGAATGATGGGAGATTGAGATACTTAGTGTATGAAGATGGAATTTTGAAATTCGGGAAGAGACTTTGTGTTCCCGATATACCTGATCTAAAAAGGGAATTGTTGGATGATGATCATAGTTCCAATTTCTCTATACACCCTGGGAGCACCAAAATGTTTAGATATTTGAAGGAACATTTTTGGTGGGACAACATGAAGAGGGATATTGCTGATTTTGTGTTAAGATGTATGGTTTTTCAACAACTAAAAGCTGGAAGGCAATAGCTTGGAGGTGTCATGCAACCTCTTCCCATATCGGAGTGGAAATGGGACAATATTACGATGGACTTTTTCATGGGGCTACCAAAGACACCTAGAAGAAATGATGCAATATGGGTTATTGTTGATCGTCTTACCAAGTCATCACATTTTCTTGCTATAAGAGAAGATCTAACACTGGAACATCTAGCAAGACTATATATTGATGATGTTGTGAGACTTCATTGAGTACCCCTATCAATTGTTTCTGATCGTGATCCCCATTTTACTTCAAGATTCTGGAAAAGTCTTTAGAAAGACTTGTATACTGAACATCATTTAAGCACTGCCTACCACCGTCAAACATATGGACAATCAGAACAAACTATTCAAACCTTAGAAGACATGTTGAGATCCTGCTCACTTGACTTTTAGGCTATGTGGGATCAATATTTACCTCTAGTAGAATTTTCCTATAATAATAGCTTCCATTCGAGTATTCAGATGGCACCATATAAAGCGTTATATGAAAAGAGATGTCGCACACCAACCTGTTGGGATGACGTTGGTGAAAGAAAACTTGTAGGCCCAGAACTGGTGGAGGAAACGATGGAAAAGGTGAAGGTAATCCAAAATCACATCAAAGCAGCTCAAAGTAGGCAGAAGAGCTATGCTGATAATCAAAGAAAGGATTTGGAATTTCAAGTCGGTGATCATGTTTTCTTGACGGTATTTCCATGGAAGGGAGTCATACGTTTTGGTAATAAAGGTAAATTGAGTCCCAGGTACATCGGACCTTTCGAAATTCTAGAACGAATTGGGGCTGTAGCTTACCGATTGGCAATGCCGTCAAGTCTCTCCAAAGTTCACGATGTGTTCCACATATCTCTGTTGAGGAAATACATGTCTGACCCAATGCATGTACTCACCTATGAGGAATTAGAACTAGAACCCAATCTATCTTATTGCGAAGATCCCGTTAGGATTCTTGATACGAGAGAACAAGTACTGAGAAATCGGATGACTCATCTGGTAAAAGTCTTGTGGAGAAACCATAAGATGGAAGAGGCAACGTGGGAACCCCAGGAACTTATGATGAAGAACCACCTGAGACTTTTCATGCGGTAGTATTCTAGAAATTTCGAGTATGAAATTATTTGAAGGAGGGGAGAATGTAACACCCCAAGCTTATACGGTACGCTTCTCTTGGAATAATGTGATAGCGTGTGTTGTACACAACATTGAGTTCTAACACACCACAACCAACCAAACTAGCCATTATGAATAGTAATACCTAATTTTTAAAATTATATATATTTCATATTTCAAAATGGACTTCAATTTTGGATTCAGAATATCAATTATAGCTTAGGGTGAAATTTTGGAATTGTTCTGAAAAACTTCAATTTTTGATGAATAATGATACTACTAAGTGGTAGTTAAAAAACTGAATTTTTCATAAAACATAATTTTTCCACTTCTGTGATTGGAATTTTTAAAATCCAAGAGACACGGTTAATATCATGGAGTAAAATGTGGTTCAATGAGATGAAAATAATTTTTGGTGAATAGTAGGTTTTTACTTTTATTTACCACGGTAAAAATTAAATAGGGTAATTAAGGGTAAAAAAGATATTAATATTACCCTAACACATGTCATAATTCTATTAGACAAGTGTATCTCGACCAAAAACAACCGTAAGAATAAAATATTATCATTTAGGTCTACTTGAATTAGATTAGGACATTTATTATTATTTAATTCAAAGAAGAGTTAGAAGAGTTAAAAGAGTTAAAATCAATGTTTATTTACTAAAACATTTTTAATATAAGGATATACATAAGATAAATTCGATTGTAATTATTCATTAGAAATATAAAAAGATTTCCTACATAATGATAGTTTATATATAATTTTTAGATATTAAATATTTTAATTTATTTATGACACAATGATGATGTAGTAATTACCATAATAGTGAAAAATTAAAATAATTGATATTATAAATACCCAAATAAATATAATTTTAGACTTTTAATGAATTACACTAATTTTATAGGATAATATGACATATTAGGATTGATTTATTTGACTTTTTTGAACTAATCATTCTGTTATAATTTTCACAAAAATTAATTTTCCAAATAGTGTCAAAATTGACATAAAAGAGTTTTTAAAACAAATATTATATTATTAATTGATATTAAATTCCTAAAAATCTATGATTAGTCCAATAGACTTATATCATGATAGATGTATCATTAATGGACCACTTGGTGGTCTCTTGGAGGTATATAGTAAGTTTATTAACTATATAATATAAAAATACAAAGTGACATGGTAGGTGTCAAACTAATTAACTAACTGTTAAAACTATAAAATAAGGTTAATGTAATGACCCAAACCAGTCTAAATCCTATTTGTTGAGTGGTTTTCGACCCATACCCACCTTAACATTTAAATAATATACTTTGGAGCCATTACAAACCGAATATGAATTTATTATAAAATAATATTTCTAGCTTTTCTAAAGGTGCCCCTCACCCATCTTATAACAGGGCACTCTCCCTTCTCATTAACTCACACCTTCAAATCCTTTTGGTTCGGCCAAAATCTAAAAAAATACTCTCTCAACTTCCCTCAATTCATCATATAGGCCTTACTTTAGTCAGAAATCCAACTTAAGGAGCCCTTTTGATCAAATCAAAATGAAGAACCCGAAGAAGAGGTAATGTTTTCATCACCCTTTTTCAAGTTCTTTCTTCTTCCACATATTCTTTCTTTGTTATTCCCATTCTAAAATAATGAATCCAGTATCTTCTATATAATGTAATATTATTATAAATATGGTACAACCATATTCAGTATTATATGCATCCTTTGAATGACATGTCACCATACGTGTGTACGTACGGCTTACCGTCTCCACGTCGTGGTGTAATTGTTATTCAATAAATTATTATTTGGATGGATATAATAATGATGTGTAACTCATGTAAATAATAAATATAACATGATAATGATTCTGTATATACGATATACCATCCAATTATATATTATTTTAATATCAAAATAATGATATTGTCGCTCGTGAGTACGTGTGGACTACCGTCTCCACGAACACGATGAGAATCATTTTCCATCGTATCCATTCAAGTATAATTCTCATTTAATGATTAATAATAGTATCTACAGAATTGAAATAATTCTGGATATGATTAAGATAGAACCTATCCATGATATACACAACTTACTTAACAAAACATATAAAAGAAAACGAGTAAGTTAACACCCGAAACAATGATAATACTAAGATATTATTAACAAATCAATGTTAAAAGATCATATAAGATATCATATTAATGTATTTGATTCTTGTATAATTTAATAACAATTATTTCACCATTATACAAGAGGTTAACCTACCCCAAACAAGGAAAATTACAAGGTAAGGGTTTATTTCACAATCTCTTCATTATCTGAGGTTGTATATACATAATAATCTACTGGGATCTCTTTATCATCCACATCCATGTTTCTTAAAAATGTATTTCAAAACATTTTTACTTTTTACTAGAATATGGGTTAAAGTCATTTATACCATTGTTTGACTTTTTATAAGAGGTTTATAAAGGAATCTTTCTGTCTTTTTCCAAACAAGGTGCTTTTATCCTTTTCGACATAATTAAGGTAAGATTTTTTTTAACTTATACAGCGGGTGCGGCTATTTTCTGCCATTATAAAATCGTCGAAGCTTCCCTAACAAGATTATAAGAATAATTTCAAAGAAAATGTTTTATTTTATAAATATATGACTCTTAAATTATTTCAAAATAGAAAGAGATATTTCTCTAAAAAGAGTTTTGATTTCATCTATGTTAAAATCCTTTAATGGATTTTACGCTTATTTGAAGTTGATTTATTATGATACAAAACATCTATATTGTATTGAAGGTTTTGTAATATGTTTGACTGTGGATGTGTTATTTTTATACCATTCATGGTTTATGGATGAAGTATTTACATTTCTTATGCTAGTTTTACTACGAATGTTTATGTTATGTTTAATCCTTTTCATATGGGAATGCATTAGACTTAATATGTGACAGGTAGAGCCCGCTATACCTCATCAATGCATCGGTAGGTCTCATGAAACAAAATAGTGTCTTGGCACAAGGCCTTGACAAAATATTATTTTTAGTCTTGTACGAGGCCTTGGCTATGTGGTTATGATAGTCTGGCATTATGCATTCCATCATTATGAAAGTGGATATTGATATTACATGTGATTTTTCGATTAGTAGAATATCCATGTGAATAAGTAAATGGCATTATTGAATTTTATTTTTGCCATACTATGTTGAAGTTCACGTTTAAAGGCTTTTGTTTTAGTTATACATTGCCTTAAATGTTTATTCTTATTTATGAATGTTTCCGCTATATTTTTATCCTTACTGGGCATTTGAGCTCACCCCTTTTCTATGTTTTATTTTTCCCAGGATGTGAAGAAGTAAATTATGAATGACCTGTAGGGATATTATGAGGGGATAATAGTGTGGAATATAGAGACAATATGTTGTTGTAGTAGTTTTTCACTTTATTATGTAATGTAAAACTTTATGAATATATCTAGTGTTTCCAAGGCTACTAAACCAATCGGTCTTTCGAGATTTGATCTTTCTTGTGATCATGCCAATGTTATGTAATAATGCACCGACTCTGGGTAACTGGGGTCAGGGCGTTACAGTTGGTATCAGAGAAAGTTTAGTAAAACCTTGGAGGATAGATTTAGATAAACTTTGATTAAATCACATAGACCTATGATGTACATTGAGGATTAGTATAGAAGAAATTCCTAGAATTTTGGTATTGTAATGATTTTGGGAGTTTTCCGAGCAATACATCCCTGTCTGGATACGAGCAGGTAGAGGCGGCTTTGGCACAGATGTACCTAGGGGTAAAACCCGAAAACACCGCTATGAGCTAGACTCGAACGAGAACTGGTGCACGACAATGTGCCTTGCTGCACTCTTGGTTACGACACTCCTGGGGGATATGCTTAGGATAACTCTCATTTTCTTGATAAATCATTATGAAGTGTTTATGAGTATATACTTCTTCAAAGAAAACATTTTTATGACTATGGATTATATCCATAAATAGTTCAATTTATGTTAAGTGTTTTGTAAGTATGGAATTATGTATTTTGATTCATAAACTGATCTAGTTTATGCCATTGTTTAGAAATTGCACCTAGTGGAAGAAATGGAAACCGTATCAATGCACGCACTCCACGTAGGGATTTCCCTCCTGCTCAAGATAATTATTGTGGAGCTGGTGATGCAACTGGTGCCGATCAACTAATCACCATACTGGGACAACTCACTCAGGTTATGAATAATAACCTTACCCGTATGGATCACCCTGACCCACAACGTGGAGGATCAATGTTAGATCTCTTTATGAGGCAAAAACCACCAATGGTCAATGGGAGTACAAATCCCTTAGTAGCTGAGCAATGGATAAATTCTCTAGATAAAATATTTCAGGCTTTGGGGAGTAGTGAAAGGGAAAACGTTATCATGGCAGTTTACCGCCTCATTGGAGATGCTGATCAATGGTGGTCATTGATTCAAAACATGAAGGAAGATGATGAAGTATCAAATATGGAATGGAGGGAGTTCAAAGATCTATTTTTAGAAAAATACTTTCCTTGTGACCATCGAGCAGATATGGAAAGGAAATTTCTCAATCTGAGACAAAAGGAGGATGAGAATATCGCAAAGTATGAGGCTAACTTTACAAGGTTAGTAAGGTATGCTAGAGATTATATACATAACCCAAGAAGTATGATTGATCGTTTCTTTTATGTGTTAAAACCATTTCTCCATCGAGAATTAGTCTCAAAATCCTTCTTGTCGTACGAAGTCATTGTCTCATCTACTATCAAGACAGAAAAGGAATTTTCTAAGTCTTATGACTTCAATGCAAAGCAAGAGAAGAAGAGATGTACTGATCAATCTGGGAATGGAAATAAGGGGAAGAAGGGAAAGGTTTAATATCCATCCTGTGGTAAATGTGGGAAGAAACACCCCGGTACTTACTTGAAGGGAATGGGTGTCTGTTACAAGTGTGGTGAAAAGGCCACCAAGCTCGTGATTGCAAAGGGAAGAAGGAAGATACCAATGTTCAATGCTACAATAGCAGGGAGATGGGACATTATCCAAATTAATGTCTTATGCATCAGGGGAACTTACCTCAGAAAAGGCCAAGGGATCAAGGCCAAGGTTATGCTATCACTACTGCTGAGGTAGAAGCTCCAAAAGACGTGGTGGCAGGTAATTTAATGGTTTTCTCAAGATTACCAAATGCATTATTTGATTCTGGATCATCGAATTGTTTCATATCTTCCCAGTTTGATAAGAAAATTAGATACTTCCAATTTGACTTAACAAGGGAGTTGTCAGTTAAAACTCCTAAGGGAAGTATCATTGCAACAATGTTTTGTGAATCAGTCCCCATTAGAGCACATAAATGTTCTTTATCTGCTGATATCATCGTCATAGCTATGATTGAGTTTGATATAATCCTCGGTATGGACTGGCCTTCGGACTATGATGAAAATATTTATTGTAAGAAGAAAGAGGTTATGATTTTTGATGATGATAATAAGGAACACCTTATCTTTAGAGCAGAATCGTCACCACCTAATTCTTATCTAGATCCACCCCCAGTAGCTCAACTAAAATCAGTTATTGGGGAGGAAGAGAATGAAATGATAGTGGGTGAGGAAAATAACGTTCAAATAGAGGATGTACCTGTTGTGAAAGAATATGTAGATGTGTTTTCGAAAGATTTACCTGGACATCCTCCAGAATGAGAAGTTGAGTTTTCCATTGGTTTAATTCCTGGATCAAGGCCTATATCGAAGACCCCTTATAGAATGGACACTATAGAATTAGTTGAACTAAAGAAAAAACTAGAGGAATTGAGTAATAAGAGATTTATTTTCCCTAGTGTTTCTCCATGGGGAGCCCTTGTTCATTTTGTTAAAAAGAAAGATGGATCTGTGAGGTTATGTATCGACTACAGGGAGGTCAATGCTATAACAATAAAGAACAAGTATCCCCTACCTCGCATTGATGATTTATTTGACCAACTGCATGGAGCTAAATACTTTTCAAAGATTGAACTTCGATCTGGATACCATCAGTTGTGTGTAAAGAAGGAAGACATTCCGAAGACAGCATTTCGAACCAGGTATGGGCATTAGGAGTTTACTGTAAT
The DNA here is from genome assembly GCA_963277665.1 of Viscum album. Taxonomy (NCBI): domain Eukaryota; kingdom Viridiplantae; phylum Streptophyta; class Magnoliopsida; order Santalales; family Viscaceae; genus Viscum; species Viscum album. The sequence goes on from OY728136.1 coordinate 1,830,277,663, forward strand.
GCCCTTTGGATTGACTAATGCACCCTCTGTATTCATGGATCTGATGAATTGAGTTTTCAAGGAATATCTCGATGAATTTGTGGTGGTATTTATTGATGATATCTTGGTATACTCTAAAGGCTAGGAGGATCATGAAAGTCACTTGCGCATTATCCTGAAGACTCTGAGAAGAAATGAATTATATGGGATGTTTAGCAAGTGTGAATTCTGGATTCATGAGATTTCTTTTCTTGGCTATATTGTCTCTAAAGATGGAATCTCTGTTGATCCTTCTAAGACCAAGGCAATCCAAGAATGGCCAGCACCTACAAGTATAACTGAGGTACACATTTTTATTGGTTTGGTAGGTTTTTATCGACATTTCGCCCAGAATTTTTCCCGATTGGAAAACCCATTAACGAAGATCACACGTAAAGGGGTTAAATTTGTTTGGAAAAAAGAGTGTGAAGAATGTTTCGAAGAACTGAAGAGAAGATTAGTCAATTCTCTTATATTGACTCTACCATCGGGGAATGATGGGTTCGTTATTTATAGTGATGCATTGAAGAAAGGACTTGGTTGTGTCCTTATGCAGAATGATAGGGTTATTGCCTATGCATCACGACAGTGGAAAATTCATGAGAAAAACTATCCTACTCATGATCTTGAGTTAGCAACTGCGATCTTTGCTTTGAAGATATGGAGGCACTACCTCTATGGTAAAAAAATGTGAGATTTATACTGATCACAAGAGTTTGAAGTATATTTTCTCACAAAAAGAACTCAACATGAGGCAAAGGAGATGGCTTGAATTACTCAAGGATTATGATTGTACGATAAACTACCACCCGGGGAAAGAAAACAAGGTGGAAGATGGTTTGAGCAGAAAAGATCATGGAGTTTTGAACAATATGAGAATTGAAAGGGATCCAATTTTCATGGATCTAGTGAAGATGGACATGGGAATAACCAGGGAAGGGGAAACATCAATGCTTTTTCAAATGGTTTCCAAACCATATTTACTAGAAAGGATTAAGAGTTATCAAACCGATGATGAAGAATTTCAAAAGAAGATTAAAGCTGTGAATGATGGGATATTGAGAGACTTTGTGTATGAAGATGGAATTTTGAAATTCGGGAAGAGACTTTGTGTTCCTGATATACCTGATCAAAAAAGTGAATTTTTGGATGATGCTCATAGTTCCAATTTCTCTATACACCCTGGGAGCACCAAAATGTATAGATATTTGAAGGAACATTTATTGTGGGACAACATGAAGAGGGAGATTGCTGATTTTGTGTCAAGATGTATGGTTTGTCAACAAGTGAAAGCAGGAAGGGAACATCCTGGAGGTGTCATGAAACCTCTTCCCATACCGGAGTGGAAATGGGACAATATTATGATGGACTTTGTCATGGGGCTACAAAAGACTCCTAGAAGGAATGATGAAATATGGGTTATTGTTGATCGTCTTACCAAGTCAGCACATTTTCTTTCTACAAGAGAAGATCAACCACTGGAACGTCTAGAAAGACTATATAATGATGAAGTTGTTAGATTTCATGAAGTACCCCTATCGATTTTTTTTGATCGTGATCCCCGTTTTAATTCAAAATTCTGGAAAAGTCTTCAGAAAGCCTTGGATACTGAACTTCATTTGAACACTGCCTACCACCCTCAAACAGATGGACAATCAGAAAAAATTATTCAAACTTTAGAAGACAAGTTGAGATCCTGCTCACTTGACTTTCAAGGTATGTGGGATAAATATTTACCTCTGGTATAAATTTATTATAACAATAGCTTCCATTAGAGTATTCAGATGGAACCATATAAAGCGTTATACGGAAAGAGATGTCGCACACCAACCTGTTTGGATGACATTGGTGAAAGAAAACTTGTAGGCCCAGAACTGGTGGAGGAAACGATGGAAAAGGTGAAGGTAATCCAAAATCACATCAAAGCTGCTCAAAGTAGGCAGAAGAGTTATGCTGATAATTGAAGAAAGGATTTGGAATTTCATGTCGGTGATCATGTTTTCTTGAAGGTATCTCCATGGAAGGGAGTCATACGTTTTCGTAAGAAAGGTAAATTGAGTCCCAGGTACATCAGACCTTTTGAAATTCTAGAACGAATTGGGGCTGTAGCTTACCGATTGGCAATGCCGCCAAGTCTCTCCAATGTTTACGATGTGTTCCACATATCTCTATTGAGGAAATACATGTCTGACCCAACACATGTACTCACCTATGAGGAATTAGAACTGAAACCCGATCTGTCTTATTGTGAAGAGCCCGTCAGGATTCTTGATACGAGAGAACAAGTACTGAGAAATCGGACAACCTGTCTGGTAAAAGTCTTGTGGAGAAACCATAAGATGGAAGAGGCAATGTGGAAACCCGAGGAACTTATGATGAAGAACCACCTGATTCCTTTCTTGCAGTAGTATTCTAGAAATTTCAAGGACGAAATTATTTGAAGGAGGGGAGAATGTATCACCCCAAGCTTCTACGGTACGCTTCTCTTGGAATAATGCGATAGCGTGTGTTGTACGCAACATCGAGTTCTAACACCCCACAACCAATAAAACTAGCCATTATGAATAGAAATACCTACTTTTTGAAAATATATATATTTTATATTTTAAAATGGACTTCAATTTTGGATTCAGAATATCAATTATTGCTTAGGGTGAAATTTTGGCATTGTTCTGAAAAACTTTAATTTTTGATAAATAGTGAAACTACTAAGTGGTAGTTAAAAAACTGAATTTTTCATAAAACTTAATTTTACCTCTTCTGTGATTGGAATTTCGAAAATCCAAGAGACACGGTTAATATCAAGGAGTAAAATTTGGTTCAATGAGATGAAAATAATTTTTGGTGAATAGTAACTTTTTACTTTTTTTTACCACGGTTAAAAGTAAATAGGGTAATTAAGGGTAAAAATGATATTAATATTACCCTAACACATGTAATAATTCTATTGGACAAGTGTATCTCGACCAAAAACAACCTTAGGAATAAAATATTATCATTTCTCTCCACTTGAATTAGATTAGGACATTTATTATTATTTAATTCAAAGAAGAGTTAAAAGAGTTAAAATCAAAGTTTATTTATAAAACCATTTTTAATATAGGGTTATACATAAGATAAATTCGATTGTAAATATTAATTATAAATATAAAAATATTTCCTACATAATTATATTTTATTTATAATTTTTAGATATTAAATATTTTAATTTATTTATGACACAATGATGATGCAGTAATGACCATAATAGTGAAAAATTAAAATAATTGATATTATAAATACCTAAATAAATATAATTTGAGACTTTTAATGAATTAAAATAATATTCTAGGTTAATATGACATATTATGATTGATTTAATAGACTTTTTTAGAACTAATAATTCTCTTATAATTTTCACAAAAATCAATTTTCCAAATAGTGTCAAAATTGACATAAAAGAGTTTTTAAAACAAATATTATATTATTCATTGATATTAAATTACTAAAAGTATAAGGCTAGGCCAATAGACTTATATCATGATAGGTGTATCATTAATTGAGCACTTGGGGGTCGCTTGGAGGTATATAGTATGTTTATTAACTATATAATATAAAAATACAAAGTGACATGGTAAGTGTCAAACTAATTAACTAAGAGTTAAAACTAAAAGATAAGGTTAATATAATGACCCAAACCTATCTAAATCCTATTGGTTGAGTGGTTTTCGACCCATCCCCACCTTAACCTTTAAATAATCTACTTTGGAGCCATTAGAAACCGAATATGAATTTATTATAAAATAATATTTCTAGCTTTTCCAAAGGTGCCCCTCACCCCTCTAATAAAAGGGCACTCTACCTTCTCATTAACTCACACCTTCAAAGCCTTTTGGTTCGGCCAAACTCTGCCCAAATACTCTCTCAAATTCCCTGAATTCATCCTAGAGGCCTTCCTTTAGTCAGAAAGCCAACTTAAGGAGCCCTTTTGATCAAATAAAAAGGGAGAACCCGAAGAAGAGGTAATGTTTTCACCACCCTTTTTCATGTTCCTTTCTTATTCCACTTCTTCTTTCGTTGTTATTCCCATTCTAAAATAATGAATCCAGTATATTATATATACTGTAATATTATTATAAATATGGTACAACCATATTCAGTATTATATCCATCCTTTGAATTACATGTCACCATACGTGCGTACGTACGGCTTACCGTATCCACGTTGTGGTATAATTGTTATTCAATAAATTATTATTTGGATGAGTATAATAATGATGTGTAACTCATGTAAATAATAAATATAACATGATAAAGATTCTGTATATATGATATACCATCCAATTATATATTATTTTAATATCAAAATAATGATATTGTCGCTCGTGCGTACGTACGGACTACCGTCTCCACGAACGTGACGAGAATCATTTCCCATCGTATCCATTCAAGTATAATTCTCATTTTATGATTAATAATAGTTTCTAAGGACTTGATATCATTCTGGATATTATTAATATACAACCTATCCATGACAAACACAGCTTATGTAACAAAACATATAAAAGAAAACGAGTAAGTTAACACCCGAAACAACGATAATACTAAGATATTATTAACAAATCAATGTTAAAAGATCATATATGATATCATATTAATGTATACGATTCTTGTATAATTTAATAACAATTATTTCACCATTATACAGGAGGTTAACCTACCCTAACCAAGGAAAAGTACATGGTACGGGTTTATTTCGCAATCTCTTCATTATCCGAGGTTGTTTATACGTAACAATCTACTGGGATCTCTTTATCATCCACATCCATGTTTCTTAAAAATGTATTTCAATTTTTTTTACTATTTACATGAATATGGGTTAAAGTCATTTATACCCTTGTTTGACTTTTTATAAGAGGTTTATAAAGGAATCTTTCCGTCGTTTTCCAAACACGGTGCTTTAAACCTTTTCGACAGAATTAAGGTAAGAATGTTTTTTTAACTTATATGGCGGGTGCGGCTATTTTTCACCATTATAAAATCATCGAAGCTTCCCTAACAAGCTTATAAGAATATTTTCAAAGAAAATGTTTTATTTTATAAATATATGACTCTTAAATTATTTCAAAATAGAAAGAGATATTTCTATAAAAAAAGTTTTGATTTCATCTATGTTAACATCTTTTGATGGATTTTACGCTTATTTGAAGTTGATTTATTATGATACAAAACTTCACTATTGTATTGATGGTATAGTGATATGTTTGACTGTGGATGTATTATTTTTATACCATTCACGGTTTATGGATGAATTATTTACATTTCTAATGCTATTTTTAATACAAATATTTATTTTATGTTTAAATCTTTTCATATGGGAATGAATTGGACTTAATATGTGATGGGTGGGGCCTGCTATAGCTCTTCGATGCGTCGGTAGGTCTCATGAGACAAACTAGTGTCTTGGCACAAGGCATTGACAAAATATTATTTATAGTATTGTAATATAACACTATTTTATTTAATATTTTATTGATAATAAATGATATAATTTTCTCACATTGTGTTAAATATGTTTAATTAGAAATTATTTGGGATTAGATCATTCATTTGAATATTTAATGAAAATCCCAGTTTTACCCTTGATTGTTCACTGTAGTATGTCGAAGATACATATTTTTATATTTATTATTTGAATTTGAAATTTTGTAACAGTGTTACTAACTTAATTATCTACAACATTTATTCAGGACACTAGAGCTAAAAAGTGCATTTGGTTGTTGAAAATGGGCCATGAAGTCAAAGTTGGGCTGGACTCTCCAGAATAGAGAAGCTTCTGTATTTCGTCCATAACTACTTCATATGATCCTAGATTAAGCCCCAATTTGGAGACGGGATAGAGAGCCCATATCCACACATGTTATCCTTCTGAAAGGCCGGACAATTCACGCGTTTTGGTGGTCAAATGGGCGGTTCATTTAGCATAAAATATTTGTCCGAGATTCCCCATTCACACTTGAAACCACTTTGAACCTAGCCTCCCCACCACTCTATAAATTGGTGGTTTTCTCATTTGGTGGGGTTGGGACGTGCTTTGGGAAGTTTAGGTCAGAGGAGAAGTGGATCCACTCCAATTTTCAAACCATTTCAATAAGGGTAGCTCTTGAAGCAAGGATCCCTTCGACGAAGCCTTCTTCTTTTCCTTCATGTTGTAATGATTTTGTTTATGTAATAAACTTCTTTGTTATTCTATTATTTCTTCTATTTTCTTCTGTTTTGTTTAAATTTATTCTTATCTTAATATTTCTATTTGGTCTGGAATTCTTGAGTAGAAGTGTTATTGGGTTATACCCATTTTAAACCTTTGCAAATGCAAACCGCTTCTACGATGATTATGCCACCCATGGAAGAGTAGTTCTTTTTAGTAATCGGTCGACTTCTATCCTTTTTCATTTATTTATTTTAAATCAATGAGCTACTGTAATTCAAATAATATGATCCATGAATTATGTTTTTAAATTACAATAAACTAATCAAGCAATTGAAGAATTAATACAAAACATGCAAGATCGAGATTTTGTGTAAATTGTGAGAGCGCGATCTTCATCAGTAATACAAGACCACACGGGATAAATTTTTAGAGAGAAAATATAATCCCTAAACACAATTCATCCTCATTTCCAGAATGTATATGTGCTCTAATTAACCACTGACCATAAGCTATCTTAAGAACAACAATCAAAGCAGGGTGCTGTGATTGCGTGTTCCGAAGCTAGCCTAAGGTTTAAGTAAATTCATCTTTGTGGTTAAGTTAACTCTCATAGGGTTAGAGGGTTAACAAATTATGGGATCATAATTAAGTGGATATTGATTTAAATGATAATTAATAATAAGTGAATGAATAGTTAAAGTTATATTGATTACTCCTTTTAAAATATTTTCTAAAAAAACATCTTTTTGTTGTGTCATTTTAATCGAACTTCATTTCAAAACTAAAAACAAAAAAATATACAATATTCTTCCAGAAAAATTATTCTAGATTCATAAACTATTACCAACCCCCATCCTTTCAAATAGTTTTTTTATTCTCTTTTATTTTATTTTTATAATACATTTATAAATTTTTTTTAAATCTAATTCCTCTTTTGAGAGACGACCTTGGTCAGCCACTCTGCTGCACCTAAGTACCCCAAAATCACATTAATCATTTGAGGGCGCCCATGACAACGCTCTATCAAATCGGCGCCATTGACGAGGAGGAAAGTAAATATTTCAACCAATTAGAGGTATTTATTTTGTTTTACATTTTAATTCTCTTCCTCTCTTCTTTCTTCCGTCTTTACCCAATCTGATTTTTTTTCCTTCTTCTATTATTTCATTCTACTTCTTTTTGGACCATCCACTCAAACATCTAATTTTTATTTTACTATAGTCCACTTTCCTACTTCTCATATTTCTTTTATTTATGACACAAACTAATCCCAATGATCTCTTAGATCTTGACCCTAAGATTGAACGCAGCCTTAGGGAACGAATCAGACACTCTCAGTCTACGAGAAGTTTCAATATTCAAACAGTTGGTGAATTCCTCTCTTATGGAAAAATTGAAATTAGAAGTTATTAAAATTAAAACATAAAAGAAGAACCAATGGCTGGAAATAATAGAAATGAAATTAATAGAACCATTTTAGAATTGGCTGCACCTGATATTAACTATCAACTGAATTGTATTGCATACCTGAATCTTGAATCAGACTTTGAGTTAAAATCTGGATTAATTAACCTTATTCCAAAGTTTCATGGCTTATCTGGTGAGGATCCAAACAAACACCTTAAAGAATTTAATGTGGTTTTCTCAACTTTAAAACTAAGAAATGTTTCTAAAGATCAAATCAAATTAATTTCATTCCCATTCTCACTTGATGGAGCTGAAAAAGATTGGATGTATTATTTACAACCTGAAGATGTAACATGTTGGAATGATTTGAAACATGTTTTCTTGCAATGATTTTTTCCAGCATCAAGGACCACATCCATTCGAAAAGAGATATCGGGGATCAAGCAAGCACAAGGGGAGTCAATGTATGAGTATTGGGAGCGATTCAAGAAGTTGTGCGCAACCTGTCTGCATCACCAAATCAGTGAGCAACTCCTCATCCAATACTTCTACGAAGGACTAACACCCATGGAGAGGAGCATGGTTGATGCTGCAGCTGGAGGAGCATTGGTGGACAAGACACTAGTAGCTGCATGTGCGTTGATCAACAAGATGGCCCAAAACTCCCAAAAAGTTGGTGATAGAGGTACACCACATGTCAGGGGAGTACATCAGGTAAGTCCTTATTCTCTTGAAAGTTATTTGATTGATACCAAGTTGGATGAATTGACCACTATGGTGAGGTAGATTGAATTGGCTCAAAATACATCCCAACCCCCTCCTTCAAGGCCTTGTGTCATTTGCACTGAGACAATCCACCCAACTGACTGTTTCCCACAACTACAAGAGACAGAGGATTGTGTAGCAGTATTCCCAGGGAGACCATTTCACCAGCAACAACAACCATATCCCGAAAAGAAGTTTGATTCATTTGATCCAATATATAACCAAGGGTGGAAAGATCAACCAGACATGAGGTATGGCTCTGGACAACAACAAAGGCCCCCTTTTCAACCAAACTTCTAGCAACCTCCACCTTACCAACAGGGTTTCCAACAACCCCAAAGGAGATTTGAAGCTCAAACATAAACAAGTCAACAACAAGGGAATCCTTTACCAAAGGTAGATTCTAATACTGATGATCTTTTGAAGAAAATTGTTCTTAATCAATAGAATGAGTTGAAGAGTCAATGTTCGGAGCTGAGGGAGTTGAAGACTCAAATGAGCCAGATTGCCACCGCCCTCCATGAACTTGTAAGTAAGAATTCTAGAAATCTACCTTCCCAACCCACTCCAAATCCAAAGGGGAATGTTAGTGCCATCACATTGAGAAGTGGGAAGCAAATGAATGATACATCTGTACCTACCATTCCACCGGGATTCACCTCAACTCCAGAGAAGCCGCACTCCATACCAACTGATGAGCAATCCAAGGAGAAAGATGAAGGTAAGAAAAATATTGATGATGTTCATCCTAAACCCCATCTTTTTCCAAACAGGGTTGTTCAAACCAAGAATATGGCTTAAGAAGCAATGAAAAAGGAGGTTTTGGACACATTCAAGCGTGTGGAGATCAACATTCCTCTACTTAAATCCATTAAGAAAATCCCAAGGTATGCCAAATTCTTAAAAGAACTCTGCACTAATCGAAGAGGGCTCAAGGGAAATTAGAGGATCAACCTTGGAAGGAATGTATCGGCACTCATTACACCCACTCTAGCAATGCCAACAAAGTGAAAGGATCCTGGTACATTCACCATCCCATGTACCATAGGGGAGTTTCACTTCTCTAATGATCTTTGTGAGTTAGGAGCTTCAATAAATGTGATGCCTCACTCTGTATTCTCTTCCTTGCAGGTTGGTGAGTTGAAGCCAATAAGAGTAGTGGTGTAATTGGCGAATAGAGCCACAACATATCCAGTAGGAGTCCTTGAGGATGTACTTGTCCGGGTAAGAGACTTGATCTTCCCAGCAGAATTCTATGTGCTTAACATGGAGGATGATTAGGTAAGTTCTCATGCCCCCATTATCTTAGGTAGGCCCTTCCTCAAAACTGCAAAAACTATCATAAATTTCAATGAGGGTACACTTTCCATGGAATTTGGAGATGAAGTTGTGATATTTAATGTTATGGATTCCATGATGTACCCCTCAGAGGACCATTCTGATTTTGTTATCTCCCATTTTGAACCACCAAGTAAAAACACCATGGAATTGGATTGTCCTATGCTCAGAGAGATTATGAGTATTGGTTCTAGTTTGATGTCTAAGAGTACTTCTACACCCTTTTATAAGGAACAAGACTCTCTATGATTTTATTTTGAAATGGAATCATATTCTGATTTTGATCATGTGAACACTGATTATGACATGACTATTGAGTATGCTGATGGATTTGGTGCTTTATTCTCTGATTGTGATGATTTTTATTCTGATACTGATGTTCATTGTGCATATATGTCTGTTGCATCAATTTCTCCATCCATACATCACCCCCCTACATCGGAACTCAAGCAATTTCCCCCAAATCTTAAATATGCATACTTGTTGAGTGGTGATAGATTACCTGTTATCATTTCTAACAATTTATCTTTTCAACATGAAGACAAACTTTTGAATCTACTGAGAGAAAACATTAGGGAAATTGGTTGGACATTGGCGGACATATCAGGTATTAGACCCTCCATTTGCATGCATAGGATTCTCTTAGAGGATGGGGATAAACTGGTGTGGCAACCACAAAGGAGACTCAATCCAACACTTTTGGAGGTTGTTAGAAAAGAAGTTTCAAAATAGCTCGAGATAGGTATAATCTATCCTATTTCAGATTCTCAGTGGGTAAGTCCAATTCAGGTTGTGCCTAAGAAAACTGGTTTCACTATTTTAAAAAATGAAAATGATGAGTTAGTTTCTATGAGAGTTCAAAATAGTTGGCGAGTGTGTATTGATTATAGGAAACTAAATCAATACACTCGTAAGGACCATTTCCCACCTCCATTCATTGACCAAATGCTTGAGAGACTTGCAGGTAGGATGCATTATTACTTCTTGGATGGTTTCTCTGGCTTTTTTCAGGTTCCCTTTGCAGCAAAGGGCTAAGAGAAGACGACATTCACCTGCCCATTCGGTACTTTTTCTTACAGAAGGATGCCATTTGGACATTGCAATGCCCCAGGTACCTTGCAGAGATGCATGGTGAGTATTTTATCAGATTTAATTGAGACCTGTATGGAGGTATTTATGGATGATTTTACAGTTTATGGATCCTCAATTGATGAATGTATCTCTAGTTTGGGTGATGTGTTGCATCATTGTACTGAGAAGAATCTGGTCTTAAATATTGAAAAATGTCATTTCATGGTCTAAAAGGGAATTGTCTTAGGTCATATATTCTCACAACGTGGAATTAAAGTTGATAAATCTAATGTAGACATTATTTCATCCCTCCCATATCCTACATGTGTGCGTGAGGTTCGATCATTCCTTGGACATGCTGGATTTTATTGACGCTTCATCAGAGATTTTAGTAAAATCGCTCTACCATTATCTCGATTGCTTCAAAAAGATATGGACTTCAATTTTGATGATTCATGCAGGGTATCATTTGATGAGATAAAAAAGTGTCTGACCACTCCATTGATCATACAGCCCCCATAGTGGGAGATTCCTTTTGAGCTTATGTGTGACGCCTCCAACTTTGCGGTTGGAGCTGTCTTATCTCAGAGGGTGGAGGAACGTTCACATGTGATTTACTATGAATCGAGGACACTGGATTCAGCCCAATCAAACTACACTACCATAGAAAAGGAGTTTCTTGCAGTCATATTTGCTTTAGATAAATTCTGTTTATATTTATTGGGCTCTAAAGTAATTGTTTTTTCTGACCATGTTGCTTTGAGGTACCTCCTAAAGAAGCCAGATGCAAAGCCACGACTTATCCGTTGGAAGATCCTACTTCAAGAATTTGATATTGAGATAAAGGACAAGAAGGAATTAGAGAATTTGGTGGCAGACCACATGAGTAGGCTTACTCACACACTAGAAGATGACACATTGAACCAGGTACCACTTCAGGACACTTTCCCCGATGAGCATATTTATTCCATCTCAGTTACGCATCCTTGGTATGAAGATTAAGATAACTACATTGTTGCCTCTGAAATCCCTGTAAATTTATAGAAACATCAATTACAAAAATTAAAAAGTGAGTCTAGGTTTTATGTGTGGGATTATCCTTACCTCTGGCACATGTGTAGTGACCAAGTCATTAGGCGGTGTGTTCCCGATCATGAGTTTGAGTCTATTTTTCATTATTGTCATACACTTTCTTGTGGTGGACACTTTGGACCCCAACAGATAGCTAGGAAGGTTTTGGACTCTGGATTATATTGGCCTAACTTATTCCATGATTCCCATGTGTTTTGTAAGTCATGCTCTTGTTGCCAACACACTGGGAACATTTCTTGGAGACATGAGATTCCCCAACAACCCATACTATTCTGTGAGATTTTTGATGTATGGGGAATCGACTTTATGGGTTCTTTTCCTAGTTCGTTTGGATTTTTGTACATTTTGGTTTCTGTTGATTATGTGAGTAAATGGGTGGAGGCCAAGGCCACCAGGACTGACGATTCTCATGTTGTTGTGGACTTTGTCAAAGCACAGATTTTTTGTAGGTTTGGAGTACCAAAGGCCATCATCAGTGACCAAGGGACACACTTTTGCAATAGGAATTTTTCTTCCCTCCTTTGAAAGTATGGGGTGACACACAAAATATCAACACTATACCACCCCCAAACAAATGGTCAGGCTGAGGTTTCAAATCGTGAGTTGTAACAAATTTTGGAGAAAACTGTGCAGCCAAATAGGAAGGATTGGAGAAAGCGCTTGGATGATGCATTGTGGGCTTATAAGACAACATAAAAGTCCCCCATTGGTATGTCCCCATTATGGATTGTGTTTGGGAAAGCATGTCATCTCCCAGTGGAAGTCGAGCATCAGGCATATTGTGCTATAAAGAAATGCAACAGGGATTTGGACCATGATGGAATTCCAAGGAAGTTGCAAATTCAAGAGCTTGAGGAGATTCGATTGTCATCATATGAGAACTCAAGGATCTACAAGGAAAGATCAAAAGAAGCTCATGAAAAAATAATCCAACAGAGGGGTTTTCATGTTGGAGAGAAATTCCTCTACAGTTCACGACTGAAGCTGATGCCTGGTAAGTTGCGTTCTAGATGGTTAGGTCCTTATATTGTATCTAATGTTTTTTCTTATGGTGTAGTGGAGATCACAAGAGAGTACACTCGAAGGATCTTTATAGTCAATGGGCAATGTTTGAAGAGATACATTGAGGGACTTCCTTCTGATGCAGTGGATTTTATCACACTGCATGACCCCATCATCACTTGATCACATCAGGCTGTTCCTAACACTTTCACTTTTATATTATTTGTCCTATTTAAACATTTTTCATTTTGTGTGCATATATCATCTCATGGGTTCACATTGAGTACAATTCAATATTTTATGTGTGGGTGAAGGAACCTTTTAGTTTAGTAATTTAAATTGTTTTGCTATTAAAATAAATTGTGTGTTTTTCAAATTTTGTGTGTTTATTTATCAATTTTCTTTGTGTTTTTGAAATTTTTGAGCTGAAATGATTCTCATCATAATTTTTAAATGCATATCAATGAGTGAAACGATTTATCCCTTGAAACTAAGCATAAATGAATGCTGAAATGACTTTGTTTCAAGTTCAAATATTTAGTAATTTCATGAAAAGTACACTGAATTTTGAATCCCATGCCACATCTCACTGTCTTTATATTTGAAATCACATTCTTGTGAGGCTTTTAAACAATTATTTTCATATTCTTTACATTCACCTCAGTTCTTGAGAGAACCAAACCATGCTTTATTTAACCAGAATTTTATCCATTCCTGTCAAAAATTGAGGGTTTGAAGTACTTCTGTTTAAATGATTGAGGAAATTGTTTGGTATTAAAGCCCCTATTTCAAAGAATCCTTTTTTATAATGGCCTACCTTGAATATTTAATCCTTTTAGCCCTTATAAGCCTTGAACAACCTGTTAGGTTAGCCACATCACAAGCCAATTTTCCCTATCCAACCAACACTTGAAGTGAAATTGCATAATCTAGTTGAGCTTAAGTGTGGGGGAATCTATCTTGTGTTGTTCCACCACATTCTGTGATACTTTGGGTGGAAAATTAAATTCTTAAGAGAAGTTTTTACTGCTGAAGAAAGTAATTATATTGAATGCTGTGCCTTTTCTAGAGCTTTCATGACAAGTGAAGCTGTGCCTTTTCTGGAGCTTCTAATTGAGCTGGAAAGTTGTGCCCGTCTGGAGCTTTCAAGAAAATCATGTTTGAGAAGATTGACAATTTTGGATGCTGAAATGAATAATGGTGTAAACGTTTCATGACTTTTCATGATGGTGGAGGTGAATTGATATTATGGGGATTAATGAGAAGACCATATTTAAGTGAAAATTAGATTATTGCAATTTTGCTTCAAAAAGAGTCAAGCCCTCCTTATTTAGCCTCAGAATTTTTCACATCTAAATCCTACCAACCGAAAGCCACAGAACAACCCTAAAAAGTCCTCATGATAAACATATGTCCTTGACTCACATCAGGTAGAGATGTAGGAATCTATCAAGCCTATGGTGACCCTTTTATGAGTTTGGATGAGAAAGACATTGCAAAAAAAATTGATATTTGAGTGATGAGAGAAAATTCAAGCGAGGTAAGTGTTTTGTGCATGGGAGGATAAATAAAGTGGAAATATTTTGAATGATATAAATGAATAACTTGAAATAATGGTTTTTTATGAGGCATGATATCTTTTGTTTCTTGGTGTGTAATTGTTTGATCTCAATGATATGTGTTTTAAAATTGGTTTTGACTTGATATTAATGTTTACTTGATATGAGGTTTTGCTCAGGAGTGCAAAAGGGTAAGTGTGGGGGAGTTGATAAAACACTATTTTATTGAATATTTTATTGATAATAAATGATATAATTTCCTCACATTGTGTTAAATATGTTTAATTAGAAATTATTTGGGATTAGATCTTTCATTTGAATATTTGATGAAAATTCCAGTTTTACCCTTGATAGTTCACTGTAGTATGTCGAAGATACATATTTTTATATTTATTATTTGAATTTGAAATTTTGTAACAATGTTCCTAACGTAAGTATCTATAACCTTTATTCATGACACTAGAGCTAAAGAGTGCATTTGTTTGTTGAAAATGGGACATGAAGTAAAAGTTGGGCTGGACTCGCCAGAATGGAGAAGCTTATGTATTTCGGCCATAACTCCTTCATATGGGCCTCGATTAAGCCCAAATTTGGAGAGGAGATATAGGACCAATATACACACATTTTATTACTCTGGAAGGCCGGAAAATTCACGTTTTTTCACGGTCCAATTGGCGGTACAAGTTGGCATAAACTATTTGGCCGGGATTCCCCATTCACACTTGAAACCACTTTGAACCTAGCCTCCCCACCACTCTATAAATTGGTTTTTTTCTCATTTGGTGGGGTTGGGATGTGTGTTGGGAAGTTTAGGGCAGAGAAGAAGTGGATCCACTCCAATTTTACAACCATTTCAATAAGGGTAGCTCTGGAAGCAAAGATCCCTTTGACGAAGCCTTCTTCATCTCCTTCATGTTGTAATGATTTTGTTTATGTAATAAACTTCTTTGTTCTTATTTTATTTATATTAATTTCTTCTATTTTGTTTAAATTTATTCTTCTATTAATCTTACTATTTGGGATGGAATTCTTGAGTAGAAGCGTTATTGGGTTATACTCATTTTAAACCTTTGCACATGAAAAACGCTTCTACGATGATTACACCACCCAGGGAAGAGTTGTTCTTTTTAGTAATCGATCGACCTCTATCCTTTATCATTAATTTATTTTTAATAAATGAGCAACTATAATTCATATAATATGATCCATGAATTGTGTTTTTAAATTACAAGAAACTATGCAAGAAATTGAACAATTAATACAAAACACGCGAGGTCGAGATTTTGTGTAAATTGTGAGAGCGCGATCTTAATCGGTAATACAAGACCACACGGGATAATTTTTTAGAGTTAAAATATAATCCCTATACACAATTAATCCTCATTTCCAGAATTTATATGTTCTCTAATTAACCACTGACCATAAGCTAGCCTTAGAACAATAATCAAAGCAGGGTGTTGTGATTGCGTGTTCCGAAGCTAGCCTAGGGTTTAAGTAATTTCATCTGTGTGGTTAAGTTAACTCTCATAGGGTTCAAGGGATAAAAAATTAGGGGATCATAATTAAGTGGATATTTATTTAAATTATAATGATTAATAAGTGAATGAAGAGGTAGAGTTAGATCGATTATGCCTTTTAAAATATTTTCTAAAAAAACATCTTTTTGTTGTGGAATTTTAATCGAACTTCATTTCAAAACTAAAAACAAAAAAATATAAAATCTTCTTCCATAAATATTATTCTAGATTCATAAACTATAACCAACCCCCATCCTTTAAAATAGTGTTTTTATTCTATTTTATTTTATTTTTATAATACCTTTAAAAAGTTGTTTTAAATCTACTTTCTCCTTTGAGAGACGACCTTGGTCAGCCACTCTGCTGCACCTAAGTACCCCAAATTCCCATTAATCATTTGAGGGCGCCCACGACAGTGCTCTATAGTCTTGGCACGAGGCCTTGGATATGTGGTTATGATATTCTGGAATTATGAATTCCATTATTATGAAAGTGGTTATTGATATTGCATGTGATTATTCGATTTGTAGAATATCCATGTGAATAAGTAAATGGAATTATTTCATTTTATTTTTACCATACTATGTTGAATTTTAAGTTTAAAAGGATTTTGTTTCAGTGATACATTTCCTTAAATTTTTATTCTTATTTATGAATGTTTCCGCTATATTGTTATCCTTACTGAGCCTTTGAGCTCACCGCTTTTCTATGTTTTATTTTTCCCAGGATGTGAAGAAGTAAATTATGAATGACCTACAGGGATATTATGGGGGGATAATAGTGTGGACTATGGAGAAAATATGTTGTGGTAGCAGGTTTTTACTTTATGATGTAATGTAAAACATTATGAATATATCTAGTGTTTCCAAGAATACTAAACCAATCGGTCTTTCAAGATTTGATCTTTCTTGTGATCATGTCAATGTTATGTAATAATGCACCGACTCTGTGTAACTGGGGTCAGGGTGTTACAACTATGACCTATTATAACGATGTAACATGCCCTCCATAATAATCCACTAGTAAATCATGACATAACTAATAATCAACCATGTCATGATTGTTTTATTTCAGAATAAAACATCAAAAACATTCTCTATACTTTATGAAACTTCATAACATGAATTTACAATGACTATATGGTACTTTTAATGATTTAAATCCTACTCTATCAACAAACAAAAATTAAAAATATTTATATAGATTTTTACTAAAAATCTACCACTTTGGATTTATTGACAACACACTTCTTCAAAAACTATCAACTACCATATAACAATTATTTTGATGACTTCTATAACATCATGAGTATCTTCTTCAATGTGTCTTAAATGATTCAAAAATCAACTACTATAATACCATATGAGTCATGATCGTTATGAGAAATATGTGTTAAATGAAATATATATGGTATTAACCACTTTATTAATCTCATGCTTCTATAGATTAACACCCTTGAATTCCAAATTCAAATTTCTAGGAACCCTTTTGAACATAATATATCTTATAATTAAAATATCACCCCTCATTATAATTTTTTCATTTTTATCCCCTAATTTACCTCAAATCCTTGGGTAATCTCCCCTAATAATACACTTGAGTAAATCTCCCCTTAGACACATTATTAATCTCAACCATTACCTATAAAATTTCATAACACTTATTCAAGGGTTTTTCAAGGAATAAATAACTTAATAAATTATAGAAATATATCTATTCATAATTAAATTATTTATTTCTATCACTCCATAAAAATTTAAATAATTTTTAGGACTTTCATCGAATGAAAAAACCAATAATGGGGTGTGGTTCCCTCTATAAACTATCGAGTGGATTGTAACACCCTAAGATTTTATGTGATAAATTCCTTTTAATTTCTTTGATGTCTTGTGTTTTATGATACCCCAAGATTATCTTGTGCTATATGAAACACATGTATTTTCTTTTAGTATACAAAACACTATACTTGGATTGCATTACACACAAGAGTGACCTTCCCCGATAGCTTGCATTGTACGCAATACCGAGTTTCACTAAATAATGACATATTATTAAAATACTATATAAACTAGACATTAAGAGTAGTATTAACATCATTTATAAATTTATATAACATTTAAATACATCTTATTTATTTTCAAGAACATGATATAAGAACAAATTTAGATTTTTCAGATAAAAGATATATTTTTAAAAAAATGTAGTTTTTCCACCATTTAATGGTGCATGAATTTTAAATATTGTATTTAACACTTTTATATAATCTATTTGAAAAAACAAACTACTTATTTTGAATTGGGACATCAAAATTTAACTTTTTTGAAATTTTGGTATTTTTTCTGATGAAATTCATATTTTGATGAATAGTAAAAAGTAATGCATTTAAATTCAAAACTAAATTTTCGAATAATTTATTTATATAGTTAGATTATATTTTTAATTAGTTTTTAAGTGTAATTGGATTATTAATTTTATCATTTAATCCAACATTGGTTATTGTATGTAATTTCACATTTAAATTGGATGTAAACAAATGACTATCTTTTGATAAATGTTTACTTCTTAAAACCCCCTTTTTGGTTTTGACAACGGGAATTAATTTGAAATTAATTTATGCCAGTTTTGTGTCTCAATTACGAAAAATGGATTCCATATTTGGAATCGGTGGGTCTAAATGATTTTAATAGGTTACATATATTTTTGGATATTATGAATAATAACATCGATAATTTTTATTTACCACAATTAAAGGAAAATCAGGTAAATTAGGATAACTAACAATATGATAATACAATTACCCTAACTCCGGAAAAAATCATATTGTATGAATTAAAGTCGACCAATATCACATATGGGTTGTAATTGATTCATTTAATGGACTTTTTTCCTTGAATGTGGTTTAATTATAGTTAAAACAAAAGAAGGTAGCAACATGTCACTCTCATATATCTGATAAGTCTTATAATTTTAATATAGTGATAAAAAAGATAAAAATTAGAACATAAATAGTCTCAATAAATATAATGAAATTATCTAAATAATTATAATTTATTTATAAATTTTATTCATTAAATAATTACCATTAATTATGACACAATAGGGGTGTAGAAATTATTTTATCGATAGAAATTTCAAATAAATTGTTTTAAAAATATTAAAATAAATATCATATGAACTAATTTATGTGATCCAAAAATTTTATAGGGTACTATGACATTTTATGAGTGTATCAAATATTTTTTTTAATTTATTATATGTGTGGATTTTATTTAAAGTCAAATAAATGAATAGTGTCAAAATGGACACTATTGATATTTTATAAAAATTACTTATTATCAAATTATTTAAAAATCAAGAAAATATTTAAAAATTTAAAAATTGAAAATTATATGGTAAAAAATGTCATAAAGTATCCAATTATGGAAAATTGACCACAGTAAGGTAAATATTTAAAACCATTTAACATTTAGAATATTATTAACACTATTAAATTTAAATAGAATATATAATAATAAATCAAAATGATAAGGTTTAAAATAAAATAAAAAAATGTATAAATTGTATTGGTTGAAGATATTTCAACTCTATCTCATTTCATCTTCTAAATTGGTTAATTTTGGAGGTTTTTATATGGTTTTTGATTTTATTATAAATTTATATTTTGGAGGTTCCCAAATGTTCCCTTCACCTCAATTATAAAATGGAACTTCCTCTCTCAACTCTTCACTTCTTTTTTAGCTTTAATGTTCAAAAATAACCTTCCAATTTTCCTTCTCAACTTCCCAAGAAAAATTATAGTGGTCTAGGTCTTCTTCAAACACCATCTCTAGTTCTCTAAGAGTAGATTTCGAGGAGGCACATCGAAGAAGAGGTAATATCATTTACCGATTCTTTCAAACTTCTTTCTTCTTCTTCTTACACCTCATGATTTGTTTCATTAAAAAGTAATAACTACAGTAGAAATTATATAATTAGAGGTAATTGTGATCAGGAAACAACCATATTCCACTTTCTACCCAACCTATGAAAAATGAAATCACCATGCATGCATTCGTACGAGTTACTGTCTCCATGCTATGGTGTAATCCTTTTATCACCATCACCTTACAGGGAAGGGTATAATGATAGAATTAATATATATATATATATGATAAATATAAAATTAAATTTATTCTGAGATACTATAAAAAATCCACTTCAATTCCATTCAATAATTATGGGAACGATATTGTCGCTCGTGCGTATCTACGGCTTACCGTCTCCATGGTGTGATGTGATTAATTCTACATAATAGTCATTAAATCATGATTATATAAATTAATTTAATGAATAAATATGATAAATATTATAAAAATTCCATTCCTTAAATGATATAACAACAAACATAAAAGATGAATAAGATCTTATCTGATAAAACATGAAAAAGAACATGAAGTAGTTAATACCCGAATAACGAGTAATAATGAAATGTTACTAACAAACGGATGAAAATATGATCATAAATGTCCTCATAAAAATTATTATTATTATGGAATAAATAACTAACATTATTTAAGTCATTATACTGTAGTTTTAAATACATAAGAAGCATATCAGACCTTAATTAAGGGATAACTTTACAAGTCACGTTTTTTACCTGAGATTGTTTATTCATATGTATATACTGGAGTATATTTATCATCCACATCCATGTTTCCTAAATATTTAATTAAAAATATTATTTATATCCTTCTATAATTGTTTATATTCTATTTTATACTTTGGTTAATTTTTACTAAATGGTATGAATGAAATCTTTTTTCATTTTCAGTATGAGGAACTTTTTGAGTTTTCTGACAAAAGTATAAGAATACTGTCTTTTTAACTTATATGACATGAATGGATTCTTAAAAATTCATAACGCCTTATTTACAGGAATATGAGTTTACACGTTTTAATTTTTGTTTTCATCTAAATTATTTTATTTGAATATTTCACATCATTTTTAGAAAATAAAATGTTTTTGGAGAAGAAATGATATTTTCCTTAGGAATTAAGTTCAAGTGTTTTATCAAAATTATTTTCCATGTAAGATGATATAAGGTTAGGTTTATATACCTTTTATTACCGTAATTTTATTATTTTTATGATGGAATTATTTTTATGAAATCCATTTATTTTATATGGATTATGATGGAATGATGTTTAAGAACCCCATTTTATTTTATGGGTTATGCTATGATGAAAGATTTATGTTTTTGTTGAACATGTAAGAATGATTTCATTATGAGACAGGAGGGAACTATATATCTCCCTCCAATACATTGGGTAAAGGTTTTTATCCCATGAGATAGATATCACTATAATGAAATGTAAATTCAGTTTAATAATACAGGGCTGGAATGGTAATTAAATCTGGTTTTGTAATAAATTTCTGGAATGAAAATTAAACTTGGTTCAGTAATATAATTTTTCCACTATGTTAGTCTTGGATGAAATGAATTGTCTACTATAGAAATAATATTATGTTCTTATTTATTTTCACTAATTCCATGTCTTATTCGAATTCTATTTTATCATTGTTAAAGTTCCTTTATGATCTATGCCTTACGTACTGCCAAGATTTATTTCAGGACCCAAGATATTGATATTTAAACTTTATGTTCATGTTTTTACATTCTTATGTTTATGGTTTGTTATATGTTATATATGTTTACCCCTAATGATAATTAAGCCCACCCTTTTATATGTTTTCTTTTCCACATGATATAAATAAAGTTTTTAGGTTGGAAAATAAAAGGGGAAGGTCTTTATGAGAGATATCGAAGATCTTTCACCAAGTTAAAATATTAAGTTCTATGTTCCCAAAGACACTAAAATATTACGGTATTTTGGGTTTATATTTTTGTAATGTATTTAGTATTCCCCAAAAGAAATTTAATGTCCATGTACGTCAAAATTGGGCCATTACAGTTGGTATCCTAGGAATGGTTTAGTCAAGCTTTGAAAACTAGGATGTGAAAACTTTAGTGTGATCCCTAGAAATATTTCTAAGGTTTTTATAGGGATGTACCTAAGGGTAAGTATAAATATAGGTTAAAATCATAGAATTACGCTAATGATCAGGAATAACATAGGATTATACCTATGATGTTAGATATTTAAAGTACTCCTCCTTGATTATGTTGTTTTCCTAGTTTGACTTTTTCCTCTCACACTATTATTTTTGGATTTTAGACATTGACAGAAACCCAAAAGAACTATGTTAATGTTAAATGCACTAAGAAATGTAATGATTGTCCTCCTGAAAAACCGAATATTATAGGATATGGAAGGAAAAATCTTATTTCTATACTTACACAAGCGACGAATCATTCTGGACTTACAAAATGGGAAGATAAGGGAGCAACATTCTCTTGAGTCCTTCATGAGGCAACATCCACCTTCTTTTAGTGGTTCATTTAATCCACTTTTTGATAAACTATAGATTAGTACCATTGAAAATATATTTTCCATCCTTCACTATTCAAAACATGAAAAATTAATTTTGTATTTTTATCATTTAGAAGGTGAAACAGACCTGTGGTGGACTCTAATCAAGAATAAAAGGCAACAAGATATAATTGAATCCATAGAAGGGGATAAGTTCAAGAACCTATTATTCAATAAGTACTTCCCTCGTATTATTCAAACAGAGATGGGAAAGTATTTCTTTGAGCCTAAGAAAAAGGATGATGAATATGTTGGTATATAAAAGGAAAATTTTACAATACTTGACAGGTATGCTTCTGGGTTTATCATCCAACCTAAAAGTAAAGTGGATCGATTATTCAATGGATTAAAACCAAGTCTTAGAAGGGAATTAGTTATAAGATACTTTAGTAGCTATGATGAGATCATAAGTTGTAATATCAAAATAGAAGTGGAATTTGGTGTTACATATCAATCTCATGGTTTTGACAAGAAATGAATGATGGAGTTCAAGGGAAAATTTCAAAACAATGGAGAAAAGAAGATGAATGTTTTCTTATGCTAAAAGTGTGGGAAGAAGCATGATGGGGATTGTATTAAAGGGACTAGAAAATTTTTCAAGTGATAATATGAGGTTATCAAGAAGTTGAGTTATGAAGTAATGGGAAAACAGATTCTAATAATGTGAATAGAGAAAAGAATATAGATAATGCACCACCCACACTTCAATGATACAAGTTAAAGGAAATGGGGAATTATGCTAACCAATTCCAAAATACAAGGGTTAATGAAGATGATCGAATTTAGCAACCTCTTAAGGCCAAATAAAAAGAAAATTCACATGCAATCACTATTGGGTATGTTGAGTATGACAATGAAGTGGTGGAATGATTAAGTGTTTATGTAATGGGATTCCAAAATAGTGTTGCTGAATATATTTTATCGTATTATAGAATATTAGAATATCTATGGGTTGGTACATTTTTTTCTAAAAGTATATGGTACTGGTAACCATGAAAAGTGATTGAAATATTTTTGGAAGGCACATGATAAGAACATAATGAAGGGATAAGGAGATAATGAGATGTTTGACACTATTAATGAGCTGATGACTAATATAAGGGAAAATTGATATAATTGTTTGATAATATATTGTTTTTTGGTATGTGTAAAGAGTTAATTTTGGCAGAATTCATTTTCGCACTGAGGTTCTACGTTAATTCATGCTATAACCACATTTTACAAGAATACATGATTAAGGTATCCACATGTTTGGAATATGATAATCAAGAACTACCTTATGAGAAATGAGAGAAAAATGTTATGTCGATTTAGTTCAACTATTTCTAATGTTTTATATTTTTAGTTTTTGGAAGTATTTTAATGTTACCCATTTATAGATAGTATGAATTATATTCAGTTTTATGTTTGTTAGATTAATATATTATCTCACTATAGGTGGACTTATGCATATTGAATTACCGGTTCATACATTTTTCTTGAGACAGATGGAATGATCTATCATACTATCACATGATCTTATAACACTTCAAGAATGAAAAATTCAACTTCATTTCATTAAATAAGAAATGAAGTTGAATTTGGTCAAGGTACGAACAATAATGAGATTTTGCTAAAATCAAGTATCTATTTATTCTCATGAAAAATTCTTCAACTTTAGAGAAATGATCTTGTAAATATTTTTTTTATCTTAGTACCCTCTTATCTGATGAATCAAATTGTCCCAAAAATCCTTGAAGATTTATGTCCTTGTGTTTGTTAACATTCTCCAAACTTGTTCTCTATCACTCTCCATCAAAACATGATGGTTAGATTTTTTCTTCCATATCCGTATTTTCACTTCCCACCTATGTCATCCTATGTGGAAACCATGTGATTAGTTAATTTGGGTAACCATTATGTTTTTAAATTTCCTTTTTAAAAGGAAGTTTCAGTATTCATTTTTATGATGTCAGTTTCTATGAAAGAAACTTTAAAGTAGTAAACATTTTATAACCTCGATAAATTTCGTGGGTGAAATTCATTTTAAGAGGGGTATAATGTAACACCACGAGATTTTATGAGATAAATTACTTTTAATTTCATTGATTTAATTTGTTGTATGTTACACCATGATTAGAATGAACTATAAACAACACCATATTTTCTTGCAGTATACAAAACACTTCACTTGTCTTTCATTACACACAAGAGTGACGTTCCTCGATAGCTTATGTTGTACACAATACCAAGTTTCACTAAATAAGGATATTTTATTAAAATATTATAAAAACTAGTTGTTATGAATAGAATCAACCAATTTTAAATTTTATATAACATTAAAATTAATCTTCTGTATTTTATAGAACATGTTATTAGAACCAATTCATTTATTCGGATAAAAGAAGCAATTTTCAAAAAATAAAAATGATGTTTTACCGCCTTTTGATGGCGAACCAATTTTTAAATCATTTTTTAACACTTTTACATATTCTATTTTACAAAATAAACATCTTATTTGTAAGAGGGATATCAAAATTTAACTTGGTTGAAATTTTGGTATTTTTTTGATGAAATTTTTATTTTGATGAATAGTGAAAAATACAACATTTTATTTCAAAACTGCATTTTCATATAATTTATTTATATAGATAGATATTAATTTTAATTGATTTTAAAGTGTAATTGGATTATTATTTTATAATTTAGTCCAATATTGATCATTGGAAGTAATTTCAAATTTATATTGGATATAAACACATGAAAATCTTTTGATAAGTTTTTAATTCTTAAAACCCCGCTTTTTGGTTTTGACAATAATAATTAATTTAAAATTAATTTACACCAATTATATTTTTCGAATTATGAAAAATGGATTTAATATTTGGAATCATTGGGTCCAAATCATGTTAATACATTACTTTTATTTATGGATATTATGAATAGTAACTACCATAATTTTTATTTACCACAGTTAAAGGTATATCAGGTAAATTAGGGTAACTAAAAATATGACAATAAGATTATCCTAACACATCCCAAAATCCTATTGGATGAATTAAAGTCAACAAATATCACATATGGTTCAGAATGGATTCGTTTAATGCTCTTTTTTCTATGAATGTGACGTAATTATAATTAAAACAAAAGAATGTGACAACATGTCACTCTCATATATATTATAAGTATAATTATTTTAACATAGTTGAAAACATGATAAAACATCAAACATAAATAGTCTATAGAAATCTAATGAAGTTATCTACATCATGTGAACTTATTTATAATTTTCAGAGATTATATAATTACCATTAATTATGTCACAATAGTGATGTAGAGATTATTTTTTTGATAGAAATATCAAAAAAATGGTTATAAGAATATTAAAATAAAATTCATATGAACTAATTAATATTCTCCACTAATTTTATAGGTGAATATGACATGTTATTAGTGTATTAAATATTTTCATTTGAACTTATCTTTTGTGTGGATTTTATTTAAAGTCAAATAAATGAATAGTGTCAAAATTTACACTATTGATATTTTATAAAAATATCATATTATTAAATAATTTAAAAATCACAACAATATTTAAAAAATTTAAAAGTGAAAATTATATCGTATCAGATTTCATAAATTATCAAATTATGGAAAATTGAAAACACAAAAGTATATATTTATAACTATTTATTATTTAGATTATTATCAACACAAATAAATTTAAATAGATTAAATAAGAATAAATCAAAATGATAAGGATTAAAATAAAAAAAAATATGTCTAAATTTTATTGGTTTATTTGATTACAACCCTATCTTATATCATATTTGAAATTGGGACCTTATGTATGTTTTTATGTGGGGTTTGATTTTATTATAAATTAATATTTTCAAGGTTTCCAAAAGTGCACCTCACATCAATTATAAAATGGAACTTCCTCCCTCAACTATTATCCTTATTTTGAGCCTTCAAGATCAACCATACCATGAAAATTTACCTTATCAAATTCCCTAGAGACTTTAGAAAGGTACCAGTCCTCTTCAAAGACCAATTCTAGTGCTCTAATAGGAGATTTAGAGGAGGCACATCGAAGAAGAGGTAATATCATTTATAGATTCTGTCAAACATCATTATTCTTTGACTTCAACCCCATGAGTTGTTTCATTATAAATTAATAAATCCATAGTACTTATACACTTATAGGTTATTATGATTTTTCAATTATAGAACCCCAAACATTTTATGGTATGTTTCTATTAAATACATTCAAGTCATTGCCTATATTCATAAAGCACTGAGTTTTGTTGAAACAACACTTGATTATTTATTAGATTGTTATAGCCTAGCCATTGAGCTTAAATTTTCCACTTGTTTTTTTTGAATTTCGAAAATTTGACATACACATTTGTGTTCAAGATGATTTTTAGAGTTTGGTAAAATTATGATAATTTTTGGTGAAGAATAACCTACCATTATGAATAGAAACCTACCCATATGAATAGTAACTTACCCTTATTAATAGTAATATGACTCTTATGAATGGTATCCATACCCATTAATGTTCAAATAAATTTAGGCACCTTAAAAATGAAGATGAATATTTTAAGTTTTTATATTTTACAATTTAATAATTATTTTAATTAAATATTTAATAAACCATATTTATAAAATTATTTTTGAAAAATGGACTTTATTTTTGTATTCTACATGTCGAAAAATGGGTAGGGTTAATTTTTGGTATTTTGTTTAAGTAATTGAATTTTTATGAATAGTGAAATACCATAATTTAAAAAATAAGCTAAATAGACTAATTATAGAATCCTGTATGATGTTATTCTGATGTAAGCCCAATTGATTCAGATTCAAATTATAAAATTACTATTCTTGGTCATGGAAGAAACATTATTCCTTGTCTTGTGTAGAAATAATAAATTAATGAATATAATATAGAGAAATCCCCTCTCCCCTCCACTATATAAACCAACCCTCACCCCCACTTCCTCCCAGACTCAATCATTGCATAAAGTTTCCCAAATACTCATCCCAAGACCTATCCCCACGTCCAGGACGTGATGTTCTCACCAAAAGGCCAAAAAAAGGTCTTAAAGAATTTATCAAGGATGATTACTCAAAGGGTGAACCTCTCTTCTCCTTTCTTTCAGATTCATTTACAAGTTTTATTATTTTGTTGCAATCTTCTCAACTCACCTCATCCAAATTCCATGATAATTCCATTTCCTTACATGTACTATATTTTCATTATTATAATTTAATATTTCTTCATAATCTATCTTGTCCCCTCCTTTTATACAATAAATGCAAACCCCATCCGAGATGTGTTAATTTATCACACTCAAGGAAGACGAGTTTTCAATTTGCATTAATATAATCAATAATGGTCAGGAAATCTTTTCAATGGTCTAACTAGATCATAATATATGTATTTTATCTTGTTTAATGTTTTGTAATCCTTACAAACTCATATTATAGAAAAATAATACAAAAAAAGTTTATTATGCACAAAACCGCCAAGCCAAATCCAAGCGTTTATTATTAACTCATCGAATGAGTCATCCATATGGTATATAAACAGAATAATTATAAGATAATTTATATCTTTTTAATTGCATAATAATTTATAATAATAATTCTGTATTTTTAACAACATTTCAAACAAACATCCATTCATACAAGTAAACAGTTCAAGAAAACCAAAGAAGAAAATGCTACCAAAAAAATAAAATTGAATATCTTAAACCCATAAAAAATTCCATTAATGAACCTAATAAGGTTATAAAATATCATTTACACGTTTAATAGGTTCCTGAATTATTAATTAATGAAGATAAATTTGATTATTTAGGGAATTAATAACAATCAAGAACACCCTTATGCATAAGGTACGAGATCCTCTCTCTCACTTTTTTCAAGAATCTCACCTATGATGTGCTACTTTATTTTTTATACCTAATTATGGGGTATGTTTTTGCACCTTCCCCATCCTGAACATGTGATATATAAATAATAGGGTTCCCCTTTACCTCTCATTAAGCGCTTGCAAGAACACTCTTTACCATGCCAAAATTGTTGTAAGGGTTTTTTCTCATATCACTTTCAATTCTGTGGGATTTCCATTATTCAACTCTTATTTATTTTATGTGGTATAGGTGTAATGCCATTTGATTTATATTATCATGATTATTTTTATATTTATGTTATTTAGTGATTCAAATAGTAGTTATTAAATTTTGGTCAAACGACTCAATTGATTACAACATAGTAACAAGATTTGTCTCAATTTTCACTTCATTGTGACTTCCTTAGTATTGTGAAACTAATCTTTCTTATGTGGCATACCTACTACCCAGTTGAGATCTCTTTTCAATTGAAAATATATTCCATTTAAATTTCCATATTCTTATATCAGTTATATGATTATTTTCCAATCCGTATACCATTTTACATACAATATTTATTTTGAATATTGTTTTGACTGTGGAAATATTGATGAATTTGTAACATCTATTCTATAAGAATAATTTAAATGAATATTGATCATGTGTTGAATCTATATATAAATAATTATTTGTACATGCAGTGGTGTTTGGGGCTTGGTACAACCCCTCGATTCATCGGTAGGTCTCATGAGACAAATAAGTTGGCGACAAACACTTTGTGTTTGTTTCAAAAAATTAGACGAGTTTCTACCCCCAAAGCTAAATCATTTTTACGGTATTATGATATCATTTGGTAGATACATGACGTCCAATTTATAATCATTGTCATTTTTCATTATCAATTATTAATATCCATGAGGTTTTCACTATGACCACATCTATGGATTCAGTTTCTTTCTCAGTTTATTAATGGTTTGAGTTTTTCATATATTAACCATGCCATTTTGATTATGTAAAATTCTTTACAATTCTATTATTATTGATTCATGCTTCTGCTTTTTGTAACCCTTACCGAGCATTTGAGCTCACCCCTTTCATTTTTTACTTTCAACAGGTGATGAAGAGGATATCATTTATTGAGATCCTGTGGATGTTGTCTTTAGTATTTGTTATGTATTTTATTTTGTAACCTTTTCCAATGTAATTTGAGTTACATATATGTCTCTTGTTTCTTTAAGACTACTAAACTGATCATTTATTTGGGCTTTTCATTCCTTCTAACCATTCCAATATAATAAGTAATGCACTAGCTCCAGTCAAGAGGGATCTGGGTGTTATAGTTGGTACCATAGGAATTTTAGTATCAAACATGGGAACTAGATTAGAAATCGTAGATTAGGGAACAAAGACCTGAGGTAGTTTTTGAGAAAAAACATACAATAATGTCTCAGTATTTTTGTAAGTAAATGATTATGAGGAACTTTCATGCAATACATCCTTGTCTGGATACGAGCATGTAGAGGTGGCTTTGGCACAGATGTACCTAGGGTTGAAAGCTCAGACAAGGAGTTAAAATCCTGACCTAGGGTATCCTGGTAGACAACAATGGGCCTTGCTACACTCTTGGTTATGACATTCCTGAGGGATATTCTTAGGATAATTCATATTTTATTTACAAGCCATTATGAAGGATTGAAATGTAAATTATTCCTCAAAGAAATCATTTTTCAAATTATGGGATTAGCCATGTTTAGGATATCAATTTATGCTAAGTATTTTCTCAAGTTAAGATTATACATTATGATTCATACCCTAATCTTGTGTGTGCCATTTTTTGGAAATGGAATATAATGGAAGAAGGGGATTCAATACTCATGGTAAATTTAGGGATCTCTTCATTGTGAAAGTCCACACAGTCAGTATTGGAGAAGATCAGATCATGACCTTATTGGGACAACTTAATCAGGTTATAATGAATAACAATTCCACAACTACGTTGGATCGTTTCATGCGGTAGAAGCCCCCATATTTCATTATGACTACCAATTTAGTGTTTGCTGAGCAGTGGATCAAGTCCCTTGAAAATCTATTCATGGAATTAAGATGCCATGAAAATGAAAAGGTATTACTGGAAGTATATTGTCTCAAGGGCGATTTTGATCAATGGAGGTCCTTGATTCAGAATACAACAGAGGAAAAAGAAATAGAAGATATGCAATGGGGGAATTTTAAGGAAATATTATTTGAAAAATATTTCCCTCATGAGAAAAGAACATGAATGAAGTGGATATTCCTTGGCCTAAAGCAAAGGGAAGAAGACAATGTTGTAGAGTATGAGGCTACCTTCACTAGGCCAGCCAGGTATGCCGTAGATTACATACGTGACTCGGAAGACAAGATTTATCATTTCTTTGAAGGCCTTAATCCAAGTCTTCTAAGGGCACTGGATTCTCAAACATTTTCATCATATGATGATATTGTATGAAGTTCCATCAAAATAGAGTAGGAAATTTCTAGATCAAATTCGTTCAAGGGAAACCAAGATAAAAAGCAATAATCTAATAACCAAAGGAAAGGTGAAGAACTATAGAAGATCCAGAGAATAAATAAATTCTCATTATGGGAGAAATGTTGAATGAATCATCTTGGGAAATTCTTGAAAGGTATGGGAGTCTGTAATAAGTGTGGAGAAAAGGGTCATCTATCTATGTAATTCAATGGGAAGAAACAATTTGGTGTTGTTCAATGATATAATTGTAGGGGGATATGACACTATGAAAATGAGTTTCTTAAGCGCCATGGAAACTTGCCTCAGAAAAGGACAAGAGAGCAAGGGAGATCTTATGTGATTACAACCGCGGATGTTGAAGTTCCTAATGATGTGGTAGCAGGTAATTTAATTGATTCCTCCAAATTAGATAACACTTTTTTATTCTGGATCATCACATTCATTTATATCTCCCCATTTTTACAAGAAAATTATACATGTTTAATTTGATTTAATAAAGGAGTTATCAGTCAAAACTCATAGGGGATTCATCATTACAAAAAAGGAATGTCAACTAATCCCCCTCATGACACATAAAAGTGCTTTAGTTTCTAACCTTATTGTCATACAAACTAATTAAATTGATATAATTCTTAGTATGAATTGGCTGTCAAACTATGATGCATAGATTTATTGTAAGAAAAAGGAAGTTACAATTTTTAAAAATGGTGTAGAATCCATTAGATTTTGAGAAGAAAACTCACCACCTAATTCTTATCTAGATCCACCCCCAGTATCCATACTGAATGAAATACTTGTAGAGGTAGATAAACAATTACCTATGGGCAAGGAATGAAATTGTCAAATTGAAGATGTGCATATAGTAAAAGAATACATTGATATATTTCTAGAGGATTTACATAGAAATCCTCCAGAGTAGGAAGTTGGGTTCATTATCTATTTAATTTCTAGTGCAAGAACTATATCAAAGAATCCATATATAATGACAACTATGGAATCAGTGGAGCTAAAGAAACAACTAGAGGATTTGAGTGAAAAAGGATTTATTCGACCTAGTGTTTCTCCATGGGGAGACCCTATCCTCTTAGTCATGAAGAAAGATGGATCCCTGAGGCTATGCATTGATTATAGTGAAATCAATACTATTAGAATAAAGAATAAGTTTACTCTTCCCCGAAATGTTGATTTATTTGATCAACTTTATGGAGCTCAATAATTTTAAAAGATTTACCTTCGATCAAGATATGATCAGCTACGTGTGAGGAAGGAATATATTCCTAAGAAAGCATTTCAAAACAGGTATGGGCATTATGAGTTTACAGTGATTCCTTTTGGACTGAATAATTCCCCTCTATTTTCATGGATTTAATGAATATATTTTTCAAGGAATATCTTGATAACTTTGTTTTGGTTTTCATCAATGAAATCATAGTTTACTAAAAAATACAGGAAGACCATGATAATCCCTTGCATATTATTTTAAAAACTCTTAGAAGAAATGAATTATATGGGATGTTTAGAAAGTGTGAATTATGGCTTCAATAAATTTATTTTCTTGGAAATATTTTCTATAATGATGGAATATCAGTTGATACTAAGAATAAAAAGGAAATCCAAGAATGGCCCATGCCAACAAACATAACCGAGGTACGCAATTTTATTGTCTTAGTAGGTTATTATTAGAATTTCATTCTGAATTTCACCCGACTGGCTAACCTGCTAACCATGCTCACACGTAAAGGGGTTAAGTTTGTATGGAGGAAGGAATTTACAAAATGTTTTGAATAATTGAAAAGAAGACTGGTCAAAGATCCAATTTTGACTATTCTATATGGAAATGAGGGATTTCTGATATATAGCGATGCATCAAAGAATGGACTGGGTTGCATCCATATGAAAAATGATAAAGTTAATGATTATGAATCTAGATAGTTGAAGACTCATGAGAAAAATTATCCATCTCATGATCCTGAGTTAGTAGCTGTAATCTTTTCTCTGAAAATATGAAGACATTATTTCTACGGAGAAATATGTGAGATTTATACAGACCACAAGAGTTTGAAATAAATTTTCACAAAAAAAGAAGACAACATGAGGAAAAGGAGATGGATTGAGTTACTCAAAGATTGCGATTGTTCAATACACTACCACCTAAGAAAGGAAAATAAGGTGGCAGAATCATTAAGCAGGAAATATCACAGACTCCTGACCCAAATGAGGATTTAAAGAGATCATGTATTCATGGATCTACTAATGATGGAAGTGAGAATTTTTATGGAAGGGGAAAAATATTTCCTCTTTCAAATTATTACTAAACCATCTTTATTAGAGAAGATAAAAAGATCTCAATATGATGATGATAATCTGCATAAGAACATTATTTCTGTTAAGGATGGGATATTGGAAGACATCATGTATAAAGAAAGAGTTTTGAAATTTGGGATCAGGTTATGCATTCCATCAGTACCTGAACTAAAAATTGAACTATTAGACGAGGCTCATAGCTCAAATTTTTCTATACACCCAATTAGTACAAAGATGTATAGAGATGTGAAGGAATATTTTTTGTGGGATAATATGAAGCGGTAAATTGCTGACTACGTGTCAATGTGTGTAGTTTTTCAACAAGTGTATGTAGAGAGACAACATCCTAGAGGAGTGATTCAACCCCTACCAATTCCAATTTGGAAGTGGGATAAAATTACAATGGATTTCTTCACCAGACTATCGAGGACAACTAGAAGGAACGATACAATTTGGGTAATTGTTGATCATCTTACAAAAAGAGCATATTTACTTCCTATAAGAGAGGATTTACCACTTTTTCCCCTAGAAAGAATTTATATTAATGAAGTTTTAAGACTTCAAGGTGTACCTATATCGATTGTGTCTAATTGAGATCCCTAGTTTACATCAAAATTTTAGAAAAGTCTCTAGATGAATTTGAATACTAAGTTTCGTACGAGTACATATGATCACCCCCAAACTGACAGAAAATCTGAATGGAATATTCAAACTTTAGAAGACATTTAGAGATCATGATCTCTTTACTACCAAGGTATGTGGGATCAATACTTTCCATTGGTGAAATTTTCCTACAAAAATAGTTTCCATTCTAATATTCAAATGGCTCCAAATGAAGCATTATATAGAAAGAGATGTCGAACTCCAACTTGTTGGGATAAAGTTGGTGAGAGGAAACTTATAGGACCAAAACTTATTGAAGAGACCATGACAAAGGTGAAGAAAATTCAAGCCCATATTAAATAATTTCAATGTAGGAATAAGAGTTATGAAGACCACCAGAGAAAGGAATTTGAATTCCATGTGGGAGATCATGTCTTTATGAAAGTATGTCCATGGAAGGGTGTCTTAAGGTTCGGTAAGAAGGGGAAACTGATCCCCAGGTACATGAGGCCATTTGAAATTCTAGAAAGAATTGGAGTTGTAGCTTACCATTTAGAAATGCCTCTATGTCTCTCCAATGTTCATGATGTGTTCTATGTGTCATTGTTAACGAAACACATGTCTGACCCAATGGATGTTCTCACCTATGAAGAAATAGAATTGGAACCTAATTTTTCATAGTGGGAAGATCCTATCCGGATACTTGACACAAGGGAGAAGGTATTGAAATATCGGAAGACTCGTCTAGTAAAGGCTCTTTGGAAAATCTAGAATATGGAGGATGAAATATAGGAAGTTGAGGATATTATGAAGAAGAACCACCCATATCTTTTTGGTGGGCATTATAACTGAAAAATTTCTTGGATGAAATTTCTAAAGGAAGGGATAATGTAAAACCATAAAAATTTTATAGTATGTTTCTCTTAAATAAATTCGAGTCAAAGCCTATATTTCATAAAGGAATGAGTTTCATTGAAAAAAAAACTTGGTTATTTAGGAGATAGTTATAACCTAGACATTGAAATTAAATTTTCCACTTGTGTGTTTTGATTTTTGAAAATCTGACATACACATTTGTGTTCAAGATGATATTTAGAGTCTGATAGAAATAACTTAATTTTTGGTGAATAGTAACCTACCATTATGAATAAAAACCCACCCTTATGAATAGTAACTTACCCTTATGAATAGTAATATGACTCTTATGAATGATATTTATACCCATGAATGTATAAATAAATTTAGGCACCTTAAAAATGAAGATAAATATTTTAGGTGTTTATATATTTTTATTAAATAATGTTTTTAATTGAATATTTAATTAATAATATTTTGGAAATTATTTTTGAAAAATGGACATCATTTTTGGATTCTACATGTCGATAAATGATTAGGGTGAAATTTTGGTATTTTTCTGCAATACTTGAATTTTTTATAAATAATGAAATAGCATAATTTACAAAATAAGCTAAATACACTAATTATAGAGTCATGTATGATGTTATGCTGATGTAAGCCCAAATGATTCGGATTCAATTGATAAAATTACTATTCTTGGTCATATAAGACTCACTATTCATTGTCTTGTTGAGAAATAATAAATCAATGACTATAATATATAGAAATCCCATCTCCTCTCCACTATATAAACCACCCCTCACCCACTTCCTCCAACACCACTCAAGCTTCATGACTTTCCTAAATTCATCCAAATACACTTCCAAATCCCTCTCCTCACTTAAAAGAACAAAAGGCCAAAAGAAAAGGTCTTAAAAAATTTCTCAAGGAGGAGTACTCAAGAGGTGAACCTCTCTTCTATTTTCTTTCAAATTCTTTTACATATTTTATTATTTTGTTGCTCTCTTCTCACCTCAACTCACCAAAACACCATGATAATTCTTGTACCTTAAATATAGTATATTTTCATTATTATAATGGAATATTTTATCATAATATCTCTGTTTCCCCTATTTTTATACAATTAATGCATACACCGTCCGAGATGTGTTAATTTATCACACTCAAGGAAGAAGAGTTTTAAATTTGAATTAATATCTTCAATAATGGTCATGAAACCTTTTCAATGGTTGAAGAAGATAATAATATATTTATTTTATCTTGTTTAATATTCTGGAATCACTAAACACTCATATTATGGAAAAATAATACAAAACAAGTTTATTGTCCACAAAACAGCAAAGCCAAATCCAAGCGTTTATTATTAACTCATCGAATGAGTCATACTTATGTCATATAACAAGAATCATTATAAGAAAATTTATATATATTTAATGTAACTAATAATTTATATTAAAAACTCTGAATTTTTAACTACATTTCAAACAAACATCCATTCATACAATTAAACGGATCATGAAAACCAAAGAAGAAAATGCTACGAAAACAGTAATGTCAAATATCTTAAACCCATAAAAAAGGCCATTAATGAACCTAATAAGGTTATATCATATCAATTACAAGTTGATGAGGTTCTGGAATTATTAATTAATAAATCTAAATTTGATTATTCAGGTTATTAAAAACAATCAAGAACACTTTCAAACATAAGGTAAGAGATCCTCTCTCTCACTTTTGTTCAAGAATCTCAGCTATGTTGTTCTCCTTTATTTTTAATTCCTAATAATGGGGTATGTTATCTAAACTTCCCCATACTTTTATTATGATATATAAATAATGGTATACCTCTTTATGTCTCATTAAATGCTCGCAAGAACACCTGTTACCATGCCAAAATGTTTGTATGGGGTTTTTCTCATCTCACTTTCAATTCTGTGGGATTTCCATTGCTCACCTATTATTTCATATATGTGGTATAGGGGTACAACCATTTGATATATAGTATCATTATTTTATTTATATTCATGGTATTCAATGATTCAATAGGTAGTTATTAACTTTTGGCAAACGACTCAATTGATTACAACATGGTAACGAGCTTTGTCTCAATTTTTACTTCATTGTGACTTGCCTAGTATTATGAACCTACTCTTTCTTATGTGGTGTACCAAATTCCCATTTTAGATCACTTTTCAATTGAAATTATATTCCATTTAAATTTTCATATTCTTATATCATGGATACGATTATTTTCTAAGCCGTATACCATTTTACATATGGTATTTATTTTGAATGTTTTTTTGACTATTGAAATATTGATGAATCAGTAACATCTATTCTGTACGGATAATGTAAAGTATTATTGATCTTGTGTTAAATCTATGTATAATGAATTATTTTTACATGTATCGGTGGAGGTGGAACTACATCCCCTCGATGAATTGGTAGGTCTCATGAGACGAATATGTTGGCGACAAACCTTTTGAGTTTGTTTCCAAAAAATCAGACGGGTTTCTACCCACAGAACTAAACCATTTTTTCAGTATTATGGTATCTTATGCCAGATAAATGATGTCAAATTATAAGAATTCTCTTTATTCATTATCAGTTATTACTATCCATGAGGTTTTCACTATGACTAAATCTATGGATGCAGTTTCATTCTCAGTTTATTAATGGCCCGAGTTTTTTATTTATTCACCATGCCATTTGGATTATGTCAAATTGTTTACAATTCAGTTATTATTGATTCATGCTTCTACTATTTGTAACCCTTACTGAGTGTTTTCACTCACCCCTTTCATTGTTTAATTTCAACTAGTGATGAAGAGCATATCATTTATTGAGACCCTGTGGACGAAGTCTTTAGTTTTTGTTAGGTATTGTATTTTGTAACCCTTTTCAATGTAATTTGAGATACATATTTGTATCTAGTTTCTTCAAGAATTCTAAAATAATTGTTCCTTATGGATTTTTATGGTTTCTAACCATTACAATATAACAATTAATGCACTTTCTTTAGTCTATAGGGGTCCGAGAGTTATAGAAAAAACTACATTCCACATTCTACCCATCTTATGAAAAATGAAATCACCATGTGTGCAGATGTTCAACTTACTGTCTCCATGCCATTGTGTATTCCATTTTTCACCCCCACATTACTGGGATGGGTATAATGACTAAATTAATATATATATGTAATTAATGTATAATGATACTTATTCTGAGATACTATACACCATCCACTTCAGTACCATTCAATAATTATGGGAATGATATAGTCGCTTGTGCATACGTACAACTTACCATCTCCACTGTGGGATGAGTTTTGTTTTACATAATCTTCATTAAAGCATGATTATATAAATTAATTTAATGAATAAATATAATATATATTATACTAATACCATACTATAAATGATATAACTATAACCTAAAAACGATTACTAAGAACTAATCCGAAAAAACCAACAAAAGAACATAAAGCAGTTAATACCTGAATGACGAGTAACACTAAAATTTTACTAAAAAACAGATTTAAATATAATAATAAATGTTATCATAAAAATTATTATGATTCTGAAATAAATCAATAAAATTATTTAAATCATTATACATGAGTTTCAGATACAAAAAAAATCCTATGAGACCTAAGTTAAGGGATAACTTTCCAAATCTTGTTTTCATCCAAGATTGTTTATTCGTAAGTATTTAATGGTGTATATTTATCATCCATCTAAATTTTTCCTAAATATGTATCCCAAAATATTTATCATATACATCAATAAATTTAAAGTCAATTTTACTCATTGATGAATTTTTACTAATTGGTTATAATGGAATATTATTTTATTTTTGGCATGAGGTACTTTTGGACTTTTCTGACAAAAGTATGAGGAGAATTATTTTTAAACTTATATGGAATGAATGGATTCTTAAACATTTAGAAATAATTATTTCCAAGAATATTAATTTAAATTTTTTGAAGATTATTTTCAACTAAATTATTTTCTTTTTAAATTTCATGTCATTTTGAGAAAAGAAAATGTTTTTCAAGAAGAAAGGATATTTTCCTCAAGAATTAAGTTCAAGTGTTTTATCAAAATTATTTCCAATATAAGATGATATAGGGTTATGTTTCTATCCTTATTATTACTTATATTTTATTGTGTGTATTATGGAACTATTTTTAAAAAATATATTTATTTTATATGGTTTATGATGGAATGATGTTTAACAAACCCATCTAATTCCATGGGTTATGCTATGATGAATGATTTATGTTTTTGTGGAACATGTAAGAATGATTTCATTATGAGATTGGTGGGACGTATATCTCCAGAGATAGAAATTACTGGAATGAAAAGTAAATCTGGTTATTAAGGTTGGGCTAGAATGAAAATTAAATCTGGTTTAGTAGTACTTGGATAAAATTAAAAGTAAACCTAGTTTAGTAAATGAATTTGTCTACAATGCGGTCTTAGAATCAATGACTTGGATACTATGGAAATCATATTATGTTATTATTTATTTTCCATAATTTCATGTTTTATGCAAATTCTATTTTATCAATGTTAATGTTCCATTATGATCTATGCCTTTTGTACTCCCAAGATTTATTTCATGACCATATATTTTGGTATTTAAACATTATGTTCATGTTTTTATATTCTTATTTTTATGGTTTGTTCTATATTCTCAATGTTTCCCCTTAATGAGAATTTAGCTCACTGATTTTTATGTTTTATTTTTCCCAGGATACAAAGAATAGTTTTAGGTAGGAAAATAAATGGGTAAGATATTTATGGGAGATGTGGAAGATCTTTCACCATGTTAAAAGACTATGTTTCATGTTTCCAAATACAGTAAACTAATATGGTCTTTTGGGTGTGTATTTTTGTAATTTATTAAGTATTCCACAAAAGAAATGTAATGTACATGTATGTAAAGATTGGTTCGTTATAGTTGGTATTAGAGTGAAGGTTATGTTAACATTTGGAAACTAGGATACAAAAACATTAGTGAGATCCCTAGAGATATTTCTACGGTATGTCTAGGGATGTCCCTAAGGGTAAGTATAACTATAGGTTACTATCCTAGAATTATGGTAATGATCATGAATAACCTAGGATTAGACCTAAGTTATTAGATATTAAAAGTACCCCCCCTTGATTATTTTCTTTTCCTAGTATGATTATTTCCTCACACACTATTCTATTTGGGGTTTAGACAATGGCTAGAATCTGAAGGAACATTGTTAATGATCAATATATTGGGAAATGTAATTATTTTCATCCTAAAAACCCAAATGTTTTGGGATATGGAGTGAAATTTTTTATTTCTATACATACACATGTTATGAATCATTCCAAACTTCCAAATGAGAAGAGAAGGGAACAACATTAGATTGAGTCCTTTATGTGGAAACGTCCACTTTCTTTCAGTGGTTCTTCTAATCCACTTGTTTCTGAACTATGGATTAGTACCATTAAAAAGATATTTTCCATCCTTCACTGATCTGAACATGAAAAATTAATTTTGTCTATTTATCATTTAGAAGGTGTAGCAGACTAGTGGTGGACTCCAATCAATAATACAATGCAACAAGATGAAATTGAATCCACGGAATGTGATGTGTTCAATAAATTATATTTCAATAAGTAATTTCCCTATATTTTTCAAAAAAAAAAAGATTGAAAATTAGTTCTTTGAGATTGAGAAAAAGGATGATGAATCCATTGGTATATACGAGGAAAAATTTACAAGACATTCAAGGTATGCGTTTGGTTTTGTCATCCTACACGAAAGTAAAGATCATCGATTTTATAATTTCTTAAAACCAAGTATTATAAGGGAATTATAAATAAGAGATTTTAGTAGCTATGAAGAGAGTTTTTGTTTTTCTATCAAGGTAGAAATAGAATTTTGTGTTACATATCAAAATCATGGTTCTGACAAGAAACTAATGATGGAGTTCAACGGAAAATCTAAAAACAATGGTGAAAAGAAGATGATTCTTATATTATGCTCAATGTGTGAAAAAACACATGGTAGAGATTGACTTAAAGTGACTAGAAAATGTTTTAAGTGTGGAAAACAAGGTCAAAAAGTAGTTGAGTGTTGTTGTCATGGGAAAAGGTTTCTAAAGATGTAAATAGAGAAAAGACTATAGAGAATTCACCACCCACACTTATATACTACAGGAGAAAGGAAATGATTAATTATACTAACCAATGCCCAAATCCCAGGTTTAATGATGATGATCGATATCAGCAACATCTTAAGTCCAAAGGTAAATGAAAATTACATGAAATCGCTATTGGTGATGTTGAGTATTACAATGAAGTTGCGGAAATATTAAGTGTTTATGTAATGGGATTCTAGAATAGTTTTGTGGAATATTTTATATAGTATTATGGAATATTGGAATATCTATGTATTGGCCCATTGTGGTTTTCCATAAGTTTATGGTATGGGTAACCATGAAAAGTGATTGAAATATTTTTGGAAAGTGCATGATATGTGCATAATGAAGGGATAAGGAGATAATGAAATGTTTGAGAGTATTAATGCGATGATGGTTGATATAAGGAAAAAGGGATATCATGGATTGAGTATATAAAATTTTTGGTATGTTGAAAGAGTTAAGTTTGACAGAATTATTTTTTTCAGTAATTTTCTACAGTAATTCATGTTATTACCATGTTTCATGAGAATACCTGATTAAGTTATTCACATGTTTGGAATTTGATAACCTAGATATACCTTATGAGAATTGGGAGATAAATGGTATGTCGATTTATTTCACCTCTTTATAAATATTTATATTTTTATTTTTTGGAAGGATTATAATGTTATCCATTTATGAATAGTATAATTTATATTATGTTTGAGGTTTTTTAGATTAATGTATTATCTCACTATATGTGGACTTTTTCATATTTGATTACCAGTTATAACCTTTTTATTGAGACAAATGTAATGACCTATCATACTATTACATGATCTGATAACACTTCAAGAATGAAAAATTCAACTTCATTTCACTAAATAATAGATGGAGTGGAAATTTTTCAAGGCACAAACAATGGAGAGATTTTACAAAAATCAAGTAAGTATTTATTCTCATGAAAAATTATTCAACATTAAGGAAATGATATTGAAATTAAAAAATTTTATCTTAGTAACCTCTTATCTGATATATCAGATGGTCCCTTAAATCATCTAAAATTTATGGATTTTTGGTTATTAACATTCTCCATACATTATTCTCTATCGCTCTCCATCAGAACATGATCGTTAGATTTTTTCATCCATATCCATGTTTTCACTTCCCACCTATGTTCTTTTATGTGGAAACAAAGTGATGAGTTAGTTTGGGTAACCTTTATGTTTCTAACTTTCCTTTTTTAAAAATATGTTTTATTATTCCTTTTTATGATGTGGGTTTATATGAAATAAACTTTTAAGTAGTAAGCCTTTTTAAACCCTAAAAACTTTTGATGGAAAGATTCATTTTATGTGGGATATAATGTAACACCCCAAAATTTTATGAGATAAATTATTTTAAATTTATTTGAGGTATTTTATTATACGATACACCATGATTAGCTTGTAGTATACAAAAAAACTGTATTCTCTTGCAGTATACACTACACTATACTCGGATTGCATTACATGCAAAAGCGACCTTCCTCGATAGCTTACGTTGTACGCAATATCAAGTTTCTCTAAAAAATGATATATTATTAAAATATTATATAAAATAGCCTTTATGAATATTATTAAACAAATTTTTAATTTTACATAACATTAACATTCATCTTATGTATTTTCTAGAACATGATATAAGAGCAAATTCTATTTTTCAGATAAAAGAAGTATTTTTCAAAAAATAAAGTTTTGCCGTCGTTTGATGGTGCACCAATTATAAATCTAGTTTTTTACACTTTTATATATTCTATTTGAAAAAATAAATGTCTTATTTGGAATCGGGATATCACGATTTAACTTTTTTTGAAATTTTGGTATTTTTCTGATGATATTCATATTTTGATGCATTGTGAAAAATACTGCATTTTAATTCAAAACAGCATTTTTGTATAATTTATATTTATTGTTATATTATATATTTCATTTGTTATAAATTTTAATTAGATTATTATTTTATCATTTAATACAATTTTGGTCAATGTAAGTAATTTTACATTTAAATTGGACATAAACATGTGATAATCTTTTGATAAGTTTTTACTTCTAAAAAACCCATTTTTTGGTTTTGAAAACAAGATTTGATTTTAAATTAATTTATGAAAATTATGTGTTTTTAATTATAAAAAATTTAATCCATATTTGTAATTAGTTTATCCAAATTATGTTAATAGGTAACTTTTATTTTTGGATACTATGAATAGTAACTATGCTAATTTTTATTTACCACAGTTAAAGGTAAATTTGGTAAATTAGGCTAACTAATAATATGATAATAAAATTACTATAACACCTTCCAAAATACTATTGGATGAATTAAATTTAACAAATATCACCTTTATGTCAGAATTGATTCATTTATTGGACTTTTGGGCATGAAAGGGATGTAATTATAATTAAAACAAAAGAAGGTGACAACATGTCACTCTTATATATCATATAAGTCTAATAATTTTAATATAGTGATTAACATGAAAAAACGTTGAACATAAATAGTATATAGGAATCTAATGAAATTATACACATCATGTGAATTTATGTATAATTTTTAGATATTATATAATTACCATTAATTATGTCACAATTGTGATGTAGAAATTATTTTATTGATAGAAATATCAAATAAATGGATGTAAAAATAATAAAATAAATATCATATAAACTAATTAATGTTATAAATTAATTTTATAGGTGATGATAATATTTTATTAGTGTATTAAATATTTTAGTTCGAATTTTTCTTCTTTGTGGATTTTATTTAATGTCAATCAAATGAATCGTCCCAAAATTGACACTATTGATATTTATAAAAATAATATATTATTGAATTATTTAATAATCAAAAAATATTTTAAAAAATAAAAAGTGAAAATTATATGGTCTAATATTTTATACAGTATCCAATTATGATAAATTTACAACACATAAGTAAATAATTATAACAATTTAATATTTACAATATTATTAACCCAAATAAATTTAAATAGATTAAAAACGAAAAAATAAAAATGATAAGGTTTTAAATAAAATATAAACATGTATAATTTTTTTGATTATATAACATCCCTATATCATATCATATTTAAAATTGGGATATTTTGGAGGTTTCTAAGTGGATTTGTATTTTATTATAAATTAATATATTTATATTTTCAAAAATTTCCCCTAACCTCAATTATAAAAGATAAATTCCTTCCTAAAATACTAACTTAATTTTGAGCCATTATGATTGACAAAACCCTGACCATTTACCTTATCAACTTCCCTAGAAACTTTCTATATGTTCTGGTCTCCTTCAAATACAAACTCTGGTGCTCTATGAGGAGATTTAGAGGAGGCAATCGAAAAGGAGGTAAAATCATTTACCGATTCTTTCAAACTTATTTATTTTTCTACTTAAACCTCATGTGTTGTTTCAATTTAAAGTAATAAATCCAGTAGTAAATATATATATATATCTTATTATGATTACTGGACAAATATATTCTACCTTTTACCCATCATATGAAAAATGAAATCACCACGCGTGCATACATACAGATTATCATCTCCACGCCGTGGTGTAATCCGTTTTCACCCCCACATTACCTGGATTGGTGTAATTATGGAATTAATAACTATATATATTATTAATATTAATTAAATTTATTATGAGATACTATATACCATCCACTTCAATACCATTCGATAATTATGAGAACGATATCATCGCTCATGCGTACGTACGACTTACCATCTCCATGGTGAGATGTGATTTGTTCGGCATAATCTTCATTAAAGAATTAATATATAAATTAATTGAATGTATCGAATGAATAAGTATGATATATATTATACTAATACAATTATGTAAATGATATTACTACAACCTAAAAATATTAATAATAACTTATCTGACAAAACATTCAAAAGAACATAAAATAGCTAATACCAGAATAACGAGTAACAATGAAATGTTACTGACAAATGGATGATAATATGATCATAAATGTTATAATAAAAATTATTACGATTCTATAATAAATCATTAACATTATTAAATTCATTATA
This sequence comes from Viscum album, assembly GCA_963277665.1. Taxonomy (NCBI): domain Eukaryota; kingdom Viridiplantae; phylum Streptophyta; class Magnoliopsida; order Santalales; family Viscaceae; genus Viscum; species Viscum album. The sequence continues at coordinate 1,830,322,506 of OY728136.1, forward strand.
CAAGAGGCTCTGATATATAAAATTCATATCAGACCAATGGTAAGGGATAACTTTTCAAATCTCATTTTTATCTGAGATTGTTTATCTGTAAGTATTTACTAGGGTATATTTATCATCCATGTAAATTTTTCCTAAATATGTATTTAAATATTTTATTTGTATCCCTATATGATTTTTTAAATGCAATACCCATTGGTGATTTTTACTAAATTGTATGAATATAATCTTTTTTTATTTTCGATATAAGGTAATTTTTGACTTTTCCGGAAAAAGTACGAGAATAATGTTTTTTAACTTATATGGAATGAATAGATTATTACAATTTCATAATTCCATATTTACATGAATCTTAATTTATAAAATTTTAAGTTTATTTTCAACTAAATTATTTTCTTTTAAAATTTATCATAATTTTGAGAAAAGAAAATAGTTTCTAAGAAGAATATATATTTTCATCAAGAATTAAGTTCAAGTGTTTTATCAAAATTATTTCCCATATAAGATGATATAGGGTTATGTTATATCCCAATTATTACTTTGATTTTAATGTTTTTATGATGGAATTATTTTTATTAAATCCATTTATTTTATATGGATTATGATAGAATCATGTTTAAGAAACCCATTTTAATTCATGGGTTATGCTACGATGAATGATTTATCACAGTGTGGAACATGTGAGAATGATTTCATTATGAGATGGGATGGACATATATCTCCCTCCAATTCATTGGGTAATGGTTTATATCTCATTATATATACATGACTAGAATTACAATAAAATCTAGTTTAGTAATACAGGGTTGGAACGACAAGTAAATCATGTTCAGTAATACATGGCTGTAACGAAAAGTAAAATCGGTTCAGTAAAAAAATTTCTCCACAATGATGGTCTTGTAATCAATGCCTTGGATACTATAGAAATAATATTATGCATTTATTTATTTTCCACAATTCCAAGTTTTATGCCAATGCTATTTTAACAATGTTAACGTTCCTTTATGATCTATTCCTTACGTACTCTCAAGATTTATTTCATGACCCAAGATTTTGGTATTTAATCTTTATGTTAATGTTTTTAAATTCTTATGTTTATGTTTTGCTCTATTTTCTCAATGTTTACCCTCACTGGGCATTGAAGTCACCGTTTTTATGTTTTCTTTTTCCCAGGATATAATGAATGGTTTTAGGTAGGAAAACAAAATGGGAAGATATTTATGGGAGATGTTGAAGATATTTCACCATGTTAGAAAATTAAATTCCATGGTTCCAAAGACACTAAACTAATATGGTATTTTGGGCATATATTTGTTTAATGTATTAAGTATTTTATAAAATAAATTCAATTTCCATGTATGTCAATATTGGGTCATTACATGGATGGATATAGTTGATATCCCTGAGTTAATATATGGTTCTCTAAACTCCCTTTGGAAAGTGAAATTATAATAATACTCATAACATGATATTTTTTAACGCATATTATAATTTAAACACCACTAACTCAACTTTATCATTGACAAAATGATACATCAATGCACATCATCCTTAGATAATTCATTTTATAAGAATAATAACACTTATATTATCATATTTAATTGCTATAGGAGAACCTACATCAATACTAATGTCTTTAAGTTATTGTATCATAAATATTAGTTTTTTATAAGCTTGATAAGTGAAAATATACTTATTTTTTATAGTGATGAATGATTATATATCTTAATTATTTATTAATTTAGAAATAAAAAAAATACCTAGATAAAATGTAACTTTGGAAGTTGATTTCCTATCATCCAATAATCTATATAAATTTATATTCATATATCCCAATAAATCATGTTACTTTATTCCTTTACAAAATAATCATAAATATACCATGAATTTTATATAATAAAGTAATATTTTTAGTACTATCGTGTTTATTTCAGTGTAATTTAATATCATGTCACTTAACACATGGAAAATAAATTTTTTGGTCTTGATTTTTTTAAGTATAATAGGCTCCGAACAATTTTTCCATATTCCTCAATATTAACATTCTTTCAACCACCATCATTTTACAATTTCATATAGGTTGTAATAATTGTTATCGAAGAGTTACATTCTTATATTCCAAATCTTTTCATGACTTCTTTTTCATATTATAATTGAGAAATAATAGTCCCATTATTTATTATATAATCTACCAACTAAGAGAATCTTTTAATTCTTCAATTGTGGAAATTTCAAAACAACTATTCATGAATTCAGTGAATTCCTTGAATTGAACTATATTTAATCCTTTGAAAATTATTTCATATATAGAAATCATAATATCTACCCTTTTATCACACTATTTATTGAAATATAAATTATGATCAACACCTTAATGTAAAAATCGATGCTTTTTTACGAAATTGCCTAAGCCAAGAATGCCATTATCTTAGTGATTTAATTAACCTATAAAGTTTATTATTTAATAGTAACCCTTTATGTTCTTATTTTATTGTATTATAAATCCATTTGGATGTCTAATTTATACCACTGGTTCAAAAATTCAATAATGAAAAACCAAATCTACATTCATCAGGAATACTATTAATTTTCATGGACCATAATTATATAAAATAATTTAATTGTTTCCCACCTTTATATAGGTGTAAAAATTTCATCAACATTCATGAATTAAATTTTAGAGTACCCATTTCAAATTAATCATGTTTTTTTGAATCGTTTGGTCATATTCATTCAACTTCTTTCAAAAAATTTATATTACATTTTTGTCTACCAAACTCAAAGAAAACATCACTGACTAATTTTTTTATCAAATTGATCAAGATCATCATTCGTGTATTTTTTTAACTTTTATCTCAATTGAACTCATTACAATTATTAATATTTTCTTGAGATAAATGAATTATTTACTATGTAGGCCTCATCATTCATATTGGTATTGGAGTTTTCATATTATAAAAAAAATATTTTTTTCATTAATTATTTTCCTCCTAAACTTACTCACTATTGATAAACCTCATACAAAATCATCATAATAAAAAATTTCAACAGATTAATCAAAATACTCTAAGTATCCCATTGAATTGATAAATTTTAAACCTATACATGCTATAATTTTGTCATTAATTTTTTTTAAAAATTACTTTTTTACACCATAGTGACATATTTAGACTCAATAATTTTTCCAAGACTTGTGTTGAAACAATTATATGCCTTTATGTTTAAATAATATCCCTGGAAATATTACTTTATAGAAATGATTTTGATTTTTTTTTCTCTTTTACTTTTTAAAAATGAACCATATTCTTCTAGAGATTCAAAACCAATTCAATGTACGTTTATTTCTATGACACATCACATGTTGTCTATTATAATCAACTATGCACAAAAAATATCTATTTATAATAATGGAAAATGTCAAGATTTATTCCTTCTAAAATTTCTCTGATAGATATTTTTTAAAGAGAATCATTTGATCCATATTATTAATTATCTAGTTTCTCCTCTCAAAGACCCCATCTTATTGAGAAGTTTTCAAACATTATGATATATCCTAGGATTATTAAGAAAATATTTCACTTAATTTTTGTTAAATTTTATACTATTTTTGGTTTACAATTTTTATATTTTCATTCCAAACATCTTATCAAAAACCTATGATATCATATATATAATTAAACACCTTCAATTTATGAGTCATCACCATTATTCATGCCATCCCATTATAATAATCAACAAAAAGTATATGGTACTATATCTCATCAATTAATATTGGTCTTATATATCAACAAACATCCACTTGCACCATTTCAATAATCCTTAATGAATTCTTATCATAAAACTTGTATAGATTATGAATAATATTTCATTTACTATAAACATATCTTTTATAGATTAAATTTAGTGTTAGAATAATAATATCCCATGAAGCATCATGATTCACCAATTCTTTAATGTAATTTTGGATCAAGTGGATAATTTATTTTCTTTATGACTTATTTTCACCCACTTTGTTAAGAAATGATAGGTTGTAAACTAAATTAACAAGTTAAATATTACATTATATCCACTTTACTTCAATCATAATTATATCCTCATTTACTTTAATAGTATGTTATATTGTAAATGTAAATAATATGCACCAATTCACAAAATTTACTTATTCATAAGATGTCATATAAAAGGCCTTCTAGTACCAAGATTTTTATTTGACTCATATCTATTCCTCTTTTTTGTACTTATGGAATCCAACTATCTCTATACTATCATAATTATTAATTTATAATAATCATTACATTTCATATTTAGTATCCTTACAAATATTCTTCTTTCACACCATGTAGGAAGTATACTCACTACGAAGAATAAAACATTAATGTGTCCTATTATTTTCTGAGAAATTTATACCACCACATCTTCCTCATAACATTTCTTCATGATATATACATGTTTCGTTACATCCATTTTAGGTGTATAATTAGATTCTTTCTCCAAATATGATGGATCATCTTCACATAAAATTTTTCAAACCTATCTTTAATTTTTAACTTCCTTGGTGACTCATTGAGTAGATTCTTTTCACCACATTGAATATACCTTATAATAATAATTTTTATTTTTGATAAGAAATGATATTTTTCAATAACTTCAATTAAAAAATAGTAACTATGAAAGGAATAACCAAATTATTCATTTATACTTATTTTATCTATTTCTATTATTCCTTGAAGTATATATTTTTTATAAAAACAATTTTTTATGAGTGATATATATTTATATAAATAAACACCTACATTGAGATTTATTCTTATGTATATTTATTGGTTATATAATAGCTTTTTGGGTCTAACCCAAATTAATATTCTTTCTTAAACTAGCATCATTTTTCCTTGCTTTAAAATTGTTAGACTTTTGTTTTACTGTATATACCATTACAAACTTCTATTTATGATAAATCCTTTATTATTGAATGCAATTATAATTATATTTTGAAGGATCTCCCTAACTCCCATTAATTTTCTCAACAAATCATATGATCCAACCACCCAATGTTATTATAGGTGCCATTTTTATTATTTGATCACCCAAATATCATTTCATTTTAATGACTTATCTATTGAGTTATTAAATTTTGTTAACCATATATTTAACCATATTGGTAAAAACATTGTTTATTTGGTCCTTATCCTTAACATTAATCTTTCTCACAATAACATTAATTTTTTATCCAAATTATCACTTTGATTATTTCAATTTTATCATACACCAAATCATTCTCCACTTGTTATTGTTTCATATAGAGTTTAGAGTCACATACCACTAAATTATATATCTTCATTTTTTCTCCCCAAATATAAATCTCTAAAATTTCAACATTGAGTTCAACTTTATGTTTGAAAATAATCTCAAATTCAAAATCCCTACTTTCAATATATTCCATAATTCTTTATTTTCAAATTAAATTCAAAAGAAAATATTCACTAAGGTTTTTTTAACCCAAAAGTTCCATAGATTTTGATTCCATTATTCCATGACCATCTTATAAATGATTTTTTATTGAATAAATTATTCATAATGTTGTTCTCACCTTTAAATTCCTTAAATAATTTATTAATTGGTGAATTAACATTATTTTCATCTCCAAATTTCTTTGGACACTTTTCAACATGCTTACCAATCTTTCCACATTGAAATAATACAAGTGAAATAGTTAATTTTCAATTTTAATATTTTTGGAAAGTTATGAAATATCCTCATTAATTTATTAATCTTCTAGATTATACTCTATGGGGGGATTATTTATCCCTATAAATAATAATTACATTTACCTAAACTTTTCTATAAAACAACACTTGTTTATCCACATTTCATATGAAATGAGAATGATTTTCTAGTATTCTAGGGACACCTTCTTAGGATTCTGTTATATTTTTTAAAAAAAATATGTAACACCATAGTTTTTAATGATTTTTTTCTTTAATAAATTTAAAGTGTTTGATATCATTCTTTATACACAACACCAACTTTAAATGAACCGTAATATACTATCAAATAATAATTATTTAATGTGACATATATCACTTATCCATTGAATTGGTGAGCATGAATATGAAAAACAATGTATGAAAGGGTATTTTTTAGATAAAAACAATATTAATTCATTATTTCTCAATTGGTTATAAGTTAGAATTAATTTATTTTAATTAAAAAAATAGATGTTTTTCAAAAAAGTGTTTTAATGTGGAAAATGCTTTATTATATAAATAAATTAAAATAATATAATTTTAGCAATTATTTTAATTAAATTTTTAGATAATATATTCAATAATATATTTTAACATTCATGTAATAGTTTGTACATTGAAATACATGAATGTAAACTCAGTTTTATGAATTAAATTTTAATTTTCTAAAAATGGTTTTATAGATATTAGTGAACTTATTTTAAAATGAATTTATGTCACTTATAAAAGTTGAATATTTTAAAATGGACTCAAAATTTTTGATCATCATAATTAATATTATTTAATAAGTCCAACTTATTTTTTTTGACATTATGAATAGTAATCGAGATAAAAATCCATTACGATGGTAAAAACTAAAAGGGGTTAATGAGGGGTTAATCTAAACATATTAGTGTTAAAATGACCATAATTTTTTTATAATTCCTATTATATGGTATTTTATTGGCACTAAATCATCTCTTATTATATTATGATTAATTTTGGATCCATGTTTCTTGAGTAAGATTTTGATATATTTTAATCATTTGAAAAATTCTACGTGTGTCTTCTCCCTCAATTATAAATGGACACTAACTCTCTTCTCTTACTCACAACATTGTATCCTTATATATCACCCAATAATTGACTAAATAAATTCATAACATACTTCAATAGGAACTATAGTTTATGGTTTGATCAAAATAAAAACCATAGAAGCCTTAAGGCGTAAGCCAAATGAGGTTTTCCAAAGAAGAGGTATAACTCTTAACCTAGTGTTTTCATTATATTTTTTTTTCTTATACATCCTTAAATTATATTCTAAAAATGATGATATAAAAAAAATAATATTATGTATTTATGTATAAATTTTAACCTTTATTCATCTCTTTCTACATCAAATGGGAAACAAAAGCATCATCCCTGCATACGTAAAAACTACCTCCTCACGAAGAGATGTATTTTTTTTCATCACAACCATTAATGGATAGTTATTATGATGGGTATAATGATTATATATGATAAATATTTCTTAATATTTATTTTGTAATTAAAAGATATTATCTAAATTATTTCCTTTCCATCCATTGGAAAATGATAATGTCACTCATGCATACACATGGACTACCACCTCCACAAAGCGATGTGATTCATTTCTCATTTATTCTTTACATGTTTGGTAATAAGAAAATATTTAATGAATACATATGATATTTATTATATAATAATTGTTTGGGAAAGTTTAATTATTATTTACCTTTATTTTTTCCATCGATTGAAAAATTTAAACATCGCACATCTATATGTAAAGACTACCGTCTCTACGAAGGGATGTAATTTAGTTTTCATCACTGCTTTATATGATTGACTATAAAAGTATAAATAAAGAAAAAATATGATACTTATTTCATGATTAATACTATATAAATAATAAAATCATGACCAAGGTGTAATTTCTCGAACCATCAAACTGAAATATACAAAAAAAACAAACCTATTTTCACCTAAAATTTCAATTTAATGAAGAATTTGTTAATAAAAGGGTAATTGGAAATTACAAAAGAAAACTACATAGTAAGTTATCTATGGATATGGTTGTGAAATATATTTATATTAAATATATATTTATTATTTAGGATATTTAATATATATGAAGCATGTTAGATCCTATTTTTTCCTTTAGGTATGAATCCTTTTAATTTTTGGTTGACACTTTATTGAAGTCCTATTATTGGTAAACCTATTGTAACGGCCCGACTCTTTGGAAATGGCACAAATCGTTAGTTTTTATTTCGAACCTTTCCTTTAAGATTTTTTAATTTGTGTAATGTTCTAAGGAAGGTCCACGGAGTGTCTAGGTTTTGTTCAGAGCCTGAGAGTTTGAGAAAATGGACTTATAGAAAAGGGCACGCGGCCTGCGCACGGATTGCGCACGGTTTGGATAAACCGTGCGGCCTTTGGTCTAGAGGCAGGGAGGTGCGTACGGTTTCAGAATGGTTTGGTTAAACCTTGCACCTGAACCGTGCAGCCCTTTATATGAAGGCAGTAAGATGTGCACGATTTGCGCACGGTTTGGTAAACCATGCACCTAAACTGTGCGACCCTAATCTGGGTAAAAGCTACCATTTTGACCTTAATTTTATTTAAGCCTAAATCACATTCTCTTCCTCCTACCCAAGGACGGAACCAAAGGGGAGCCTCCTTTGGGCTCCAAAACCCTCTCCTCACTCTTTTCTTGGTGGAGCCTTTGTTTGGAGTTCGATTCTTGATCCGTCAGAAGCGTTGGAAGGGCCAAGGTAAGGAAAACCTCATTCACCCATCCTTCTTTAGAAAATAATTCCTTCTATATTGTTATTTTTATGTGGTCTCATATGCCCTATTTTCATGGTATTGAACTAGAACATAGATATCTTCAAATCTACAACGAATCTGAGGTTGATATCAACCAAGTCTATGACTAAAACTCTACGGTAGGTGGTCACGTGGTTTCTATTTTGGGTTTTCGCCTTATTGAGTTATTGTTGTCATGTCATGGTTTGACTTTCACCAAACCCCTTATTTATATTGACTGCCTTATGTTTAAATGACCCGTGTGGTGTGAGATTGATGAATCTAACCTTTTTAGGGTGTTTAGATTTGGTGTGCCCCGGGAGTTGTCAACCATAGGTGATATTCCTTGAGAATTGGTCATTTTTTACCTTTGAACATCAATGATATGTCTTAAAAGGGAATTTTCCATGTTAGGAAAATGAGATGACTTGGTTAGATGTTTTCTTGGACGAGATAACTTGAACCCCTTGAATGAATTGAAATTTATGTATGCCATGCTTTGCTTATGTGATATTATAAGATGGATATTCCATGAAAATGTTAATGTGTTATGATATAAGATGGTTTGCCTTATATATTGGTATGTGAATGGTTATGCCTTGCTTTTTTGACAACCATGTGATAACTCATGTGTTGGACAGGAGGAATTCTTACCCCGTTCCAGATGAATCTCCGTTTGTTAAGAATCCCAGCCATGAGATGAAGAAAGTAGACCTGCTAGGTGTCCTTCCGAAACCTGAGCGGGAGGTTTGTTTATTTACTTTTCTTTACTTACTAGCAGTGTATTGCTCACTTTGCTTGAGAACACCTATTTTGATTACACGTTGACATCATTGGTGGTGGCCTACGGAGACTTGTCTCACACCCTACCCAGGCGGTCTCTTGGGCACCCATGTAGACTTTACTGCTGCAGGTACCAGTCGGGGAAAAGGCCCAGCATCAGGTTGTTGATACATGTATGTTCTAGTTGGAGATCCAGAGTAGAGGATCGAGCTTGGCTAGAGATGCTCGTGGACTACTTTTGTTCTTTTTTTTATTATTTTATAGCATGCTTGTCTTCTATTTTCATTGTACTAGCATGTCATGCATCCATTTTGTATCAGACACCGCATGTGTGGCTTTTGTATATTTATCTGGGTTTTCCTTACTTATGTTGTTTGGTTGTATGTTTCCCCTTTTATCCTATTTATCCATTGGTTGTGCTTCCGCTATTTCTATTACATTGCTATTATTCTGCTGTTTACTCTAACATGGGGGTACAGTCTCCCCACTGACTTACCATTACACCCCCACTGCTAGTCGGCAGCCCCTGGCCTGTGGGGAGATGAGCCAGGGGTCATGTCACCAACCAGGCTTGGGGCTTAGGTTGAGGGGCAGCCGGGTCCGAGACGTCATAAAGTGATATCAGTGGGTTTCTTTCTTTCTTTCCTTCTTTCCTATTTGGTGATGATAAAATTGGAGAATGGGAACACATTGGGACTCAATTATAAACTATGATTGGGCATCGCGAACCCATGTACAGGGGAAAGACCAAGTTTCCTACTTTATGTTGTTATTGATTCTTCTATTTACTGTTGATATTGTTTCACTGTTGGGTGCATCACATGTTTTGTGATGTTATTGAGATTTTCAAAGTTGGAATCTCGATTTCATGGATCGACCCAATGAAATAAGGATTATAAAATATAGCATGCATCACGATAGACACAATATGATTAGGCCATGCATATTTACATGCCACGTTTAAATTTTTAGCGAGCATTGTCTATTGTTTATTTCAACACCTTGTTAATATGTGTGCAGCTGTGCTAACCATTAATGCATGTTGTGAATTGAAGAATGATGTTGTTTAAGTGGGTGTAACTCTTTAGATCATTGAGTGTATGGGCACTTATAGATCGGAAATTTACATTCCAAATAAAGTAATATTTTTCTTTAGAGGAAATTCAAATACTTTATTAGCACTAGAAAATAAGAAATGATATCCATGTGTGTGTCATCTTTAAGTTCATTAGGAGTATGGGCCCTTATGGGCTTGGAAATGCCATATCACCAGACTGGGTGAAATTGGAAAAGTTGCAGGCCTTACTAAGAATTCCTATGGGTTTGGATAGGTGATCTTAGGAGTAGAAAGGCTTAATACCTATCCAAGATTCTATAGTTCAACCTTTATTTTTGTTGTCTTCTTATTTTGAGACATTCGTTTGGCATTGTAGCACTATGCCTCCGAGATGACCTCGAGTCGCGCATACTGAAGGTGGCGACGATCACGTTCCTGAGGTGGTGAGCCCTAAGCCGCCAGTTTATCCTCCTGTCGAGCCACCAGTGGCTCCTCTTGCTATTCCTGAGATGGGTGTCGATGCCCAGTTCCGTGAGAACTTCTTGCGTATGATGTAGAGTATGCAAGGTGGAGTGAGACCTGCCTCGAGTATGGCAGAGTTGACCCCCAAGTTTCAGTCGCAACATCCACTTACATTTATGGGAGATGGCGGACCACTTGCTGCAGAGTCCTGGTTGGAAGCTATTATGACCATCTTCGAGAGACTTATGACGCCTCTAGAGTGGAGGGTCAAGATCAGAGCTTATATGATACGTGGTTCATCTAGGAGGTGGTGGGATGTCATCACCTAGTCAGGACAACAAAGAGAAATGATCTGGATGGATTTCCAGACCGTATTCTACTATTATTTCTTTTCCCAGACTTTGAGGAATGATAGAGCTAGGGAGTATATGAATCTGCAACAAGGGACCATGATAGTCATGGAATATTCATCCCGTTTCACTAAGTTACAAAATTTTACTCATACACTAGCTGCTGATGATCTCACGGCTACTAGGCATTTTGAGGATGGGTTTTGTTACGCCATCTGGTCACAGGTTAACATGTTCAGGCTGACAACCATTTCAGATATCGTCAATCAGGGTTTGATCACAAAGAGGAACTTGAGAGAAGCGGACCATGTAAACCAGGGCAGTTCAGCACCGAAGGGTTGTAGTGGATCTGCTTCTAGGAAAAAGTGACATTTTGAGGACTCTCACGGTGTTAGTGGTGGTCAGACCCTTTTCTCCAGTGGTACTCCTATCTGTCATCAATATGGGGTTCCAGGACATATGAAGAGGTAGTGTACGTGAAACCCAGTGGAGTGCAGCGGCTGTGGTAGGTTGGGTCATCTCCACCGATTCTGCAGGACTTTTTCTCCCAGGGTCCATTGAGTAGGGATCTTTACCTACTCCAAAATCTGGCGCTAGATCGGAAAGATCACGTCAATCAGGTGGCTAGAATACCGCCGGTCGATCAGGTTGTGGAAGTAGTCAAGGAAGAGGTCATCAGGCGTATGACTCTCAGCACCAGCAGGGCGGGTCTTCTCAGGGTAGCCAGGCTGTGACTCAGGGCCGTGGTACCTTCCAGTTGTATGCAGTTGAGCTTACACCACATGAGAATCACGATGGACTATCTACTATATGAGGTACGATTCTAGCTACCTCTACGTTAGTATCTAATTTTTATGACATAGACGCTTCTCACTCTTTTATATCAGAGGCTATTATCAGAAGTTTGGGCCTTGAAATTGAGTCATATTATGGTATGATCACATTAGACACCCCGTTGGGTATCCGTTCAGAGGGTGTTCATCATTGTTAGAATTACCCCCTTGAGGTCGATGATTACCTTTTTGTGTGGAACCTGTATGTTCTAGATATGACAGATTTTGATGTAATAATCAGGATTGACTGGTTAGTTCCCTATAGAGCCTGAATTGACTACTATCGACAGAGGGTGGCGTTTACGTCACCAGAGGGCAATATGAATATGCATAAGGGAGAATGGGATCATAGTGTGACATGAGCAGGACCGAAACACCAATGTTTAGGTGGTGTCACAACATAGGTTGCCAGTCTTTATCTCAATGACCAAGGGTTACAACCCTCTATTTATCCTCCTGTGGTGGATCATTTCAGTTATCTCTTTCCCGATGATTTCTCTAGTCTACCTCCAGTGCGAGAGGTGTAGTTTACTATTGAGATTATACTAGGAGCAACACCAGTGACCATTCACCCTTATAAGATGGCACCTAAGGAACTCCTGGAGCTCAAGAGTCTTTTGGAGGACCTAGAAGAAAAATGATTTATATGTCCCAGTATTTCTCCTTGGGGATCACTGGTTCTCTTTTCCAAGAAGGAAGATGGTAACCTTCGCCTTTGCGTGGATTATCGTAAGATTAATAAGCTGACTATTAAAAATTGATATGCTTTACCTCTAATTGATGACCTCTTCGATCATATCTGAAGAGAGAAGGTGTTTTCAATGATAGATTTGAGGTCGGGCTATCAACAGGTGCGTGTGAGGACATCAGACATACCTCGTATGACGTTCAAGAGCAGGTATGGTCTCTATGAGTACCTAGTCATGCCGTTTGGGCTTACAAATGCACCAGCAGTGTTTGTGGATCTTATGAATCAGATTTTTCACCCTTAGCTTGATTCTTTTGTGGTAGTATTTGTGGATGATCTCTTAGTCTTTTCACGCTCGAGACACGACCATGCAACCCATCTTGAGATCGTTTTGAATACACTAAGAGAGAATCATCTTTATGCTATGCTCAGTAAATGAAACTTTTGGATAAATAAGGTTCACTTCCTGGGTCACATCATTTTTGAGTCTGGAGTCTCAGTTGACCCTAAGAAGGTGAGTGCTATAATTTCATGGGAGCATCCCAAGAACGTCTTTGATATCAGGAGTTTCTTGGGGCTTGCTAGATACTATAGGCGGTTCATTCAGGACTTTTCACACCTAGCAACACCGCTTACAGCTTTGACCAAAAAGGGGGTGAGATTCAATTTGTCAGAACCTTGTGAAGTAGCTTTTCAAGAACTGAAGGAAAGACTAACTTCATCACCGATACTGATCTTTTCAGAGCCAGACAATGCTTATACAGTCTTTTGTGACACGTCAGGTATCAGTCCTGGAGTTTTCTTGATGCAGGACGAGTGAGTTGTTGCGTATGGATCTCGTCAGTTAAAGAATCATGAACGGAATTATCTGACGCATGACCTCGAGCACGTAGTGGTTGTGCATGCCTTATGCTATTGGAGACACTACTTGTTGGGAGAGCGTTTTGTGGTATTCACTAACCAAAAAAGCCTCAAATATATCTTCACTCAGCAGGATTTAAATCTCAGGCATCACAGGTGGTTTGAGTACCTGTAATCCATTGATTTCAAACTAGCCTACACTCTTGGGAAATGAAATTCAGTAGCTGATGTGCTAAGTCGAAAAACTCAGTCGCAAGTGGTTCGAGAAGCTAATGAAGAGTGGAAATTGATGGCCTTATTTTCAGATATGCACGTTGAGGTTCAAAAAGGCCAGGTTTGGATTGTTCTCTTAGCCTTAGCGGTGACATCTACTCCTTTGGAATGGGTCAGGGCAAGACAATTATCAGATCTGGAAGGCCTTGTTCTACGAGAGAGTGTCGCTGATGATGCCTCTACAGATTGGACCATGGATGAGGGTGATACTTTACTGTTCTGTGGGTGTGTATGGGTCTTAGAATTCTTCAGAGAGGTGTTGATGAGGGATTTCCACACCTCATCATGGGCAATTCACCCATGAATCACTAAAATGTATCGTGATTTGTGACGACAGTACTGGTGGCCTAGAATGAAGCGGGAGATAGCTAGTTTTATCATGCGTTGTTCCACCTGTCAGTAGGTGAAGGCGGAACATCAGCATCCGATAGGGTTTTTGCAGCCGTTGTCCATTCCAGAGTGGAAATGAGATGATGTTTCTATGAAATTTGTAACCGGTTTACCCAGGTCACCTTGTGGCAATGATAGAGTATGGGTTATTTTCAACCATTTGACGAAGGTCATGCATTTCTTACCAGTGCAAGAGACCTTCACAGTTGATGACATGGGAAGATTGTATGTCAAGGAGATAGTGTTCCTTCATGGAGCACCTCAATCTATTCTCTCGGACAGAGATCCTTGTTTTACATCTCGGTTTTGGAAGGGTTTACAGAAGGCCTTGGGTATGCATGTACTTTTGAGCACAGCCTATCACCCGCAGACTAACGGATAGACCGAGCGGACTATACAGGTACTAGAGGATATGTTATGTGCCTGTGTTCTCAATTTTGGAGGTTTATGGGAGAAAAACATTCCTCTTGTTGAATTCTGTTCTAATAATAGCTCCAGGATACGATTGAGATTTCTCCCTATGAATCCTTATATGGTAAGCTTTGTCGCTTTCCTTTGTGTTGGATTAAAGCAGGGGATGCAGCTTTTCTAGGACCACGTCTTTTCAGGAGACTATAGAGCAGATACAACTTATTAGGAATCCTATGCAGACAGCTCAGTCTAGACAGCAGTCCTATGCTAACAATCACCAGCGACCTCTTTAGTTCAAGGTTGGGGACCAGGTTTTCTTGATGGTCTCACCCAGGTTGGGGAAGAGATGTGTACGGAAGTAGGTTAAGCTCTCACCGAGGTTCATAGGACCCTTTGAGGTGATGAAGTGGATCAGGCCAGTAGCTTTCCGACTTGCACTTCCACAGAGATATTAGGACATGCATGATGTTTTTCATGTATCTCAGCTATTCCAGTACTTTTCATATCCGATTCATGTTTTTCATCCTGATGTGGTTGAACTGGATGTGGATGCTTCCTTTGAGGAATATCTGATGCGAATTGTTGACCGGAGCGTGAAGACACTCCATGGCAGGTTTGTTCCTCTTGTATGGGTGTTATAGCAGCATAGCCGGGTACAGGATGAGACCTGGGAGCGAGAGGCTGATATACGTTCTCAATGGCCAGAGATTTTCATTGATGACCCCTCAGTACCCTCGGAAGGCCAAATCAGGGACGAGTTTCTTTAAGAAGGGGAGGTTGTAATGACCCGACTCTTTGGAAAAGGTACAGATCATTAGTTTTTCTTTAGAACATTTCCTTTAAGCTTGTTTAATGTTTTTAATGTTATAGGGAAGGTCTGGGGACTGTTTGGGGTTTGTTCGAATCCCGGGAGTTTGAGAAAATGGACTTTCAGACAAGGGAGCATGGCCTGCGCACGGCTTGCGCACGGTTTGGGTAAACTGTGCGGCGTTTGGCCTAGAGGCAGGGAGGTGTGCATGGTTTCTACATGGTTTGGGTAAACCGTGCACCTAAACCATGTGACCCTTTATCTGAAGGCAGTGAGATGCACACGATTTGCACACAGTTTGGTAAACTGTGCGCCTAAACTGAGCCACCCTGATTTGGGTAAAAATTACCATTTTTCCTTTAATTCTATTTAATCCTAAATAACTTTCTCTTCCTCCTACTAATGGAATGAACCATAGGGGAGCCTCCTTGGAGCTCCGAAACCCTATCCTCACACTTTTCTTGGTGGATCCTTCATCCAGAGTCTGATTCTAGATCCTTCAGAAGCGTTAGAAGGGCCAAGGTAAGGCTAACCTCACGCACCCTTCCTTCTTCGGAAAATATTGCCTTCCGTCTTGTTATTTTGATTTAGGCTCATATGCCCTATTTTCAAGGAATTGGACTAGAACTGAGAACTCTTCCAATCTACTACGAATCTGAGGTTGATATCAAGCGAGTCTATGCCTAAATCTCTAAGGTTGGTGGTCACGTGGTTTCCATTTTGGGTTTTCGCCTTATTGAGCTATTATTGTCATGCCGTGGTTTGACTTCCACCAAACCCCTTATTTATATTGACCGCCTTATGTCTAAATGACCCGTTTGGTGTGAGATTGATGAATATAACCTTGTTAGGGTGTTTATATTTGGTGTGGACTGGGATTGGTCAACCCTAGGTGATATTCCTTGAGAATTGTCCATTTTTAACCTTTGAACCTTAATGATATGTCTTGAAAGGGCATTTTCCATGTTAGGAAAATGAGATTACTTGGTTAGAGGTTTTCTAGGACGAGATAGCCCGAAACCCTTGAATGAATTGAAATGTATGTATTACATGCATTGCTTATGTGATATTATAAGATGGGTATTTTTTGCAAATGTTAATGTGTTATGATATAAGATGGTTTGCCTGATATATTGTGATGTGAATGGTTATTCCTTGCTATGTTGAAAATCATGTGATAACCCATGTGTTGTGCGGGAGGCATTCTTACCCCATGCTAGATGAATCTCCATGTGTTGGGCGGGAGGCATTCTTACCCCATGCTAGATAAATCTTAATGTTCGAGGATGAGAGGCATTTATACCTCATGCACATATAACCTTTATGGGTGGGAGGCATTTCTACCCCATGCCATCTTTAGTGTTCGAGGAAAAGAGGCATTTATACCTCATGCCCATATAACCTTTATGGGTCGAAGGCATTTCTACCCCACACCAGTTATAATGCTTGTGGATGAGATGCATTCATACCTCAGGCCAGAGATAATTATTAAATATGTTAGAAGTATGGATGAGAGGCATGTTTACCTCATGCCAGTGATAACCTATATCAATGTACTTATTCCTCTGGTGATTGTTCAGAATCCCAGCCATGAGGTGAAGCAGGTAGTCCTGCTAGGTATCCTTCCGGAACCTGAGCGGGAGGGTTGTTTATTTACATTACTTTACTTACTTGCAGTGTATTGCTCACTTTGCTTGCGAACACCTATTTGGATTACACATAGAAATCGTTGGTGGTGGCCTACTGAGACTTGTCTCACACCCTACCCGGGCGACCTACTGGGCACCCGTGTAGACTTTACTGCTGTAGGTACCAATAGGGGAAAAGGCCCAACTTCAGGTTGTTGATACATGTATGTTCTACATGGAGATCTAGAGCAGAGGATAGAGCATGGCTAGAGATGATGGTGGACTACTTTTGTTAATTTTGTATTATTGTATAGAATTCTTGTCTTCTATTTCCATTGTACTAGCATGCCATGCATCCAGTTTGTATCAGACACTGCATGTGTGGATTTTGTATATTTATCAGGGTTTTCCTTACTTCTGTTGTTTGGTTTTATGTTTCCCCTTTTCTCCTAATTATCCATTGGTTGTGCTTCTGCTATTTCTATTAATTTTCTATTATTCCTCTATGTACTCTAACATGGGGGTACAGTCTCTCAACTGACTTACCATTACACCCCCACTGCTAGTCGGAATCCCCTGGCCTATGGGGAGATGAGCCAAGGGTCATGTGGCCAACCGGGCTCGGGGCTCGGGCTGAGGGGCAGCTGGGTCCGAGACGTTACACCAATAAAAAAAACCATAGGGTGGGTCATTTTTTCCTTAGAGAAAAATGAAAAGGGGGTTGTAAATTGGCTACAGGAAAAATTCATGGCATGTATACAATACACTGTTTGTAATGGTTTGGGTAGGACAATTCATGATGTGTAAAGGAATTTACCCCATAACAAAAGTCTGATATTTACATGACCTATAAAGCATTTACACATCATTTAAATGTAATGAAATGTTCTTAAAGGGGAAGAAATAATTTTATTTATTTCTCACCCCTTATTTCTTTTTCCTCTTCCGTACAACAAGAGATATCCCTTTGATCTCTCCTCACACCTAAGCCTGGGCTTCGAAGCCGTTCCTCTATCCGAGTCAAGATCCATTTATCACATTGGAATAAATCCAGTAATTATTTCACTCCTTAGTAACCATTCGTCATTTTTCTTTCTCTCAATGACACTATTTTTGGTGTTGGCTCTTATGACCTATTTTCCGTGCATTGAACTATTATTTTATTTTCTTTCAATCCCAAACAAAATTAGAGTTGATACTGGATGATGAATATGTTATATGATTGATGTACCTGGTATATGATTTTTTCCTAAAAGTCTCATAGTTTCTAAATTTCCATTGATGTGTGTACGTTAGTTTCACTAGTATTTTCCATTTAAATTGATCTTCCATAATTATAATAAATGAAATCATGTTAAAGGCAACTATTTGTAATTTTTCTTAACACCTTTGGAGGTTATGACCTCATCACCAACAACCCCACATGTAGGATGCTTCCTTATTTATGACTTTGTAGCACATATTGGGGTTATCTATATCACTGTTTGGGTGCACTGGAATTGACCTTTTCAAGGTAAGTGTTCCTTATTATTTAAGTGAACCCTAAAGATGTTAATTGGAAAGTGTATTTGTAGATATCAGATGGAATTAATTTTTATAATATATTAAATTTTTTTCATGTCCAATATAACCTTTTGAACTTCAATTAATGGTAGTGGAATAAACATAAAGAATTAATAAATAGAAATTACATTATTAGATATCACTTTTCTAAGTTAAATATAATTGAATAGTGATTGGTTTCATATCTGTATCAGGACTTGTCATGTATAATGAATGGTAAATGAATGAACCTTATAAATTATTAAGTAATTAAAGTGATAAGGGTTTGAATTTCCTTGATTAACCTTCTCCTGATGATTAATGATAATAGAATGAACCAAATAACTTATTAAACGGAATGAGTATTACATGGAATAAATTAAATAATGATATATGAACAAGGTACCTACTTCATATGGACCATTGTTTCTTTATATGAATTTTCAAACTTCCGACAGCCTTGGATTCCCAAGAATATTCCTTGATCACTTAGAGGATGCTATTATGATTCAAGGAGATGGTTTCCAAGGGAGATATCCACTTTGGAACATGGTACTTGTCTACTAAAGGATTCCTAACATGATGATGTAGGATCCATTCACTATATTTCTAGTTATTAAGATTCCTCAGATACACTCCTTTGATCTAGATTGATGTATTCAGACATGTGGTGCTATAGATTCACCCCATTGGTCCCAATCATTCTTAGACCATGATTACCTGGTATGAGATCCTTGGAATAATTTATAGTGGAATGCCTTGGGAATTTCTCCTTTGATTACACTCAAAACCATTTATTTCTATACAACATGAGTTACTACTATGATTTGGATGACCCTTGATGTCAAGGATGCTTTGGAATCACCATGGACCCTCCTTTATTATTATTATTATTATGATTTATTATAGTGTTGTGGAAAATTTAACATGATTTATCCATATAAAATGAATTTAAATGAATTAGTTAAATGATGGGTTGAGAAATTACTGTATGAGGCTAAACCAATTATGATTTATTTATTTGTAATTTTTTTACATTTATATATACCTACACAATACAAATTTATATTCATAGAATTTAATTTATATATTCTGTTGGTGGTGGCCTAATTAGATTTATCTTACACCCTATATGGGCCTCCATTGTTACCCAATAAGATTATATGATCATAGGTATGGACAAGGGGAAGTTCCCCACCTTGAATACCTAACATTATTTCTCACTTAGGATGGATGTTGGTACCAGATGACTAGACCAGTATTCGAGATGCTTGGATAGTTTTTAGTCTTTTTGTTCTTTTGTAAAGCATGTATTTTACTATCATCCTTTTACCATGTGTACCTATTTTACAGTTCTTTATATATATGACATTATATCATCATATTTCATATATGATACAGTTAAAATTTTGAGTTAATTATTATTTAGGAAGATTATGATTATCTTCTTCTATCGGTTTTATTTATTCATTATTATGATTCTACTATTTTTTTTCAATCTATTATTATTATTGTTATCCACTCTGAAATGGAAAAATAGTCTCCCAATAGACACACCCTGGGCCCTCACTACTTGTTGGCAGGATATGGCATATGGATAGGTGATCTTGAGGCCATGTGGCCCACTAGCTTGGAGAATCTTTGAGTGGAACCAATGTCAAGATGTCACAAAGTAAGTTAAATCTTGTGTCAAGGGGTTTATGTTACAATATCCTTTCTTTTTCGGATTTTATAGGCTAAATGTTAATTGATAGAATTTATGTGGATCTTATCATTTAAACCAAATATATTTTCTTCTCATTTGGTTATTCCTATAATTTTTATGTATTAGTACTATTTTCTTCTCTTTGTTACCTAAAATGGTTGATTTTTTATGTAAAAGTTGACCTTATTTCTAATTTTTTAGATATAATTTTAATGTCATGTACATTTTATTTAAAATTATTTTACAAAATTTATAACCTATACATGAAATTTTTTAAAAAGGCTATTTCCATTACATTTTACTTTATTTATAATTTTTTAAATGGAATCTTTTTAAACAATTTTTTTTTAAAAATAATTTGTTTTTAAAATTTTACAAATTTATGAAAAAAAAATTCTTTTGGAATTATATGGTATTAATTTATTTTTTCATCAGTATGAAATTTCGTTTATTTGATTATTAGTTTACAAGTTTCCATGGTTATTTTCTAATTAAATAATTTTCTCAATATTCTAATAATTTTGAATTAAAATATTATCAAAAGAAAATGATATTTTTATAATGTTTTTAAAGAAATGATTATATATTCTTTTAAATGTATTCTTCATCTATGTCAACATCCTTTAAGGATATTTATTCTTCCCTGAGGATAGGATCTTACATTACCATCCACATTATTTATCTGGATGGATTACTTTGATGATTATTTGAGGACGATTTTATGAAGCGTTTTTCTTTCCTATGATTTAATTAAGTTATGATGAAAATTTTACGAAACCCATTTATTTTCCATGGGTTGTGCTACGATGAAATGGTGAAATGTTTATGAAACCAATTTACTTTGCATAACTAATGATATGATGATTTGATGAATATTTTATAATTTAATGGAACACATATGTGTGGTTTTCATTATGTTATGGGTGGTCCATAAATTATATAGCCTTCCAATGAATTGGGTAAATGTGGATATATTATGTGAAAATAATGATTGGAAGGGGAGTGAACATAATTTCGTAACGAAATCTATCTTCTCTGTTTGTCTTGGGAGTGAACCTTGACTGTGGAAATAATGGAATGAGGAGTGAACCCAATCTGCTATGATAGACTTGGATGTGAGTTTTGACTAAGGAAATGATATTATTTGGTTAACTTCTTGCCAGAAACTTAATTATAATGATTATGACATATACTCATGGATTATGGTTTATTTTTTTTAAGATTCCACACACTAATGATTTATTTATTTTTTCTGACAAAAAATTATATCCTGATTTTTAAATAATTATTTTTTACTAATTGGGTATGAGTATTGTATGTTATGGCCCTTCTCTTATACCCTTATACGTATATTATGCTAACTTCCGATCTTTTATTGATATCTCTTATGATTATTCTTGGTGTCATGACCTATCCCAATGGGGTCCATGCTGTGAATACCCTAATACCTCCTCTAATATGCTAGGGGCGGGTGACCTATTCCAAGTATTCTTATTAGACACATGGGAGGCCTAAGCCTAATGTACATGTAAACACACACACGTCTCTAAGACCATACAAGGCTAAAATGTTAAGAAAATAATAACCATACATGAATACATGTAAAATATTCCACAATTAGAGTATAAAAACAAGTATTGGAAAGAAAAAGCTCCAAATAAAATCCCACCAAATGAAATTTAATAAAATTCCAAGCTAAAAGTATAGAATGGGAATCTTGTCAATGTAGCCATAGGGACACACCTCGATCTTTCCGGTTCACTAAGATTCACATGTTCTTAGTCATTCAAGGACTCTATAAAAAGGTCATTCATCTTCACAGGACATGAAACGTGTAGGAAAAGTCAATGTAAGGGTGATTAAAACAATATCGTGCATCACACCTTGAAATAACTAAGATTACAACATCAATAATAATAGTCATCACATCAATGGTATATTTTAATGGAATATATATCAAGAATATCCATATATACTCAAAGTAGGCACATAGTCTCAATGTAAGGTCACAAACATAATGCCAACCTAGGATCCCTGCTCCAGGGTTCCAAATCACACTCTTTTGGGAGGACACACTCCTTGAGTCAAATCTCACCATTGGTTTCAATATAAGATTTCATGATCATAGGGGTTTCTTACATTTTTACAAATTGATAGTCTTAAGAGATTGATACATAGGAATGGGATCACTCCCAGATCCTTGGTGTACACCAACATCCCAATATAAAATAACCCGCTATGTTTGGGATCTATGACCCATAGTGTTGGTCACGACAGTACCAGGAACCCTACCTAGGGAAATGATGATAATAGAAGATCTCACTCCAGGATTCAAAAATGGATTCCAAAAATCTATCCAAACTATGTTGCTTATAGGGGATCACCATAATATGCATATGAAACTACTCCATACTAATCCCTCGGGGAATGGATAAATGGAATGTACCCTAAATAAACCTTCTCAAGTTGAAGACAACAAGGGTTACAAGATATATTTGAAGAAGTACATGGTATTTACCTTTAGAACCAGGTTTTACCTATGTTAATTGACCTGTTCCCCTATATATTTTAGTGTACATGATGTTTCTATGCCCATGTACTCTTGACGGTGTCCGTGTTCGACTGGCCATGTCTGTGCCTAAGTACATGGAGTATCGGATCTTGTACACTCCTAGTTGTCTTAGTGTACCTCCCTAGGTACACTCTAAGAATATATATAGGGAATCAAATTTTGTGATATCAATCACATTATATTTGATAGTTTTATCCACATGGAATGCCATCACCCCAGCCTGGTTCCCCTAAAGAGTGTGTGTTCATTCGTTACATCCCTTGTAGTGTGAAATTTTAGAGAACCTATGGGACTTCATGTGGATTCCTCATATTCCACACCACATCAATTTATTCTATGATTCTCATTTAAATTATTGTATTTGAGTCAAATTAACTCAATCACTCCCATAAAATAGATCTCAATCCATCCAAATTGAGTGAGAAGACACTGACATTGAACTTCCCTGTTGCAGCATGCTGAAATTGCAACCAGTGACCCAAAATCTAAAATGATCTACTATCATTACCATTTCTGCATGATCCCCACATCATAATGATCCTTGATATACAATATCAATATATTTTTACAAAAAATGTTGTGAAACAAATAATTTATTGATTTTTTGGTAAAACCACTAGTCAAAAAAGCATTTCTAATGAATGCTAGAGGAATAGTGGGAGAAATATAGAAAACAAACAAAAATGAATGTTCCTCGACCATGTTCGAGTTCATCATGATCCATTTAAATTAAAATGATGAATTTATATCCATAATTAAATAATCAATTTCTCCTAATAATCCCCACAAAAATCACACACTCACAGTACGATCGAACCTTGAATCAATTAATTGGTAAATTTGTTCACATTAAACATATGATAAAAAATGGGTATATATCCACATAATAAAAATTCCCAGCCTCAAGGTGGAAAAATCACTAATGAACATTGAATTTGAGCCATTTTTATTGGCGAGATCCTCGAATCTCCTTGATGTTGAAGATCATCGATCCATCATCATCGCTCTCTAAGGCTCTCTCCAATGACCTGTCTCTCAATTCTCAGGGTTATGAGGCCAACCCTAAGAATTGGCCATTAGAATCTTTAAATAAAGATGTATTAGGTTGATGTATCATGTTAAATAAAATAATTCATTTATTTCATTTATTCACCCCCAGATTCTCTTTATGGAATGTTCTGATGTCAACAAGGGTTCTGTCATGACTAGGGTAAAACCTAAAGAATGAACTCAATGGAAGCCTCATATTTCAGATCTGGTCCTCTTTTTAGGATTTCTCCCACTTTTATTAGGAAAAATTCACACACATGATATTTAATATATTTGATATATTTAAAAAATTAATTCTGATAACACCTGGACTCATAATATCACACCCTTTTAGCACATTGATTAAAAAATAATTAATTTAATATTATAAAGAAATAAATGAAAAACAAAGAGTCTTTACATTCTACCCATCATGGAAATTTACATTCTAGAAATCAAAATTAAATTCTACACCAAGGGATGTGGGTAATAAACATGCATCTGGTTGTCCCTATCCAAATTTCTCTCTTAATGATTCATATAATAGCATAATACACATGATAATGAAATTTCCCACACATGGAGGATCCTCTCTTTTTTATCCTAAATCTCTACTAGGTACTCTACAAAAGTATCTCCATCCTTAATTATGAACTCTCCCAAGTCGACAATATATGATGGTTCAGGCACGCATCTCCTCAACCATGACACAAGGAATATGTTTTACAAAATTTCTAACTATAGAGTTAGTGCTAAGAGGTAAGAACCCTCACCAACTAAACCCAATATTTGGAAAGGGGTATTGAATCTCAGAGATAACTTGATGCCCCATACAAACCTCTACAATCCAGGTCGAGGTGAGACCCATAGAAGCACATGGTCTCTATCCATGAACTCTGAAGGCCTCCAGCGTCAGTACTCAAAAGACTTATGATAGATATTTTCAGTCCTCATCTACTACTAGATGATCTGCACCTTCTCAATGGTGGATCACACCAACTCTGGTCCCATAAGTGCTGACTCTCCCGAGTCAGTCCCATATAGTAAATACCTATAGGGCCAACCGTACAAGGACTCAATGGTGCCATACAGATTGTCTAATGGTATCTATTATTCTATAAAATATCGACCCAATATAGGTGCTCCTACCAACTATATCCAAAGTCCAAAATGAAATCCTGCAACATGACCTCCTAGTCCTAAAAGGTTTACTTATCCTGGACAATAGTATAGGGTGAAACTTTTTTCTCAAATGAAATTGAGTCCCAATGTCCTCCTAAAATCCCTTTCATAGATGATATGTGATGTGAGAATCCAGATCAGAAACAATAATCAAGGGAACTCCATGGAGTCAGACTATCTCCTATACATCAAGGCATCCCAATCTATCTAATGAACTCTACTCTCGAATATCTAGGGAGTGGGCCGACTTTGTAAGTCAGTCTACAATCACCAAAATTCTATCGTGTACTATATTTGTCCATGGTAACCCCATTATGAAGTCTATAGATATCCCATCCCACTTACAATATGACACCTCAAGGGGTTGAGCACAACCCCCTAGAACATGGTGCTCAACCTTCCCTTAATGACAATTAAGGCATCGAGTTATATAATTAAAACTCCCTTCTTCACCCCTAGCCCTCAGAACTTCCACTGATGGCCCTAGTAGTTATTCACCACACTAGGATTTACTTGTGAATGTAAAGTATGAAACTCCCCCAGTAACTCTTCCCTCAGTATAATTGGTATCATCATACATCTTATAAAAATAATTACATGCTTCTCACCTTTAGAAAATTCATTAGAAGAATGTCCAGTGGATATCTTCTCACATAGGGTTTTATAGTGGGTATCACCATGTTGTGTCTTTCTAACTTGATATAAAATAGGAGGGGTAACAACCATAAACTAGAGGTAAGATGTTGAATCCCCATCTAAAAACAATAACTTAAAAGAGGATAACTGCTCCATCACCTCACTCAGTAACTATGAACATGATCTGCTGCTGAGGGAATCTTCTATTGTGTTCCCCTTCACAAGAGTATAAATAATCTCAAAGCCATAGTCCTAGAGGAACTATAGATATCTCCTATATATTCAGTTAAGATAATTTTGATAAAAAATATACTTGAGACTCTTATCATCAAAATTGATGATAAACTGCTCACCCATAAGTTAGTGGCACCACATATCTAGTGAGAATACTATTTCTATTAGCTTAAGATCATGGGTTGTGTAGTTCTGAACATGTGGTCTCAACAAACATGAACTATTGTAAATCACTTCCTGTATTTGCATCATAACACAACTATGCTTGATCCATGAAAAATTGTAGATCACTATGTACTCGACACCCTCCTTTAGATATATAAAGATGGGAGCTCTCATCAATCTCTGCCTCAGCTCCTCAAAAGCCTATTGTAACCTCTCTGTCTATATGAAAGGATTCCCCTTTTGGTTTAGAGCTATCAAGGAAGTAGATATCCTATTGAAATAAGGTATGTATATATGTTATCATATCTTTCCATCCAAAGGAAGCTCCTCACCTCTGTCATGATCTTTGGTGGATCCCAAGATTACACTACCTTAACCTTTTCTAGGTCAACTAATACACAATTTGCAAAGATAACAAGTATGAAAAAGCAGACCTCCTGAAATATAAAATGAAACTTTTAGAGCTTCCCATAAAGTTAGTGATCTTGAAGTCTGTCAAAAAACATTCTAAAGTGTACCATGTGCCAGTCCTCGAATATCAAGTACAAAAGTATATCCTTAATGAAGACCCCCACAAACTTTTCTAAGAAAGGATGAAAGATCTTGTTCACAAGTCCCATTAACACGGATTGGGAATTTGTTTTGTATAATGGAATCCCCATGTACTCATAGTGATCATGGTCATATCTGAATTCTGTATTTGGTATATCTTTTTCCTATACTGACAACTGGTGATCGACTGATATGAGGTAAATCATTGCGAACCATCATTCCCCTATCCACTAATGGAAGTGGTCAGCGTTCCTCAATAGTCAATACTTGTTCTTTATGAACACCTATTTTAGGTGATATTAATACACAGAAAACCTCAACCTCTCATATTCCCTCATGGAGAACAATAATGGGGTTTCCCATGGTGAATATTTGGGTCTCACAAATCCCTTCCTCTGTAAGTACTCCAATTGAACCCTCAGCTCATGAATCTCTAAAATATCCATTTGATATGCTAGTGTAGATATCAAGGTCATACCTGGGTGTATATCAATGCATAAATCTATCTCTATGTGGGGATAAAAGACTAGAACATCCTAAGAAAATTCATCCTTATACTCCACCACCAATGCAAAAAACTAAAACCTCATTGATTCCACTACAACAAGAGTAATGCTAGCCAACTGATGGGAAATTAGTTACACTCTCATATGCCTGAGTATGTCCTACTCCACCAGGGTTTCTATCTCACCGAAAAAGAAAAACCTCCTCCCATCACTATAGACACACCACATACTCCACCTGAAACAGTCTATCTAGGTATTAACTATTGATAACCATTCCATACATAAGTTTATGTTTCAGGGAATCATTACAAAAATAATGAGATACCGAATTTTACCATGACTTTCAAAAGCGAGATCAACATCCACAAAATTGTGTGATCACTGATTCACCTCCTGTATGTTTCTACAAGAGAAATAGTTGATCCAAGGGATGAATCAAAATCTCTAATTTTTAAACTACATAAGTATAAATAAAGGAATTAATTGAAACACTTACTCTAAGTATTTCAGATAAATTAGAGAAGACATAGATCATACCTTGTATCATCCCTAGATACTTTGACTCATTATATTTGATCACATACACTTCCCTTACCATTTCCCTATAGCTTCTTGATCTTGGTGGAAACCACCTGGGGGTAGTGGTGGTAAAAAATTGAAAGGTCTTTCACCCCTAACTACTATCCTAGGCCATGTTCACATATTCTACCCTAAAGAACTACCTTATCCATCCACTACCTCTACATAGGCATCCCATCCACTATATCCCTATTATTTGGGCATTGGGTCATACAATCTCGAGGATGATTTACATGATCATCACAACAGTAGCACCACCTCTCTTTAGGATTACTAGATCCATACTGTGATCCATGGACAATAGAATGTATTTCCAATTATCTCTTCATGAAGAATATCACATGTCCAGGTTGATGTTCCTATTATTTTCAACCTATCACTAAAGTCTCAGCTCTTTTTATTCACTATTGGAACCAAATGTCTATGATTTCTCATTAAGTAAAATATCAACGACCAAATCATGCCATAGTACCCCAAAATAGGTAGGAATACAAGAGGTATAATGTTAGATAGTATGTATCTACACAGTCCCCACTTAAAGGTTTGAGACCGACAGAACTGATCACGTACCATATCCATAGATTACTTAAATTGTATGGTGAACCTCGACAAATACTGTGCTACAATCGCACAACCCTTTTAAAGTTATAGAATCCCTTGGATAAACAAAAACCTCAATATATATGGAAAAAAATCCTATATAAAAGGTTCTATAACACTAACCATGCATGAGTAAACTCATCGTTTGACTAGTTTACTAATCCCTGCCATCATCTTGCAGATCCATTTAGACAGATAGGTACCGGGACCACCATCTAGTCTAAGGGTGTACTGACAAGATGGAAGACTCATGCCATCTCCTCAAAAAAGTCCTCAACTACATGTGAATTTGGATCCACTCATAAATTTATGGGTTACTATTACTGAAACTCCTGAAGCACACTCAGTCTATGCACCTCATCTATTAGTAATTTCGATACAATCTTCTTTTCAATAGGTGGTTGTAAGACTAGTGCATCACTTAGAGGTAACACCTCCTAAACAAGTCCATGTATCAAATCCTCATCACTGATGGGATTGTCCTCATGATATTCATACAGGATCCTAACTAGAATATGTTACAGAGGAATCCTGAAATAAAAAACATGTTCCACGATCAATGATTATATCTAGAGAGATGACTCAAGAGGGACCTGGGATCCATAACCCATTTATATATGTTGCATGTACCAATGTTTTCCATGAAATAATTTTGTACATGTATCGAGAAAATAAGCAGGTTCTCAGAGCCCTCGTGTATGGATACATCAGTTGTCACCCTAGAACTGGAGTCCCTAACTTGAGATCCATACTTGAAACACTTAATAATTTTTCCCCAAACCAATATCACAGACTCTGGTCCTACGTTATAAATGACTACACTTATTCTATTCTATCGTGACCCATCCCAATGAGGTCCATTCTACAACTACCCCAAGCCCACCTCCAATAGGTTAGGGGCTGGAGAACAGTGCCTAGAAGGCACATCACTTACATGGGAGGCCATATCCTAATGTACCTATACACACATACACATCTCAAATCTCACAAATTGATAAAATGTAAAAAAACTAAAAACTATGGATGCACACATATAAAATCCCACTATCAAAATATGATAACAAGTAAGAAAAAAAAAGATAAGTCCAACATGAATGTATAGAATGGGAATATGGTTACGGTAACAATCGAAACACACCTTGGTATTTCAGTATAACTAAGATCAACCTAGTCCCAGTTTCTACAGGTCTCTATAAAATGTTTGGTCATCTGAATAAGACACAACATGTGTGGGAAAATCCCATGATGAGGTAAGTATAATAATACCTAGCAGGACAACTCAAAATCACTAAGAATATAACATCAAGAATTAAAGTCATCTCATAATATGTATATATAAATGGAATATATTTCAAGAATATATAGATATACTCAATGTAGTCACATTGTCTCAAGGAAATGTTTCAACAGTAATGATAGCTTAGTATCCCTACTCGAAGGCTTCACATGACACTCTTCCAAGAGGTCACACTCCATGAGTCAAATCACACTGATGGAATCAATCTAAGATTTCATACTTATCGAGTCTTTCCATAATATATTCACATTTATAGTCTGAAGAGATAGATACACATAAAGGGGATCACTCCTAGAACCCAGGGGTATACCGATAATCCAATATAGATTAACCCGCTAAGTAGGGGATCGATGCCTGCGTAGTGTTGGTCAGATGAGACCATGAACCCCACCTAGTGAAATGATGATGATATAGGTTATCATTTTGAGATACATGAAGGTATTACATAACTCTATCTGTGACTGGAGTTCCTTAGAGGTGATCACCATCCCATGAATAGGATGCAACTCCATATTAAACCCTCTGAGAAAGGATCAAAGGAATGTACATTAATGAATATTACCCAAGTTAAACAGGAAAAGGGTTCCAATCCACCTTTGAATATGTATACAACATTTCCATTCATAACCAGGTTATACCAATGTAAAACAACCAATGCTTGTGTCTGTGTCAGAGTACATGGTGTGTCTAAGCCCATGTACTCATAACCATGTATGTGTTTGGATGGACATGTCTATGCCCGAGTACAGGGTGTGTCCAATACCATGTACTCCTGGTTGTGTGAGTGTACCTCCCTAGGTAATAACTGATCCTCTAGGTAAGATTCAATTTCCATATGGGAATAGTCACACACAGTGTGATAAATTTCTCCGCATGGAACCCTAGTCCCCAACCGAGGTCTCATAGATGATGTGTGGTCTTCCTTTACACACCATGTAGTGTGAAATTTCATAAAACATATGGATATTTATGAGGATTACTCCTCTTATAATAAAATACAAATTTATTTTTTGAGTATCACTACAAATTGTGGATCTGAGTCAATCAAACTTGATCACTACAAAAAACTTGATCTTTGACCATTCAAATCGACAGAAAAGACATTAACATCGAACCGATCCATTTTCTCACATTGAAACTGAAACTGATGACCCCAAATCCAAACCAATATTCAATTTTGTACCATTATCACATGATCCCCATGTCATATGATTCCAAAATCTACAATATCAAACTATTTTGCCCATAAATGGGTGAAGAATGATTGATTTCATAGCATTTTGGTCAAACCACTGGTCAAATAAAACACATGTGATGAACGCAAGAATAAAAGTCATAGACAACCAAGAAACACACAAAATTGGAATAAACATCGACGATTTTCTGGTTGTAATCGATGAATTTCTATTAGAATGATGAACTAATATACATAAGAAAATAAACAATTTATCCCAATAATACCCGCAAAAAAGATCCCTCACTCGCAATATGAATGAAATGGAAATAGATTGGTTGGTTGATTTATTCACATTTTTCATAGGGTAGGAATATATGGATAAATACACATAAAACAAATTTCCAAAATCTGGGTAGATCTATCATTGATGAATAAAAAATTCACATCATTTTCATTAGTGAGATCCTCTAATTTCATTAGCCTATACGATCCTCGATATGTCATCATTTCTCTACAAGACTCTCCCTGATGCTATCCCTCAATTATAAAGGATATACAACAAACCCTATGAATTATTCATAATCATGTTAAAATAGAGATGGATGAGGTCGATACATCATGTTAAATAAAATTATTAATTTAATTTAATTATTCACCTTTGAATACACTTTACGGAAACTCCAGACACCGACAAGGGTTATGTCACAGCTAGGGTATAACCCATGATCAAAACTCAACTATGGCCTTAGATTTCT
Source organism: Viscum album (assembly GCA_963277665.1). Classification (NCBI taxonomy): domain Eukaryota; kingdom Viridiplantae; phylum Streptophyta; class Magnoliopsida; order Santalales; family Viscaceae; genus Viscum; species Viscum album. Next base: position 1,830,354,130 of record OY728136.1, read on the forward strand.
GATCTGAGACTCCATTTTTAAGTCATTCTAGTTTTTCAATAAAACTATTCCTGTGTGATATTAATATATTTTAAAAATTAATCCTGAGTACATCAATACTTGGAATATCACATTGTCTCAGTTCCTAGCTACGAAAAAATATATTTAATATTCTAAAGAAATAAATGGGAAAATAAAAGTTTTTAAAATTACTAGGAATTTGAGTTCACCCTTTTCGATGTTTATCCTCCCCAGTTTATAAAGAATGGTTTTAAGTTTGGTATGTTGATAATTGTACTATGTGAGATTATATTTGAGGTAGATGATGATGATATTTTATGAAATAATATTTTTAGGCATCTAGTATCCAAAAAACAAAATTTTTAGGGTCCTTGGGTACGAATTGTTATGATATGAATTGATTATTAATATAAAATGATGTAATATTTATGTATGATATGCGTAGGTTTCCTCAACTTTTAATTAATGTGATCAGGAAACATTAAAATTATGCAATTAAAAATATTTTTTTACTTAGAAATATCACAAAATCCTCACATTTCCACCATAATAACTACAACATTATCAATGAATTCCTAAAGAGATTCAGTTGTTCACATCCTCAAATCCTTGAATTTATTATAAAGTACTTTAATTTTTGCCTCTTTCACATTTGTTTCACCTTAAAATATATTTATTATCTTATACCACATGGAATTTTAATATTTTAAAGACATCACAATAATTTCATTTTTTTCAATGATGATTCTCTTAGAGTAATGATTCATTTAATGTTAACATTTAATCCATTATGATATTTTTATATAAGAACTCCACTTTCTATATTAACCGTAATTACATATAAAAAATTCATCTAAAAATACATTCTAAATTATAATAAATATGTTTTTAACATATCATAGTTCAAATTTTCATTAATTAAATATTATAATTACCTTATGATTGAGAACTATTTTTGTATCAACTAAAGAAAGAAAAAAACATAAAAAAAACTATTTTCTATGAGAAATATTGTTGGCCTCAATAAGGTTTCATATCCTATGGGGGAGTGAATTGGTGAATGTTAATTAAAAACATCCCCACTGTTGATCTTATTACATAGCTTGTTGTAACACACCTCTCTTAATCAACGAGTATGAAATAAATTAATACACAAGACATAATTGATTTTAATAGGTTCACCTACATTAGGTTACATCCAAGGAGTATAAGGTAATTAGGGTTTGATGGAGTAAGTTTCAGTGTAAATTCACAATCCCACTTGGTTGAAAACCATTCTCACTTTGAAATATCACTGCACACTTTCAAAATATTGACTCACTGTAAAAAAAAGTGAAACATTTAATATTCAAAAAAACAAAAAGAAATATTACATCATTTTTATTGTTCCCATAACCTCCATGTTCATCATATTCATGATATCTCCATCCCATTATCTCTCTTTTTTGAATGCATGAATTACTGAAATCTTCCTCTATTTTTCAAAATATATCTCCTTGTGATTTCCTACCATATCTATCATACTTATTAATATTTATATAACTCTTTTATCAAACTAATATAATATTAAAAATTCTAGGATCATTTAGTTTTATTTTAATTTCCCTCAAATATTGTCCCCATCCTTACTCATTATTTTGTATTCAAATCCATCCAAAGAGTTAAATCATATATCATTATCTCACCTTGTATCTTCCAAATTTAGAAGATTTTAAAAACAATAAAATCCATAGATCCATACTAAATAATATTTTAATGAAATATGTTATGACATGTTTTATTTAAAAATTGATCCTATTAAAATCCTATCTTAAAAAAAAATCATACCCCAAAATTTACATTGCTATAAAATCTAAAAATATGTGTAGAAAATAAATTAAGGTGTGATGAAAATAATTAAGTAGTAATATCATTTCCTTTGAAATTTGGCCTTTTAAACACGACATTAAGGTATGATGTAACACACTTCATGGGATTAAATATCCATATAACAATTTATTGAGGAAACTATTTATATACAAATCAAGGATTCTTCTTAAAATGTAACCCATAAACCATAATAAATATATTTATACCATTTCATTAATATAAAACCTAATGCCAAAACTCAGGAGGTAATAATTAACACTAATGATATAGTTTTTCTTTCCATGTGAAGAAAAATATCCCCTAAATTACTATGATGAAATGAATTATTTATAATATCCATTGTGAATTAAAAAAACCATTTACTCATATTGTGGTATAATATTTAAATTATAATATCCTATAAGTGAATCAAAGTTCAGCTAAAATTCCATAAAAACATGTTTTTTAATTATGACTAAAACCAAAAAAAAATCTAAACATGACGAACCTCTTTAACATAAATTACCAAAGATAATATTAGTTTTATTAAATATTTAAAACTAACTTTATCAACAAATACATTTAAAAAAATTAGTATCTCATCCACATAAAGCACCCAATGTATGGATGATAATATTTCTTGTATAAATAGATGGAGTTATTATTATTATGTAATTCCAATCCAAATAACAGTAATAACCAAGGAAAACCCTTCTCATATAATCTGTTTTCCACTATGAAAATACCATTCAAAGTTTATAATTATTTTTTTTAAATTGAAATAGTATTAAATATGATAATAACTCTATATTACAATATTAAATTACCATAATATGGATGTTTGTAATCATTAAGTATTAAAATACTTTTCCTTTCATGTGTTAAACAAGTTTAGGTAGACTAGTATTTATGTTCACTTATTTTAATCATTATAATTACTTTCATCAATTAGAACACTAGTTTCCCTATTAAATCATAGTCAAGAATTTTTACATAAATTTTGGAAAACAATGAAAAATTCCCATGATTACATCCATTAATAGTTTTGGTATTTAAAAAATGATTTAGGGATTTAGTTGTCTCTCTAAGAAAACATCAGTTCCATATTGAGGAAATCTTTTATATGCCATTATATGGTTTGTACAAGAATTTTTATTGGTGTTTCCCACCTTATCCATATTCATGTTTGGAATTTATTGGTTCCTTATGAGTTATACTATTATATTGGGTGAGCATCTAATTTTTATGGAGTCCATTGAGGGTTTTCTCCTATGGTCAACGAAAATTACTTTATTCTCATGATTTTTCCCTTCATCCATTTGATAAATTCACCCATGTTAAGGTTTCAACATTTATAGATAGGTTCTCAACAATAGTCGGGGTTTCTCATGGGTTTCCTGGGACATCAATATATCGAATTACAATGAAATAATGTGTGAAATCGATTCCAAGATCGATTGAGAGGGGAATTGACAAGAAGAAATAATAAAGTCATAAAATAGAATACCTCACTCTCCAATCATTTAATCGTCATAGGTAGTGAGTTTGATTGAGTTACCCAAGAAAAAAACAATATTATCGTTCCTCTATGTTGGATCTGAATCTGCGGATTACACACAAGAGGGGGGTGAATTGTGTCTTTTCAAAATTATTACAATCTCTTCAATTTAGACAAATTCTGTCCACTATGCTTTTGCACGATTAAATATGCAGCGAAAAAGTAAAAGCATGAACACACGGATGTATAGTGGTTCGGGGAACAGAAGGCCCCTAGTCCACTCCACCAACGCTCAAATCCACGAGCTTGGCGATTTTCACTATCTGGTCCTCGTTTCCACAGACCTGTCCACAACTGAGTACAGGCAGTTGACACCTTTACAAGATTCAGGCAAACACAGCCTTCCTGGTTCAAACACGAACCCACACAGCTTAGAACGAGAATCTGATCACTCAAAAATAAAAAGGGTTTCGATAAAGAAAACACTTCTCCAGTTGTTCTTCACAATTGCAACAGAATGCAGTTGACAGTAGATAGATCGTTGTCTTCAGAAAATAAAGATCTGTAATCAAAACAGTTCTGAGTCGATCCAGTTGCAATAGATATTTCCAGAAACTTCACAACTTCAGCAGCAATAGATTCACAACAGATAGTCGATGTAGAACACGTGAATCTGCTATCAAGATCTTCCTTCGGTAATAAAGGTTTTACACTTCTTCTCGATCACTAGAAAAGAACGCCTTTACACAGTCTCTGTTTCTTGCTCGTTAAAAGATCAATCTATCTATTTCACACACTTTCCTGTGTATATATATATCCGAAGTTTCCAAGATAGAACATATATATTCAAATCTGAGAAAATCTTCCGCATAAATAGATCCATGAAAATCTCCTTTAGATTCGCGATATTAAAAAGAAATAACAGAGCCGTTGTAACTCCCCTGAAGAATCGGCATAAAAAGCTCCGTTTAAATCAATCAGTAATCCGTTGAAAATCTTCTTTGATTCAGTTAAAGTCGTACTTAAGAATCAGCTTGAAATCCGCCTAATAATCCGCTTGTTTGACCAATGCAAAAGGAAATATCGTCTGTCAAAAATATCCCGACGCCAAACGTAGGGTTGATGACGTGGCTCCAAACGTAGGGTTCACAAACGTAAGGTTCACAAACGTAAGGTTCACAAACGTAAGGTTCAGAACGTAAGGTTGAACATACATACTTTCTCTTCAGCATTCAAACGTAGGGTTGATCATCCATACTTTGTATCGCTTCAACTCTTCAAAGAACGTACGGTTGATTATAAAAGTAAGGTTGATGATCCATACTCTTGAGAAACAAACTCAACACTGAAAACTAATGTACGGTTTCTCTTCCATACTTGTCCAACAACGAAAACGTAAGGTTCCTTCCAAACGTAATGTTCTTCTTCAATACTTTTCAACAACGTAAGATTCATTAACCATACGTTTCAAAATAACGTAAGGTTCCTTAACCATACGTTTCTTTTAACATAAAAAGTAAACTTTTCATCCATATGTTACGTTCATCAACGTAGGGTATGAACAGTGATTCCAGTACGCGCTAAAATTGATCTCGCGCTACAGTGATTCCAGAACACGCTAAAATTGATCTCGCGCTACAGTGATTCCAGAACACGCTAAAATTGATCTCGGAATAAATGAAGTATGAAATCTCGTTATATGAAATAAATAAATAAAATAAATTCCTGCAAAATACTCAACGAAATAATTAGTAAATAATTAAGGGTACTTGTGAGCATCAAAATCATCATAAAGAGACAGAGTATTATTTAAAATAATCTCCCCCCTTTAAAAAACATTATTTTGAATTGTTTGAAAACAATACATTGCTCAACAATCTCCCCCTTTTTGATGATCACAAAACCCATAAAATAATAGAACTAATTTAATTGTAATCTTTATTGAAAAATTAGTTTTATAAAATTTTAGAATTCTGAAAGGATTAAAACAATATTTAACTATAATAAAATTTCTCCCCCATAAAAATAAATTTTCAGCTAAAAAATAGATATATCCAAATTTCTTCATAGGAAACAAATGAATTTAAATGTTGTGTTTATCCAAATTCTCCCCCTTTTTGTGATATCAAAAAGAATGAAAAAATTACGGATTTGAACACATTCAATATTGCACTGAACTATAAGTAAATGCTATAATTAACTGTATATGAATAAGTGAATTTGTTATACTGGCTAACTCAATCATAAATCAATAAATAACAACAAAACAAAAAAAAAAGAAGAGAATTTTCATTCACAAGCTGTTATATATATAAACGATTGTGATATAAAGAGGAATCAAGGTTCATGGATAAGACAGGGAAAAAGGTGTCTATCTCCTTTGAATCGCGGTCTTGATCTCTGTAAACTGTTCTCTGAGCCTCTTCATCATCCCATCTCCTATCTTGATGATAAGATCTCTGTTCTCTTGAGTCATATGAATATCTTCAATCAAATTAACTCTGAAAAACTCATGCATTCTTTCTTCTTTTTCAACAAAAAGAGCCAGCTTTTCTGATAACTGATTCAAAAGAATCCTAATCGGTTGCTCTCCAGATGTCAACTGATCCACTAAAAATTTCTGATTATCTAGCAAAACTGACAAAGGGGCACTATTACACTGAAGATCGTGTAATCTGTCACTCATATTGCACATTGCTCCAGTAATTTCTTGAAATCTTCGAATCAAATCAGGTGAAGAACCTGATCCACTCACAGCATTGTTTGCAACAGACTCAAATTTATTCTCCATGTAAATCTTCATCTCAGACAAATCATCTTTCTTTACCATCTCTGATTTTAACTGATCAACAGCATGCAACATATCAGTCTTAAACAAATCTACTTCTTGTCTTGAAACAGTACATTCTTTCAGCTTCTGAAACTTCAACTACTCTAAGTTCAGAGAATTTCTGAGACTATCATTCTCAGATTCTAATTGAGAGATACGCTTGTACAACTCAACAACTTCTTCTTTTCTCGAATCAGGGGCACCCTGTGCTCTATTCTCATGTCCAGAAATAGGTTGATGAGGCAGGGCAAGTGGTAAAGAATCTGCATCTGACTGTTCTTTGTCCTTGTCCTGACAAGGTTGATCCACTGAACTAGCTTTTGAAGCTTGAAACTCTTCCACTGAAAAATCTTCCTGAAGTACCTCTGTATTAGCTTCAGAAGTACGTTCATCACGAACAGTAGTCTCTCTGACTTCTACTGAATGGTCAAGAACAATATTTTCATGTAAATCTTGAGGTCGGGCCACTTCTTCACCAGGCACTGCCTCCATAAGTTGTTCTTGTGGAATTACTTTTTCAACAGCCACAGCAGCAGATTGAGGTTCTTTTTGGATTTCCGGTTGAGCTACTGGTTCCTCTATCGGTGCAGTCTGCTCCACAACAGCTTCTCTCACAAATGAATAAGAAATTACCGGTTCAGAGGATTTCAAGGCAGGAGAGATAATTTCATCATCAATTGACCTCTTCCTTCTAGATTGAAGTCCTTCTTGACTTCTCTCTTCCTCAAATTCCTCCATCTCAAAGCGAATTCTCCTTGCCACTGTATTAACCCTTGATTCTGCTTGTCCCTCCTTGGACTTAGCCGGTTGAGCCTGAGCACTCTCCGAGTCTTCCTCAGCTCCAACAGGTAAGAGTTTTCCTTTAATTGTGCTCCAGAAGTATCCTACTTTCCTCAAAGTTCCATCATTAAAAACATTACTGTGGTGACATTTCACCCCAGCATCTACCAATCTGATCATTCCTCTTTTAAACAAAAACAAAGAAATGAACCTTCCATAAGGGAAAAAGGTCATTCTTGCTTCACTCTGACAGCAGTATCTCAGATATCTTATCATAAACCGAGGAAAATTAAACTTAATATCACACATCAGAAGATACATTATGTACATGTCAGGGTATAGGATTTTCTCCATCTCAGCCATCCTTGGTGCTAAACCAGTCTGAACAAATTTTACCAAGATTTTCTGATCGGGCTCCAAATATTTAATAAACATTTTCTTTATCACTCTGGTTCCAAACAGAAAAGACATAATGTCTTCAGACTTATGTACAAAATCTCCAATATTCCGTAAATAGAAATGAAAAACTCCTTCATGAGGGCAGTTAAGAATTTGACTTATCTCTACAGATCATATGGAAAAGTCCTTATCCTCTATTTGAGCCAATAAACTATCCTCCGTATCTCCAAGGCTAAACTGAACAGTTCTAAAGAAATGTCTCATTTCTGCCTCATATAGAAACTCAGAGTTTTAACTATTAAAAGCTTGCTCAAGGCTTTGAAACGACAACGCTTGATTCAACAGTAAATTAGTTTCAAACAGCCATTCTAAATCTATGACTTTACCTTGCAGTATTTTCCGACCAACTACTTTAGGTTTCTTTGCAGCACTTCTCTCAGCTTCATCTGGACGCTTAGTCTTTGCCATTTCAACAACGATTTCTGAAGGTTCGTAAGTTTAGGGTTTGAAGATTCAGAAAAGGGTTTTGGAGCAGATGTGCGGTTTTAGGTTTTCGAAAGGGTTTCCGAAAAAGGTGAAACAGTTTAGAAGGTGAAACGGTTCTGACAGCCTTGATTCCCGTGTAATCACTAATCATTACTTTTATTTAAAACAAAATAAAATTACTTATAGAGGGAAACAAAAATTAAGCAGAATTCGAAAATAGAATAAGATTAAAAAAAAAACTATTTAAAATTAAATAAACCTAACTCCCCCTTAATAAATTCAAACCTTGCCGTGGGAAGTGGTTTAGTAAAAATATCTTCTAATTGATTTTCTGTATTTACAAATTCTAAAAATATATCCTTTTTAAACATATGATCTCTTAAAAAGTGATGTCTTATATCAATGTGCTTAGTTCTAGAATGACTAATAGGATTTTTTGAAATATTAATTGCACTAGTATTATCACATAAAATAGGTGTATTATTGAAATTTAATCCAAAGTCCATAAGAGTGTTTTTCATCCACAACACCTGTGCACAGCAACTACCTGCAGACACATATTCTGCCTCGGCTGTTGACAGGGCAACTGAGTGTTGTTTCTTACTAGACCATGATACTAAAGACTTTCCTAAAAAGTGACATGTTCCTGAAGTACTGTTCCTATCTAATCTACAGCTTCCAAAGTCAGCATCTGAATATGAAATTAAATTAAAATCAGAGGTTTTTGGATAAAGCAGAGATTGATAAATAGTACCTTTTAAATATCTAAAAATTCGTTTAACAGCAGTTAAGTGGGATTCTTTGGGATTTGATTGAAATCAAGCACAAAGACATACTGAATACATTATATCTGGTCTACAAGCAGTAAGATATAACAAACTACCAATCATACCTCTATATAACTTGTTGTCCACTGATTTTCCAGTTTCATCCAAATCAAGTTTTATATTAGTACACATAGGAGTTGTAAATGTCTTGCTGTTTTCAAGTCCAAATTTCTTAAGTAAATCAGTAATGTATTTGCATTGATTTAAAACATTTCCAAAATCTTTTTGAAATATTTGAAGACCCAAAAAGAAATTTAATTCTCCCATCATACTCATTTCAAATTCTTTTTGCATTAATTCTGAAAATTCATGACAAAGAATTTTATTGGTTGATCCAAAAATTACATCATCAACATAAATTTGAACCAACAAAACATTATTTTTCACAGTTTTCTTAAAGAGTGTTGGATCTGCTAGTCCAATAGTAAAATCATTTTTCAAAAGAAAAGAACTTAGTCTTTCATACCAAGCTCTAGGTGCTTGTTTAAGGCCATAAAGAGCATTAGTAACTTTGAAAACAGAATCTGGTTTTTGAGAATTTTCAAAACCAGGAGGTTGCTCAACATAAACTTCCTCCATTAAATAACCATTTAAAAAGGCAGATTTAACATCCATCTGAAATAATTTAAAATTCATATAAGATGCATAGGCTAAAAGGATTCTAATGGCTTCTAACCTGGCTACAGGTGCAAAGGTCTCATCATAATCTATTCCTTCTTCTTGATTATATCCTTTAGCTACTAATCTTGCTTTATTTCTAGTTATTATCCCTTGATCATCCTGTTTATTCCTAAAGACCCATTTAGTTCCTGTTACTGGATAATCGTGTGGTCTTTCAACTAATTCCCAAACCTTATTTCTCTTGAACTGGTTCAATTCATCCTGCATTGCTATTACCCAGCTCTCATCATCTAAGGCTTCTTCTATGGTCTTAGGTTCTTGTTGGGATAGGAAAGCAGAGAATTCAACTATGTTTCCAAAGTTTCTTCTAGTTTGAATACCAGTCTCTAAGTCACCTATCACAGATTCTAAAGGGTGATTATTTAAGGTTCTAGACTGTCTAGGCATTATATTCAAAGATTCTTCAGTGTCATGTTCTTCTGAACTGGACTGAATTTCTTTTATATCATTTTCAAAGTCATTCTTTAAATTCTCAAGTCTCATGTTTTCATTAGAATCAGGTTCATCTATTTGTTCTATCCTTTTCTCAAAAGGATCAGATTCATCAAATTTCACATGAACTGATTCTTCAACAATTCTTGACTTTTTATTATAGACTCTATAAGCTTTGGAGGTTGCAGAATATCCTAAGAAAATAACTTTATCAGATTTTGGATCAAATTTACCAAGATTATCTTTGGTATTCAAGATGTAAACCTTGCATCCAAAAACTTTAAAGTAATTTACTTTAGGTTTTCTGTTATTCCATAGTTCATAGGGTGTCTTTTTCAAAATAGATCTTATTAAAATTCTATTCATTATATAACAAGCTGTATTAACAGCTTCTGCCCAGAAATATATAGGTAGGCTATATTCATTTAACATAGTTCTAGCCATTTCTTGAATAGTTCTATTTCTTCTTTCTACAATCCCATTCTGTTGAGGAGTTCTTGGAGCAGAGAAGGTGTGTTTAATACCCATGTTTGAGCAAAAGGAATTAAATTCCTGGTTCTCAAATTCTCCACCATGATCACTTCTCAATGAGATTATATTAAAACCTTTTTCATTTTGAATAGATTTACAAAAACCTTCAAATAAACTAAAAGCTTCACTTTTAAATTTCAAAAAGAAAATCCAAGTAAATCTAGAATAATCATCAACTAATACATAAACATATAATTTACCAGCTAAACTTGCTACTCTTGAAGGTCCAAACAAATCCATATGGATAAGTTCTAGAGGTTTAGTTGTATCAACTTTATTAACAGATTTGAATGATGATTTGTGTTTCTTGCCAAGCTGACATGCATCACAGAATCTGTCATTTTCAAATTTGAGACTAGGCAAATCAGAAACTAGATGTTTCTTAGATAATTTATGTAAAGCATATATATTGCAATGACCAAGTCTTCTATGCCAGATCCAGGGTTCACTTATATTAGCAGTTAAGCAGTTTACTTGTTGTTTACACAAGGAATACAAATCCAAAGTATAAACATTATCAGTTCTGGGTGCTCTAAACTTAAACAGTTTATCTTTAGAAACAGTACAACTATTGTTAGTAAAATCAACAGTGTATCCATCATCACAGAGTTGAGAGATACTTATCAGATTGTGTTTTAACCCTTGTACATAAAGTACTTTGTTGATTGAGACTGTCTCTGGATCTCCAACTGTTCCAATACAAATAATCTTTCCTTTGGCATTGTCACCAAAGGTGACAAGTCCTCCTTCCTTTCGAGTAAGAGAAGAGAAATTAGCTGAAGTTTCACTCATGTGTCTTGAGCAGCCACTGTCCATATACCATATTTCTTTCTTTCTTTGGTGACCTGCTACCTGCAAAGACATTCAAACAAATTGCTTTGGTACCCATATTTTGTTGGGTCCAGGAGTGTTAGCAAGCAGTGATCTGGGTATCCAGATTTGCTTTGTTTTATTAAAATTGATTGAATCATATAGATCATTGGAAATATAAGCTTTCTTAATTCCACATATTTGAGGTTGTCTTAGAAAACAGTTTTTAGCTATATGACCTTTTGTTCCACAGAAGTTACAAATAACCTGTTTAGTGCTAGGAACAAAATAATTTTTGTATAACTTAGGTTTTTCTCCTTTACTTCCAATTCCAAACCTTTCCTTTTTAATTACAGTTTTTCCAAGTATCTCATTTAAGGTGTTTTCTCCTTTTGTAAAAACTAATGCAGCCTTTTTATAAGATTCTACTTCATCCTGTAGAGTTTTTATTTTTGATTCAAAATTAATTTTATTTGAGTCAGCAGAGTTGTATCTGTCAATTAATTCCTTATGTTGTTTTAGCAAAGTATTTCTCTCATCTGAAATAGCTTTGTGCAAGTTCTTTATAGATTTATATTTTTTAAATAATGAGTCATACCTTTCTTCAAGCATATTGCAGTAAGCTGCAAGTTTTTTATTTGAGAAGCTTGTTTCAGAGTTTGATTCATTATTTGAGTCAGAGGAGTAGTATGAGTGTACCTCATCAGTTTCAGCCATGAAACACATATTTGCTTTTAAATTGGCTTCCTCCTTCTCTGAGCTTGATTCAGAAGAATTACTTGAGTCTTCAGAAACACTCCAAGTAGCTTTCATAGCTTTCTTGTCTTTCTGCTCATAATCATCTCTTTTGAAGAATTTCTTCTTCTTTGCATCTTTCAATTTTGGGCAATCCGGTCTGATATGTCCCATCTTTTTGCATTCATAACATCTCACTTCCTTGCTATCCTTTTTGAAGGATTTCTTGAAGTCTTTATTCTTACTATAGAACTTTCTGAATTTTCCGGCTAGTTGAGCCAGTTCTTCATCCGAATTTGAAGAATCAGAGCTTTCTGATTTAGCACTTACTTCTCTGTTCTTCATCTTTCTATCCTTTTGTTGAGAAGTCACTTTCAACGCAGTGTTTTCCCTTTTTATGTAGACTTTATGCTCATTTACCTCATCTTGCATTTCAGCCTCGTACATCATCAATGTACCAATCAGTTCTCTCATAGTTAGATCTTTAACAGAAGTTGATTGTCTGATTGCTGCAGAGATTCCATTCCATCGAGTAGGAAGTACTCTCATTACCTTCAACGCTTGATCAGCCTGCTTGATTGGTTCTCCTAGAGCTATTATATTATTGACAATTTCTGTCAATCTTCCATTCATCTGAGTGATGCTCTCTCCTTCAATCATTCTGAAAGTATCGAATTTTAACTTAGCAGTTGCATATCTCATCTGTCTTACATTATCTGTTCCTTCATAAGCAACAGCTATTGTTTGCCACATTTCATATGCAGTCGGGCATTGAGATACTCTGTTAAATTCATCTGGTCCTAGACCACAGATGATTGCATTCATAGCTTTTGAATTTATGTCATACTCAGCCTCTGTAGCAGCACTCCATGTATCGGGATTTTCAGGAATTTCATAGGGAGTCAGAATCTTTGAATAGACTTTGTAACCAAGATTTTTCAGATAAATAATCATACGTGATTTCCAGCAGCCATAATTATCTCCATTAAAGTAAGGTGCTCTGACCATTGACATTCCCTATCTCATATCAGCCATGATACACTATGTATAATCTTTAAATACTTCTAGCTTGATAAGACTTTAAAAAATAAGAAGCTCCTCCTCTGATACCAATTGTTGGATCTGAATCTACGGATTACACACAAGAGGGGGGTGAATTGTGTCTTTTCAAAATTATTACAATCTCTTCAATTTAGACAAATTCTGTCCACTATGCTTTTGCACGATTAAATATGCAGCGGAAAAAGTAAAAGCATGAACACACGGATGTATAGTGGTTCGGGGAACAGAAGGCCCCTAGTCCACTCCACCAACGCTCAAATCCACGAGCTTGGCGATTTTCATTATCTGGTCCTCGTTTCCACAGACCTGTCCACAACTGAGTACAGGCAGTTGACACCTTTACAAGATTCAGGCAAACACAGCCTTCCTGGTTCAAACACGAACCCACACAGCATAGAACGAGAAGCTGATCACTCAAAAATAAAAAGGGTTTCGATAAAGAAAACACTTCTCCAGTTGTTCTTCACAATTGCAACAGAATGCAATTGACAGTAGATAGATCGTTGTCTTCAGAAAATAAAGATCTGTAATCAAAACAGTTCTGAGTCGATCCAGTTGCAATAGATATTACCAGAAACTTCACAACTTCAGCAGCAATAGATTCACAACAGATAGTCGATGTAGAACACGTGAATCTGCTATCAAGATCTTCCTTCGGTAATAAAGGTTTTACACTTCTTCTCGATCACCAGAAAAGAACGCCTTTACACAGTCTCTGTTTCTTGCTCGTTAAAAGATCAATCTATCTATTTCACACACTTTCCTGTGTATATATATATCCGAAGTTTCCAAGATAGAACATATATATTAAAATCTGAGAAAATCTTCCGCATAAATAGATCCATGAAAATCTCCTTTAGATTCGCGATATTAAAAAGAAATAACAGAGCCATTGTAACTCCCCTGAAGAATCGGCATAAAAAGCTCCGTTTAAATCAATCAGTAATCCGTTGAAAATCGTCTTTGATTCAGTCAATGTCGTACTTAAGAATCAGCTCGAAATCCGCCTAATAATCCGCTTGTTTGACCAATGCAAAAGGAAATATCGTCTGTCAAAAATATCCTGACGCCAAACGTAGGGTTGATGACGTGGCTCCAAACGTAGGGTTCACAAACGTAAGGTTCACAAACGTAAGGTTCAGAACGTAAGGTGGAACATACATACTTTCTCTTCAGCATTCAAACGTAGGGTTGATCATCCATACTTTGTCTCGCTTCAACTCTTCAAAGAACGTACGGTTGATTATAAAAGTAAGGTTGATGATCCATACTCTTGAGAAACAAACTCAACACTGAAAACTAACGTACGGTTTCTCTTCCATACTTGTCCAACAACGAAAACGTAAGGTTCCTTCCAAACGTAATGTTCTTCTTCAATACTTTTCAACAACGTAAGATTCATTAACCATACGTTTCAAAATACCGTAAGGTACCTTAACCATTCGTTTCTTTTAACATAAAAAGTAAACTTTTCATCCATACGTTACGTTCATCAACGTAGGGTATGAACAGTGATTCCAGTACGCGCTAAAATTGATCTCGCACTACAGTGATTCCAGAACACGCTAAAATTGATCTCGCGCTACAGTGATTCCAGAACACGCTAAAATTGATCTCGGAATAAATGAACTATGAAATCTCGTTATATGAAATAAATAAATAAAATAAATTCCTGCAAAATACTCAACGAAATAATTAGTAAATAATTAAGGGTATTTGTGAGCATCAAAATCATCATAAAGAGACAGAGTATTATTTAAAATAATCTCCCCCTTTAAAAAACATTATTTTGAATTGTTTGAAAACAATACATTGCTCAACACTCTAATGGATACCACCATCCAATAAATCACCTAATGTTTTTATAGTACTTCTTATATGAACCTATATTCTATCACCTCCCCCTTAAAGGAAAATTGATAGAAGAGAATTTTGGATAATTTTATCGAACCATGAATCAAAACCATTCACCAGATGATTCTCACAAAACTCCAATTTATTATCTTAATTCATTAAATGAAGGATTCTCATTGATTTATTTCATTTTATATGTTATGAAATGGTTGATCATATATCATTCATCATTTAAACTCTCTATAATAGATACCTCAATAATAAACCCTATTGTTAAACCATTTTAACAATCAATAACATTATCACATGATGTGTTAGTATAAAAAGTAGCATGATAATCACAATTAAATTTGATTTAAATGATATCAAATTTAATTTAGATTGATAACCACAACATTTTATGTTATACCACAATAAATCACTCGCTATAATGTGATGGATTTCAATATGATGTGAAGATATATTATGTGACTAAATAAAAAAATTCCCTACAAACATAAAAGAATCGTATAATTTATAAAAAAAATTAAAATTATTTGTAAATCCATCTAGAGTCCATTAAACATGAATATCATAAAATCTCTATTATTTTGGAAAAACACTTTATAACAAAATTAATCTTCATTATAGATCCTTATGTGTGACCCTACATTACTTATAAAATTTTAATTTCCTAACCCACAATTTTAAGCAACGAGTGGTATCTAGAAAAATTTATCTATTACTAAATATAAAAAGTAATCTTGAATGATATCAATCAAACACACTCATATCTCAATACAAACATGTCATCTACAAAATATGTCTATATAATTCATATAGATTCTTATATAATCCCTTTATTATGTAATCGAAAGACTAGTAGATATAGAAAATGTTAATCTATTATATGTCATCCCATATGTACATGGTTCTCCAAAATATATTGAATAATTTGAATGACTAAATAGAATTTATCTATGGAGGTGAGAACATCACATTTTACTCAATTAATAATGGGAATGCATTACTTATGTTTTTTTCAATCATGGGACCATATTACATACTTGTCATACAAGAGAAAAACTATTGTCTTGGTTAATTTTTACTGATTGAATGATCAAAAATATAACCAACTTCCCATTATTAGATCATCCTCAAGGATTAAATAGTAAAGGTACTAAAGTATAAAATTTTAAAAGATAATTTTATTTTGAACCTCAAGTAATAGATATTTATCTTAAACACAGACCCCTATGTACATCAAGGAATATATGACATTCCATGTTATATAATCTTGTTAGTTAGTCCAAATAATATGAATCGACTTATTATCACATGAGTCTACTCTTTATATTGCATATAATATTCTACTCATGCTAGTATTAACATATCAAAGTAACACACAATACCCTATTATGATAATAGATTTGAGTCAACAAAAAGTCACACTTTTAAAGAGATTTTATCCTTCCATTTTTCATGAAATTTATAAAACACTCATGAATGAATGATAAAGTGATATTTTTTTGTTATAAAAATATGATACAACCCAATTGAAAACAATAACTACATCCGATCACTCATGAATTTAATAACTAAAGACAGTTCATGAACTCATGATTTTTTCATATAAATTTATTTATCATTGGATATGAAATATTCTCATATATATCCACCCAATTGATATTTATATCACCCCTCTCAATGATCCATTGAATAAAATATTTTTTATAAATCGTTGTTTGGTATTTTGGTGATACTAGGGATCATTAGTATACAAAATAACTATATTATTTTCACAATAATGTTAATTTAGTCCTAAAATTATAACAACCACACAAAGTTAAATAATAAATTTCTTAATACAAATAGATTCCTTGACAACATCTAATGAAGTTATTTACTCTACCTTCATTTTCATGTCTACGATAGTGGATTGTTTTGAACTCTTCCAACCAAAATATCCATTATATTAGAAAAACATGAATACAAATTGGAATCTTATATCATATCTGTTTGTTTAGGATCTAACATCTTTATAACACATAATAATAGGATCATCCTAAACTACAAAGACCAGAAATATGTCCTTAATTATTTTTAAGTACTTAAGGATATTTTTAACAAAAAATTATTGACTCTCAGCAGGATTGAATTGGTATCTACTTGTTATGATGAAATTATAGAAGATAATGGTTAAATTACATTACATAGAATGCATGATAGATCCTATAGTGGATGTATAAGAAATATTATAAATAATTTACATCTATTAAGAAGGATATTTAATTTTTATAAGATTATTTCCCTGAAATACTATAAAATAACATTTCTTAGAGATCTACCTAATAATATGCATCAACACTTTACAAATATCTGTGTTGTGAAACCATTTGGGAAACCACATTGATTGATCTCTATAAGACTTTATACCTAGTATCTAGTTTACTCACCCATATCTTTTATCTAGAATTACATTACTATACACACCGTTATATAATTAAATAGTAAGGACATAATTTCATATAATAAGTTTATCATTTACATACAATATTAGAAATTTCACAACACTCCCACTAACCAATTTTTATACACAAGAATGATCATCCTTTTTTATGATAGAATTTTTTTTTGATTTTATAATCAAACCATATGTTCCAACATTATTTTATTATTAAAAAAACAATAAATCTACGGGTTTCAACCTTTCTAGTGAATCATCCATGTTCAAAAATTGGTAAATGTGTATAGAGACCATATTAGATTTCATGGATTCAAAAAATTTCTTTGAATCAGAAATCACTATAGATTATTGGTAGGTAGTGGGTTCAAAATATATAAACATTACTTAATCATCATTTTTCCACAAAAAACCATATCTCTCAAGATCATGAAAAATATTACCATACTATTGAGTTTATTATGCATCTAAAGTTTTTTATTACTCTATAAATCCCTAACTCTTTGTGGAACCATCTAAACTTCCATGTCAAGAACATTTTATATTTTTTGGTTTTAAAATGATTCATATTAAAATTTCCTTCAAATAAATCCTTGATTCATGTGTTTCCTATTAGGTAAAACAATATATCAATCAATAAACAATTTATCTTAAATAGGATTATAAAAACAATATCCTACGAACCTTTGAGGTAACAAATGAATAAGCAATTTTACAAGTCAGTTTTGATTTATTCATAATCAAAACATCATATACATGATTAACAACATCAAATCCTTATAAAGTACACATTGATAAAATTTTCAATCCATATCTTATATAATTTCTTTATGACTAATCTAGATGGAATGATGTTAAGTCAGAATGGAACCATTTCTAGAGTATATTCGTTGAATGATATAGGAAGGTCACACTGACTTATCATTGATTGAACCATGTACAAAAACCCACTATTCAAACTCTAAGGAACTTTATTCCAGTATATTGTTCTTGAAGGATTGATCTTTGAGAAAATTTCACAATATATTACATGGTTAGTAAATTTTTGGCTCAACTATTCACTACACCAATCAGATCTTAGAATCTTAGTACCCTTTATTAGTTTCTTATGTGCATCACTTTTTTTACTCCAAAATTATCCAATGTTTCAAAATTATGTCCCATTTTTAACAAATAACAATTAATGAATATCCTATCATAGGGTTATTCTTAAAAATAATTTTTAAAGCAATAAAACTTAGAGATAGTGTGACTTTGTTTTTTTGGAAATGAGAGTGTTTTTAGTATGGGTTTCTCTAGTGTTGTGTGGCTTTAGTGTGTATTAAAAATAGAGATAAAATATTTTTGTGAATAAAATTGAATCAGTTTTAATTTTTTTTAAAAAAAGTGGTTTATCCATACATAATATCCTCCATTAACTGTTAAATCATTATTCAAATTAACTCCATAGTTATCTCTCTAATCTGTTGAAATCTCAACTGACTACCCTCACCTGGTAGTTTTAGAATGAATAGAGAAATCTAATAACCTTGTCATTCACTATATGTTTTTTATCTTAATGTTGGGATACCTCTAATAATTTTTTATTCAACTCATCACCCACCGTTGTATGGTAAATAGAGAGGATTTTGGTGTCCTATGTGTTAAAAATCGATAATGAGAGAATAATAAATTAAATTCAATGGAAGATAAAAATATAATATTACTTTTTAAAATTAGGATCATCTAGAGAAAAATGTATAATATTTTTAATATTTAAGATTATAAATAATTAACAAGGGAATAAAGATATTATCATTGTCCAAACCACTAAGGATCTAGTGTTCCATCACGGGAGATTACAGAAAAATAGAAGAATGAAATCTTGCAGTGATAGATCAATACACAAATTATCAAGTCAAAAAAATTATCATTTATAAAATAGTAATCCATTTTATAGAATGATATAGAGATTCTCACACACTTTATCAAATCTGTGTCCCACAGGTAGAACATGATACCTTCTATTGATCGCGTGTAGTTCCATAAGAATTTTATTGAAATTTAGTACCCAACTCCCATTTCTTCTATTATTTCCATGTGTGTGGACGAAGGGTCTAGATTCCATCATTTGAGTATCTCTAAAACATTACTAGTCTTGAATTCCTTTCACACAATATTCCCCTTACATGTCTTAATAGATGACAACTGCGTGGAACCTAGGGAGAATTATTATTTGAATATAGAAAACTAAATAAATGATTCATTATTTTAGGTCAAAACCCATTTAAATTGGGAATTTTATATTTGAGTCCAACTTTTCTATAATTTGGAAAGGTATAAAAATTTTACGCATAGTATGTACCTCATTTGTTATGACATTGAAGTCTTATGAGCGATGTAATTCATATAGGATCTGAACGTTGTACGCTTTGGCAAGAAGAAGTCGTACAAGTTTAGGGAAATCAAATCCTCACAAACTAAATTCATATGTAGGGATGAAAAAATATAATGTAGATGATTCAATGTCTTTTGTTTCCTTTTAAGTATTATACATTTCCAGAAAAAAGTCATACGATATGACTAAAATCAAACGTGCTGCAAATCCGATGTCTGATTCATCATGGAAGATTTATGAAGAAAAACCGTACACAGGGATCATACCTTTGTCATTTTTTAATGATCTAGAAAAACATCCCATGGAATTTTTTAACTGAGTTTAGGCTTATCATAGTTCATTCAAAATTGATTTAAAAAAAATTAAAAAATTAAATAATGTTATAAATTTAATTTAAAAATTCACAAAATCAAATTATGACTTTCCAATTAATTCATAAATGAATAAATAAAGTAAAAATTATGACTTAATCTAATTAATAATTTAATTACATATATAAAAAAATTAAAAATTATGAATAAATTTACATAGTTTTAACACTAAGAAAAATGCAAGTCAGCTACATTTTTTTGGGATTTTCTATCTTTTTAAAACATAGTTAATTTATTTACCTATGTTTATAAAAAATTTATTGAAAGTTAGTATCGCTAATAAGCCAAATTTATGAATGTAGATATTTATATATTTACCTATGTTTTTATAAATGTTGTTAATTTAATTTAATTTTTATTTTTTCGAAACATTGGTAAAATTTGTTATAGACTTTTTTGGGAATCTAGACATTATATTTACTAATGTTTTTTTAAATGTTGGAAAATTTCATTATATATAAATTTTTTTGAATTAGGCCCCTCCCCTATTCAAACACTATTCATCAACCACTATGCCGACTACCACTCTCCCACATCGACTACTGATCTCTTCTCACTTGAATCGACCATGGACCTCTACTATCCTGCATTGACCACCGACCTTTGTGTGCCCTTGTCGACCACCGAACCCCACACCCCCACACCGACCTCCGGCCCTGCCCCCAATCCCACCACCCCTCATGCCCGTACACACAACACCATACCCCCACTCTTTTCTTATTAGCATGTGGATATCCCACATCGAGTATCAATGCTTCATTTCAACCCAACACAAAATATATATTGTCAATAATAAAAAATAAAAATATATTATTAATATGTTAATAAAAATATTATATATATTAACTTTCTTAAGTATTATTATTATATGAATATAAATATATTATTATATATATAATATCTATGTTTTAAAATAATAAAAAATAATATTAATAAATTATATATTAACATAATAAAATGCATTGTTAATAATATAGTATAAAACAATATATATATATATATATATATATTATTATATAATATAAAAATATAATTATTTTATAAAAAATGATTATAAAATATAGTTAATTTATTATAAAAACACACACACACACACAATATATATATATATATATATATTTGATAATTTATATATTATTAATCTGTTAACAAAAAATATTCTTAATATATATATACAATATCTATGTTTCAAATTAATAATATATATTATTAATAAAATTTATATTAATACAATAAAAATATATAACTATTAATATATTATATAGAAAATATATATTCTAGTTATATAGTATATATAATTCCTATATAAGTGTTAATAATAAAAAATAAAAATAAATTATTAATATATTATAAAAATGTATATATATATATATATATTAATGTTATATATTATTAATATATTAATATCAATATATATTTAATATATATATTTTAGCTATGTCATATGTTATTAATATATTAATAAAAATATATAATTATTATATATATTAGTTATGGTTTAAAATAATAAAATATATTATTAATAAATTATATATCAATGTTATGAAAATAAATTATTATGTGATATATTATATAAAAAATGTATATTTATGTTATATATGAAATAAATTTATATATATTATTCATTTTTATAAATAAAAATATATTGTTAATATATTATAAACATGTATATATATATATTATTAGATAATATATATATATATATATTAACAATGTAATATATTATTACTGTATTAATAATAATATACTATTATTATTGTTATATATATATATATATATTAAGTAGTTAGGTTTTAAAATAGTAAAATACATTATTAATGAATTATATATTAATATAGTTTCCATTGATAGTGGAGGAGAATAATAGCTCAATGGGAACTGGGAAATCTATCCTTTCTAATCTATGAAAGGGATGGAATAGTTAATGGATTTAACATATTGTTATTATTTCAAAATTCACAACAAGTTCACCATCTTTGCTTCAGATGAAAATTGGGGGGCCGATGATTAATTATGGGGGGGGGGTCGAGTATGGTTTTACAATCATTCACATCAGGCTTACCATTTTCATATCCCATGGAAACTCCCAACAGCTTAGACATTCACAACGAATCACATGCCTACTTTCTAAATGCAAGTGGTCCCATGGGGTCTCAACCTAATGACACTTAAGAACTCATATATGTTTATAGGATGAGAGGTCGTACTCATCACACCCTTTTGGTGGGAATTATTACAAACTCTGAGACTCTTTTATAGATTTAAGATATGTTACTAAATCTCTTTTAAATCCTGATACAATATTGGTTACCCTAATAAAATGATCTTGTGTTAAATACTTCTACATGTAATGGGGGTTCTATTAATGAGACCATCTATATGTTTTATTGTTTCTCTATCTGTTTCCCGTTATTTCTTAGCAATGGGTAGTTTCTTGTGTTTTTCATTCATATAACCATAATATTTAGAATTTACTTCTATCTAGGATGATGATTGGTGTTTCAAGGATGAGATTGGACCACCAAGAGGTGTCCTATGTATCCTGTTATAAAAGAAATCAAAACCAATGTAGTCTGTTTTGGGGTAATTGATGCGATTTAACATCATGTGGAAAAGACGTATATGGGGGAACATAGGCATTGAGTCTGGAGCTCGATCCTTTGGAAGAGGTCTTATTTATCCTATGTATAACAAGAATCAGAGTCTTCATAGTTTGGTCTTCCCTAAACCCTCTAATGGGAATGAAAAAATAATTAGTACCCATGAGGGTTATTTCCATCGGGTTTTCCAACATGGGAATGCATTAGGAACATACACCAAGGTGGACACCCATGTATGGAGGCATTTGAATCATTCCATTAAATGAGGCTTACACACAAAGGATTCACTGATTAGGGGAATTTTATGATGCTAGTGATATGATCGTTTCAAATCCCTAATCCCACATGAGTCATGATCAGTGTAATAAACATTGTATAGAAAGTAATAAAACTCATTGCATATGGATATAAGACTTATGTACTAGGGAGGCCATGAAGAGGCACCCTGACTAACAACTACACCAACCAAAGATCCACCCAAACCAATATTTATAATTATGTATGCCTTATCCAAATCATGTTTTTCAACTACCTCCACAAAGGTCAGAATGAACATGAGGATAAAAATTGACTTAATATATGGCCCTAATACCAACTCAAACCTCTGATCCTTCAGGTACACATTAGTGACAAGCTTTTGTGCCAATGATCCATCTCAATAAAATGGGTAGAATAATCTAGAATTTTATGCTCCCCCAAATCCATGTTTAGAGAATCCTAGGTATTCTCCGAACATAACATCATGAGATAAAAATACTAATTAAATATTTTCTTGAAGGAATATGATGCAAGATTATTATGAAACATAGCTTGCACAATATGGTACAACCATATTTTTCTTGTTACATTGAGCATATATTTGAAAACCCACCTTAGTGTCTTCCAATGTCTTCAAGAATTTCAATTTCTTCCCAATACACTGAATACACTCCTCATATTTCTATGGCCCCTTGTCATAATAGAAGATGGGTGGATACATCTTAGTAAAATTAGAGCCATGATCCACAACTGGTCCTAGGTTAATGACACCCAATTGACCTAAAGTCTGAATAGTGTGATCTACAACTTCAACCAAAGAAGGTTCCTCTGTAGGATCCACCTATGAATCCTATCTCACATCTTCCTCAATAATATTTGGAAGATCTCTTCATGGAGTCATTGTATAATAATCACAAGAAAAAAACCCAATCTTTCACGAGAAAATTAAAAAATCATGTGACTAAAATCAAGTGTCAATGATAAATATATTAAACAGTAATAATTGAAATCAATTTTAAATTATAAAGACCAAAATAACACTCTTTAATAAGTTACATGTCCATTTAAATTAACTTCTCAACCAGTTAATTCAAATGAACTTTAACAAGAAATCTCAAACCTGGTAAATATTTCCCAACCACCCATGGTAAATCAAGTTCAGACATGGAAGTGATCTTCTCAGGAACCCTCACACACTCACTACCCAAATTCTAAAAGTCCAAACTCTAGGATACCCAATACATAGAACCAATATTCAGTAGTGTTAACACACTTAAAGAAGATCATTCCCTATGATACAAAAATTTAATAAACCAGCCTAAATCAACAAGATAATCCACCTGATCTAGCCCATAATGGTGAGGTACAACTAAGATAATGAAAAAAAGGTATTTATATAACCAAAAAAAATAAATAAACCAAATTAATAATATGAAGAAAAAAGATACAACAAAAAATCATACAATCCAAGGCCAAACATGCTAAACCAGAGAGTACGAAAAGACAAACCCAACAAGTCTTAATGAGACCAATGATCACCTCCAAACCATACCTTTGTGAAGGAAACATATGAAAAGAGATCATGGAAGGAAATAATATTAACTTTCCTTTACCTGAGTCCTAAAAAACATGGTCTATAACCACCCAAAGGGAAAATTAGGGTGTAAGAACATAGCCAAGAAGGACACCACCAAAGAATCTATACAAGTTCAAGTAGTTTTAATGAAGTTTTTCTATATTTTAAAATAATAATAGTCTAAGATGAATTTTTCATATATATATATAAACTAGGATTAAAATAAAAATAGGTAAAATGAATATGTTATCAAATATCTGTGGAATAAACCATTATAAAATTAATAAACCATAAATGATAAAGAACACCATTTGGGCCCTAGCCTATGGGAATATGTACTATACATAAATCATGTTACATCCAACCAATATCAATTCTTTCCATACTTTTTAGATAACACAAAATAACCCCTAGTTGTTCTACACACACTAAGGATGCCCATGTATATTTCCCAATGCACCCAAGGTTCCCAATGTGATAAGTTTGTCCCAAATCAATTTGAAAACCATTCTCACATTTAGAAAAAAAAAATTCTCTCACCAATGAAAAATCCATTTCAAAAAGAATTTATATTTATTAATGAATTAGAAACACTTTCATACATCCTCCTACAACAGGAACGTTGGAACCCTATCCACCTTCAACAAAAGAGATCAACAAACAAAGGATCGACCTTTAAAATATAAGGCATGATATGCAATTGAAAAGTATCGGTATAAAAATCTAATTAGACAAAAATATTAAATAAAAATGTAGCCAACACACCCACTATTCCTAAAGAAAATTAACAACCCCAAGGATTATATACCCAAGATGATGAAGTGAATCAACCATGAAGATCAATCACTGAATGAGTGATCCGGAAGAATTAGGGATCTCCCTAATCACCTAAGAGAGAAATGGGTCATAAAAGGGAGGTTGTATAGTTGGTTAAAATAAAAATCACTTGTAATGTTACCTATAACAACAACTAGGTAGAATTAGATAGTGTGAAATCCCATTTATTTTTTTTGTAATCTATGAAACAAAAAATCATCAAAAAATACAACACTTTTTTTAAAAAAAAATCCAATTTTGACCATTACCTAATGTGTAAATATTACATGGCATGTAATCCTTTCATGTTGTGCACCAAATTATGGACTTCTTCTTGGATTCCATTACAAAAATGTGTAAACACCCAGTAGAAAACAAAAAATATAGATTTTAGAAAAAACCCAAAACCACCCTGGATTCCCTCAAAACATGGGGAGAACCCTAAAGATCCATTAACACATTTATACAAAAAATTTATTAATTAAAACAAACATACACCCCTATAATTTAGGCCATTTCTCCTAGAAAATTATCTCTATCCCCATGAGTCCCAAAATGCACCCAAATAGGGATGATAACCCAAAGGTGAGAAAGGACGTACTTGAAATGAATAACAAGATGTTATAGATAAGTTTACAATGAGATTGAAAGGATTTTTTTTGTATTTCCCTGAACATGGTGTGAAGTTGAAGGGGAATAATTACTTATATAATATCTCATATTTAATCCTGATTGTTTAAAAACAATATCTAACTTGGGTGATGACCAGGGGACTGATGATGAGGGCTCCCCAAGTCAAATGGAGCGACTGAGGGTGGTGGTTACTATTCTTGAGTGGTCACAATCTACACCTCCATTAGAACCGTCCTCATTTCCTTCAACATTATCTCCTTATGTGGAGTATTTATTAGAGAGTAAAAGAAAAATAATAAACTCCATGTCATTATAGTTTTCCCACCCAGAATAAATGTGTAAGGGCCACACATTATTTATCCTTCTTTTTAATCCATTTTAGCAACTTATTCTAATATATAAAAAGGTGGAGGGACCAAATGAGACAATGTGGAGGAATATACATCTATTCCTGAGAATATTGGTGGGATTTTTATAGCTCCAGAATAAACTCTAATGTTGGGACTAGTCCAACAAGATGTGGAAACAGTTGAGGTTCCAACACATCCATATCAAACACCTATAGCTGACTCTCTATTGGTTATTCCATTTGACTCAGTATAAGAAAATATTTTTTTGGTGGAGTTTGATGTTAGTATCTATTATTATAATAATTTATACATTGTGGATGCCTCCATAGGATAAGGTGTTCACTTCATTAGACACAAAAAATATTGTCCATTTTTTATGATGTCACCTAAAATTTATTCACTCTTATATCCCTTAAAGGTGGTGAGTAAGCTATGATAATGAAGAAAACATCAGCGGTTCCACAATGTTTCTCATCACTAGAGGGAATATCTTATTCCCATAAATATGGGATTGGATTCACAAATTTTTCTGGTTTTGAAATTGAGAAAAATATTTTTCCGTCAATAATCATGGTTGTTGACCATCTAACAACATCATATAATTAACCTGTTAAAAGACTATCCTTTACACCTGTCATTAAAATACCTTAACCTCAAGGCTCAAAGGTCTTTAATCCATCTTATTTAGAATTATCCTCAACTAGTTTGACTAAAATGGTCATCATATCCATGCCAAGTGCGTCAAGGGATGATAACACAAGTACCTCTCTTAGAGACATACTCCAGTACAATATTTCAATTCTCGAGATTGGATTAAATTGAGGCATGTGGTACGCAACGTTTCATCAAAATATGTGACAACAAGTGGCAGGGGATGTTTTGAGTCTTATTTGAGATGGAACCTTGGAGGATTTTAAGTATTAACTGTGTCACCATAGATATATGTTCACCATCGTTGGATGTGGGGGATTTGATTTTAATGTCTTCATAAAAGGGTGAAGCAAATTAATCTCTTGAGATAATTAAAGAGGGACCTAGAGTTTTGGGTGATAGCGGTGGAGGTTTCATCTTTAGTAAAACATAGTTGGGACGTGGCCCTAAATGATACATCACAGTGTACGATGGAAGAAACAACTCATCAAAACTCGATCAATGCGGAGACTGTTAATATTTTCCTATTATAGAATGAAATTGATCATCTTTAGTAGGATATTTCTAGATTGATGTATACATTGAAAATATTTGTAAAAAACATGTTAGAGTAGCAAGGGATCTTTGACCTTGTTAGGGAGACCACACTTGATGCTATTACATGGGAGGAAGAATTATAGTAGGTTTTGGAAGTGGAAACTAAATCGTTTGATAAATTTCTCTAATCCATGGACTCCCCATAGGAGAAGTCAGCAGAGTTCAAAGAATATTCTATGAAAATGTTGTTATGGGAATGAAATTTTTTATGAGCCTTATTTATTTTTCAGGATTTTGGGGAGAGGATCTAGGTTATAGAAACTCCTCCCACCTCTTCCCATTATCAATGAGTCAATCCATTCAAACTTCACATTTTGTTATCGGTCTTTATTTCATTCACCACTTTGATGGAAATTTTTTGGATTATTATCATATAGATCATTGAATAACATCATTATATTTATACTATTATGTAAACCAAAACACATGAATTAGAATTATTGAATCATAACAGACCTCTCTTGATAATTAACCCATAATGATTATTGAAATAATAATCCCCATTGATGTGTCAGCTCTAGTCATCTTAGGATCAGCTAGTTTAAATGGATAATTTGGGTAATAATTTCCTAAAGGGAAAATACTCTAATTTTTTTGTAAGTTAGTGGACTTAGTGAGCATATATTAATTTTTGATAGAGGTAGATAACGAAACTTACTTGATTTTCATTTTTATTATATTTCCCTAATTTTTCCTAATCTTCATATGGGGAAATATTAGTGGGTGTGGACATGGATTTTGTTCAGACCACCATTTATTAGTTTTCATCAATAAATTTTTTAGGCCTTTTCTATTTCATAATTTCTGAATATTTCATGGATCATACAATGTGTAGGTATAGTGAGAAGAGAATCCACTTTTTCCCTGGGTGTCCTTATGGGATTTCATCATGGTGAACATTATTTATCTTTCAATTATATGTTTAAGGTATTGTAAACTTAAACGTTTCTATATTTTAAGGACTTCAATCCAAGAAAATTTAATTATACAATTTAGGGTATTCTATCTCAGACCATATATTTTTTTTAGTTTATAGTTTTTTAGAAAAGACCATATACTACTATATTTTTGGGTCTTTTAGCTTGGATCATCTGCTACTATATTTTAGGATATTTTAGCTTAAACCATCTATTATTGTAGTTTAGTGTATTTTAAATTAGAACATTTATTATTGGTTTTGAAGGATGGGTATTCATGAAGGGTTATATGACCCATCATCCTTTATAGAATTGTAAATAATGATTATCCATGAAGGGTTATTATACCCTTCATCTTTAATTGATATTCTAAACAATGAATATTCTTGAAGTGTTCTGACACCCTATGTTCCTTTAGAAATTATAAAGGATGGGTATTAATGATTGTTTGTAATACCCTATATACTTTATATGATCTATTTTGATGTATGGTTTTAAAGTTTTAGGGAATCCAAATACACTTGGATAGTTAGAATATGGTTTTTTAAATGATGTGTCAAGGTGTTGGAATCCGTGAATATGGAATGGGGAAGACATGGTATGGATGATTGTAAAACAATATAAGTTTTCAAGTTCTACCGTAATGTTGTAGGGGATCATGAGGATCAAATTTCATTTAATTAAAGGAGGATATGAATCTAGTTAATGAGTCAATGGACCATATGAATGATCCTATAGGGAATACATGCATGGTCAAGAAAAATATTATCTGCTTATTTCTCGGGGTCATGAAAGATTTTTAAAGATTTAAATTTTTGGATGATGATGCAGGGTATGGAGAAGAAAGCCATACAAGAAGGTTTATATCACCATATGGACGTTTAATTTATGTTTGGGAAGCTTAGTCCCTACACCATGTGGTTTTCAGTCACATAGTATTATCCATCAAAAAGTTAAGGAATGAAATTTTTCATTCCAGCTTTAATAATGGATGCAATACATAGTGATGTATCATCTAGGATGTTAAATATTCTTGAATACTCTAGTTATCTGGATTGTAAATCATTTTATAGGAATATTTGTGTAAACAAGAAATGGTAGCTATTGGATCAAGTCAACCATTAGTAATGCGGGAAAACAATATCGCATGCAACCGGGATAATAACTCATGGATGTAAGGGGGGACCTTCCTCTAGGAAAAAACAAATAGGTGTAAGATGAAAGGCGTGTCATTTTTAACCACTAAATACTTGTGGAGAACCTTTATATAAATTTTTCCCTTTTACCAATATACTATAGAGAAGAACCAATAGACGTCACTCTAGGGCTTGGGATCTAGGAGATGTGTATAAACTTAAAGAATTTGTGAGATTTATATAAAAATTCAAAGATATGAAGGTGATTTGTGGAAGAATAAATATTAAATAAGGGTCAGGGAACCTCAAATGTTGTTTCACCGCCTAGTGAACAATTTATCATGGGGATAAGAAGTGAAAAAAATATAACTCTAAATTTTTCCTAGACTAAGGGGGTCCAGTGAACATGGATCAAATTTTACTAGGTCTACAAGATGGGTCCCATGAGAATTATTCCTTTTTTGGTATTTCTATAATTTTTTGATTAACTCTAGAGATGATGAGTTTAGTGAGAATTAAATTGAATATTTCATAGGCCACAATTTAGGGATTTTAATCCTAAAAAGTTTTATGCCTCTTTTAATGGGAGTTTTGGTTCTTTATATCTGGACCATCAAATGATAAAGTTTAAGGTTGTATAGATCTGACCAAAGTTCATGTAGTTTAAGGTCATGATGCATGTGTAACTGATATGAGGGAAGTGTTACACAATATCCAAATTAGGTTTACTAATGTTACAAGTACTCCAACACCTTCCCAGGAACAAGATGAGAATGTTGTAAATCGTGGATCATTGTTTTCAGATAATGAATGATGATATTTCACAATCATCCCTATGATGATTGTAAATCACTCTATGGTGGAGATATCCACTACAATGATGTTAGGGATCATGAGGTTAATAATCCATTTTTTAATGTAAAATACTCATTTGGTTAATGGATATGATCTAATATGTAAGAGCCAGGGGTTAACATGCATAGTCAGAAAAAGGATCCGTTGAATTTGAGTGTCATTTCCCAAGGGCTATAGAAGGTTTGTGTAAATTAAGGACACTAAATACATGAATTGTGGTTTATGGATTGAGGTGATAAGAATGATAATAGAATAAACCAAAACATTTGTTGATTTGAGTTAGTCTCTTCTAGTCCTTTGATAAAAAGTGATGATGGATGATGGTGTCCGTAGTTTAGTATCATGTTGTGGGGACACATCTTTTGTTTATTTTATTGTCTTGTGACAAGGACATATTCATTTAATTTTAATGTCTTATGATTAATTCATAGTAACCAATGTTAATCTTTTAAAAATATATTTAAATATATTTTATCACTGGTTTGGGGAATATAGATATGAGAGGCATATTTTATCCTCATTGAGTGTTACTGGTGGGTATCCATATAAAGGACCCTTTCATGATAAGATCTATATCATGAACCCGAAATATATACATAGATCCAAATAATATATAGTAAAAGTGAGTCTTTATGAATCATACATATTTAAATATAGGAATATGAAATTTCTATTTATGGGATTCCCTTGGTTTCCCTATTAATTTTGTAAGGGAAATAATCATTCCATAGTCAGCTCCTTTAAGGAGATCCCTCTTGGTAGATTTGAATTACATATAAGGGAGAGGGGAATTTTTTTCCCCCATTAGCAAGTCTCAACATCATGGTTGGAAAATGGGTCCACTATATAGATTAGGCTCATATATAAGGAAATGGAATCTTCATATTTTATTATAGTATAGAGGTGAAAGATTTATCCTTATAAAATATTCATGGATAAGGAAACCTTCTCTAATTAATTTTAAAGTCTTTTAGGATGGACCATATGTCATGCAGTTTAACATCATGTGAATGGGATGTCATCATGCAATTTAATTTCATGAAACAAGTACACATACATGTATTTTATCATCTTAAAATGAGGATGTATCCCAAAGAGGAGTGACTAACATATGGAAATTGGGACATCATAGAAGATACATACCCTGGGATAAAGGTGTATAAGAATACCATATTGCATTCTTTCTTTGAAAATGGGTACTATGCATAGATTTCTACCATCAAGGGTATCCCAATTTGATTCAATATTTGTGTTATGAGAAGTGAAAATAATAAACCAAAAATATATGATTCAATTATAGATGGAGACAAGTGGGTATAGGTTAACCCTTGATAGTGTAAGAATCCCATATTCCACAAAGCTATGACAATAACTCCTAGATTCTTGGGGGCCTCTCCCATGGGTCCAAAAAAACCATTAGTCCTATGATCCATGGTTTCCTATTATTCACCAGTGAATCCCCTTTGGATTTATTAGTCATTGTTACATGTTTTCTATAGGAAATAATCAAGAGAAGGGGAGACCAAGGTTCACGGAGTTTCGTGATAATAATATAAACTTAAAGAATTAGTTGGTATCAAATTAGTTATCAAATATATAATGTTGTTTTGAATAAAACATAATATTCAAGAAGGGTATGAGAACTCTAAAGTCTATACCAACATGTATTGAACACAATTCGAGGTGAAGTGGTAAAAAATGAGATTTCGGTGTACAAAATCCTAAGAGGGGATGATATGTTCAATGTGAAGTAATTTATTCATGTATTTTAATATCATGAAATAAAATAATTATCATTAAGTTTAAAATTATTAATATAGGATTAATTTCCCTATATTTGGATATAACACACCTCGACCATGCCGGTCATATCATCTTTCTAGGTTCCATAGTGAAAATGAGTCATGCATGGTGTAAGAAACAAAAGAAAAATAGATAGTCTATACATCCTTTTTAGGGATTATAATAGGTATTGCTCTGGGGTATTAACATTTTGGTATGAGAGGGAATCCCTAAAAAAAATTGGTTCTCACTGAGCGGTATAACTGGGGGTGAGAATTTGTGACTAGGCCTAAAAATGGGAGATCCATGTGTTACTATGCACACCATAATATTGGAATCAGGAAAAATATAGTTATATGAAATAAATATCCCAAACCATATTATTATCAGGTGTAGAGAATATGAATTTTATCATTGCATCATGGTTGGAGCTAGGATTGGAATCAGGGGTGTCACTACATATCATGTGGTAATAGGAATCAAGAAACACATAGTTCATAGAAAAATATTACTGGAAGTACTTGAGTTCCTATATGCGGAGAGGGAATTTTTATCATATTACATTAGGGACCAATATTTTGGATAAGTGAATCACTACATATCCTATGATAATAAGAATCAATCCCTATATTGTTTTGAGAAAGTTCCCTACATAGGTCAGGCCCATATTCAGGGAGGGCGAATTTTTATAAATGTTGGTTATGTGCCCCTATTTTTGATCCATAAATCACAATATATCTTTTGATGACCAGGAATCAATCCACACAAAATTCATTAATGGAAAATTCTATATGAAGGTATGAACCATATGTAAAGAGGGGGATTTTTATCAATTTTATATGTTGTGGTTGGACCGAGGATTTTGTATTTTAGAATCACTACATATCTTTTAGAAACATGAATCAAGACACACATAGCAATTTAATGGTAAATTCCTTATGTATACCTGAATCATATGCATAGGGAAGAATTTTTTCCACTTATATGTTTTATAGACCTAGGATTGGTGTTCCAGTCATCACTACATATCCTATTTAAATTGGAATCAAGGAACATATAGTTATTGTATGAAAAATACCTACATAGGTATGGTCCATAAATAGGTGGAGTCAGTTTAATATTGTTAATGGGCCATGGATTGTATATGTAGGTGTTACTATGTATCCTATGGTAATATGAATCAAGCCGCACATAGTACATGAAATGCCAAATTACCTATATTGGTCTGAACAATATGCAGATATGGGGTATCTTTTCCATTTATATTATGCATGGAGTTATTATTAGAGATATGGATGTCACTATGTATCATGTGGTAATAATAATCAAGCCACACATAGTTCATAATTGGAAAATTCACAATACAGATCTAACTCACACATATGCATGAAATTACTTTATTTTTATTTCAAATAGATCTAGCTGTCATATAGTGAATCATTCATGAACTAATTTCCTATGTATAGTTTAACAAATTCTGGTAAGAAAATATTCCATGTAGTTTATTTTCATGCGGTAAGGAAATATTCTATTCATTTTAGTGGAATGCAGTAAAGACATATTTCATGCAGTTTAATGTCATAAAGTTAGGAAGTCTTTTGTTCAGTTTAACATCATTTGGTAAGGATGTTTTATGTGAATTTTAACATTATTTGATAAGGACATAAGATTATATGACTTATAATGTCATTTTTCAAGGACTTGGAATGCTTGATTGTAGACATACAATTTACTTCTGGAGAAACATTCCATTGGTGGGGAGAGTAACACGATCCTCATCCATTGTATCTAATTTGTAATCTTCATTGGAATAGACTATATGTATGATTTATGTTCCTTAAAACTTTGGTTCTAGATTTCTAGCTTTCTTTACCAGAATTATTGGGGTTCTATGAACCCGCACCAATTCTCCTTCAAGGAATACATAGAGCCAAACCTTTTTTGAAGGTTCATGTAATTTGATTATGATGAACTTTTAGGTTTTGTTGTTTACATATCCTTTTCACATCATGATGTTATAACTCATCTAGCATCCATTTTAATTTATTTTCATATGAAATTTTTCTAAAAATAGATATTTAGAGCATGAAAATCTAATCTTCTATGAGAAACACTTCATCAGTCTTATAAATCAATGAATATGGGGTAGTCTGTGTAGTTGTATGAATGGTTTTATGATGGGTCCATAGATCATAAAAAAAACTTTTCTGGAAAAGAATTATTATCCTTGTCCACCATTTTATAGAGTATATATGAAAGAATATTTTTGAAGGCATATATTTGTCTATTTTCTAATGCATGATAGTAATATGGATGGCCAGATTTGATGTCGTACTCATGTTACATTTTCTTCAATTTGGAATGACCTAATTTGGTGTTGTTTTCTATCCATATCATGCAAGGGAAATTGAATTTGGTGATAATATTGGACTTTAGAAAGTTAATTATATTCTTTTTCCTGAAATCCTTGATGGGTATAACCTCCTCCCATTTGGAAAAGACTTTGATAGCTGTAAGGTTCTACATAAAATACTTACATGTAGCTAGGGGATATATAACCCCAACATCCAATCCCCGTACAAAAAATAGACATGAATACATAGTAGTTTATAGAAAATTTGGGGGTTGATTCATGGCGTTTTCATGAATTTGGCATGCATGCAATTTCCTAGTAAATTGCATGTAGTCTTGCAGCATTGCTTGAATGTAGTAACCAAGACTCTTAATTTGGTGGGAGAGTTTAGTACTAGACCTATGAGTACCATACGATCCTAGATATACTTCTTCTATAAGGACAATAATCTCTTCTTCTATAATATATCTATGGTGGAATCCCTTAAAGACTCATTTATATTGGGATTTCTGCTCATTTGGATCATCCTAATGGATAGAGTTCACTTCTTAGCTCTGAATCTATTCCTTTTTGTCTTGATCTAACTAGAGGATCCCATTTTAGAGGTAAAATATTATGGGATCCATTGATCCAGGGTTGGAAATTAGCTTACCACACTATGGGGTAGTGTGGACCTGATTAATTTCTTCAATGGCATAAATGAATATTGGTGATACAACCCTTTAGTGTGTGTTGCTGAAAACCACATTGTCTTGATCGATATCATCCAGGATTAGGCTTACATTGTCCATTGCATTTGTGAGATCATTTTTAGGGAGTTATGTGATGTAATGTTATATCAAAAGGAAAATCTTCCATCAACCCTATAACATAACTGATGATAAAAGAAAACTATTCTTTCTTGATAACATACTAAATGATGATTTTTTATCACTTGCTTTGAGTCCCATTTGATATTTAGGTCACATATCTACAGTTATAGTGAAATATTCATGTCAGTGGAAATGGATTTGTATTCTTCTGTGTTATTAGTGTAGTACTTAGATAGTGAGAAAGAGTAGGAAATGTTTTATTTATTCTGGGAAACAAAATAATTCCGTAGAATAACCTAGGTTAGATTTGATTTTTCCATCATCTTAACAATAATATTTTGGTAGGAACCATAAAAATATATCTACAATGTTTTTGGAGTGTTATGGGAATATTAAACCTCTTTGTATGTAATTTTAATTTCAACTGGACTTCTTTCTATGGCGGGATATTCCACAAGGAAATTAGCTGGGGAATTCTTTTAACTAACTTCTAGGACATGAACAAGATGTTGTATGATTATAGTATAATAAAAAAACAAGACAAAAAATTAGTCAATATAGGGAACTAAATGATGTAAATGAATGGGTCAATATAAGATACCTTGTAGAGATTATGGATTTTAAATTAATGCCTAATATTTCTCTCTAAAAATATAAGTGTGAGGTAGTTCTTCTCGATATCTAAATACCACGTCTCAGTACTTAGCATTATTCGACATGGATAATAGAGAAAATTTTCATTTCTTGCATCACTTTTCTATAAGAGAATATCACCAAGGGATTGTTCCTTGGAAAACACATATATAGAAAGTGGATTTCCTTATACTAGTGGAATCAAGACTGATGGGTAAAGTGGGTGTTGCTTAAGATTATAGAATGATTTATGGAAACCCTCAACCCATTAGTAGTAGAATCACTTAATCATTGTTTTAGTGAAGGAGAGAGATTTTATTTCTAGTATGGCTATGATATGCTAAATATAATAGAGGTTCCCCTGGACCCCCTAAGATATTTAATGTTTTTAGGGGGTGACACTTCTAGTATTGCACTGTAATTTTCTAGTTGAACTAAATTTTGTGGTGGCCTGCCACAAAGGGAATGAATTTCCATGAAGTTACAACCAAATCATAATTTAGATGATTTATCTTCTAAATGTGCTATCAAAACATGCTGAATATTGTTTGAAGATTAGTGAGGTGACCACATCACTATCGAGATTTATCCACCAAGTAATTGATATAAAATTCCATTATTCATACCAATAAGGGTTTAAAGATATGGATCATGTAACGTTGATAAGTAAAACCAATTCCATTTAATATAAAGGGAATGTCCAAGTAAAAAAAGATCCTTGAGGTGATTTGAAGGTAGTTGATTCCTTGTCTTCAGGGTCCATCCTTATTGAATAATACCATGAATATCCATCCATTAAAGAAAGGGATTGGATGACAATAATTTCTTCAATCAAAAGATATGTGATTGAAAGTGGGAAATTTTTCATCAAGAAATTTCGATTATGGTATCTCAAATTAATGCAGACATTGATTATGACAATATTTTTCTTGATGGGGATGATGTTGATGATCCATTTTGGGTACTTAAACATCTTAGAAAAGTTGGATTTGATCAATTTGTAATCTTTCAATTATACATCAGTAGCATGAGAGGGGTGCATTCTCTTGGATTCCTGCTTGAAACCTTGATGGTCATTAGGAAAGAACAGCTGATCTGTGGCCACATCAGGGATAAACATGGGAATCCATATATAATTCAAAGTTAACAAGTATTGATGCTGGTTTAGAAATGGAATGTACATATCATGTTCTTTGAGAAGCGTGGTGGAATTAATCAATGTAGGTTATAGATCCTCTTCTATTCCAAATTCACCTACCTAATGTCATCGATGGTGGTGTTTACGCCTTCCTAAAATATGGGAGGTAAATTATTGAGTTCATCCTATTCTTATCCTATCTCTATGTATGAGAGGGAATCCTCAGGCATGGTGAATAATTTAGGTGAATCTATATCACTATTGAGATACAAGGATCCATGAGAAGAGAAACTAAAATCATCAACTATTAGAGTAATTGAAGTGAGATTCTAGGTATACTTGTCATCTTTTATATTTCTACTAGGGTAAGGAAATATATGAACAACCTAAGTATCACATAATGTCTTGGAGTGGGGGGGGGGGGTTATTCTAAATTTTATAATATTGAAAGATAATTAGCAGATCTTGATAAGGCATTATTAGTTCTTACCTTTAACAAATCCACTTTATTAGATGCGATTCTTATCACATAAACATTAGATAGTGATTTTTTTGGTTCATGATAGCTTATTGGGATTGAGTATGCTTCCTCGAACAGGTCATGAGAAACAAATTTTCATTTTTGAGCATGTTATAGTGATTCGTAGGGGAAGTCCCTATGAAATTAAGAGCTGCAACCTATATACCATCATCCACCATTGGTTGTTTTCTTTCCCTATATTATAATATTGAAATAGTGTATCCATCTTTGTAATAATAAAAGGGTGAACTATCACCATGTAGTATGTCGAAATTTTTATTAATGGGGGTATTTCAAGAATTGATGAAATGATGAAGGTACCACTATGTGACTATGGAATCAAAACCTTCCAAGTATAAATTTATATATTTTGTGTTGTTGAAAAGCCATGAAATCTAAATTAGATATGAATGAGTAAAACTAAAAATTATGCTTGATCATCCTAAGAAGCCTTTGTCCACTCTTTCCATATAGGTGAATGGTAATACTTGTTAAAGAAAATTCCACCTCTATATATCCTCAGATTTAGAGGGTCAAGATCTGGACGGGGTTGGGCCTGAAACCATTTTCAACCATATCCTTTCATATGTTTACATTATTAAGATTTCTTGAAACATATAGAGGTCAGATATGTCCCTGGTTGGCCTCTTCCATATCCTATTTTATGAATGAGATGGTGGTATGGCATTATAGTAGAATAGTCACAACTCAGTAAACCTGCAATGTAGTGAATTCTATATCAAACTCCGGTGGGATCTTCAGGGCCCTGATGAGTGCCTCTATGAGTTCTTTTAAAAGATTCATATCATCCTGAATTTAGAGTTTTCCAGGAAAATTACCAACTATTTTAGAAAGTCATAATTTAGTACTAGAAGTATATGCTTATCAAAGGGGGTTTCTTCTTATCACATGGATTATGAGATAAGGTTATTGAAGTGGATGTATTAGTACTTAAGAATTGGTTGGGGGGAATCTATTGTATGTTTTGAGGTCTTACCTCCCTTACGTTTTGTTTGATATGATTAGAAAATTATACCCCTACTAGTCGGGCAGGTAAAATTACAGGGATTGAATGATCACTAGAGGTATCTAAGGAATCTCTATGCTTCTATTGGGCTTGATAAATTACTCGCCCACTAGTTTCAACCACATATATGGAATCTTCATGGATGTGACCATAATATTGGGTTTGGATAGGACCATGTCATCCTCTGTACAGTTGATTTCGGTGTTATCAACCCTGGATATAGTTACTAATGATTAATATAAATGGATATTACATCATTTTAGATTGATATTCAACACATTATAAAAATACATGCCTCATGACAGTAATAGTTTAGTTTATTTGGAAATATTAAAACATAATATTCTAACCTGGTGAAAGATATTAAACATCTCCTTTAAAGATCTTACTCTACAGTACTCCTAATTAAAAGAATTCTTCATAAAATGGGGAAAGGAAACATAAGAAAGGGGTCAGGTTAGATGCTCTGTAAGTGGATAAAGGGAGATATATAAGCATAACAAGAGAACAAGGGTATGATAACATAATATTAACATTAGAATATCATAAAATGCATATCAATTATCATAATCAAGTTTTATAGTATAAATATTAGTATCTCATAATATATGAATCATAAGGAAATCAAGATCATAATCCAGGAGATACCAACATAAGAATAAGATATAGACTTACAAAATAAAATTTAACTTAAAACATTGTGAACATGTGTAAATAGAAGAAGGTCTACTCATTAGGTTTTGGACATCAAATCAGGCCCAAACATAAACTTTTGGACATGAAACCAGGTCCATGCATAAAATTGTGAACATGTAATTAGGTTAACACGTAATATTGTGAACATGTAATCATGTTCAAGCATAGCATTATGAAAATTTAATCATGTTCACACATAACATTTTGAACATGTAATAAGGTTCACACATAAATTTATGGACATGTAACTAGTTCCATGAATAATATTGTGAACATGTAATCAGGTAAAGACATAAACTTATGTACATGAAACCATGTTTACACATAATGTTGTGAACATGTAATAAAGTTCACATATAACATTGTGAATACATAATAAGTTCCACTCATAGAATTGTTAACATGTAATCAGGTACATGCATAAGATTTTGAACATTTAGTAAGGTTTATGCATAGAATATATAATGATGATCCATTTATCACCACCAAATGAATTGAAGGGAGATATAGGTCTCATTAATCACATTATTAAACCATATATTCATGCTCTATAATAAAACAAAACATTAATCATATCATAACCCATGACATGAAATGGGAATTATAAAAATGTCATTATATCAAAACTTGTGAAAAGGTGACAAGTTTTATAATCATTTAATCAAAGAATAACCCATGAAAGGAACTGGGTTTCATTATTGTTTTATCAGGGTATAACCCATGTAAGAGAAATAAGATTCATAAACAAAGTATCCTATTAAACATAATCCATTTAAAGAAATAATAAAAATGATCTCCAAGGATCATATCCCTATTAAAGAATAAATTATATCAAAGGAATTAAACTTAAATTGGGAAGGATTTTGAAAGATCACTTGGAAAATTTCTTAATGAAAATAGCCTTTCTTTTGAAAATACCTTTTCTAAATAATTTTCAAAATTAAATTTCTTATGAAGAATGTATGAAATTTAATTTTCAAAATTTATTGAAGAAAATATA
Organism: Viscum album; assembly: GCA_963277665.1. Classification (NCBI taxonomy): domain Eukaryota; kingdom Viridiplantae; phylum Streptophyta; class Magnoliopsida; order Santalales; family Viscaceae; genus Viscum; species Viscum album. The sequence continues at coordinate 1,830,394,444 of OY728136.1, forward strand.
TATTTTTATTTAAAAGTTTTTTTTAAAGAAAAAGTAATTTTTAAAATATTTTTCATTTAAAATAAATTAGAGAAATTATAAATGAAGTTTGAAAACATTTTGAAAAAGTTTTGGCTTTAAAAATACATTTTAAAACATAAATGGAAAAATTGAAAAACATAAAAAAATTTAAAATCCATTTGGATGAAAATGATCAAAAAATATCATTTTAAAAATAATTTTTTCAAATATTTCTAAAAACATGGTTTTTATTAGAAAATAGATTTATGGATTGAGAGGAAAATAAGTTTTTATTTTATTAAAAACAGTTTATTAATTTTCTTATGTACAAAAGAGTGGTAAAATGGTACCAATACATTAATATATCATGGATAAACTTAGGATAATAAAATTAGTGAGAGTTATTGAGAGATGGATAATAATATATCATCAATTTAATCCAAATCATAAACAATCTCGATAATTGTTGGGATTGTAGAAATAATATTTTTCCACTTTAGAAAATTTGAATCATAATCCCCATTACAAAATAAAATTACATGTATATCAAAAGAACATTAAAATAATTATATTCATGATATAACATTTCAAAGGGTATTTTATACACACCATAAAAAAATATAGGTTCCTAACATGGCATGTGTCTCAAAGAACACAAATTGAGATTAAAATTACTTTACCCATTTGGTAACCTTTGAACCCTAAAACACATGAAATAAAGATTATAGAGTGGATATTTAAATATCCTTAAATTTAAGTATAAGAAAAATATAATACAATCATGGGAATTACATACACCACAAAAAAATAAATGAGTGTTTAATAGTGCATAAGTCTCACAGAAATTAAAGTGAGATGAGAAAACTGTTAGCTTATGTCTTTACATTATTCATACATGTTCAAACCTCATGTGTAATAAGAAGAAGATTATTATAAATCTACCAAAGAAACATATTATTATTTATAATACCATATATTATTTGTTTATGACTTTATATTACCCATTTATTAATAACTCCATGTTAATGTTACATTTCAAGTAATATCCACTTTTCTTTTTATATATGTTTTGAATTTTTATTCTTGATCGTCTTAATTAGATAATGATTTAATTATTTATAGAGTGTATAAAATGATATAAATATCATATATATTCACTATATAAATATTTATAAAATTTCTATGAATGATATAAATATGAAATGGAATACACATTTCATGGATACGGTAGGCCGCATATACGAATGAACACTGTTTCCGTTTTCTTATCTTATTGAAAAAAAAGTAAATGAAAAATTAATATATATAGAAAATATAATACCATTAAAAGTAGAATTAATATTCCTTATATATCATATATTGTCACTAAACCTATCCTTAATACATTCCATTTTATGTGTTAATGAATCTCATCTCTTTAAGGAGGTGGCAATCCACACATCCAAAAAATAAAGCTATCGTATTAACAAAAAATGGAAAGCATGAAGGTATATGTTATATAATAATTAAATATGTATAAATAAATAATAAATATCATATATATATATATATATATTATTATATAAATATAGTATTTTTATCATAATTCCCACCCATGAGAGGGGGTAAAGGGAAAAACAACATCGTTTCGTGAGGTTGTTATCCATCATACACACAAAAGGTAAGTGCATTACCCATTTGATGAAAGCATATGTAAGTGTAGATAAAAAACCAAAAAGAAAAAATATCTATTTATATAGAGGATACTAATGTTATTATATAATCTTGGAGTAAGCATAATTGATGGGGTGTAGAATGAAAAAAAATCTTGTATAAGGGTGTCACCTATTCATTAGATAATTACTTTTAGTTTTCACCAAAGGACTAACTAGGATTTCTTTATGTTAAAATTGAGGATTATAGGTTAAGAGGAGGGAATTTTTGATATAATTTGGGCTTGTGTGGGATAAAAAAAGTGGCATGAGTTGTGTGGGGTAGTGAGGGGGATAAGTGAACATTTATAATGGAGGTGGAGTGACATTCTTGTAAATATAAAAAAGTAAACACTATTGAGAGGTCTACCTTACATCACATTCCACCAATAATTTACCATTTTTGATCCCAATGAGTATATTGTTGAAATTTTTCCAAATAATGTCTTTTGGAAATGTTTCTCGGGTATTTTTCCACTTTAGTTAGTTTAACCACTACATAAAGTCCTTTTTACCTTAATCATTATAATTAATTTTAATTGCATTCACTAATATATTTTGTAAAAACAATGTTAAAATTATTTTATGTTTATAATTATTCTTATTCCAAATAAATAATCTATTTTTACAAATTCCAAACACATAAGTGGAAGTAACTAATTTAATAATAATCCCACAGACAGGATGATAAATCATGGTTTTAAAACATAAAGGTCTAAAAGTTTTAAATTTATTTATATACATTTTCAATTTGAAATAGGTTACAATAACCAAATTTTATAAATTTATGTATATTTTTAATAATTATAAATTAAAAAAATAAATATATAATATAAATATATAAATAAATGAGACAAAAAAACCAATTTTTAATTAAAATTCATATTTTTTAACTTTTCCTCCAAAAAAGAACTTATCAAAAAAAATACCAAAAATTCACCCAAAGTAAAATATAAAAAATGAAGATTGTTTTTTCAAGAAAAATTATAAAAGTGTTAATATTTATATTTAAAATGGATTCTCCATTAAAAGGAGGTAAAATTACCTTTTAGAAGAATACATTATTTTATTCATAAAATTAGATTTATTCTTATCTTATAGATATTAAATTAATTCTATGAGTATCAAAATAATTTATTTAATATATAATATATGAATTGTATTTAAACAAATTCATCAAAAAGTTTTATATTAATTATTTTGGGATAAAATTGTGTTTGTACATAAAAAATATATTTCATAGAAAATAATTTCTTTATTTTAAAATAGTTCTTAAATTCATTTCAAACTAATTGATGATCAAATGATTCATTTTTTATACATGTGTAAATCATATTTTTACAATTTCAATAATATTATTCATAACGTCCTTTCCAATGTCAAGGTGGTACCTATAATAAAATATTAATAAAAATATTAATAGTATATTGTAGTTCGTTAAAACTCAACATTTCATGTAACAAAAGCTATTGAAGGGGCTTAATATTGTGTGTAATATAATAAAAAATAGTATTTTTTTTCTAAAGGGCAATACAATTGTTGTGTTTAGTGCACTATTTTCTTTCTTTTGTGTATAATTCAATCAAAATTTACTTCTTTAATATAAACAACCATATTTAGTATTGTGAGAAATAGAGAATATCAAAGATATTAAATTAATTGAAAAAAAATTCAAAAAATCTCAAGGTTTTAAATTCTACCCGTTTAAAATGAATTTCTCCCTAAAAATTAGTTTGTGTTATCAAAGTATTAATACTTGAAAGTACATTTCTTAGAAACCTACTTCGTAAAAATGAATACTAAAACTTCTTTTAAAAATTGATATATGGAAACATTACAGTTACCCAAAGTATTTCATAACTAGGTTATCACATAGGAGATCATAGGATGGGAGTGGATATTAGGCAAGTAGGAAAATAATAAATAATTTTAGAGATTTATAAAGGTAACTATTCACTATCATGTTAATGATTAATGAAAGTATAAGGGACTCAAAACCATAATTCTATGATTATTTGTAGGACCATCGGTTCAAAAAAAATGAAGGTGTTCAAATAAATAATTTTCATTATCCTTTTCCTTTATTTTAGGAATCATTTTACTATCCAAGAACATATGAAAATATAATTACATGATTTCATTCCATTTTCTATGAACAATATTACCCTTTGGTTATGTCTTGACCAATTTCCACATCATCTCCTACTTTAAAAAAATTAAGGTGAAATTTTCACTATGAAGTACTAACATATCACAAGATCCATAGGGAGAATGATAAGTCATTCATTATGTATTTAGTTATCATCACAGAAAAAATTTTATCATAGGTTATCCAATATTCCCAAATCCTTATATGGTGATATAATACCTTAATCTCTAAAACCTAATCTAATGGTTAATACAAAAAATTCCATAAATGGTTAATATTGTAACCCTTCTAAAGTTGACATCCAAAACAATAGAAAAAAGGTCACTAAATTTCCAAAAAAACATAGTATTGATCCCCTTGTAATCCTAAATTAGCTCTTGGTTATCACATTACAAACATGTGAATACCTTTACCACATATTCTCTTGAAATATGGTAACAAACTAAACTATCAAACATCCTTATTGAAAACAATCATAATTTATTATTCCAAATATCATTGGATATATTACCTAAATTCATTAATCTCAATCCATGATAGTGTAAACCACTTTGTCCACGAATCATTTTTCTGTTTCGAGGTCTTTGATACTATACAATTTATTTTATCCCAATAAATCATCTCTTTTTACAATCTAAACACAATTTTCTCAACATCTGGAATATATTAAGGGTTACCTTACCTTAATTTAAAATATCACTTTTATATTAAATCACTTTTCAACGTCATCATACCTATTCAACATATCCTTTTCAATACGTAATGAAAAACTGAAACAAAAAATAATTATATATTTTTTGATTCAGGTAACATACTATTTAAATTCCAAAACATATACACTTAAATAATCCAACATTATTTTTAAACTATTGCTTGGGATTCATCATCTTATTCCATAATACCCCTTGTCCTAGAATATGAAATATTAATCATGACTTAGGGTTCCTCAACCTCAATATAATCATGCTTCATATATTTAATATAAAAAATACTATTAGAACATCTCATACCATTCACATATTGTTTGTGGTCTCTTTATCTTCATTAGAATAACCAATACTCGTATCACCTTCTGAATTCTCTTCATGGGATCACCACTTTGGAAACTATTTTTATAATTCATTTAATTTTTATACCTAAAAAATTCAATGTTAAATGGGTTTCTTCTAGTTCATTCCATTGTCTAACACCCAAAAGCATAGTGTGAGAAACGCCTATCATAGTAAAAGACCAAATAATCACGAAAAAATTATTTATAGGTTGTCTATATCATGAAACATACCTCTTTAATTTATAAAACCATAGTTTTATCCAGGGTTATTCATAGTTATATTCTATTTAAAACCATTATTATTTTTTATCAATAGTTTGTTAATTCCCAAAGAATATCCCTCGGGAGTGTCCAACAAGGTGTACAGCAAGACCCATTGTCATGCAGCAGTTCCTGATCGAGTCTATGTCAATACAATGTTTTTAGGGTTGGTACACCTATGTAAATATGATACAGAGCTAAATCCACTTGTAGTATCAATCCATGGATGTATTTCAAGAAACCACTCACCCTATCCTTTAACCAAATTATAGTAAATTTTTCTATACATTAACTCGTCCATAGAATTTTCCATAGAGACATCCCTAGAATTGTCCTTAGAGATATTCCCAGGGATATCACTAATGTTTTATCATCCTAGTTTACAAAGGATGACTAATCCTTTTCTTTTACACCAACTATAATGACCTAGGATTAACAAACATGGATATTACATCATTTTATATGGATATATAAAACATTAAAAAAATACATGCCTGAGGATTGTAATATTTTAGTGTCTTTGGTAACATGGAAACATTATCTTCTAACTCGGTGAAAGATCTTCAATATCCCCCTTAAATATCTACCCCTTTATTAATCATAATTAAAACATTTTTACATAACCTAGAGAATTTAAACATAAGAAAGGGGAAAGATCAGATGACCAGAAAGGGTAAACAGGGGAGATATGAAAGCCTAACATGAGAATAATGGTATGAGAACATGATTTAACATTATAAGATCATACTATATATATAAAAGATCATAATAAAAAGTCATGTATAATACATTGGTAGTTTATAAGACATGAATCACAAGGAAATCAAGAGAAAACATTATAAGATCATAAAATAAGAATAAGATATAGAATTGTGGAATACAAATAAAAATATAACATTGTGAACATGTGTAAATAGAAACAAGTTCAATCATTAGGTTTAGGACATGAAATCCAGACCTCACATAAACTTATGGACATGAAATAAGGTCTACACATAACATTGTGAACATGTAATCAGGTTTGTTCATAACATTGTGAAAATGTTTATAGGTTCACCCATAACATTGTGAACATGTAATTAGGTTCATGAATAAAATATTTAATATGTAATTAAGTTCATGCATAAACTTATAGACATGTCTCTAGGTCCATGCATCACATTTTTAACAAGTAATCATGTTCATCCATAAAGTTATGGACATGAAATTGGGTCATTCTTAACATTATTAACATGTAATATGGTTCATAAATAACACTGTGAATATGTAAGAAGTCACACTCATAACATTGTGAAAATGTAATCAGGTCCATGCATAACAATTTGAACATGTATTCTAGTTCACACATAACATATATACTCATGACTCATCAATCGTTACCCAATGAATTAGAGAGAGATATAGGTCCCACCCACCACATAATGAAATAATACATGCTTGTGTCACAAGATAATAAAGCATTCATCATATAAAAATCTATGAAATGAAATGGTTATTATAAAATTTTTATCATATCATAACTCGTCAAAATGAGACATATTTCATAATCATATCATCATAAAATACCCCTTTAAAGGAAGTGGGTTTCATAATCGTTTTATCAGGGTATAACATGTGGAAGAGAAACGAGATTCAAAAAAAACTTTTCCTATTAAAAATAAACAATTTAAATGAATAAGAATAATGGTGTCCTTTTATAATTAAACTATATCAAAATAATTCAACTTAGACGGTTAATGATTTTGAAAGATTATTTGGAATATTTGTTAAGGAAAATAACATTTCTTTTGAAAATCCTTTTCATAAAAAATTTTCAAAAATCATTTTATTATAAATAATTATTTGAAATTTAATTTATAACATTTATTGAGGAAAATATATTTTCAGATTTGGATTTTTTTTTTAAAAATATAAATAATTTTTAAAACCTTATTATTTTAAAATATCCTTGAAAACTAATAAAAGAATCTACATATATTTTTGAAAATATTTTTTTTGGAAATTAATTTTCAAACATATAAATAATGTTTGAAAAAAATAATTTTATTTAAAATATATTTTTATTAAAAAGTATCATAAAATATTATTTAATTTTTTTTAATTTTTTTGAATACATGGTTTTAAAATAAAATAGATTTACTACTAAGGAGAGAAACATGGTCAGATTTTCTTAAAATATTTTATTAATTATATTATATAAAAAAATAGTGGAATATGTTACCAATACACTAATATATCATGAATGACTACCGTATAAAAAAATTAAAGAGTTTTCTTGAGATATGTATCATAATATTTAATCAATGGATACAAAATCATAAAAAATCTCAATAATCGATGAGATTGTCGCAATAAACTATTTCCTCTTTTTAAACATTAAATCATAATACCGAAGAATTAATAACATTAAAAAGAATCTTAAAATGTCATTAAAATATGGATATTAATAATATATCATGTAAAATGGAATTATATACACCCCATAGAAAAATATTAGTGTGTAACATGAGATGTATATCAATGATGGAAAATAGAGACAAAAATTAAATTTTCAATTTGTTGAAATTTGAACCATAAAACACATGAAATAAATATAAAAAAATTGATATTTAAATACCCATAAATTTATTTTTAAGAAACATATAATAAATTCATCAGTATTACATACACCACATAAATGAAATGAGTGCAGAATAAGGAATAAGTCTCATAAAAATAAAATTGAGATGAGAAAACCCTTACCTAAAGAATTGAATTTCTTCATAAACATTCAAACCTCATGTATAATAAATTTATGTTTATTAAAAATATACCAAAAAAACATTTTTATATATATATTATATAATATTATTTTTTATGACTTTGCATTACATGTTTATTAACAACACTTTGTTAATGTTATGTTTCAGGTAATATCTACATTGTTTTTGTATATGTTTTGAGATTTTATTCTTGAACTTGTTAATTATATTATGGTTTAATTATTTATAAAAAGTAAAAAATGATATAAATATCATATATATTCGTTATATAATTATTTATAATAATATATTAATTCCAGAAATATGAAATGGAATACACCATTCATTGAGAAGGTAGGCTGTACGTACGCATGAACATTGTTTCTGTTTTTTTGTCAGATTGATAGAAAAAGTAATTTAAATAAATATATATATATATATATATTATCATTAAATTATAATTATTATTAAATACATATCAAATAATTTTACTAAACTCTTCCTTAACATATACTATTAATTGTGTGAACGAATCACATCGCTTTTAGGAGGCAGTAGTCCACACATCCATAAATGAATTTATTGTATTAACACAAAATAGAAAGTATGAAGGTATGATTTATAAGATAACAAAATAAGAATAAATACATCACAAATATCACAAATATCATATAAAATCTTCATGTATATAATAATTTCCACCCATGAAAGGTGGTGAAGTAAAAACGAACAACATCATTTTGTGAGGTGGTAATCGACTGTACACATGAACGGTTTGTTTGATACACATTAGATAAAAATGTGAGTACTTTTTGGTCTAAAAATAATAATAATAACATATTAGTATATTTATGATACTTATTATGTTATATAATATTGGAATTGTAATAATTTAGGTGATGAATAATGAGAATAAAACTAAAGAGCTTGTGGAAGGGTGTTGCCTCTTATTTGGGTAATTCTTTTTGGTTTGAACCAAAGGAATAACATGGATTTTTTTATGAAAAATTTAGGCTTCTAGGTTAAGAGGAGTATATTTGGGTTATAATTTGGGTAGATTTTATATGAGAAAAAGTGGCTTGAGAGGTTTAAGGAAGTGAGTGGGTGAGTTCCCTTTCATAGTGGAAGGGGAGTGACATTCTTGTAAATATAAAAATTTAAACAATATTGAGAGATCTCCCTTACATCATGTGAATCCAATAATTTGTCATTTTATGTAAAAGGATGGATATGTTATAAATATGGCCATAAAATGTATTTTTTTCATGTTTCTAGGGTACTTGGACACTTATGATAATGTTTAACCACTAAGTAAACTCATTTTTTCCATAATCAATGAAATTAATTTTTATTGAATTTACTAATATTTTTGGTCAAAAACTATGTTTAACTTATTTCAAATTAAAAATTATTATGATTAAAAATATGTAATTTATTTTTCAAAATAAAAAATTCATAAGGTGAAGAAATTAATTTAATATTAATCCCACATACATAATGATAAAGTGAGTTTTTAATGAAAAATGTTCTCAAAGTTTGAAATTTTTTTATATACAATTTCAATGTGAATTTGGTTCTAATGACCAAAATTGGATTAAATGATGTATTATTGAAATAATTATACGTTAGTACCAAATTAATATATAACATAAATATATAAATAAAATAGATGAAATATAATTTTTGAATTAATATTCATTATTTTTCACTATTCATTAGAAAATGAAACTTCTTAGAAAAATACAAAAAAATAACCAAATATAAACTTTTTATATTTTGATTTAAAAAATTAGTTTTTATAAATTAATTATTAAATTATTTTCATAAATTTATATTTAAAACAGGCTCACCATTAAAATATGGTAAAATTACATTTTAAAAAATAAATCATTACATTCCTAAAATTATATTTATTCTTATATTATACCTAAAAAATATTTTGGATCAGTATCAAAAAACAATTATTGAATATATAATATATAAATTTTATTGAAAACATTCATTAAAAGTGGTTTTTATAATTTAGTGGGATAATATGTTTTTGTACATAGGATTGCATTTTTCTAAGAAAAGTAATTTATTTTATTTTGAAATTGTTTTTACATTTATTTAGAACTAATTGAAAAAACACAGATTAATTTTATATACACGTGTAAATCATATTTTTAAAATTTATTTAATATTGTTCGTAACTTCCATTCTAATTGCTAGGTGGATTCTATAATACCATTCTATGAATTATATTAATAGTATATTATAGTTTTACAAAACTCGACCATGCGTGTAAGTCAAGATATCACAGGGACTCGATATTTGGTGAAATACAAGAAAAACATAGTGTTTAATGTACCAAAATCTAATGTAAGTATTTGGTAAAGTGAAATATTAACTTGGTGTTGAATATAAATCAATCAAAACATTGTTCCTTCATATAAAAAAATTATATTTAGTGTTATGTAAAAAGAAAAATATGAAAGAGTTAAATTAATTTGATTTTATTCAAAAAATATCGGGGAGTTATATTGGACCCCTGATCAGGTATGGGAAAATAATACACAGAAAAATAATCATCATCAGAAAAGTGGAGGGGGAGTTAAATTAATTTGTGTTTTTTCTATTGGGGGGGGGAATATAGGCATCACATCCCTAGAACTACACCATGTCTCAAGGTTCTTAAATATCACATGTGAGATTGAGTCATTGGAGGGAGAGTTACATCATGCATTTTGTGTGAACCCGCCATGAGTCATCCATGTTGTCATATTCATATCATGTAATAAACAAAGACTGCAAGATCACTCCATAATTTCCATATTTATTAAAGTCATAGACTGTCAAGGGGATTTAGTATAATAAATTCAACATGTCAAAGGGTCTTTTCAAGATTGGGACGACCTGTATACGAGTCTTCACAAGGAAAGTTTTCATGTCGATGATGCTTTACGTGATCGAGGAATAATTGTCTGGGGCCCTTCAAGAGATCAAAATGGCATGTCATGGGGGCTTTGCATGATTAGTAAATTTATCACACATGGTACATAACCCCTTATTATAAAAAATTGTATAACTATTCTTCACATAAGGGTACCATATTTTCCATCATTTATTTTATAAAGACTATGAATCTTGTCTATAGGTTGTTCATAAGGGCATCACATGATCAAAAAGGCAGGTCTGAAATCCTTTTCACGATGAAGGTTACATGTCCAGCGGCCTTCATATGACAAGGACAACATGTCCCTAGGTATTTGATAAGATCAATGGATTGGTCACATGGAATACATCTATCATTAGCCTAAAAATCAGTGTAACTCACTTTCCAATGAAGCTTCTACCTTTGTTCAGGCATTATTTTACCAATAGATTGATTGATTTTTAGGTGTTTTTGATTGAAATATCACAAAATTGAGAGAAATCACCATCCATTTTTCACATGATTACAAATTATCATCTAGAAGACTTCATGAGAATAGGAGGGCTAGTTGGAGGGGATTTTCATGATGATGAACAAATAACATGAATAACATGGCCCATTCGAGTGATGTCCTTAGGATCACACTATTCATATGAACTAAGCACCTAATCCCCATGTATCCATGATTCTAACTTCTTCCCTTTATAGAGAAAATAATACCTATGCATTAGGTATTTCTATAATCCTAAAGTTTATAATTCTTGTTTGGTGGGAATCTACAAATAAAAAAAATACATTCTGTTTAATATATTATATAGAACAAAATATATTTATGTTGTGTATTTTATAACAATATATAAATATATATAAAAGTAATAAATTAAAATATATTATTAATAAATTATATACACACACACATACATATATTAGATAAATATATATATATATATATTTATGTTATTTTATTAATATGTTAATAACAATATACTATTATATATATTTTATATTTTTTAAAATAATAAATTAGTTTATAAATAAATTATATATAAATATAATAAAAATACATTATTATTAATATATATATATTAATATTCATATTTATGTAATATATTATATAATTATGTATAATAATAATAATAATAATGAATAAAAATATATTATTAATAGATTATAGGAACATATATATACATACATATATTATTAGCTATATTTTTATAAAAGAATGTCTAAATTTGAAATTTTTATGGGAAAAATCTAAATTTAAAATTAGTTACATTTTAATACATTTCTAAAAAATGTGGCTAATTTATCCATATTATCCAGAAATTGTTTATAAATTCAACATTAACAATGAATTAAGAAAAAATATCTAAAAAGATGTTGATAAATGTATTTTTTTGTAGTTAATAAATTATAGGGTTAAAATTCAATGAAAAATATGTCAAACATTATAAAATATTGTCTCTCATTACACCCCCACACTTATGGTATTTCAATTTTGAGAAATACAATGAATTCAACCAAACAAAAATGATTATCCCGCCTAGTTATAAATACACAATCTAGAAAATAAGAAAAAAAACATTAATTGATTGACAAAAATATCATTCCACTTATGTAAATTTAATCCACTACCCCCAATTCTATTTTAATAAATGTTCAAGTTACTAGAGTGAAAATAAAATAGATTTTAGTGGAATTACGGTTTAATTAGGGGATCTTTCATTTATCCATTTTCATAGGTTCCTCATAAAAAATATCTATTTCAAACATTATTGATAAAACTAAAATGTAATTATTGTAATTCAATTTTCCCCTAATTTATCTTGGATCAATATTAACCTCACCCAAAACCATTCATTTTTGATAATTAAGCACTTATTAAATATTTCCTTTACATGAATTGTTCGAAACACTTATTAGTTGTAAAAATATATTTTATTAATCCCAAAACCAGTTCTTAGCTATCTCATAACATAATATAAGACCCCAAATTTGTCATTTTACTCATGTTTCAATGAACATTTATGAATTTCATTGGAATTTGATCTCTAAGGTATTGTTTTTCACAAAGTTATATTTACCTAGAATTATGTTTAAATCTTTAGTTTCCCCATGTTATAAATTTTATTTTATTTAAATATATTATATTACACTATTTTACACCATTATAAAGTAAATATTTTTAATGAAAACAGAGAGGAAAACTCATTTAACAAACCACTAAATTCTACTATTTCAAAATCAATTTACTCCCTTAAAACTAGAATAAAAATTTACACATGGAAGAACAACTTTGGGACTAAATTTCCTTTCCTAAGAACGTTAAAAAAATAAAAAAAATAAAACAAAACATCATGAATGATTATTAAAAATATTATAAGAATATAATTTCCATTATTTTGTTATTTTATTTTAGGCAAAAAATAATAATCTTTTTATATCTTAAGATATTTTTACTATCCCTTATAGTTATCTTAGAGAGAACCTATAATTAATTCTTACATGGATTTGTTAAGGAATAACATAATGAAAAATAATTATTTGGACTTTTGTGATGGAAATAGACAACATGATGATTATTATTCATATTCACCAGGGAGGAGAATGGACTCCCCCATTGGTTAATTTAAAAAATATTCTTAAAACTACTTTGTCCATTTTACATACACCATAAAGGGATGTTTTGATCAAATCCTTTTGATCTTAACTACAATGAAGACAAATATATTAGTCACTATAAATATTAAATTCCTCTTGAAATAAAGTTTACAATACTTGAGATTAATTATAGAAGATCATAGAAACAATTTTTATCAATCATGGATGTCTATTTTATGAATTATTCATTCAAGAAATAATCTCGATTTTTCCTTGTATAGTGGGAGTTCTTATAATCTTCACTTATCATCTCCTCTGGTTCTATAATATAGAGCTTCCTTTTCTCTCAATCCTTACCTAATTCCATATTTAATTTGTTTACAGCCTAATATGCATTGTGATCTATCTCAATAGTAAAGTGAAAACTCATTCCATAAACTATTATATACGGGTACATACTTTTGGGTGTTTTGAAGGAAATATGTATGACCACATTACAACCTATAATTTATTTCTCCAATCATTCTAGTTGGGATGCACTTTCATTTCTAGAATCCTTATTTTTTTATATTTTACACCTTATATTTTTGATTTGTTTGCGGGTGGTATGTAGTTGATGTCTTATTCTAAATTCCATATTTTTTCATGAGGGATTCCATGAACTGGTTACAAAATGTTTTCCAAGATCACTAATTATTTCATAGGGGACTCTGAACCTATAAAAATCATTTTATCTCAAAAAATAATGAAAAAATATTTTATTATTAGTTTTAGTTTCTTGTACCAAAATCTATTTAGAAACATTTTATATTACAAGTAAGATATATGAAAATCCAAAAGATACCAGAAATGTGCCCTTGAAATCTAATCCCCATACATCAAATATTTTAAAAAAATAAAAGGCTATCATATGATTTTTGATCATTTATAAATTCATCTAGTAAGTTAATTATTGAGATATTATTTGATAAATTCTATTTTATTTATAAATTTATGTCAAAAACAAACCAATTTCAATTTTTTGGGTTGTTCTTTGTTGTATAAAGTGTCATACACATGAATGTTTATGACAAAATAAAAGTACAGATGTTACCTCTTCCTCTCATATACATCTATAAATCAAATCGTCACTATAAAGTTTCCATAAATAAGAATCCTCTAAAACATAATGTTTTGATTCCAATTACAACATATGAGTTTGATGTGTAGAAGAGTTGAAAAGTACCTTTTATGTGACCATTTAATTCCTGAAGTTATCAAACCATGGTACTTGGTTTAATTTACATATCTTCTCACCTAAGAGAGAGTCATACAGGGTTATCTTAGTTGGTGTTTATACCTCAAATGTTTAGGGGAAATATGCTAATGTGTTATGCAACTAAATTCCCACAATCATTATCCTCTATATTTAAGTTGAATTTTTAGAAAAGCGTCATCTATTTCACCAATATTGGATTTGTGTAGACCTTATTTATCAAATATATAAGATCCACATTATCATAAAAATGGTATCTTTACTTCATATAAAACATGAATGACATTTATTTAATGAAACAATAATATCCAAGAAATATTTCTATATTAGTGTAGAGTTTATTTAAGTTATTCTTAGTGTTTTTGAAGTATAAGGTTTCACATGTGAAATCCTATTAATCAATTGAGAAATAATATCTCCCCTCCCATATTGTAGGCATCGAAAAACACATAAAAATGTTTATTCTAGGTTGGTGGATTGATTATAGGGGTTGTGGTTGGGATTTTATAGATATTTCTAAAAGGTAACCTATATGATTCATCAAACAAAAAACTAATTTCCTACTTATATAGGTTGGTTAAAGGAAAATATTTTTTTTCGAGAATCCTTAATATTTTTTTATAAAATTCATTATGACCTAAAAAGGATCTAATATGATTCACCATGGTGGGGTAAGGTAATATAGAAATGATATCAACTTTGTTCTTATAAGCATTAATTCCTTCCTTTGAAATTACATAGACCCAACAATTACATTTTTCCCTATTAAATTACATTTTTCAAAATTAAAAACCATTTTTTCGCATTATATATATATATTTTAAAAAATAAATACTTTAAGTTCAATTTTCAATGAATAATAATTAAAATATAATATCATCAAGAAATAACTCTCAGAATCCAATCTAAAAAATACTTACTATATAACATTGTAAAGTAAAAATAGGATTTCATAACCCAGATGGAATCCATTAGTATAATAAAATACCAAAAGGGATAATACAATGTAGTTGTCTTCTTGGTCTTATGAAGAAAGGAGGACTTAAAAATGACTTGAAAACCCTTTAATAAAACAATAATGGCCTTTCCTAGTTGGTATATCTTACGTTTTATCTTTAAAAAGGATAGGAAAATGGTTTTTTCTGGTAACATGGTTCAATTTCCTATAATCTGTGTAGACCCTCTAGAAATTATAAATCCTATTGAGAATTAGCTCATTACTATTATTTTTCACAATGGTGAATGTAGTTTTTCAGGCACAATTTGAATGGGGATAACCCAGTGAGAATCTAAATTAGGGTATATGATTCCAACTCTTAACACCCTTTCAATTTATTTTTTCACAGCTCCTGTAAGGGTCAAATTAAATCTTATTTGGTATTATCTTATAGGTTTTGACTCACTTTATAGGAGAATAAAATGAAAACATGTTCAGAGACTAATCCTGAGGATGTTTCCTAATAACCATCATATGCCTCTAGCAATTTATTTTAAAATATCTATTAATTGGTGTAATTTATTAGGATTTAAAATTTTTGAAATTATGAAAGGTAATTTTCAATTTTCTTTAATAAATACATTTTTAAAATTAAAGGGAAATAACTTCAGTTATAGTTTAGGGGGGTGTTATAATTATTTTTCAATTTAGTGTTATCCATGATTGAGACCAGTATATATAGAGTAGAAGTGAAAGTGTCAGATTTTAGTAGTTCATTAAATTATTCTACATCTAAATCCTAAAATATATTACTAAGAAGATCAATTTATATATTTAACTCATTTTTAAAAACATATTCATTATAAAATAAAGGCGACTCTTTGGATTCTCTTAATTAGATCATTTCATCTAAAATTTGAATATATTAGATAGAATAATAAGGAATTTTAGAGTGATAAAGTGTAAACATATGTTTCTTATCTTGAAGGAATTTAATTTAATATAAAATAGTCTAATTTATAGTTTCCTATAAAAAATACACTGAAAATTTCCACTTATGTAAATTTATTATGGTTTTAGCTTTATTTCGAAATTTACTGCCTAAAATGATAGTGGAATGGCCTGTACCTCTTTCTTCTTCCTTGAATAATATGAGAACATCAGTTATAAATAGTAGTCCTTTCACTCTTACCAATTTTTTTTATATAACTCTTATAGGGTAGGAAATGGTTTGGCTAGATATTTCTTTAACCACTTTATTTACCTTTTGTTCTCCTTCCTACATGGAAGAATAAACAAAGGGATTCATCACTTTGATTTAATCTCCCAAATAACACAATGCATTAGAGAAGGTAAGATCTCCTGTGGTGTAAGGGACAATGAAAGTACCTGATCCTAGATAATTTTATGTAGTGGTGGGGTTATTTGAGAATAAATATTATTAGATAGGTTTACATTATCATATACATGATGTTTCATACACTTGGTGCACATATCCTTGAGAAACATTTCATACATTTCAATTTGGGGGGATCACATACAATAAAGGGATGTTAACTTCTAATTTATTAAATATTTCCATCTTTTATTATTATTGTGACAATTAATTGTTATTCTTGGGTGGGATTATACATTTTTTGAATGGAGCTTGGGGTTGATATAGACCCTCTATGTTGGATTTTTCCCTATCCCTTATCACTAATTAAAACTTCAATGTAATATCCACTTCTTGTTCCACATTGGATGGTTCTTCATATTCGTTAGGCTATCCACTTCAAGATTTAGCTTTCCTTAGTTTTTCATCATTTCTTATAAAATTATTTTTAATAATTAAAGAGAAATAAATAACCTTACCTTTGGGGGTAGGAGTGGATTGGTTGGTGAGATTACATAATCCATGATTGACTAGGTTGTATAAAATGATAAAAATTTCTCAAAATAACCATTTTCCCTTCTATTTTGATCTGTGATTTGTGAGGGTAAATTTTAGGTTTTTATAAGACTCCAAATTCTATATTAGTAGGTCTTTCATTAGGGGTTATTTTTTATTTCATTACTCTTAGATTATAGAGTGCTTGGAAACATTACTTTAGAAAAGTTTTTTATGGAAAGGATATTGAAAATCCTACTAGAAAGGTGGCCCCATTGGATATCATTTTCTTTATTTATATTAATTATTTGAGTAATCCTTGAATACTTGATTTCTTGTTAGTTGTTG
Source organism: Viscum album (assembly GCA_963277665.1). Lineage (NCBI taxonomy): Eukaryota > Viridiplantae > Streptophyta > Magnoliopsida > Santalales > Viscaceae > Viscum > Viscum album. Next base: position 1,830,412,262 of record OY728136.1, read on the forward strand.
GTACTATCTTTGATATATGGTTTCACAGTTCTCAGTTTCTTGCACTTATGAGATTCCATCAGTGAAATTCTCTAGGAAATGGAAGAGTTGGAACACTAGAGGGGGAGTGGATAGAAATGCTTGTTCAATTGTAATTTTATCTCATGATAGGTTAGTTCTTACTTTTTTGTTTCAAATAAGGGACATTTTTAACATTTTACCTAATTCACTCCTTTAGTAGTGTATATTTCATCGAATTTTATATAGTGTTATGAGATCCTCTCTACTAGTTTTCTTGCTTCAACATGTGATTTTTCAATCAGTGATCCTTTAAGAAAAGAATAAAACTATATTTTTTCATTATCATGTAGTCCTTGGTAAAATAATACTAGAAATGGTGGTATTAATCTTTTTTATTTGGTAAAGATGATGTTAGTCTCTTGAATATCACTGAAAACACATATAGTGTTTCTCCACCTTATTTATTGATCTATTTAATCGCTTATCTTAACTCTGTACTCCTTGATGTTGGAAGCATTTTTAGAGGAATTCCCTCTGAAGTTATCACTAGATAGTGAATTATACAGGTTATTGGTTATACATCTATTCTTTTAAAAATCCTTCTATGTAGAATAGAAAGACTTTCCAATTGATTTATGCCTCAGGGACTCCTCTAGGTTCAAACATTTTTCACACATATAGAAATTGATTAAAAATACTATTGGTAGAATCTATTTAAAAACCATGAAACATAGATAGTAACAACATCATTCCATTTTTAAGATCAAAATCATGATGATTATTTAGTTATAATAGCCATTTTTTATTATTAAAGTTAGGTGAATTTAACTATCTGATATTAATATTCAGTTAAGTAAAATTGAAATGTACTGAAAAGTCCTTATATTTTTTAATTATATGGAATTATAATGAGGCTGCAAAAATTGATGACATCTGATTCCAAGGCCCAAAGTCCTCGAAATGATCCTTCTATAAAAATTATTAAGGTTTAAATTGCGTGAGGGAGCTGTTTTTCAGAAAAAGTGGAATAACTATTAAAAGGGTGTTTGGATAAAAAATCCGAGGGAACCATTATAGTCAGGATAATGGTTTTACACATGGAATGACTTAAATTTATTCAGTACAGGCCTCTAGTGGGAAAACCAAAAAATTTAATAACCATAAATAAAATTATGATATAAAATTATTTTATTCTTCAAATGCTTATAACGCACAAATGGTGAATCAGATTAAAAATCTGAGACCACCGCTGAACACATAAGGGTATTCTTTCATTAGGAAGAAACTAAAATTGTCCGGTGTGGGCCACCAGTGGAAGTTAGTTTTAGGCTATAAAAAAATTAATCATGTGACAATTATTTTGTTGCAAAATCCTTAACTTCTTACAATAACTCAGAATTAATATATGAAAGTACCATTGAGCTCGTGAGGGAGTTTTCTCCTAAGTCAGAGCCTAAACATGACCAACACTAGTTGAGGGTGACTATTAATAATTTTTGATCATTTTTAAGGTACGTTTAGTAAACACGCGTGTAGAATTTTTTATCTTTTGAACCGGTTCTCAGATTAAAAATTTGAGGGCACCATTGAATGCGTAGTTCCGGGATTAACTTAGGGGAGGAAAAACATTGACCACAGTTGGTCGGATGAGAAAGTTAGATTTTATGTTTTTTAAAGAAATAATAAAATAACAAAATATTGCTATTTTATTTTCCTTTTTTCCCACTACCTATTGAGAAAAGATGGCGAGGAATGCAGAGGTAGTTAGAATTTTAATATGGGATATTAAATGCCTTGTTATTATTTGGTTTCATAACCACCACTTGTGTAATTAATGTGGCACATTAATTACGTTAATTAATGAACCTCATTAATTCCTCATTGTGTTGCCCACCCTTTTACCCCTATATTTAAATGGGGATTGGGGTAGAGTTTTTGACATGACTTCATCAAGTGAGGATCTTTGGAAAAGTGACGCGACGTATTCCGTTGATGGGGAACAAAATCTTGGATGTCGTTGGAGGGATCAAACTGGGAGCGATGAACACTACTGGCTTCAACAAATCATGGATTCTACTTCCACCACCACGATGTCTCCAATGATTCTCGAGGTAGGGGTTGTATTTTAATTCAAGAAATTCCCACGATTCTTCTCCTTGTTCATGAATTTGCAGGTGGTCATTGTGAAGGATTTGAATGAGGTTTATCATTATTTTTAATGTGATGTATAAAATACTCCCACTTGTCATAATGCTAACACGGAGGGTGTGCACAAAATGAACAAGACCCATATAAGGCCCCAACCTTAAACCTTACTTAATATTGAGTTATTAAAATATTACACATTGAGGATCTTTTCAGGTTTAGAGTTTTAGATAATTAGATCATAAAACTTGCATTACATTCCACATTTAAACAAAGTGGTTACATAAAGATAGTATTCTTATTTCCCATAAATGGAAACATATTTAAAATAAAACATGGATTCTTTCTTGACACTTCCTTGACACTATCATCATATCATGTACCTTTCCCTTGACCTGTGAAAAACATTTCAACAAAGACTTGGGATGAGTATAAAAAGCTCAGTATGGGTTATATAAAAAAAATATGGAAAGGAAACATGAGTTCATATATACATAAGAATGAAATAATATTTTACCCATAAAACATAAGTACATTATCATACCTCATCAAATCATGAATAAATCATATAAATCATAAGACATAAAGGTAACTTGAGGCATTGATAACATTCTTACATAGGGAGTAACCCTCTTGGTTACGTTTGGAATACCCATCAAGGTATATTCCATAAATCTCTTTAGAGAAACCATAACATTTAACTCATTCGCATTAACCAATGCATTGGAGAGCAATATCAGGCTCACCCGCCCTTAGTTTATCACGGAACCACCCGTCTTCATAATAATGCCCAAGAACCTCAACATAATCGTATCACATAAGACATGCATAAAGGAAACATAACATTTCCACCTTTCAATCCCAAGATATAAATACAACACATTGATATAAAAACATTATGAAAACCATTTTCAATACCAAAATAAAATAAAAGTAAAACATGGTATTTATTTTTCTTTTAAAAAGAAGGTATGGCTTGTAGAGGAAGCCGAAACTCAAATAATGGTCACGGCGGCGGAGAAGTCGTTGTCGCTGCATACGTACGACAAAAACATTCCCTTTTGTCGTTTAGTAAACGCTTCGTATAAAAAAGATTCCTTTTGAATAAACGTAAAAGTCAAAGGGGTTTATACACCATATAAAAGAAGGTTGTGTATAAAACCAAATATGCCTCAATGAAAGGAGATTGAGACGAAGTCCCATACCTAGGGTCCGACTTGACTCGGTCGTTCTTTAATCTCCTGAATAACAAATATGAGTTAATTTCTACTTGTTTAAGAACCTTTTTCAAGTTCATTATTCCTTTTATATCACTTATTGCCATGTCATGAACACTATGTAATTATTTAAGTTAATAACGGTCGTTTTAACGATCATTGGTACGTGAGTAAAAAAAGCCCTTTATAATTACAAGTTGTTCATGTATCCATTATATCCAGAATGGTATTCATGATGTAGATATCATATATGTCATATATATCCAGTACATGCATGCATTTATAATATTACATAATCATTTAGAGGTAAGAAATAAAATGCACCGTTCATGGAGACGGTAAGCCGTACATACGCATGAACGCTACTTTCATTTATATTTCGTATTTTATAGAATGGAATCATAATGATATAAAGGTATATTATAATTCCAGTATAATATCATATATAATATCATAGTTCCATCCTTTATACGTACCACATATGGTATTTAACGAATCAAATCACTTTGAGGGGGCGGTAGTCCGCACTTCCTTAAATGATGATATCGGGTTTACCCATAATGGAAACCATAAAGGTATGCCCAAAATGAAAATACATAATATTAAGGAAAAAATAAACATATTATATATCATATATAAATATAGTTTCATCTTAATGTCCACCTTTTAAGGTGTTAAAAGAATGTTTAACAATCATCGTTTCGGGAGGCATAAATTCACCATCCACGGAAACAGTATGTCCTTTATCCATTAGATGTAGGTGTGTGTAAGTGTATCTCAAATACTTCTTATAAAAACATACTAGTATATTTGAGATACTGGATTTGTTACAAAATAAATGAATAAAAATAGTTTAGGGGGTTGGAGAAGCAAAATAAAACAAAAGGACTCAAGTGAAGACATTACCTTAAAATCGGGTAACTCCCTTTGGTTTGAGTTCAAAGGCTTCCTTGGGAAGACTTATACCCAAAGTGAGGCTTCAAGGAGTAATATAGGGAAGTGGAGAGACAAAATGGGCAGGGGTTGGCCGAGCCAATGGCTTTGGAAGTGTGGGTAAGGAGGTAGAGGTGGGGGCCTTTTATAAGAGGAGAGGAGGGGCACTCTTCGAAAGTAAAGAAATGTTACTTTATTTTCAAATGGGTTTCAGATTTTAAAGGTCCCACATTGATATAATTCGAGTATAAGGTGATAAGGGTTCGAAATATACCCACCCAATAGGTTTTGGACATGTGTAGGTCTTAGATTTTACATTATCCTTCCATTTTATTTAAATCGTCAAATAATGAGGTCATCACTGCATCATTATGATGTCATAAATAATTTAATTTATTTAATGTCTAAAAATTATAAAAAAATACTATGATGTAGAAAATCTCTTTAGATTTCCAATTAATATTTATAGTCCAAAAGATAATTTATGTAGAAAAAATTAAAAATATTTTACTTAGGTGATACATTCTTTGTTACATTTAACATTCTTTAAGAATAAAAAGATAAAAAGACACTTTCTCACAAAAGTGATTCCATGGGGCCCCCAAGTTTGGAACAAGGCATCCCATGGTCGGCCATGAGAAAACCATTAGCTTTAGGACACATTATGGTGTCATTTTGTATTATTATGATATTATTTTATTATCCTTAACTACCCGATTACTCATTAATCAAGATAATTAAAGATAATTACCGTCGTTACTATTCATAATGTCCAAAAAAAAAGAGTCCTAATTACATAATTTGGACCTTATGATTCCAAATATGTAATCCATTTTACCAAATTCCAACCACATAAATTGCAATAATTTATTTAAAAATAATTCCCGTTGTCAGAACAAATAGCATGTTTTTTTGAAACAATATCTAGGAAAAGTTTGGCATTAGTTTATGACCAATTTCAATGTGAAATTAATCCTAATGATCACCATTGGATTCAATGGTAAAAATATATTCAGATTACAGTTTAAGACCAATTAAAAATATAATCTAACCATATAATAAAATTAAATGAAAAAGTAGTTTTGATGTAAAATGCAGTATTTTTCACCATTCATTAAAAATGATCATTGTCAGAAAAATACCAAAACATTATCCAATGTAAATTTCAATGTCCCAATCATAATGAATATGTTTATTTTGAAAAATATATATTATAAAATTGTCAAAAGTTTGATTTAAAAATGGTTTTCCATCAAAAGGTAGTAAAACAATCTTTTAAGAATATTAGTGTATTCCATGCTTAAGATTGGATTTATTTTCATTTTAAGACTCTAAAACACTATCTAATTCATTAATAGACATAGATAAAAATAACTATTATTCATTACTTACTTGGGATGTTACATCCTTCCCCCCTTTAGAAAATTGCGTCCCCGTATTTTATTTACTTATCAAATAAATGGGGGTACTTATCCCTCATTGCCTTTTCAGATTCCCATGTTGCCTCTTCCATCCTGTGGTTTTTACACAAAACCTTTACCTGATTAATCACCTTATTCCGTAACACTTTCTCCCTCTGGTCAAGAATCTGGACCTGTTGTTCCTCATAAGATAGGTTCTCTTCCAGCTGAAATACCTCTGGACTCAAAACATCAGATGGATCTGGAATGTACTTTCTCAGCATCGAAAGATGAAAAAGATTGTGTACCTGAGATAAAATCGGAGGTAAAGCCACCTGGTATGCAACTGATCCAACTCTCTCCAGAATTTCATATGGTCCAATGAACCTTGGACTCAGCTTTCCTTTCTTACCAAATCACATCACACTTTTCCATGGTGAGACTTTGAGAAAAACATGATCACCTACATCAAAAGTTAGATCCTTCCTCCTGTTGTCTGCATAACTCTTCTGCCTACTCTGAGCTGTTCTCATGTGTTTCTGTATCAGCTGAACGTTTTCTACCAACTCTTCTACCAATTCTAGTCCCATCAACTTCCTTTCACCCACTTCATCCTAGAAAGCTGGAGTTCGACACCGCTTCCCATATAATGCCTGAAATGGTGCCATCTGTATACTGGAATGAAAACTGTTATTATATGAAAATTCAACCAAAGAAAGATGTTGGTACCAAATTCCCTGATAATCCATCTAACAAGCTCGTAGAATATCCTCCATGGTCTGAATGGTTCATTACGACTGCCCATCTAATTGAGAATGAAAAGCTGTACTAAAATTTAATTCAGTACCCAACGACTTCTGAAGGCCTTTCCAAAAGTTAGAAGTGAACCTGAGATCACGGTCAGATACAATGGAGAGAGGAACTACATGTAACTTGACTATCTCTTTAAGATACAAACGGGAAAGTTGATCTAGGGAAAAAGTATCTCGTATAGCAAGGAAATGAGCATATTTAGTCAAGCAATCAACAATATCATAGATTGCATTATTACCTCGAGATGTCTTCGGTAATCCCACAACAAAGTCCATGGATATATTCTCCCATTTCCACTGGCACTGGTAAAGGATGAAGCATCCCTTTCAGTAACTGCCTCTCTGCTTTAACCTGCTGACAAGTCAAACACTTCACAGTAAAATCAGCAATATATCTTTTCATTCCATCCCACCAGTAATACTCCCGCAGATTTCTGTAAATCTTTGTACTTCCAGGATGAACTAAAAATAGAGAACTATGAGCTTCATATAACAACTCTCTCTTCAACTGTGAATCACAAGGCACACCCAATCTATTCCCAAATCTCAAAACTCAATCATTATCAATGTTGAATTCATGCAACTTACCTTTCTGAACCAGCTCTACCTTTTTCTGCAACTCACTGTCTTGCTTCTGTGCTTGCTTGATTCTATCTGATAGAGATGATCTCACTGATACCTGAAAAAAAACATAAGAACATCTAGCACCAACAACTTCTATGCCAAAGTTCATCAAATCCCTAACCAAAGGATCACGTTCCAAACACAACATTGCTAATGAAGCATTACTTTTTCGACTCAAAGTTTCAACCACTTTATTTTCTTTTCCCGGATGGTAATGAATTGTACAATCATAATCCTTGATTAATTCCAGCCATCTCCTCGGTCTCATGTTCAATTCTTTCTTGATTGAATATATACTTTAAACTTTTGTAATCGGTATATATTTCACACTTTACTCCATACAAATGATGCCTCTAAAATTTTAATGCAAAAACAACAGCAGCTAATTCCAAATCATATGTAGGGTAATTTACCTCATGAGTTTTCAACTAACGTGAAGCATAAGCAATTACCTGATCATTCTACATTAGGACACAACCAAGTCCTTTCAATGAAGCATCACTGTATATAACAAACTCACCATTCCTGGAAGGTAGTGCCAAAACTGGAGTATTCACCAATCTTCTTTTCAATTCCTGAAAACAATCATCACATTATTTTGTCCAGATAAACTTAAAACCCTTCCGAGTTAGCTTAGTTATTGGACTAGATAACCATGAAAAATTTCTAACAAACCTTCGGTAATAGCCTGCCAAACCAAGGAAACTACGAATCTCTGTTACATTTGTGGGTCTTGGCCATTCTTTAACAACCTTTTTTTGCAGGGTCAATAGTTATCACATCTTTTGAAACAATGTGACCAAGGAAAGAAATTTTTTGCAACAAAAACTCGCACTTACTGAATTTTCCATATAGTTTCTTTTCTTTTAAGGTTTGAAAGATAACCCTTAAATGTCTTTCATGCTCCTCTTTACTTTTAGAGAACACCAAAATATCATCAATGAAAACCACCACAAACTTATCCACGAACTCATGGACAATTTTATTCATTAAGTCCATGAATACAATAGGTGCATTGGTCAGCCCAAAAGGCATTACTACAAATTCATAATGGCCATATCTTGTACGAAACGCAGTCTTCGGAACATCTGATTCCTTTACCTTCAGCTGATGGTACCCCGATCTCAAGTCAATCTTTGAAAAATACTGATCCCCCTGGAGCTGATCAAAAAAATCATCGATATGAGGCAAAGGATATTTGTTCTTAATAATGATATTATTCAAGGCCCTATAATCAATGCAAAGTCTCATTGATCCATCTTTCTTTTTAACAAACAAGACATGAGCACCCCATGGTGATGTGCTAGGTCGAATGAAACCTTTCTCTAATAAATCTTGAAATTGCTCCTTCAACTCTAAAAGTTCAATTTGAGCCATTCGATAAGGGGGTTTTGAAATTGTCTTAGCATCAGGAACTAAGTCAACAGTAAACACAACTTCCCGATCTGGTATTATTCCAAGAAACTCATCAGGAAAAACATCAGGATACTCATTTACCACTGGCACATCATTAATCTGAACAGTTTCTTTATTTTCAACGATGTGTTCAAGGTAACATTCATTTCCATCTTTTACAAGTTTTTTGGCCTCTTGATATGTTATCAATAGTAAGGGTTTATTCATGTACACAAACTGAAAGTCTTTCTGAGAAGAAACTTCTTTAGCTCTATATTCAATCTTAGCATGGTAAATAGAGAGCCAATCCATACCTAGGATAACATCAAACTATACTAGAGGTAGAACAATAAGGTTTGCAAGTAGGTTCTTTCCACAGATAAGGATAGGAAGATTCTTATAAATTTTTTTTGCCTCAACATTTACCCCAGGTGTTTTTACCACAAGTTTATGAGTCATTTCGTGAGATGGTATTCCCATTTTACTAGAAAAGGTTTCAGAGATGAAAGAATGTGTAGAACCCGAATCAAACAACACACTGGCATAATCTTAAAAAACAAACAAACTACCTGATACAACTTCATTTGATGGCCCGACATCTGATGAAGTAGTTGCAAAGGATTTCACCACCCCTTTTTGCTTGTAGTCTAACTGTTTCCCATCACTCAAGCTCTTTGTCGGACACTCATTTGCATAGTGACCCATCTCATTGCACTTAAAACATTTCACAAACTGTAAATCAAATGTGGTCTTACTGTCACCTTGATCTTTTTCAGTGCAATCACGAGCCTTATGTCCCATCTTACCACATTGGTAGCACTTTCCAAAATTCAGAAGGCATTCCCCAGCATGCCTTTTGCCACATTTATCACAAACTGAAAACTTAGTTTTCTTACCATCATACTTTTTTGAATAATTCTTACCTTTCTCCTGCCACCTCGGTCTCTTCTTCTGTTGGTTGTTATAGAACACTTGATCGTCGGAAAACTCCATTTACACCTTCTTAGCACATAGAACAAGCTTTTCATAACTTTTAAACTCATGAGAATCTAATGCCCTTCGCTATTTTGGCTTTAATTCTGAGTAAAAACGGTTGATTTTACTATTAAGGTCTCGAATAAAATTTGGAGCATACCTTGCCAATCGAGTGAACCTTTCTTCATAGGCAGCCACTGAGTCTTCCTCTTGCATCAATTCCAAGAATTGATTTTCCATCCTAAGTCGAACAGCCTTAGGAAAATACTTCTCAAGAAACATACCTTTGAATTCATCCTAGTCAAGAGAATCAATCTCATCAGCGTCTCTGATATTTTTAACCATAGACCACCACTCATCTGCCTCACCCTATAAACGGTAAATAGAAATACTAACATTTTGATTGTATGAAAACCCCATGACATTGAAAATCTTCTCTAATGCTTTAATCCACCCTTCAGCTAACACATGGTCAGCTGATCCTCTAAATGATGGGGGATTTTGCCTCATGAAATGTTCCACCACTGACATGTTCCTCTGCGGTTGATCTGGCTGATCTTGTGCATGGATACCACCACCATTTATCGCTTGAGTCAACTGCGCCATTACTGCAACAAACTATTCGGTTCCAATTCCGACCATCTCAGGATGCTGATTTGGAAGGTTATTTCCTTCTGTATGCCTTCCTAGCACTTCTTCCATGTTTCCTCTACAGAAAACCATTCTGAACAAACATGTCTTAGATGAAGAAACATGGTAATCTTAAAATGCTATATCATTTCAAAAAAAATATTTTTGGATAATCATTTAATATAATTCTAACTCCTAAAGTTATCTAAACTGACCTCGGATACCAACTATAAGGCCCCATCCTTAAACCTTACTTAATCTTGAGTTATTACAAGATTACACATTGAGGATCTTTTCAGGTTTAGAGTTTTAGAGAATTAGATCATAAAACTTGAATTACATTCCACATTTAAACAAAGTGGTTACATAAAGATAGTATTATTCTTTCCCATCAATGGAAACATATTTAAAATAAAACATGGATTCTTTCTTGACACTTCCTTGACACTATCATCATATGATGTACCTTTCCCTTGACATGTGAAAAACATTTCAAAAAAGACTTGGGATGAGCATAAAAAGCTCAGTATGGGTTATATACAAAAATATGGAAAGGAAACATGAGTTCATATATACATAAGAATGAAATCATACTTTAACCATAAAACATAATCCCTTTAACATACCTCATCAAATCATGAATAAATCATAGAAATCATAATACATAAAGGTAACTTGAGGAATTCATAACATTCTTACGTAGGGAGTAACCCTCTTGGTTACGTTTGAAATACCCATCACAGTATATTTCCTAAATCTCTTCGGGGAAACCCTAACGTTTCACTCCTTCGCGTTACCCAATGCATTGGAGAGCTATATCGGGCTCACCTGCCCTTATTTTATCACGAAACCACCCGTCTTCATAATAATGCCCAAGAACCTCAACATAATCATATCACATAAGACATGCATAAAGGAAACATAACATTTCCACCTTCCAATCACAAGATATCAATACAACACATTGATAAAAAAACATTATGAAAACCATTTTCAATACCAAAATAAAAGAAAAGTAAAACATGGTATTTATTTTTCTTTTAAAAAGAAGGTATGGCTTGTAGAGGAAGCTGAAACTCAAATAATGGTCACGATGGCGGAGAAGTTGGTGTCGCCGCATACGTACGACAAAAACATTACCTTTTGTAATTTAGTAAACACTTCATATAAAAAATATTCCTTTTGAATAAATGTAAAAGTCAAAGGGGTTTATACACCATATAAAAGAAGGTTGTGTATAAAACAAAATATGCCTCAATGAAAGGAGATTGAGACGAAGTCCCATACCTCGGGTCTGACTTGACTCGGTCGTTCTGTAATCTCCTAAATAATAAACATGAGTTAATTTCTACTTGTTTAAGAACCTTTTTCAAGTTCATTATTCCTTTTAGATCACTTATTGCCATGTCATGAACACTATGTAATTATTTAAGTTAATAACGGTCGTTTTAACGATCATTGGTACTTGAGTCAAAAATAAGCCCTTTATAATTACAAGTTGTTCATGTATCCATTATATCCAGAACGGTATTCATGATGTATATATCATATATGTCATATATATCCAGTAAATGCATGCATTTATAATATTACATATTCATTTAGAGGTACGAAATGAAATGCACCGTTCATGGAGACGGTAAGCCGTACGTACGCCTGAACGCTAATTTCATTTCTATTTCGTATTTTATAGAATGGAATCATAATGATATAAAGGTATATTATAATTACAGTATAATATCATATATAATATCATAGTTCCATCCTTTATACATCCCACATATGGTATTTACCGAATCAAATCACTTTGAGGGGGCGGTAGTCCGCACTTCCTTAAATGAAGATATCGCGTTTACCCATAATGGAAACCATAAAGGTATGCCCAAAATGAAAAATAAAGAAGTTTTAGGAAAACATAAACATATTATATATCATATATAAATATAGATTCATCTTAGTGGCAACCTTTTAAGGTTTTAAAAGAATGTTGAACAATCATCGTTTCGGGAGGCATAAATTCACCATCCACGGAAATAGTATGTCCTTTAACTATTAGATGTAGGTGTGTGTAAGTGTAGCTCAAATACTTCTTATAACAACATCCAAGTATATTGATGATACTGGAGTTTTTACAAAATAAATGAATAAAAAGAGTTTAGGGGGTTGGATAAGCAAAATAAAACAAAAGGACTCAAGTGAAGACATTACCTTAAAATCGGGTAACTCCCTTTGGTTTGAGATCAAAGGCTTCCTTGGGAAGACTTCATCCCAAAGTTAGGCTTCAAGGAGTAATATAGGGAAGTGTAGAGACAAAATGGGAAGGGGTTGGCCGAGGCAAAGGCTTTGGAAGTGTGGGTAAGGAGGTAGAGGTGGGGGCCTTTTATAAGAGGAGAGGAGGGGCACTCTTGGAAAGTGAAGAAAAGTTACTTTATTTTCAAATGGGTTTTGGATTTTAAAGGTCCCACATTGATATAATTCGAGTCTAAGGTGACAAGAGTTCGAAATATACCCACCCAATAGGTTTTGGACATGTGTAGCTCTTAGATTTTACATTTTCCTTCCATTTTTTTTATATCGTCAAATAATGAGGTCATCGCTGCATCATTATGATGTCATAAATAATTTAATTTATGTAATGTCTAAAAATTATAAAAAAATACTATGATGTAGAAATTCGTTTTATCATTCCAATTACTATTTATAGTCCAAAAGATCATTTATGTAGACAAAATTAAAAATATTTTACTAGGTAATTCATTCTTTGTTACATTTAACATTCATTAAAAATAAAAAGATAAAAAGTCACTTTCTCACAAAAGTGATTCCATGGGGCCCCCAAGTTTGGAAAAAGGCATCCCATGGTCGGCCATGAGACAACCAGTAGCCTTAGGACACATTTTGCTGTCATTTTGTATTATTATGATTTTATTTTATTATCCTTAACTACCAGATTACTCATTAATCAAGATAATTAAAGATAATTACCGTCGTTACTATTCATAATGTCCAAAAACAAAAGAGTACTAATTAAATAATTTGTACCTTATGATTACAAATATGTAATCCATTTTACCAAATTCCAAACACATAAATTGCAGTAATTTATTTAAAAATAATTCCCGTTGTCAAAACAAATAGCGGGTTTTTTTGAAACAATATCTATGAAACGATTGGTATTAGTTTATGACCAATTTGAAAGTGAAATTAATACTAATGACCACCATTGGATTAAATGGTAAAAATATATTCATATTACACTTTAAGACCAATTAAAAATATAATCTAACCATATAATTAAATTAAATGAAAAAGAAGTTTTGATGTAAAATGCAGTATTTTTCACTATTCATTAAAAATGAACATTGTCAGAAAAATACCAAAAATTTATCCAATGTAAATTTCAATGTCCCAATCATAATTAATATGTTTATTTTGACAAATATAGATTATAAAATTTTCAAAAGTTTGATTTAAAAAGGGTTTGCCATCAAAAGGAAGTAAAACAATCTCTTAAGAATATTAGTCTATTCCATGCTTAAGATTGGATTTATTTTCATTTTATGCCTCTAAAACACTATCTAATTCCTTAATAGACATAGATAAAAATATCTATTATTCATTACTTACTTGGTATGTTACAACCCAGACTATTCTCCGCTTTTTTTTCATCACGTTCTTCATTGGAGGATTTAAAACTCAATGGATAACAGGAAAAAAAGAGCCACACAACGCCGGTGGTATCCTAGGAGGGTCGTAGACGCGTCCAGAAGGAAGGACATAACACTGGATCTCACCCAATGGCCTGAGGAAGATCCACTATCATGGCACCGGCAACTAGTGCTGGTGGAGGCCGACACTCGACAGTAGGAGAAGGGGGTAGCCCCACTTGGCAGGGCGGCAGACCCAAAGGGAAGGCCAACAACTGGTCGGCCACGTTGGCGAGGAGGCATGCCATGGTGAAGGATATGTGACATAGAAGCAATGGAAGGAGAGGGACCCACACCCCACGGGTCTCGCGGACCATGTGGCGGTTCCCCGTGGCACCGCTAATTGAAGAGATAAATGACTCTTCTTGAGCCGTTCGGGGAGCTGGAGGCACTCATATGGCAAGATGTGCCAGTGCACCGGGCTGCATCACCCAGCTGGTCACGTAAAACTAGTGGGTTAGGCCGGTCAGCATCCTAGGGGGCTAATCCTGCCACAACCAAACCCAACTAGGCCGAGTCGGGCACGGTCAGTCTGACCGTGTCAGACAAGACTCAGACCCATTTGAGCCCAGATATACTCAAATGTTCGTTTCTTACGAACCAGATGTCCGTTTGACGAAACGTCTGCGGTGCTAGGATACATGGAGCGAGACAGTCCTTTGGAGATACTAAAAACGTGTTTTGGAGGGAGTTGGAGTATGTCAAGGATTGATCGACTCTAAATCTAACTGGGCCCTCCGCACTAAAATGCCAATAACTTACGGACGGGGTGTCCGGTTGACACACCGTCTATTGCGTTGGAACCCTTATGACGTGACAGATCATTCTGTAACTTCTATGGGGGACATTATTCCAGTTGAAATATGACCGATGGCTTGTGGAGTGGTTTCTCCCCAAAATGAGTGTACTATGAGCGGGAATCCTTTTTCATGATGAGACCTGATGAATGAAGAGCGATTCTGTGTGAATGATCACCCAACAATTCTATGTGAATCAGCATCGAGTGATTCTATGTGAATGACCACCTAGCGATTCTTTGGGAATCAGGACCTAGTGATTCTATGTGAATCAACACCCATTGATTCTATGTGAATGAGCACCCAACTATTTTGTGTGAATCAGAACCCACCGATTCTGTGTGAATCATCACCCAAAGATACTATGTGAACAAGCACCCAATGAATCTATGTGAATTAGCACCCAATGATTCTATGTGAATCAGCACCCAGAGAATCTATGTGAATTCGCACCTATCGATCCTTTGAGGGTCTTTGGGGGTTTAATAGCTATCGATCCCATGTGGGTCAGCAGAAATGCCTCTTGATTGAATAGAATGATCTAACCTTATGACTAGTCATCTATACTCCTATACTCAGTTATAAATGGTTTGAGATAAGTCTTTTGATTTGAGATTTGTGATTGAGATCATGATTTTTGGGTTTCCTTTGTGAAATTTTGAGAGACCTTCGAGGGTTTTGGTGTCCTTATAGGGTGTTGTTATACTCACCCCTGCACGGTCTCTTCCTGAACCATGTTGTGTCTTGTGAAGACGATGGGTAACCTTGACTAAGACTCGGGGGGCCAGGACATGATGTGGAAAGAGGCGACTGGTGGATGAGGAGAGCCGCATGACTATCTGTACCTACCATTTAGGTAGAATTCTTGGCGGGCGACCTTAGGAGATGTTTTACTTTTTGTTGTATTTCCATTTCAGTTGGACTTGTATTATGGCCCCTTACTTTCAGTACATACCCTTACACTTAGTTCTGGTATCTATCTGTGGTTACACCTTACTCTTCCATGGTGTTTCACTTGTGTGTGTGAGTGTGTGTGTACATGTTTTAGGGCTATGCCATCCCATTTTCGGCAAATGCCTTTTCGGTGCTAGTCACCAACCCCTATCCTTTGGAAGGCGGTCTTGGGGTAGTCATGACACGGACCCCAGGGGATGGGTCATGACATAAATCTTCCTATACATTTTCTTTTTTGGGTGGATCTATTGTAATTTGTAGAATAGGATAGAGAGTCCATCAAATGTATTTTAACACACCCCTATTTACTTTTTCATTGACTCCTACGTTTCTAACTCTTTCCAATAATGTTATTTAATCCTCTTAATCAAAGACATAAAAGTGATCTGAACTATACCTGGTGTTATATTATTTACATTTCAAAAGAAAAAGAGAAACATGAGCCTCAATCCCTAAAAATTGCTCCAATTAAACACCCTAATATTTTATAAAAATAAAATTATTTCTTCAAGAATATATTACATGCAACACTAAGTCTAAACAATCCATGAAATATTATTATTTATTTATGACAGTTATAGCATATTTGTTAAATTTAATGGTATGAATAATATTAAATAATTTATAAAATATATATAAAGGACCTATATAATAAAAATGTATTGAAAAATTCTCAAAAAATAATTAGTCAATTTTTAGTAAAGTCATTTTACTCTTCAAAAATGCATTTTTTTTTCAAAAATGGTCTTTATTTATTTCTATGGGTAAATATTATAATTAATTTATAGAAATTTTTGAAATTTTATTTCATAAAAGGATATTATTTTTTAAATCAAAATATCATAATATTCTAATAGTAATTTTTTTATTTTTTTAAAAAGTATTATTTTCCAATGAATAATAGAGAATATTGATATTTATTGAAACCAATATTTTATTTTAAAGTATTTTAAAAGTAAAATTTTAATTCTGATTAGTTTTAAAATTTTATTAGTTAATTTTTATTAAAAATAATCCAATAATAGTTGTTTAAAGAATTTTATACTTTAATTTTGTATTGAAACCTTTTTATACAAAAAAAGGCGTATAAAAAAATAGTATTTTGTTTCATTTTTAGTTTAATATTAAATTAATATATTCCAATTCTAGAAAATGAATCTTTAAAAAGGGATTAAATATTTTTAATTTGGATTTCTAAATTTGTTAAATGAATCTATTTTATTTTTTTTCATTATAAATAGTGATCATAAAAATTAATTATCACCACGGTAACCGTAAATCAAATAATTGTGAATAAAAATAATATGATAAGGAATAAAATTTTCCCTTAGAACTTATCTTTATCAAATTGGATGATTTTTTTTCGGCCATTTCTATCCATATTTTGAAAATAAGGAAATATGGTTCCATATTTATTTGATTTTGACATTTATATTATATTATGTAAATAAAAGTAGAAATGTCATTCTCTTAATTTTATTATTTATAAATTTTTGACATAGGGATAAATAGATTCCATATAATTTTTTAAAAGGATTATTTAAAATATAATATTTTTCATGGAAATTTATATCTATTTTTATGTGGTGAAATAATTATCTTAAATTCTTACACAACACCAACAAAATATTTATTCAATTAATAGAAAAATAAAAAAAATGATTTTAAAAATATTAAAATTATAATTTGAATGAATTATTTGCTTCCACTATTTTTTATATATAAATGAAATTTTAGTTATTCATGAATGTATTTTATTCTAATTACATTGTTTTTATGTTGTTTTCAAAGGGAAAATAAATGAATAGTTCTAGAAGATGACATTAATAATATTTTATCATAAATAATATTTTTTTAAATGATTTAATTTTTTAAAAAATATTAAATTGAAGAAATTGATTGTTATTTGTTTAAAATAACAATTATGGCCCCTTTATAGACCAATATTACTTTAATATTTACTATACTGACCTCTAAATAGTATAAACATTGAAATTGATGTACTTTTCAGAAAGGGGTAACAATGATTAAGACCAAAAGATAAGAGTAACAACCTTATAAAATCTTCTCCAAATTTTATTTTATGATATTAATTGAACTCATAATCATACTATATTCTATAAATATCATTTTGGAACCGTTTTCCATGAACATTAGTTAATATTAAAATGATATTTTAAGTAATTTCAAGAGTGTCCCTACCCTCACATATAAAAATAGAACCTTCATATCCTCACTTCTTTACACATAAAAACCCTTTTTGTTCATTCAATGACAAAAAAAATATCATACTAAAATACCTCCCGACATTATAGAGTTATTTTTTTTGTAATAATACCATCCTTATATGGTTCAAGGTGAAAATAAAATAATGTTTTCCGAAGAAGAGGTATAATATTTAACCGATTATTTTAGTTTTATTTCTTCTTATACCTCCAATAAATCTTATTCAAACGTGAAAAAATAATAAAATCATTATATTAGATATAATGATATGTTATTATCTTAATTGAATTAGATAAATCCATCTCATGTTCTATCAAATTGGAATTGAAATCACCATTTATGCGTCTAGTGGATTAATTCCTCACGAACCGATGTAATTCATTTTCAATCATAACCTCTCACAACAGATTATAATGATAGATTTAATATATATATATATATATGATATTAATAAACTACTTACCATTATATAATGATAATATATTTTATATTTTCTAACCTCTCTATCCATTAAAAAATAATAACATCATTCATGCGTACATGTGAATTACCACCTCCATGGACTGATGTGTTTAATTTTTTATAACCACTTTAATTGGATACTATATATAGGTATACTAAATGAAATTATATTATATTTATGATATAATAATAATTATGTAAAAAATATCACTAACTTAATTTCCATCATGATCATTAAAAAATTGAACGATTACTTTTGAATATGTATAACCTACCATCTCAATGATTCTAATGTAGTTCATTTTTCAAAACCAAAATTCATAGTTATTTTTAACAGTATGATTGAAAAATAAAAATTATAATTATTCTATTTTTATTATTGTGAAGATAAGTAAATATTTAATTCATTGACCATAGTCAAACTACTGATGTCATTTTGGATATACAAGTTGAATATCATCAAAATATCCCATGAGAATTTAATAGAGTAAGAAATTGTATATAAAAATGTAATAAATAAAATAATGGGATTAGAAATCATGGAAAATGTTATAAATGAAGTTAATAATTAAAATAATTTTTTTATTAAGGATTAAAAATAATGATTATGATTACTGAGACTCATGGTAAG
Organism: Viscum album; assembly: GCA_963277665.1. NCBI lineage: Eukaryota > Viridiplantae > Streptophyta > Magnoliopsida > Santalales > Viscaceae > Viscum > Viscum album. Next base: position 1,830,431,170 of record OY728136.1, read on the forward strand.
AGACACTTTAATTTTACAACATCATTTTCAATGTTTTAAACATTTATTTTTTTAAATATTCTTCTTCCATGTCCATTTTATTATAATTATTTTATTGATTATTTATATATTAATAAATTAATTATAATGGATATTTTATTCCATGTTTTATATTGATTCAAATGTTTCCAAAAGGTATATTTTTTATGTATTTTATATGAAATGTTTTGACTTTATTTACAAAAGACAAATGTAGTGTTCTTTTATAATATTTATATCATCTATAGATTTTCCCAATACCAAAACCACTATTTTATTTTTGGATTCCTTTATAAGATTTCATGATTTCATTGAAGAAAAACCCTCCAACACTTTGTTCTAGGAAATTTTCATTTATAATAATTGGGTTTTAAAGAAACACGATATATCAAGATCTGAAAAATGTTTTCATATAGATGAAAAGAAAATTTTTATGATGCAAATTTCCCTGTATTATGATTATGTTATGGTTCTTAGTCATTTGTATTGTCACATTTTTTTCCATTATAATCCAAGGCTATTTTTTCCATTATAAACTATGTATGGGTGGCATAGTTATAAACCAAGGATGGGTGGGTCTATTATATATCTCCAAAACATTGGGAAATTATTATGTATCATGAGATGTTATAAATGGTATTAGAGAGTAAATACAACCCATGATGGGAATCAATCCACCATTTGAGGTTTTTTGGTTTGTTAGCCTTGATTTATTTTTATTTTATGTTTTTTGATACTTTTACATTTTCTTTAATAGTTTTATTTTTCCTTAAGGATATATTATGAAATGTTTTATAAAAATATTTGGGAAAAAATTATTTATTGAGTAATGAAATGTTGATTTTGTGCCCAATTTATATTTTTATTTTTTTTTATAATTTTTGAAGAACTAATATGTTTATTTATTTCTTAGTATGTCCCTTAATGAGATTTTTTTTATCTATCCCACATTTTAAATTACATTTCACATGGTTTTAAGGATTATTATGTACAAAAATGAGGCTAAGATGAAAAATTTAAAGATATTTCCTCAAAAGAAAACATGTCACGTCATAAAAGTTTTCTGTGTGTGAAAAATATCTATTAATTGGATTTGTCTTCTTTATGGTGTATTTTTATTTATATAAGGATGATGACCAAATTATATAACACTCTAAACCTAAAAATATCCTAGAAATAAAATAAAATTAATTCTATTCAAGAGATTTAATTTTTGATTTGATTGAGTATGAGTATTTATAGTTGGTATTTGAGAAATTATTTAGATAACATAAGAGATTTGGATTAGAGCCATTTGATGAAAACTTTGGAGATAACCCTGTGAATAGGATAATATCCAAATGTTTTTTTATTATAGAGATTATGTGTTTTTCCTTTGAATACATCCCTATATGGATACTAAAAGTTGATGTTTTTTTACGTACATGAATCTAGGGGTAATAACCCAGAAGAAGATGGTCGACTATATATCAGTCATCATTGGAGTACGCCGTGAGAGTGCCCTTATTGTGATCCAAGTTTAAAATTCTCCTGGGATATCCTAGGGTAAATTTAAATATTATTTATAAACCATCTTAAAGGATTTTAATAGAAAATGATCTTAGAGAACTTAGTTTAGACTTATGGTTTAATATATTGAAAATAAGGTGTCATTGTTTAGACATCCTATAAATTATTTTTCATGATTATCATCATTGTTTCTCCCAGCATGATTTTTGGTTTTAGAAAAAGGTTTGAACCCAGAGAAATGATATTAATAATGAATGTGATGAACAATACTGTGATTCTACAAAACCAAATGGGATTAAAACAGAAGTGAAAGATATTATGATTATGTCTAAATACTTATCCTGATATATGATTAATAACATGTACCTTAACTAACTCTTAGACTCACCAAATATGATATGGAAATATTGCTCTAAGATATCGAGAGGTGGAGATCATGGAGGAAAAAAGATAAATTTATTCCATGTTAGAAATGTACAATGATACACCCAAGAGAATGTCTCAAAGGATTAGGAAAATATTTTATGTGTGGAAAATAAGGGTGTAGAGCAATGAATTTGATAGTAAAAATGATGAGGTCAATGTAGGGAATTAAATAGCATCCTAGAGGTCCATTTATAGTTCATTTTATTAAATGTGGGGAACTTAGGAATTATCCAAGGCAATGATATATTATAAATGTCACCTCCTAGAATAAGGATGTACCAATGTTATATGAAGTATTTAAGTGAAAGGAATGAATTATTTATATATTGGGATTAAATATTTATGTTGTAGAAGTGTTTTTATTAATGATATTTTGGTTATGAGTATAATTAAATATCTAAGGATTGGGTTAATTTTTTGAAGCATATATGTTTTTAGGTGAGGTTTACTTATGAGTTATAGATTTAATCAAGGGATTATAATTATAATTTTTATCATAAGTTCAAAGGGTTAGACTAATAATATTTCTGACAGGGGGGAGACTCTTGGCTGGTTCTTATTTTATGTTATTCGCTTTTTTGGCATTTATGTCCATTTAAGGATTTTGTGCCATGCCGATTTTCTTGTTCTAATTTGTTAATTATAATGGGTTACTCTTTTTCCCAGTCTATAAAAAGGATATTTCCCCTTTAATTTAGGGGTTTATACCCCTCAAAATTTATAAAATAATGATGGATTATTTTAGAATAATTCCATTACATTTTTGGGGGTGTAAGATGAAGGGTATGAGATAACCTTTAAGGTTAAAACATTCATCTATATTGAAGTTATTATGGTTATGTATTAAGATTATCATCATATTTTGGGAATATATATTAGATCATATATATAACCATGGGATTGAAAATTAATTTGGTAATTAAGTGATTATTTTTTTAGATGAATATAAATATTTTAAGAACCTTATATGATTGAGGTAAAATAGAATATTATGATAAATATTGATTTATATTTTGGTAGAATATATAATTTTAATGTGTCTTTATAATGATTTAGGTTACTTTTGGAAATTATTATCATATTTTTTAGATTAAATAATTAGGTAATATATATTTTTGTGGATATGAGTTTATGGGGGTCAAATATTGATGAGTAGTAAATGTTAAATTAATCTTTGAATAATAGGTGATAAAATTGTTATGATTTTTTTGGGTTATAAACATGGTTGGGAATATTTTTATGAATATTAAGGTAATTTTTTCATAAAGTTATCTATGCTGAACTTTGGGTATTATTATTGATGCTTTGAGAATTTATGTTGTACTTCATGATTTGAAAGTTTATTAATTTTGAAATTTTTTATCATATACTAACCATTCTGGTTTTGGTTAATTTTCTAATTATATAAATAATAGGTTGTTATATTTTTTTGGAATTTTAAAATTTTTTAGAAGTCGATTTTAGTGGGTTTGGCATTCAAAACTAATCCTGAATACTCATCATTTAGAGGAAAACATGAGGTTTATGTAGAAATTGATAAAAGGATGAAATTATACTTATCAAGTAAGTATATTTTTATGTTAAAATTCTAGATATTAAAGGAAATCCTAAACTCTCAAAAAAAGGATCTTGAAAAATATGTTATTTTATTGCCTTTATTTTTGGTGAATCGATGGAATTATTCACAGGTATTTGGTCTATGATTTTGTGGTCATTAACTTTATTATTATCATCCCCTTTCTTATGATCAATAATTTCTATCACTCTCCATCATTATTTTTGAAATATATTTTTTCAAAAAGTTTACACTTTCACTTCCCACTAATGTTATCCTATTTGTAAACCATGTTATGTGTTATTACATAGAATATTTTCATTTCCCTTTCCGTAATTTCAAGCTGATTTTTTATTATCCCTTTTTATGAGGTGATATTTCAACAAAAGTTACTTTCAGATGTCGAACCATTGTATACTAGGATATTATAAAAAAATTCGAGGATTTAATTTATTAAAGGGTAGGGGGAATAAAACAATCTATAATTAAAAAAATAAATCTTTACTCGATAGAGTTTAAAACAGACAACAATATTTATAAACTAACTATGAAATGTTATTATTTAAATATGACAATTTTTACCTAGAGGTTAAATTAGAGGGTATGTGTTGGATTAGCTTATTTATGAAATATATATAAACTAATTATTAATATAAATTTATTTATAAATTATTTTTAAATAATTACTTAATTTTTATTGAAGTCATTTTATTCATTAAAAATATATTTTCGTCAAAAATGACTTTTATTTCATTCTTTGAGAAAATATTATTATTTTTTGGTGAATTTTTGAAATATTATTTGATTAAAATTATATCATTATGGAAATCATCAGATCAGTGTTATCTTTTAGTAAAATTATGAGATTTTTTTGAAATGTTTTATTTTTCATTTAATAGTGAAATATATATTTTTTAATTAAAATTTTTATTTTATTTAAAATTATTTTCAAAGTAAAATTCTATTATGGATTAGAATAAATTTTTAATTAACTTATTTTTTTAAAATTTCACCCAATTATATATTTTTGGTATGAAATTAATACTTTATTTCTATATTTAAACATTTTCAAATGAGTAATATTTTTGAAAAAAACTGTTTTTCCATGCATTTTTCATTTTAATAATAAATTATTTTCTGCATATTGAAATTGAATATTTAAAAATTTATTACATATTTAGAAATAGAACGAAAAAATTTCATAAATATATCCCTTTTATTTTTGGTCCTTATGATTTGTATCCATAACAAATAATTGTCACCACAGTAAGGGTAAATCAGATAATTAATGAAAACAATAACATGATGAAGACTAAAAAATAACCCTAACACTTAACTCTTTAAGAATGGGTGATTTTAGTTCATCCATGTCCAGAAATGTTCAGAAACTATGTCAAATTGGTTTCATATTTCTTTGATTTTGAGCTTTATATTATCGTTTCGTAAAGAAAAGTAAAAAAAATCATTCTTGTTATTTTATTATCCTTAAATTTTTGACATTAGGATAAATAGAGGGTATGTTTAGTTATAAAAGGATAATTTTAAATATAATTTATTTTCTATCATGAAAATTTATATTAATAATTAGTGATAAAATAATTACCTTAAATTCTTACGCAACACCGACAAAGTATTAATTCAAATAATCGAAAAATAAAATAAATGATATTAAAAATATTAAAACTAATATAATTTGAATCACTTATTGAGTTATAAAAATTTTGAGATAAAAATAATATTTTATTGATTTTTTAATATTTTATATTCTAAATCCATTATTTTCATGCTTTTTTCCTATCAAATTGAATGAATAGTTCTAAAAATGAAATTAATGTTATTTTAATAATAATAACTTTTTATTAAATGATTTAAAATTCATAAAAATATTATCTTCATGATAGAAATTTTTATATATTTGAAAATATAAAATATGGTTTATTTATAGAAATATTTTACTTTTATAGAAACTATATTTACCTCTAAATAGTAAAAACATCATTATCACGGTAACTGTCAAATATTGTTAACACATATAAAAATAAAGTGATTAGGGTAAAGAAAATAATCTAAAATTGTCCATATTTTATTATATGATAATATTTTTACCCATACTAATATTATCTTTGAAACATATCAGTTTTTATTCCCCTTTTCTTAAAAATTAATTTATTTTTATTTAATTTTTTTTTGAAATTTCAAGAGTGAAACTTCCTACATTATAAAAAGGGAACTTACTATTCGCTTTAATTCTCACTTTAAAACCCTTTTAGTTCATAAAATACTTACTTAAATAACTTCTTAACATCCGTAAATACAATATAGAGGTATTAATATGGAAATAATTCCAAATTTTTAGGGTTTAAGATGCCATGAAAATAAAGTTATCCGAATAAGATTTATAATATTTAAATGAATGTTTTAGTTTTCTTTATTATTTAACCTCTTAGAAATATTATTCATAACATGTGAAATAATAAAACCCTTATATTCCATATAATAATTTTTTATTATGTTTATTTCATCATTTATATCTATCTACACATTGATCAAATGGGAAAAGTAATCTTCATTCATGTGTACGGTGGACTACTGTATCGCAAACCAATCTAATTATTTTTCAATAATCTCCTCCCATGACTAGTTATAATGATGTTTTTAATGTATATTTATAATATTTATTAAATAATAATCATTATATAAATTAACATATCATATATTTTCCCACCCTTCTATCTATTGAAAAATGATAATGTCATTCCAACATACAATTGGATTACCATATCGATGAAGCTATATGATTTGTATTTAATAACTGCATCCCATTTATACTATATATAGGTACATGTAAATAATTATATTATATTTATGATATAATAATCATTCTAGGAAGATAAAATAACAATTACTTTCTTTCCATAATGATCGTTAAAAAAATAGAAACATTGCTCATGCGTATGTATGACCAATCATCTCCTTTATTATAATGTAGTTCATTTTTTGTAACCATTAATAACAGTTTGTTTTAAATGTATAAATATTGTATAAAAATGATAATTATATCATGATTATTATTCTATATATTCTGTAACAATTACTTCTTTGACCATACACAATCTATTGACGTCTTTTTAGACATATAAGACAAATATAATTAAAACATCAAATGAGAACTTAATTAATTAAATAATTGTATATTAAAAGGTAAAAAATAAAATAATGAGAATAATAAACTGGAAATTTTTTCTTAATCAAATGAATAACTAAAATAATTTTATTATTTAAAATGTTAAATAATGTACATGAAGAGTCCTACTCGATGTAAGGGAAACTTTACTTTAAAAACCTTGTTTTAAATGATTTCCAGATTTATTTTAAGAATATTTTTCTTCTATGTAAATATTATTACAATTATTTTATGGATATATTTATATGGTTATAAAATAATTATAAATGATATATATTTTTTACTTTATTTCAAATGTGTTCACAAAAAATTGACATATTTATATGAAACCTTTTGATTTATTTACAAAATAAAAAAAGCAATATTCTATTTTAACAAATAAGATATTAAATTTTTTCTCAAATTCCACAAAAAATAATTTGATTTTTTGTATTCCATTATAGTATTCCATGTTTTTTTCACAAGAAAACCCTCATTCTCTTTCTTCTATGAATATTACTTTTAAAAAATTGGGTTTTAATTAAAATATATATATATATATCAATATCTAAAAATGTTTTCTTATAGGTAATAATAATGTTATTATGATTAAAAATTCAATTTATTTTGATTATATTATGGTTCATGTGAATTGTTTATAGTGAAAAATGGTTCCATTATAATCTTAGAATTGGTGGTTCTATTATAAACTAAGGCTGGGTGCTTTAGTTATAATCCAAGGACAGTTGGGTTCATTATAACCCTCTAATGCATGATTATGTCTGATGAGACATTAGGTATGGGATTAAGGAGTAAACCTAATCCATGATGGGATATTTTCCACAAAGTGATTTTGTCTTGATAGTTATCCATGACTTATTCTTATATCTTGTTTTATGTTGCTTCCATATTTCCTTTAGGAGATCTATTTTGTTCATCATTATTTTTTATGAAATGTCTTATGAAAATATTTGGGAAGAAAGTTTTTCTTATTCAGTAATAAAATGTTTATTTTGATCCCAAGTTTATTTTTGAAGGTTTTTTTGTTTTCATGAAATAACCTGTTTCATCATTTACTTTTAGGTTCCTTACTGAGATTTTGGTTCTTATCCCACATTTTAAAAATTATTTCATAAGGTTTTAAGTATTAATAGGGAACAAGATGATTCTAAGAGGAAAATTATGATGATATTTCATGAAAAGAAAACATGACGTATCATAAATGTTTTCTTTGGTGGAAAATATATATATTATGTTGAAGTGATAATTTGTGATGTAATATTTATTTATGTAAGGGTGATCACCTAATTATTTAGAACTCTAAACCATAAAATATACTTGAAAAAAAAAGAATGAAAATTCTCTTCTAGAGATTAAATTTAAAAATTGACTAAGGTAGGGTTCTTATAGATGGAATTAGAGTAAATTCCTAGTTAAATTTAAGAATTATAATTAGAGACCATTGATGAAAACCAAATGGATAAGACTAATTATAGGATAACACCCTAATGTTTTGGTAAGAATGATATGATGTGGTTTCCTTATAAATACATCCCATTTTGGATACTAAAAGTGGAATTGGTTTTGGCATAGATGAATCTAAAAGTAATAACCCTAAAAATGATTGGTCAGCTATATCTTTTATGTCATTCTAGTGTATGGTGAGTTTTCCCTTATAGTGAACATAGTTTGAATCTCTCGAGGGATATTCTTGGATTGATTCAAATTTTCATTATAAACTATCTTGAAGTTTTTTAATAGATGATGATCAGGGACGAAAAAAGTTAATCCTAAGGTGTTATAGATAAAAAAAAGGTCTCATGATTTAAGAATTATATAAATCAGTTTTCATAATAATGATTATTGTTTCTAACACCATGATTTTTGGTTTTTTTAAATGGATGAAACTAAGATGGATGATGTTAGAACTAAATATGATATAAAATGTAGTGATTATAAGTATCCAAATAAGATGATGACTAAAATAATACATATTGTGATTATCATGAATAAATTACCAAGATATATGATTAGAAAACTATATCTTAACCAACTTTTAGACTAATTAAGGATGAGAAGGTTGTATTCTTATAAGAAATCTGGTGGTGGAGACCATAGAAGAAAAATTATATTAATTTCATTCATGTCATAAATGTTGAAAGAGACACCCAGGCTAATGTATTAAAGGATCAAGAAAATGTTTTATGTGTGGAAGAGTAGGGCATAAAGGAATGAATTTATGAGGAAAAAAGTTCAATGAAGTTAAATAAATTTCATCCTAGAGATCAATATATAGTCTATTTTCTTAAATGTGGGGAAATAAGGAATTATCTAAGTCAATTAACTCTTCTAATGGTTAGATCCCTGAACCAAGAAGGACCATTGTTAAATAAATAATTTATGATAAAGCATTTAAGTATTTATGCATTTGGATTTTTGAATTATGTTTTATAAGTATTTTTGTAAGTGGTATTTTGGTTATAAGAATCTTTAAATTTCTAAGGATTTTATTAATTTTTGGAAGAATATATGTCTTCATGTGAGGTTAACTTAAGAGTTATAAATACCATCATAGATTTATAATATTAAGTTTGATCATAAGTTCAAACTATTAGGCACCCCTTTAGTGGTTTTAATTGTTGAGATTTTAAGGTGACTAATGATTTTTTGGGTGATATTTTATTAGGTTGATGAATATATAACTATTATGGTTAACATAAAGGATTATTTTTGAAATATTCTATTACATTTTTGGGGGTGTAAGATGAGATGTATGATGTTAACATTGAGGTTAAAACATTATTTAATATTGAATTTTTTAGTGTTATTTTTGATAATGTTCATCATATTTTGGTAATATATGTTTTATCATATAGATAACTATTAGATTTCAAAGTGATTTATATAATAAGTGATTAATGCTTTTTAAAAGAATTTCAATGTTTTTTTAAAATTATATTATTAATGGAAAATAAAATATTATGATAATGTTTGAATTATATTTTGGTCAAATATGTGTCACTACCCACCTTCACCAACATGAGATAAGAGACAATAGATTTCTAGACCCTTCCTTCCTCAAGTTGAAGGAGAGATAATGAACCCCGAGACTCGCCTTCAATAGTCCCCGGAGTGGCGACTAGAACTAAGGGTATAGAATCACACACAAGAAGGAAGGAATTACCCTTTTTCTTTAATAGGATCAGGAGATAAGATAATAAAACCCAACAATACCAAAACTGGGGGTAAAAGTAAATCCAAGAAAACTGTCCCCATATGCATGTTAAAAAAGTAAATAACACAAGGTAAAAGGAGACTACAATGGTAAAGTACCAAAGAAAAGAAAAACAGAAACGGAAACTGTCCCAACGTCCGAGCTGGTACAACCCCGCATGATCCCTGAAGTCCTCCTAGAATCCTGAAAGCAGTTTTATAAACGCAGGGTGAGCATACAAGTATACTCAGTAGGGAAAACCAAAGACTCTTGTGCACACATGGGGATGCATTCTAATGCCCTATGAGAAAAGAGACAACCAAAGCACCTACCAAGGGAAACTATCCACCCAAGCCTCACAAAGGAACACTCCCCATGTAACGCAAGTCAAGTAATGTATAGTAAAATCACATTGATATTTGGGTACCCTATGCCACTTTCCCACTGGTTATTGAGGACATCCTACCCATCGAACCAATCCCGCCATTCTCACCGTAGTCCCTCTGCCATACCCCGCACGCACACACCTAGGCCACCACCACACATCCTGCCCGCAAACACCTAAGGCCAAAACCACCATGTGTAACCATCCCACAAACACCTGGGCCAGAACAACTACTGCCACGCCCGAAGACACCTGGGCCTCATCCCGAAGACTCTTGGGAAACAACCTGCCTGCACACACCTCGGCCAACCACCACAACTACCATGCCTGAAGAATCTTGGGCTATAATGGACCTCATGCCATCACAGCCTACTAGAGGAGTCTTGGGCTATTCGGGAAAGGGAGTAGAGAGGATCTAATAACCAGGCACACATAATAGTGTTGGGAAAAACACTCTTCCCCATGGAATGTGGGTGTTTTGCACTAAGTGATCAACTTGTGTGGGGCGAGAATAAGAAACATAAGAACTAAAATTATATGTATAGGTATCATGCACTCATCCCAACCTAGGGTTTCTAAAACCAACCTAAGCTAAAACACTCTCGTTACTATTCATTGATAGAAGAAAGGCACCGACACTAACAGAAAAGTCACAAATCATTCCCAAAACCAACTCCACATTTTACCCATTCTTGGTTTCATGGTCAAGTGATCCCATTTAAGTAAATACTACACTATTGGGAAACTAGCAGGCATAACCACAAGCTAGAGAAAGAGAAACCACCAAACAGAAATTTAAGCATTCACACTCAGTTCTCTTGTAAATTCACAACAACAAAGGGATCAATGAGATCCCTCAAAGTACTGGAACCAAACCAAGCCTCGAGATACAGCCCCACACAGCTTCAGATTCACAACCAGCAACCGTTCCACAACAGAAGATCTCATCCCCATCCACCTCACCCCATAATCATCAAGAAAAACAACACACAAACTACCAAAACATTGTAGAGAAATTCCCAGGTTCAAGCACATCATTCATTAGGTTCTTCTTTCCATTGGTTCACTGGGGTGATCACACAAGATTTTTTGTTCACTGTACATTCATTTATTCAGCCGAGTTTACGTAATTAACAAAATTCCCATGTTGGAGACATTCAATTATCACAGAATATAATGGTTCATTAGTGTGCAAGGAAAGACCACCAACTACCGTGATTTTCAGTGAGCATAGCCCATACAGTTCACAACATATAGAAATTATAAAAGAGTATAGTAGAATTGTCAAACACACCCCATCATTCTTTAATAGTTTATTTATTATCTTTTTTAAGGTTTGGTTTCATCCATTCCCATAGAAACATTAGCGTACCCACTCCACAAGATACACAGTAAGGAGAGACAAAGGAAAACCCAACTTGGATAATCAATGAGGAAGTCTTTCTCCACGTGCCGAGAACTGGGGATGCACGACATTCAGGTTAGGAACTCTGGGGACTCCGAGGATGAGTAAAAAAACTCAAACAAAGGCACACCACAAGCCTCGGGATGGAGGGACTCCATGTGCACAAGGGAGAAAAAATAAATCCATCCAAGAAGGTGAACAAAGAGACCCTAGCATGATATAAAGACGAGATTCTACTATTACAGGATAAAGAATTTTGAACCGCTTTAAAGTCGGATAATAGTTTCCTTTTTAGTTGGGTGGTTAAAGAATATGGGATTAATTATTTTTTAATTATTCCCATCGTGGTGGTGGCATAATGGCTATGTGTTAAACCATTTCATTTAAACGGAGGAAAAACGAACAATGGGGGCGGAACTGGTAGGTACGGGGAAAGGGTGTGACGCCAAGGAAAACCACATGTTTTTGGTAAGTTTATGGTTTGCCTGACTTTTGGGGGATTTTAGATATTATTTATGTTCTTTAAATTCCTTTGAAACGGGAATTAAATCATCTTTATGTTAAAAGATATGATACAGGAGCAGAAAAAGTCGGGAACTGGAAAAAGGGACAAAGACTGCTTAGTGAGGGCATGGTGCCACCGTCAGGGTTCCACTGTGACTGGTGTACATCCGTCATGGTGCCACCATCACTGGTGCCCCCATGACCAGTGCCACCATTTTGGTGGAGCCATGTTTTGGAAAAGTAATGGACCATGTGGGTCCGATCCATTAAATCAGATACCTCTCAAACTATTCTCGCCCTTGAGAATCAAAACAAGACCCGAAGAAAATAGGGTTTCCGAACAACCACCTCGAATGATACCTCTCAAGAGTGAACTTCATCGACACCTAGGAACACCTGTCCATTGAGTAACCAGGTATCATTCGAAGGTCAAACTATCTAGTCATATGGGTTTGGGAGTTTCTTCCTCCATGTCAGGATACTATCAGCTTTGGGTTCCACTGACTCTCCCACAAAGGTTTAATCGCATCCACCTTAATGCGTCCTAATTAGGGATCAGGTCCTCCCCTCCCTATAGTCAGGACTCTTCACACACACTCAATGAACAAGAAAAAACACACGTTCCATAGTTAATAAGTAAATCATTCCATCACAAACAAGTTCAAAAAAAACCAACTCAAAACAGATCTGGGTACTGGGCGTGCATCAGCGTCTCCCATTCCCAGGTACTTTCTTCGAGCCCTCCATGCCTCCACAACACACAAACCAAAGTAATGGTCCATCTAAGGAGCACCTTTTCCTCAAAATCCTTGATTCTCACAGGCATTTCCACAAACATCACATCGGCCTAGATGTCCAGCTTTCCCTAGTCGAGGACATGTGGATCATCGTGTAGATATCGTTGGAGTTGTCACACATGGAAGAAGTCATGTATTCTCATTAGAAGCGGTGGTAGTGCTAGCTGATGAGCCACTTCACCGACCTGCCGCAACACTTCAAAGGGCCCGATGAACCATGGAGAAAGATTACTCCTCCTGCCGAACCTCCGTTGTTCATGCCGAGGGGAGTCCTTCAAGAATACGTGGTACCCAACCTCAAAATCCAAGGGTCTCCTCCTATTATTGGCATATGACTTCTTCCACTCCTGAGCCGACTTCATCATCTACCGTATAAAGTGTGCCTTCTTCATCGTTCTCTACACCACTTCCGGGTTAAGAACACATGTTTCCCAAACCTCGGTCCAACACACTGGTGAGCGACATGGTCTTCCGTAAAAGATTTGAATAGAGCCATGCCAATGGTAGAGTGATAGATATTATTGTTGGAAAAATCTACCAAAGGAAAGTGTCACACCCATGATCCCCCAAAGTCAAGAATACATGCTCGTAGCATATAATCCGACATCTGGATGGTGTGCTCTGTCTGTCCATCAGTCAGGGGATGGAAGGCAGTGCTAAGATGTATTTAGGTGTCAAAATCATGTTGCAATCCTCTCCAAATTCGTGAGGTAAACCGTGCATCCCTATCCGAGACTATAGACCTCAAAACTCCTTGCAACCGCACCACCTCATCCACGTACCTCCGTGCTAAGGCATCCACTGCTCCCGACTCCTTGATCACCGGAAAGTGAGCTGATTTCATCAGCCGGTCCACCACTACCCAAATAGCATCAAAGCTTCCTTGAACCTTTGGTAGCCCTGTGACAAAATCCATCGAGATTTCTTCCCACTTCCACTCGGGGACGTCTAAAGGCTGCAACAAGCCAGTAGGAACACGATTTTCAGCATTCACCTATCGACACACTAGGCACCTGGCTAAGAACTCAACCACCGCCTACTTTACCCCAGGACCCCAGAACTGACTCCTCAGACCCTGATATATCTTGGAATCTCTTGGGTGCACTACTAGGGGTGAGTTGTGGAACTCACCAAGAACCCTCTCGCGCATCGCCTCGGGAACAAACAACTTCCCCTGGAAAAGCATCCGATTCTGACCATCCTCCGTCCACCCTTCCGAATCATCGCCTTGGTTAACCCGGTCACGCAAAACATCACTCTCTATGTCTCCCCACTAAGACTCCTCCACCTGCCGCATTAGAGAAGACTGAACTGTCATCTGATATAGGAAAACTATACCACCATCCATCCCCGCATCCTGGTGGAGGGCAGGCAGCTCCTCCCTCGCCTTCCAAGCATCTGCCAACTCTCGAACCACATCCTTCTGTGACTTCGTCCTCAAGGCATAGTCCACCAAATTCCCCTTTCCCGAGGTGTAGGAAATCTCGATGTCGTAGTTCTGATGGAACTCCATCCACCTTTGTTGTCCTGAGTTCAGGTCCAGCTGGGATAATATATTCTTCATGATTTTGTGATCCGTGAAGACCACGATGCACGCCATGATGAGGTAATGCCGCCCAACTTCAGTGCGAATACAACCACTGCAAGCCCTAGATTGTGGGTGGAATAATTACACTCATTGGGACGCAACTATCTAGACCCATAAGAGATCACCCCTTGTCGTTGCATCAGCACACACCCAAGGCCTTGTTCTGAAGAATCATAGAACACCTCATACGCTTCCCCTTATTCTGGAAACCTCAATATTGGGGCACTTACCAACTTATCCTTTAGATAGCTGAAGGCAGCCTCGAACCGCCAATTCCTCATGAAATCCTGGCCCTTATTGCTCAAAGCTGTCAAAGGTGTTGCAAGGTAAATAAGGAATGCCTAAGCCCGAGTAGTGTAGAATATTTGGTCTTAAATTTCCTTAGGCTTCTTACTTATTTTAAATCCCCAAAATACCCATAAAAATAAGAACATAAGTCATTATGATGCATGTAACTTCCCTAGGTTCTCTACCCTGCAATCAGTGTAGCCTTACTTGGTCGTTCGGTAGGCCCAGAGTCCTTGTATCAGATCACAGGGGCCCCTAAAATTCCATGTCTTAGTTGGTCTTCATTGGCCTATTTCACGAACCAAGATCATCCAACACTATTTCCCTACCATCCCAAGCAATCCTCACTATTCCTAACTCCAAACTTCATCCTATCTCTCTACCTCTCTCCTCAGATACCATTCTGTCACAACCCGCCTTCACTAAGATGATATAAGGGACATCAGATTGCCAGAACCTTCTTTCTTCAAGTTTAAGGAGATATAATGACCCCCGAGACCCGCCTTTAGTAGGTCCCAGAGTGGCGAAGATCACCAAGGGTATAGAATCACACACAAGATGGAAGGCATTAACTTTTTTCTTTAATAGGATCTGGAGATAAGATAGTAAAACCCAACAACACCAAAAATGGTGGTAAAAGTAAAGCCAAGAAAATTGTCCCCATAAGCATGTTACAAAAGTAAATACCACAAGGTAAAAGGATACTAAAAAGGTAAAGTACCAAAGAAAAGAAAAAAACAACTGAAACTGTCCCAACGTCCGTCCTAGTATGGCCCTGCAAGATCCCTGTAGTCCTCCTGGAATCCTGAATGCAGTTTTATATACGCATGGCGTGAATTCAAGTATACTCAGTATGGAAAACCAAAGACTCTTGTGCACAAGTGGGGAGGAATTCTAATTCCCTATGAGAAAAGAGACATCCAATGCACCTAGAAAGTGAAACTATCCACCCAAGCCTCACCAAGTCACACTCCCCATTAACACAAGTCATGTAATGTATTGTAATAGAACATCGATATTTGGGTACCCATACCACTTTCCCACTGGATATTGAAGACATCCTACGCATCAAACCAATCCCGCCATTCTCATCGCAGTCCCACTTCCACACCTCGACCGCGCACACCTGGGACACAACCACACATCCCTCCTACAAAAAAATGGGCCACCACCACCATGCATAACCATGCCCACAAACACCTAGGGCAGAACAACTACTTCCATGCCTGAAGACACCTCGGCCTCATCCTGAAGACTCTTGTGAAACAACATGTCCGTATACACCTCGGCCAACCACCACAACTACCTTTCTTGATGAATCTTGGTCTATAATGGACCTTAGGCCGTCACATCCTGCCCAAAGAGTCTTGAGCTATTCGGAAAAGGGAGCATAAAGGAGCTAATAACCAACCTATAATAAGAGTGTTGGGGAAAACACCCTCCCCCATGGAATGAGGGTGTTTGACACTAAGTTATCAACTTGGGTGGGGCGCGAATAGAAAACATAAGAACTAAAATTATATGTATAGGTAATAGGCACTCATCCCAACCTAGGGTTTCCAAAACCAACCTTAGAACAAACACCCTCATTACTATTTGTTCATAGAATAAAGGCACAACACTCATGGCCAATTCAAAACACATTCCCAACACCAACTCCCCATTTAACCTATTTCTGGTTTCATGTTAATGTGATTCCATTTAAGTAAATTCTTCACTACTGGGAAACTAACATGCATAACCACAAGCTAGAGAAAGAGAAACAGCGAAACATCAATTTAAGCATTCACACCTGGTTCTCTTGTAAAGTCACAACAATAAAGGGATCAGTGAGATCCCTCAAAGTACTATAACCAAAACAAGCCTTGAGATAGAGCCCCACATAGCTTCAGATTCATGACCAACAACCGTGCCACAACAGAGGATCTCATCCCCATCCACTTTACCCCATAAGCATCAAGCAGAACAATACACCTACTACCAAAAAAGAGTAGAGAAATTTCCAAGTTCAATCACATCATTCATTAGGTTATTCTTTCTGTTGGTTAATCTGGGTGATCACACAAGATTTTTTGTTCACTGGACATTCATTTATTCCGCCAAGTTTACGTAATTAGAAAAATTCCCATGTTGGATGCATTAAATATTCACAGAATTCAAGGGTTCATTAGTGCAAAAGGAAAGACCACCAACGACCATGATTTTTAGTGAGCATATCCCATATTGTTCACAACATATAGAAATTATAAAAGAGTACAACAGAATTGTCAAACACACCCCATCATTTGTTAATAGTCTGTTTATTATCTTTTTTAAGGTTTGGTTTCATACATTCCGATAGAAACAGTAGTATACCCACCCTGCGTGATACACAGTAAAAAGAGACGAAGGAAAACCCTACTTGGATGATCAGCGTTGAAGTCTTTCTCTACGCGCTGAGAACTGAGGATGCACGACTTGCAGGGGAGGAACTCCGTGGACTCCAAGGGCGAGCGGAAAAACTCCAACATAGTATCACCACAAGCCTCTAGATGGAGGGACTCCAAGAGCACCAGGGGGAAGAAAGAAATCCAGCCAAGAATGGGAAGCAAGAAACTGTAGTGTGATATAAAGACAAGATTCTATTGTTACAGGATAAGGAATTTTGAACGGCTTTAATGTTAGATCTTGGTTTCCTTTGCGGTTGGGAGGTTACACATGATGAGAATAATTCTTATTTAATTATTCGTATTGGGGTGGTGGAATAAAGGCTGTGCGTTATACCATTTCATTCAATCGGAGAAAAAACGCACAATAGCGGCGGAACAGGTAGGTTTGGGGAAAGGGTGTGACACCGAGGAAAACTACACATTTTTCTATGTTTAATGTTTTCCCAACTTTTTAGGGATTTTAGATATTATTTATGGGCTTTAAATATCTTTGAAAGGGGTATTAAATCATCTTTTTGTTAAAATATAAGTTGCGGGAGCGAAAAAAGTAGGAAACTGGAAAAAGGGATGAAGACCACTTGGTGAGGACATGATGCCACCGTCACGGTGCCACCATCATGGTGCCACCGTGACTGGTGCCACCATGGCCAGTGCCCCTGTGACTGGTGTTTATCCGTCACAGTGCCACCGTAACTGGTTCCCCCGTGACTGGTGCCACCATTTCGGTGGAGCCGTGTTTTGGAAATGTAATGGACCAGGAGGGTCTGTGCCATTACAATATGTGATTTTAATGTATATATAAGTTGATTTAGGTTATTTATCGAAATGATTAACATATTTTGGATATTATATAATAAGAGAGTATACATTTTTGAGTATATTAAATTATGAGTGATTAATTTTGATTAAAGGTAAATGTTATATTAATCAGAATAGAATATGTTATAAAATCATTTTAATTTTTTTTTGGGTTATGAACTTGTTTAGAAATATTTTTAATAATTTTAGGGTTAGTTTTTTTATCAAATAATATTTTTTGAGATTTGGGTGTTATTATTGAGAATGTCGAGAATCATGTTGTATTTCATGATATGATGTACTGATCCTTTGTTAATTATATTACATTATGCTAACCATTTTGGTTTTGGTTCAAGTCTAATGAGAAGAGAAATAATTTTCTATCCTTTTTTATAATTACATGATCTACTAATAATATATTTTAGTTTTTTAGGCATAAAAAATTCATCTCAAATACTCTTCTTTTTGAAACAATGATTAGATTGTGGTATAAATTTATTAGAGAATGTAATAATGTATATAAAGTAGATATATTTCTTTAATTTCTCAGTCTAGACGGTAAATGAATTCCTCAACTCTAGGAAAATGGGCGTGAAATAAAAAATTAATCATGTTACATTAATTTCTAAGGAATCAATCATCTTTTTCATAGTTATTTAGTTCATGATTTTTTCATTTTTTAATTTCTTATAAATATTCACTTTCTTATGAAAAATTACATATGTCAATATTCATAATTATTTGTTTATTTTTTATCCATGATCTTATTTTCAATTACCAATAATTTTCTTTTATTTATATATCCAGTTATGTTTTATTCCAAATCATATTTTTATATCTATTTCCCTCCTTTAAGTAAAAGGATTTATTATCCAATTTTATGATGAATTATTTCAATAAACATGTTTTATGAAGACAAACTGTTTATTACCATGATAAATTCAAAAAATTTAAGGAAAAATTTATTAATTGTGGGGATGAAACACCCTGAGATTTTCAAAAATCAATACCATGCTGCACCCCGCCTTCACACACCTGGGCCACAACCACATATCCCACTCGTAAACACCAGGGACCCAACCAAAATGGAATCAAAACAATATAATATGAAATCATAATAAAATAATAATAAATAGAATTTTCGGCAAAAAAATTAAAATATAATATGATTCCATTGTAGTGAAAAAATTTATACTAAGGCCATCTTTATAGTACGAGTTCACTCCCCATACAATATTGGTATTCATGGTTCACTTCCGTGACAATATTAGTAATAAAGGTTAACTCCCAAGACCACATTAGCAGAAAAAATCCTTTACTGAACCGAGTTCACTCCCCATTATAGCAGTGTCTATCTTATGAGATATAAATCTTTAGCCAGTGCATTGAAAGTATGTATAGGTCCCACCTATCTCATTATGAATTAATATTCATATGTTCCACAAGATCATATGAAATTATATCATAACCCATGAAATTAAATGGGTATCATAAACATGTAATCATATTACAAACTATGGAAAAGAGAAATGTTTCATAATCATTTCATCAAAGCATGACTTATTACAAGAAGCATGGTTTCATAAACATATAACTCATGAAAGAGAAAAAGGTTTCATTAATATATATCCAATAAAATAAAAACCGGTTTCATAAACATCATTCCATCAAAACATAAACCATTTATAGAAATAATAAGAATGGAACATTGGGATTGTTTTCACAGAAAGGCCTGAGTAACACCAACAGTTGACATCTTATATGTAAAATAATTTGGAAATATCCATTAAAAATAGTTCGGGAGGAAAAAATCCTTTCTTCTTTGAAAAATGGGTTTTAATACAAAATTCATTTTAGAAACCTTTTTCATTGAAAAAATATTAAGGAAGATTGAAACCATGTTTAAAATACTTTTATTTGAAAATATATTTCAATGGTTATGAAGGAATATTTGAAAAAAATTGAAATCCTTTTTCCTTGAAAACTAATAAAAGAAAATGAAATCTTTTTTGAAAACCTTTTTCCCATAAAAATATATAGAATAATCATAAAATCATTTTGAAATAGATTTCACTGAAAAAACCTAAAACATATAAAGAAGTAATCAAAAAATTTTAAAACTTTTACATTGAAAATACTTTGGAAACTAATAAAAAATCATTTAATTAATTGAAATAATTTTCTTTTAAAATAAACTTTTTAAAACATAAAATGGAAGGTTTTAAAATCATTTAGAACACATTTTAAACATAAATATTTTTTTTGAAAACATTTTTCATTAAAAATTACATTATAAAAAATGAATGTTGAGAATACTAAGAAAACAAATTCTTAAGAAGGAATCTCTTAAACATTAAATTGAATAGTAAATGGGAGGATGGTCATGGTTGTGGATAAATCTGTACATGCCAAACATTCCTTTTTCACTATAAAAATTTTAGAAACGTTCTTTTATGAATAAATGAAAAGGATATTCACTTTTTTTAAAAACATCTTTGATTAAAAGAAAAAATATTGGTGAAAATTTATTTTAAATTTCATAGGTAAATTTTTTTTATCTTTTTAGAAAACATGGTTTTGAAGAAGTAATGAATTAGGGCCAAAAGAATAAATAAAGTCATATTTTGATAATTTTTTTAAATTATATTAATTATCCATGAGTATAAAATTAGTACCGATACTTTGATATAACATAAATAACCAGAGGGTATGAAATTTCATGAGAGTTATTGAGTTATAGATCATAATATATCATTAATGGAAGTATAATCATAAATAATCTTGATAAACGATCAGATTATAATAGTAAATTGTTACCAATTTGGTAACATTGAATCATAATTAAATAGAAAGAATAACCATACATGTATATGAATGTATAATTAAAATAATGATATTTATGATATAACTTGTAAAAGTTAGTATATACACCTCATATAAAAATATAGGTTCATAACATGGAATGTTTCTCATAGAAGGCAAATAGAGACAAAATTACTTGACTGATATGGTAAGTTATGAAACATTAACCACATAAAAGAAATATCATAAAATTTATTTTTTAAAAACTATAAATTTAATTATAATATCTATATTATACATCCATGGGCATTAGCACACCAAATATAAGAACGAGTGGGTGAACATGGCTTGTGTCGCACAGAAAATAAAAGTGAGACAAGAAAACCTTTACGTTAAGTCTTGAATTTATTCATAAAAATTCAAAGATCATATATAATTTTATTATAATGATACCAAAGAACATGATTATTATATATAATACCATATATTATTTTATTATTTCTTTTTATTACCAGTTTATTAGTAATTATATGTAAATGTTACGTTTTGGGTAATAACCACATTGTTTTTCATATATCATTTGATTTATTATTCTTTATACACTTACATAGATCATGATTGAATTATTTAAAGAATTTTAGAAATTAGATAAATATAATATATATTTATTATATAAATATTTATAATAATCTATAAATTATATAATCCTGAAATTGAATACATCGTTCCTAGAGACGGTAGGCCATATGTACGCATACACAATGTTTCCATTTTATTGTTATATTAAAGGGAAAAAGGTACATGATGTATATATAAATATATAAATATAATCATTAAAGAATAATTATTATGTCACAAATATCTTATGATTTCACTAAATCTGTATTTAATACATTCCATGTAAAATGTTGTTGAATCACATCACATTGTGGAGGCGGTACTCCACACTTCCACAAACAAAGTCACCATATTTACACAAAATGGAATGCATGAATTTATGTGTCACAAAATAGTTTAAGAAGAAGAAATACATAATATATCTAATATATATTATAATAAAATAGAGGTTTTATCATAATTTACAACCTTGAGAGGAAGAAATAGAAAAACAAACTATATTATTTCATGAAACGGTAGTTCTCCATACACAAGAAAGGTAAGTCCGTTACCTATTAGATGGAACAATATCTAAGTGTATGAATAACCCTTATAAAATAAAATTATTAGTATATCAAGGCTACTTATATTTTTATATAATCATGTAATGATAATATTTGAGGGGTTGGAAAATGAAAATTAAACAAAAGAGCTTGTGGAAGGATGTTACCTCCTCTTTGAGTAACATCTTTTGGTTTGAACCAAGGGGATTTGATGGTTGGATTTTTCCAAAAGGCAGGAATATAGAATGAACGGAGTGATTTTTTGAGGATATTTGGGTAGGGTTTGGATGCACTAATGTATCCTGAGATTCTTAATGAAGGGAGGGGGTGAGTTCCCCTTTATAGCGGAGGAGTGACAATGTTGTAAATATAAAAAGGTAAACACTATTGAGAGGTATCCCTTACATCATGTGCCTCCAATAATTGTGTAATTTCTTTAAAATAGAGTAATTGGTACAAATATGTCCAAAAAATGGTTTTGGACATGTGTCTAGGTCATTTTTGGACTTATGTTTAAGGTTTAGTCCTTTGATAAGCTAATTTTTCTCTTAATCATAATAATTAATTTTAATCACTTTCACTAATATTTTTTGTAAAAAACTAAGTTTACCTTATCATAAATTACTAATAAATATACCTCAAATTAAATAATAAATTTTTAAAAATTTTAATCACATAAGTGGTATAAATTAATTTAAATTTAATCCTCTAGATGGGAAGACAAAGCGAGGTTTTAAAGTAAAAATATTCAAATGTTTGAAATGTTTTTATATTTAATTTCATTATGATATTGATCATAATGAAATAAATTTGATTTATTTATATAAAATTGATCTTAATAAATATAACAGAAAATTATAATATAATTTATCTATAAAAATAAATTTGATGAAAAAGTATTTTTGAATTAAAATTCAATGTTTTTCACTATTCATCAAAAAATAAAAATTCCCATAAAAACTAAAATATATCATAAAAAATAAATTTTGAGAATAAAATTTTAAAATAGAAGATTATTTTTTCAAATAAAAATTGTAAAAGTGTCAAATATCAAATTTGAAATGGTTTATCCATTAAAAGGTGGTAAAATCACCTTTTAGAAAATAAATCTTTTTATTCATAAAATTGGAGTTAGTATTATATTATTTATATAAAATCGATTGTATGAGTATAAAAAATACTGATTGAATATACAATATATAAATTTTATTGAAAAAATTAATCAATTTTGTTTAATTTATTGAGGTACAATTATGATTGTACATAGAAAATAGTTTCCTTAGAATAGTAATTACTTTATTTTGAAATAGTTATTTCATTGACATATAAAAATTTATAAAAAAGAATTCATTATATATATATGTATAAAATTTATTTTTAAAATTTAGATAATCTTATAATTGACTTTGATTCTAATGGCTAGGTGGTAGCTATAATAATATTAATAGTACATTGTAGTTTAGTAAAACTCAGCCTTTCCTGTTATAAATGTTGTCAAAGAGACTCATTATTGTGTGTAATACAAGTCAAACATATGGTTGAGTGTACCACAAGCTAAAATCAGAGTTTAATGTGTCACAAGATTAAATTTGTGTTGCATATAATTTAAAAAAATTAGTTCTTTTATATATATAAAAGGTTATATTAGTGAGTTATAAAAATGATAAATATAAAAAATCATAAATTAAGTTTAAATAAATATTGAAAAAAAAATCCCAGGGTCTTACATTTAACCCTTATAGTTTTATTTTAACCCTTGGTAAATCTGTATTAACTGTAACAATGATAATTAATTTTTACTCTTTCTACTATTCCTTATGACAAAAAATTATGTTAAAATTGTTATATAATATTAATTATTCTAATTAAAAATATGGAATTCATTTTACAAGATTTATTTCATAGAATTTGAAAATTTTATCTTAAAATCAAACCTCCAAACATGATGAAAAATAGCTTATCCAAAGGGAAATTATTCATAAGTATAAAAAGATTTAATATGAAAAATCAATATTAAATCGATAATAATGACCTAAATTTGACGAATTATAAGATATTGAACTAATTTTACTTTTAAACTATTTTAAAACAACATATAACTTTTTACATGATTTAAATAAAAAATATAATTTTAAATAAAAACTAGTATTTCCCATAATTCATTAAAAATTTAAATTTTTAAGAAAAATACCAAAACATTCACCATAAAAAAATTATGAAATGATGATTCCGAAAATTATATTAAATTTTTATTGCAAAATTTAAAAAATTATAAAAAAAAATTATTTTATTATTTGATCACAGAAAGAGTAAAAATATTATTTTTGAGTAAAATTTATTTTTGAATCATATAATGAATTTACTAATAAATTAAGTACTTATTTAGAAAAATATTTTTCTATTTAAAACCTTTATACTTAATTTTCAAAAAAATTGTTTATTCTTGTTTATACTAAAAATATAATGACTTGGTTATTATTTCCATGTTGAAATAATATTATTAGAAGTATATTTTAGTTCTCTAAAACTCAGTGTTGCATGGAATACATGCTATCAAAGAAATTAAATTTGTTTGGAAAAAATATTTCATAAAATATTAGGTTATTTCCTGGATAAACTCAACCTTATTTCTTTGTAATAATATCTTATAGATTTTCCCAACTAAGTGTCACCCAATGTTCACAATGGTATTTAGTTACCTAATTCTCATGGTTTTCTATTTACACCTGCATTACACAAGATAATCCATGGGAACCCATATTTTGCATGAAACTTACTGGTTGAATGATCAAGGTCTTGACATGTGTTTAATTTTGATGGAATATTAAAATAGTTTTGAGGGGTTTTCCTAGTGTCACCACTTTAATATACATCACATGCATATTAAATCCTTAAATACTACATCTTATGAATTCTTTACATCTCACGTAACCATTTTTTGTATACAAGATATGCCAATTATGAACTAAAATTTACCAAATATATAAAATAATGCATAATATTAGCATCATTAAGACAATTTATATACATGGATATTTAAACATTTATTACATAAATAAATGATCTATTAAATTATTTTACATGATAGATCAATACATTTTATAATTAACTTTATCAATTTCACTTTTGATATGGTCTAAAGTTACATAGATTCACCATGGGGACTTTAGGCCCACTTCAATGATGATTTTTTATAATTGTTTTATATGTCTATTTTTGAACCATGTCTTTCACCATGACATGATGATGTAATCTAATTTTTTTTAAACATTTAATAACCCTCCTCAAACCATGATATACAGAAGTGTTGCATACTATTTTGTCACACTGGTCTTACTAAGGACCATAACTTATCCAATCCATTTTGGATCCTTAAGATATTTCGGTTCATCAAAACTACTAATAATTGAAATGGATAATTGATAAAAACTATGTCATGGATGGTCATAATGGTGAATCTAAAGATGACATATTATAGGGTTAACTTTTCCATTGTAGAATTAAAAATATCCAGTATTTTTTTCTTATAGAATGGATCTTTCTACAGAAAATAGTCATTTACCTTTAAAAAAAAAATAACTACCATATGTAGGTAAGATGACCATGATATTTTGGAGTGAAAACCATATAGACAATATAATAGAGGTGTATCCACACCGTAGTGTCTATAAAAATACCAACATTGGTTTTCTAAATTGAACATCATCCAATTGATTAATCATTTGCCTCTTCTTTGATACCGCTAATGGGTTTCATGGGACATCAAAATATCCAATATCACTATAAGAATTCAAAAAATCTATTCCATAATCAACCATCATTTGAATTTATAAGATACAATAACAAAATCCATAAAATCATGCATCTCACTTTTCAATATTTAAATCTTCATTGGAAGCAGGTTTGATCATGTTCCCTTAGAATAAACCTTTAAGTTCTTACCTCCATTAAGATCCACTATCCATTGAACTCATATATTTTTTTGGAAGGGACACATATTTATAATAGTGATCTATAACCTCCTCCATTAAGTAAAATAGAGATAAGATATTTTTATAGTGTTTCTACCAGCTGATAATCATTACAAATCACTAGATATGACTCAAGAAACTCTATTTTATATCCATATTTCATTTAATTAAGGAACATATTGGAGTTTTTCTGTTTCATATGTTATGAAATAGATGAACATATGTCTTCCAACATTTTAAATATTTATAACACATAACTCATTAATTAAACCAATTATTAAAATATTTTAAAAATAATAACATCATAAAATGATGGATTAGTGACCTAAGGGGCATGTTAGTCAAATTAGAAATTAATTTGAATGATATCTCATATAATTTAACAACATCACCTCAAAATAATATTAGATACTATAAGAATACACTCACCATGGTGTAGTTATCTTCACCATGATGAGGTGATGGATTCAATGTACAACATACAATAGTTTTGACTTAGAGTTCCTAACATGAGGTTCCATTTAACAATATTCATGGTGTATCTAATTTTATTTTCTATTTGATGAATAATTGTCATGATTTTTTATTGGATTTAATATAATGTTGGGTGATGATTTTTTTCTATGAACCCTTGGGTTTAGAGATGGATTAGTGATTTCTTGGTAAGGGATCCATGAGAATACAATCATGAATCCAATCTTGGAGAGTCTTTGGTGGATTTGTATAAGTTCCTTGAGTTTTTATTTTTTTCATTCACCCATGGTGAGGTGGGGCCAATGGTTTAGACATGGAGTGGCTATCAATCCCAATAGTATATTATTTCTTAGGTCCCTCCCATGATATTTTAAATGAACATGGTATTATTTTACTGTTAAAGTTAAGTATTTCTAATAATTTTTCATTATTTGGACCTTCAAGTGTCCTTGTTTTAAACAATGTTTATGGGTTATAGTTCATTGATTTTACCTTTTTGTGGCAATGTTTCTTTTTGTTTGATCATTTAGTTCTTTTAATTCTTATAATACTGAAGTAATTCCTTGTGTAAACTACCAAAAAGATATTTATTTAGATAAATCATAGTATTTATGGGTCCTATCCATATATTATTTTGATTCAAACCTAAAAACGTTTTTATAGTGGGACTACTCAAGGACTTTACCTCTTTATTTGTATAGTTCCTATAGTTGGTGGGTCATTATTTTTATAAGGAATTCATGGATAGGTCATTATATTACATTACTGTAGAATAGATTTTTGGAATGATCAACAATATAGGGATTTAGATCTTCATCAAAGAATAAGTTTGGTGGAATGGTTGATCATTATGAAATGTTTCTTAATTATGTTTTCTTTATGTTTTTGGTGTTCATTCAGTCCACTTTCATTGACCAAAGGTGTTGTGGTGGTGAACACTAATGTGTCTATTGTATCTAGGCTTATAAATGGAAATTTTGTAGCAATGGTATTCAAATAGGTATTCATTTCTTGACATGTTATTTCCTGTACTTGTTGTTGGGTGCATGGTTAAGGATTTGGTCAGTCTTTATAGACTTGTATTTCAACTATGATTCATTCTTATGATGTCGAGTGATATTTTGGCCAAGTTTAATTTTTTATATTTTCTAGTATTTTACTCTATGTAAGATGTTTTATGGATGAATCTTTGGTGATGGTTGTTTGATATTATGAACCCATCAATAGAGATTCGCTAGCCTTGGGATATTGGTTTTAGAGTGGATCTTATTTCTTATTTTATGTTATTAATATTCCGGAACCTATGAGGTTTGTTCTCTAGTTTTTTCGTCCTCTTGGTCTAGGATCATGTAGTTAACAATATATATAGAATGAAATTTTGATTTTTTTTCAAAAATATTGTTATGATATCTTCTTTTAACACGTTAAATATGTGGTAATTGGGTTACATAGGCCCAAAACATGTATGTAATTTTATTACCATTACATGTATAAAATTTGAGATATATATCTATTTGTGTTTACCTTATATTAATATTGTTGATACATATTAATCTCCTATAATTATTTTAATTTCCTTAGATTACGTGTCATATTAAAGGGTTATAGAAGGTCCTAAGCTTTAATGAGAAATTAGATATGCCATGATAAAAATCTTAAACTTATATATTATAGTAAAGATACATTATGATGACAAGACAGAAATGGTGTCTGGCTCTCTCGACCTCGGAGATCATAATCATTGATACAAATTCTCATGAATTTCACATATAGTGATATCGAGTAGATGATTTAATGAGTATTGTCTGCTAATAGAAACCCCATATGTTTCAAGAGTCATTGGTAGTTCTTATCCATGAAAACATGTAATAGTCTTCTAACATGATATTATTATCAATGTATACTATGTTATTACATAGTTTTAAGTAAAATAAAAACTATACTGGGACCCAGCATGAGGTTTGATTGATTTTTGAGAGTAAATGATCAGTAATGAATAAATATATTAATTATTATTCGAGTATATAATAATTGGATTTAAATTTATTTTTTAAAAGTATTCATAAGGTATTATATGAACACATAGAAAATATTATAGGAACTAATATTATTTTAATATTCTCTTTCATTTTAATATTTGTAGGAATTAAGAGTTGAGATAATGACCCTCTTTTATCATGTAATATGTTTATTATATATTACAATTAATTGATAAACATATAAATAGAGTTTATGACATAATTTTTTGTTCATAACATGTCCTTTATAGATTATTTAGTGTGAATTATTTATAAGGTGGTTGGGGAAACCTTTTCGGGGTTTAACCAAACCTATATAAGTATGAGTGAGAACTTTTCATAAGGGCAATATATCACTTGACTTTGAGATCTCATATCTCCTCCTTACGAAATCCTAGAGATGAAAGACCCCATTCTAAGGTTTTTATCTTATATATTCATCATATATCAAAGGGAAAAAATATTGGTGATCATCATGAAGTAAAATCTTTCATCTGAACTCGATGCTAGCACCCAAATTTTGGTGATCACATTCATGTGAACACTTGAAGCATGTGATATCAATATAACGATTTTCAACCTCAGATTCGTCAAGGAATGGTCATTGATTATGAGTTGTTTTCAAATTCACCAAAAACCTGAATAAGGTAATCATTCATTTTATTTATGTTATAAAAAATCACATAAGATCATTGGCCATTACTGGGGATCAAATTGTGGGAGTTGAAATAGTTACATTCATCCAGTGATGATTTTGTTTGCATCCCCACCCCATCTTCCTCTATGGAAAGTTTTGATACCAATAATTTTTATTTAATCTATAATTTAAATTTTTTAAGTAAATAAAAATTAAATTCACCTTAAATATAATTTGAGGGATTAGTTTTAGACCCAACATTAAATACAATGTTTTGATGTAATTTCTGATATCTAAGTTGCAACTATATGAATCTTTAATTTGGATCGAATCATGGGTATATAATTTGTATAAAATATATTTGAATATATATTAATGAAAGGCCCAAGTTCTGTCTATGGTGGACAATGATTTATTTATGTGAACCCCATATTAATGGCAATAATTTCAATTGATAAAATTTGATTATACTTCAGGTGGAAAATTATTACACATCCATTGTGAAATCATTAAAATAATACATAGCCTAAAATAAATAGTATTTTGAAATTTTAATAGGGGTTGGCACATCTCGAGGTCAAATAACAGAAAAATAGGAGGCTAGGAAGTAATGGTATTAGCTGGATAACAAAAATACATTATTAAAATAAAAAAACATAGGGGGTCGTCCCCTACAGACCATGGTCGCACCACCACCGTCAAACCACATTTCTTGCAGCAGCTAGACCTACCATAACACCTCCCTACCATACCACTCTTCCCACCCGATTATCTTCGTCATCACCCTATATAGCCTCCTCTCAACTACACCCTATGTTGCTCTCTTCCCCTCCCCGTCATCACCCCACACCTAGTCGGTACCCTCAACCATGTGCGCCCACCAATAAACCTATCCCCCATGACCGTTATATGTTTGATGATTTCCCCTAACTTGATTGGTTCATGGTGTAGTCCCCTAATGTGATCGTATTCCCTGTGGGACCCCTATGCACTGATCAGGCTCCCTTTACAGCCTCCTGCAGTCCCTGCTTGACTCGACATGTCTAGACCCACAATGAGCCTCAAAAGGTTCTGCTCGACCTCCAACAGTCCTGGACCAAGTCCTTCTAGACATACAACGGGTCTAGGCTAGTCCTGAATGATCTAGAATAGGATATGGTAGGTTCATACAAACCTTCCTAGCCCTATCTAAGACTGATTAAATTTGAAACCCATTTTATGGGATTTACGGGGATTAAGAATATTTTTTAAATACTCATGAATTAATTTAATTTTTTTGGGTAAAAAATAACATTAATTTTCAAAAATTAATTTTACTTTTTGAATAAATTTAAATTAATTGCGGGACATAACGAAATAACATAACTGAATTAAAATAATTTCTTTAAATCATCTAATTTATTTTAGAATAGATTTTATCGCAATTTTAATCTTATTTCACATTTATTTTCTCTATCGATATGTTTGGACCATTAAACCACCATTTCTTGGCTAGGTTCATATTTATTTAATTAATTATTACAATGAAATGAGATGAATTTAATAGGTAATTTTTTATTAACAATTCTCGAGTCATCTCTCATCCTTAAATATCTATAAGGTCCCATACATCAATCATTATAATTCTGTAAATATTATACACTTCTTGATACCCCAACATATGAGTGAGTATTTATGTATTATGAAGATGAAATTATAATATTTTGATTGTGAAAGAAGAGGTATATTATAGATGAGATGTGGAGACATTAGACTTTGGTGCGAGCTGTGATATGAGTCTGATTCGATTCAGGTATTTTACCCTTGGGGCCACATTTGATCCATTAGATCAACCAACACTAAATTATGAAGAATATTTTGGTATTTCATTTATTTTATACATTGCATATTATTTTATGAATGTGAATACTTTTGGAAATACATAAAATAACAAAACAATAATGCATAATGACATGATTAATGTATTATATTAATGAATTGTGTAATTGTTAGCATGATAACATAGTATAAATATATTAATAATAAAAATATTACATTCATCAATAATAAATAAAAACCTTCAATGTAATATTAATTCATAATGAATTATATCACATAAATTTGAACAAAATGTTGTGTTCGAGGTTATATTCACCCCAATTTTAGGTTGCCTCCTACTATTGGGGATTTATTATGTGAGTGATGGGATGACTTAACAAATAATGGTAGAAAATAAGTATCCATAACTCACTTTCAACCACTTTAAAGGAAAACAGTTGAGGGAATCAATGTTAGGATTTCGAGAAGCTGTGAATTCACTCAACATTTCAAGGATCCATGATAAAATGTAGTTAGAAAGTCTAGTTCATTCCATGAAACTCTTTAAGTAGTGGTTTAGACATAACTTGGACTATGTAAAGGGGTTTCAAAGATCATTTACACTTGAATACCCAAGAAACATGATACAATGGGGTTGTATAGTCAAATTCATACCATGAAATTTATTTATTTAATAGACTATTTTCCTTGAAAATGACTTATATAATATTTAAAGAAATAAAGTTACAAAATTTCAGTCTCATATATATCTAGATTAGAAAAAAAAATTATGAATGAATGTAAATGTCTATTTTGTGATGAATGAAAATATTTTCATGATGAGAATTTATTTATAATTTTTAGAAATTATATAATTAACTTAAATTCTATACAATGTAGAAGAAATATTTATTTAATTAATAGAAAATGTAAACAAATGATATTAAAAATAATAAAAATAATATAATTTTAAGGATTGATAGTGTCACATAAATTTTGTAGAAAAATAAAACACTATATGTTGTTGGAAGGGTTTAGAATCTAATTCTAACTTTCTCATTTTTTTCTATTCAGTGAGATTAAATTAATATTGTCACTATTGACATCAATGATTTTTCATCAAAATATTATATTATTAAATTATTTAAAAATTATAAAAATATTGATTGTATAAAATTAGGATAATATATGGTCAAAGAATTTATACACTATCCATTTATTGACCAATTTTCACCTTATATGTTAAACTTTAACCTTTTTAAGAGTGAAAATGACATTACCATTATTAATGTTAAAATTGGTTAACTAAGGGTTTTAGCTAAAAGATAATATTTTCCCCACATCACAAAACTATAAAAATTTTATTGGTTGATGGTATTTCAACCCCATATTATATTATCTATGAATCCTTGGACTTTTTAATGTAATATTGTCAATATAATTACATAGATATATTGTAGTCTTTTAAGAAATTCTAAAACTACGCCTCGCCTCAATTAAAAAAGGGAATATTTATTTTATATTCTCTACACCACTTTGAGCCTTATAAATTGAAAAAACAATAAAAAATTTCCTTATATAATATTTATAAACATTTTAGTTGTGATGGTATTCCCAAAAATACCAACTCTAGGATCCTCAAGAGTATATCTAATGGAATTTTTTCAAATAGGGGGAAATCACCTTAATCGAAAACATTATTTTTAATTCTTATTTTACCTCCTCTAAATATATTATATTCTTAATAAAATAATAAATTAAGTACCCAAAATATTCTTAATTTAAATTATTAATATTAATCAACCATTATTCACCGTATTTCCATCAAACATGAATTAAAATTATCTCTTCTGCTTACGTATAACTTACCATCTACACATAGCGATACGATACATTTCTCGTCACGATATTTTATGTATGAGTATTTTTATGGGTTTAATATTTATATATGATAATTATAACATAATTATAATTAATTAATTATAATATCATATCTAATTTCTTACCTTATCAACCATTGGGAAGCAATAATGTCGCTCATTCATATGTGTGTACTACCACCTCCACAAACCAATATGATTCACTTTTCATTTCTATTTTACATGGATGGTAATAAAGATATATTTAATGAATATATATTATACATAAGATTTATTAATTATTTTTAATGGTGATTTTTTATTTAACATAATATCATTCCATCCTTCAAAAAATGAAAACAATGATCATGCGTTTGTACACCTACCATCATCATGAACGATGTAATTCATTTTTCTATCTATATATTTAAAGAAGAATCTAAACATGTATATAATGAATTATTGTCTGATACCCCAATCCACCATTTCATATAGAGATTTCAAAACATCTTTTACTGTCCCTATAAATTTAGAAAAATTGAAAGAAACATTTAAAATATATTTTTTTCAATGAGATTTTCATCTATGAAACAACGTAACAAATTGTTTAATTAAAAAGGAAACTCAAAAAAGATAATTTTCTTCTTCAAATTATAATTTATTTAATTGGGAACATTCTTCATCTAAATTGTTTTCATCTGACCCTTCCCAAATGAAAAAGGGCATTTTTTTAATTCATCAAGCACACCCGTTTTATACATACATTGAGGTGGATTATCGGTCTATATGGTATTTTCCAACCATTGATGATTATTATAATTTGGCTAATCCATTAGAAATAATCCTTAATTTCCCATTAAATTGAAAATACGAATATATTTAAGTCTTATGAATCATGTATTCTTCATAAAAATATGGCGTGAAATATTTTTCTTCATGTTACAACTAAATATTATTTCATAAGAAAGAAAATAATTTATCAAGAAAATAAGCACAAAAATCATATGAAATATGTCTTTTGAACATGCATATTACGCGTGAGAACCCACATTCCAAATATTATTCAACTATTTTATTAATGGTTTCATGTATACATCTATAACATTTACAAGATCATAAGGACCAGATATGGTACACTCATGAAATTGTATGTTTTCTTCATACACATCCTTGTAGAAAGGATATAAATGTTTGTTAGAACTGGACATATGTTGTGTGAAGTAAGCATATACCCAAATGGATTAAAACTATCACATGATAGACCCAGCCTCACAATATGAATGTCAATTATAAATCACGATATCATGGATCCCATTTATTCTATGTGAATCCATCTAGAGGATGAAATAACTCATTTTATCCTTCCTTCTCTCGGTATCATTCCATTCCACATTTGTTGATATTTCACAAGAAATTATAGAATTATAGAGTATAAGAATCAATAGAAAGTGCGACATTAATTTTTTTGGCACACATGATAGAGTTCCATCAGCATTTTTATTCCATTAGGATGTGACACATTTTATACAATCATTTATTTCATAAGTTTCTTCCCAGAATAAGCTAACATCTTTTGTGAAATCATTTCTTTTTTAGAAAATCTATGTTTTTAACTATCCTCCGTCCCATATAATGGTTTGACTGAATATCTACATCATTTGGAATCAATTCCTTAAAAAAGTTAAAAATATAATCAATGAGAGTATTATAAATCCCATACATGGTTTTCCCATGAACTTATAATATTGAAAATTAAAACATTTTCATTTGACCACATTTCCAATATACTAGTGTCATGGAAGAATCATTAAAATTTTTAACACTATAAATATCGTAATTTTATTTACATGCATCATGTGTTGTTGTATCAATGTATTCTTGGGGTGGAATCCATTATTTCTCATGATGATGAATAAATGGTACCATAAATTTAAAATATTCTCTAATTCAGTCTCTTATTTGGATCATGAACATTTTATGATTTCATTTTCTCGCCATTATTATAAAAAAAGTAGTTTGTATGAAACCCTTATTTGTTTATATGGTAGATTACTTCTTCATGACTTAACAAAGGTTATCCAACACAATTATGACTTTGGAAGTTTATGTGACCACTATCTGAATCATTGATAAATGCATAATATAATAATATTTCAATCTTTATTTTTCCAAAAATATAGTGGATCCTACCTTTGTTGAGGAATCTAACCCAGTAGAGGAATTTAACAAGAAGATATATTTCGTGAGTCCTAGAATTTTTACACTAAAAAAATCTATCAATGAGAATGATAAGGAAAAATCCATAGAAAAACCCAAAAAAAATGTTGAGTAGGTGACTATACCAGATGAAACTCACATTGAAAGATTATAAAAGAATCTTTCAAAAGATAATGAGTATACACCTTTCAAAAAGGTTACTTTTGATAAATCTACCAAAATGAAGAAAAATGAGGATGATCCTTCAATAATGGAGAACTCAAACAAAAAAAATCAGTCCCCTTAGTTGATGTTCTAATTTGATAATGTTATGTATTCACATCCTCTCAAGAAAAATGATAGTCTTGACAAGTTCTAGGAATCCCATATTTTTGAAAGAATTTACAACATAGTGGAGAATTATATCATTATGAAAAACAGGTAAAGTGGTAAAGGGAGAGGACATAAGACATATATGGTAGTGGAGACGAATAAATTTTGTAGAAAAGGTTTAAAATATCCTCAAAATAATGAAGATTATTTATTGGAATCATGCATTTTTAGGAACTGATCCCACTTCCATGGACATTATAAACATTATTGATAAATAAATTCCTCTATTTATTGGAATTTTTGAACCTGTGATGATGTTTGATAACTGTAAGGACATTAATTTGGCCTCTATTAGATTCTAGTTTATCTCCCATAAACATTTTTACAATTCATTAGAAGCCCTTTGTGGGTTGAATCATATAAGTGTGTAGCTTATTTAATTCTATGAAAGCTTTGAACATGCATATCTGTTAGTTCTTATGAATGGTACTACTTTAACATTCTCATTGACATATGGTTGAACATTATATATAAATAGAAGTGACCTATGTATAGAATTTTGTATGACAGATGACCAATCCAACTGATATCAAACACTTATTGGGGAATTCAACATTATCTTATTCCATGAGGAAAATATTAGATCAAACATCTGAAGGACCACATCAAATTAATTCTATTAATATATTGGATACTATATCTTTATTGAATTTCCAATTACCGGTGTTGATTTCACTTAGGGACTATAAATAATGAATGGAAATTAGGAATGTAAAATTGATAGATTCCTATATCATATTGATTAAAACAATATATAAATTTAGGTATCTAGATTTAATCTCCCAAATCTCAAGTTTTATTATAACCCTCTTGTAGTTAATTTTTGGTTAAACAAAATGAGGCCATCCCCATTTAATTTTAAATTAAATAATGAATGGGTTACTATTCTTAGATGTTAGGAAATTTTCCCTGTTGTATATAAGATTGACTACTCTAATAGTAATGTTAAGATTTGAGAAACAAGTCTCCAAATGATCAAATCCATAACAATAGATTATATAAATTATTATTTCTATAAATTAGATAAATATTATATGGTTTCATAATATTATATGGCCAACTAGAATGTAAACAATCAACACCATAATGTGTCTGCTTAGAAAAAGAAACAGTTTCATTCTAAACATGATAACCTTTTATCTCTCAAGGAAATATTGTTTAGAAACCAATATGATGTTAAATGGGTCCAATATGGCGATATAAATTTCAATTTTTTTTTCAATTATTGTATAATTAGAAAACTTTTAGGAGATATATTAGTTCTGTTCAAATAAATAATTATATTTTTACCCTTAAAATAAATATTTCTAATACTATGGTTGACTACTTTAAAAGAATTTATAGTGATGATGGGAATGATATTTGCCTAAAGATAATTGAAACTATCCCTTATTATATTTAAAATAATTCAATCAAGAACTTACTATTTCCATTTTTCAAGATAATATCTAACCAGAACATTTATCTTTAAATCTATTTAGGGTTGTAGGGCAAGATGGGTTCAATAAATATTTATTCATGTTCTATTGGTATATCATGCATATTGAATTAATATATGTTCTGATAGAATTATTTATCTCCTATTAAATTATGTATTGTAGTAATTCCCAATTTATTTCATTACTTCTGAAGAAGTAGAAAACAATTTACCCAAGGTACATTAGGCTATATTCCATTTGAAATACACTTCCAAATATTATTAGTAAAAGTTTCGATTTGAGGATTGGGAAAATTATTATTGATTTTATAAATCTTAAACAATTTTTATTCATACCGAGAATTAATAATTAAGATTTTATTTTAACTACCTCATAATATATAGATGTCTTGAAGAAGTGAACCAAAGAAAGAAACTTTTCAATAAATATTGACATATCAAAGGCCATTGATATGATAAGATAGAGATTTTTTCTAGCTATTCTAAATAAATAAGAATTCTTTAACTGCATAATCAAACTAATTAGTGTTGTACTCAAGATTACTGGGATATTTTTTCTCATAAATGGGTGAAAAAGATGTTTATTTGAATTATCTATGAGTATTAGACAAGGAAACACTCTCTCAGGTCATTATTTTAAATTACTAAGGACTACCTGAGTTGATGTCTTAAGAATCATTTTTACATTGTATACTATAATAAAATGAATAGTTGAATCATCTTTCATATACATCAAAAACTTAATTATACTGAAAAAATTATTTTATTCATGGAAGAATATTAAAAAGAAACATGACTCTATCAAAGTGATCATTTTTAATTTTGTGGTTGTGTGTGATTATGTAATCACAAATAAATCATTTATTTTGTATGAATAGAGGATATTTATTTCTAGAAAATAGGGTCACCATAGGCCATGGTATTAAGAGAGAAAATATACTTTTTAACCACTTAGATTCCCCCTTATTTTGGTGTAAATTTAAGAGCTTTAACATGGATACAAATTCTTCTAAAATCATAGCTCAAAAGAATAGTTGTAAAGGAGAAAATGATATCCTAATAAGGAAAGGTATGTTTGGTTTATTTAGTGACAACATATATGTTTTTTCATGTATTATCCAGGTATAGATAGACGAAAAACCATAATTAGAATCTCCATAATGTGATATGGAAATTTGTGTAGACTGGTTGTGTTTATGAAAGGAAGATGATATATATTGTGTAGAAATAATGTATCAAACCCCTTATTATGGGAGGATTAGGTATTAGGTATCTCAAAAAATTCAATGAGACTTTTCATATAAAATTTCATTGAAATCATATTTCTTTAAATGATGAAGCTATAGAGTTTCACAATAACTGATTTGTTAAAATCCTATAAAAGTGGTACCCTTTCTATTCAATTGGGGTCTGTCCAAGTGGTAAAGCCCCCCTGTGATGCTACTTTAAATCCTTAGATAATATCATGGTGGAACCATAATATTTGTGATGGATTGATATATCCCCATAGTGAAGGTATGGTAGTCTTTGGGGGAAAGGTGGTTGCTCAGTGTCGTGATCCCAATAGAGGTTTGGTGTGGAGGTTATCAAATCAGAGGTGACGTGGTCGATTGTTGGTGGAAGGATATGGTGGTTGGGCACATAGTGGCAAGCAGTGGACTTGTTCAGCAACAACAGTGAATGGGGTGTCAGTGGAAGACTATCTTGGATTATGTTGGTGAGTGGATTTGGTAAATTGATGATAAAATTGGAGTAGGAGTGACACTCCTCAGCATTAACAACCCTAGATTTCATGAAATATTTTTTTCGAATTAATTTAATCTTTTTGATATGTTTAATTTCACACAATACTAAAAATAGTTTATTTTATATTAAAGAATCATGTTAAGATTATGTTATATACAACGCCAAGTTAATCATTCACTACACAAAACATAAATTTTAGATTCATTTACATTGAACTCTAGAGATAGATTACGTTATACACAAGACTCACTTTCCTCGATGTCTTGTGTAACACACAAGACATAGTGTTACCAAACAATAATGTATTATTAAAAATATTACTATTTAATATAATAAGATATAAAATATCCATTATGTTTAAGGTTATGAATAATATTAAATAACTTATGAAAATAAATGGTTTATTATTGAGTAAAAAATTAATAAAAAATGGATATAAGAACCAATGGAATATAAAGGGTATGTTTTTATAGAAAGCTATTTTTATGCTCACAAAGGAATTTTATCCTAATAAATTAAATTAATTAAAATTATTGGGTGATATTAATATAATATATATATATATATATCTATATTATATACAAGAAAATATTTTTTATATTCATCCAATAAATTTGATAAACATAAGATAGGATCAAATGTAATTTCACTCATAAAAATCTATATTTTTATTAAGGTCATGTTACCACCTTTTAATGGAGAATGTATTTAAAATCCAATTTTAATCTCTTATATAAATATTATATGTCAAAATAAACTTAATAATTTAAATAAAAACATTAAAATTATGTTAGTGTGAATGTTTGGTATTTTTCTGTAATGATTTTAATTTTGATAAATAATGAAAAATACTGAATTTTAATTCAAAAATAATTTTTCATATAATTTATTTATATGGTTAAATTGTATTTTTAATTGGTTTTAAAGTTTTATTAGATTATATTTTATAATATAATCCAATTTATTTAATTTTAATCAATTTCACTTTGAAAATGTATATAAAAACATAGCAAACTATTGAATGGTTTTACTTTAAAAACCTGCATTATCATACCATTTGCGGGAGTAAATTTAAATTAATTTTTCCACTTCTGTGATTTGAATTTTTAAAAATGGATACTATTTTTTTAATCTGAATAATTTATAATTTCTAATAAAGTCAACTTATCTTTTGTCCAAAAATATTATTGAATGTAACTTAAATTAATTATGATGATTAAGAGAAAAATTAGCTTCACAAATGACTAAACCTCAATCGTAAGGCCCAAAATGACCTATAAACTTGTAAAAAATCCATTTTATGAAAATATTGAAACCCTATACTAAATTGGATATACATTGGACAATTATTGTATCCAAATTACATGAAAAAACGTGGTTGGAAATACTTTTCTTTATATTTACAAGAGTGTCACTCCTCCCCCACTATAAAAAGGACTCCTATCCTCCCACTTACTCACACCTTTCATGAAACATTGGATCAAACAATATTTTACAAAATATATCCTAAATATCCCTACCCTAAACCTAGAATCCTAAAATTTCGCATAAATCAATCCAAGTAAACCCTTTGGTGTAAACAAAAAAGGAGTTCCCCAAGGAAGATGTGACATCTTTCATCAAAGCTACTTTATCTTATTTTTCATTATCCTCCCCATTAACTATACATATTACATGATTATAATAAAAAACTATCCTAACTATACTGATATTTTGTTATTATAATGGTTCTAGCCACACTTAAACTTCCATCTAATGGGTAACAAATATAAAGGTTATGTGTATGCCGAACTATCACCTAACAAATGATGATTGTTTGTTTTTCCATTACCACCTATCATTGTAGGAATTATGATTTAAACACTAATAATATATAATATATATTATATTTATAATTTCTTTATTCTTAGGAAATTATTTTAAAACACATATTCATATAACTTCCATTTTGTGTAAATATGATAATTTCGATTCAGGAAGTTTCGACTACCACCCCCTCAAAGTGATGTTATTCATTCGCACACTACATGGAATGTATTAAGGATTGATTTAGTGTAATTATATGACATTTAAAACATTATAATGATACTATAATTACATTATATACATATATTTCATTTTATTAGTTTTTTTTTAAATATGAAAAGAAAAACAGAAACAACGTTCATGCATATGTACAGCCAACCGTCTCCATGAATGGTGTATTATATTTCATACATCTATATGAAATAGATTATTATAATGTATATATAATGAATATAAATTATATTTAAATTATGTTTTAAATTATTTTAATCTTGTTATATATACAAGTACACAACAATAACTAATTAAGAAACATGAGTATAACAAAGTGGATATTATCCGAAGTGAAACCTTTACATAGAATTGTAATCATGTGGGTAATATAAAGTCATAATAAAACCATATATCATATTAGATATATGAATATGGTTCCATTTTGTATTTTTAATAAAACTATATTTATTATATTTGAATTTTTTATGAGTACGATGAGAGTAAAGATACAAGGTAGTGGAATTTCATCCCACTTTTTTTTGAGAATAAAGCCTTATCACCCCCTCATTTAATTTGTGTGGTGTATATACTACCCAATAATGTATTATATGAATATTATTATTAAATATATGGATATTTAGATATCTATTAAATGATTCTTATTTCATGTGTTTATTGTTTCAAATGTCACTAAATTTGAAAGACAATTTTGTCTCAATTGGCCTTTTTTGAGACAAATGTTTTGTTATGCACCAACATTCTTTTCGATGTGTATGTAAATCCATTTGAAAATTTATGTCATGAGTACCATTATTTTCTTGATATTTTATGCTTTATTTAATTTCATTTTCTTACATGGGGAGTATGATTCAAATTTTTCATGTGGTAAGAGTTTATTGAAACAATCTCATCGTTTATTGAGATAGTTTATGATTTTTATTTAATTGATTAAATATTAAGATAGATATCAAAATAACAGTCAACAAATTTATTACCTTACGGTTATTCATTTTATATCCAAGTAATGGTACCAGTTTTCAAGTATTTGGTACATAATATGATCAAGAAAGTGTTTTTATGAAAGTATAAATTTACCTCTCTCTTTAGTCGGACATCTATGTTCATTCAAAATCATATTTTATAAAATGTTTAAAATATATTACAATATTATCGTAT
Organism: Viscum album; assembly: GCA_963277665.1. Lineage (NCBI taxonomy): Eukaryota > Viridiplantae > Streptophyta > Magnoliopsida > Santalales > Viscaceae > Viscum > Viscum album. Next base: position 1,830,472,935 of record OY728136.1, read on the forward strand.
GATCATTAAATGAAATATTTATCCATGTTTTACCATTTAAAAAAATTATTTTAAAAAATAAATCTTCTTGTTGTTTTCTGTTCAATGAACTTTTATAAACTTTTTATTGTGTGAAAGGAATGTTCAGAATGTACAGATTACCTTCCTTCATGACTGTAATTCCATTGAATATTCCATTAGAAGAATAAAATGTCATATTGTTTTAAAGAAAATGTTTTCCTATTATTATTAAAATTAATTATATTAAATTATTTTTAATGAAAATGGTTTTTAAAAATCTCTCAAGTTTATTTTTTACGTTTTAAGGGAAAAAGGTTTTCAAAACATTTTCAAGATTTCATTATAATTTTTCAAATTTTTTTAATCGAATAAGGATCTTATAATGTTTTGAAGATTATTTTATCTGTTTTCAAGGAAAAAAGATTTCAAATTTTTTTCAATATTATTATATATTTTTTAAAAGAAATTTTTTTTCAATATGATTTTAAGCCTTATTTCTAGGTTTTCAAAGTATTTTAAATGAAAATTGTTTTAAAAAGGTTTTATATTTTAAAACTCATTTTAAAAGGATAAATGGTATTTTCATAAAAAACTGGAACGTTATTACAAAACTAATATAATTCAATGGTTACATTTATATTATTTCTCTAAATGGAATTTGTTTTGATTGAATGATGTTTAGGAAACCTGTTTCTCATTCATGAGTTATATGATTTTAAAACCATCTTCCCTTAAAATGTTATGATTTAATGAAATGATTATGAGGCCTATATCATTTCTATAGGTATTGATATGATGAATATTTTTTGATGCCCATTTCATTTCATGGGTTATGATATGATTTTTATGAAACCCATCTCTTTTTATGGTTCATGATATGATCTATAAGGACCCAACCTTAAACATTATATAATTTTGAACTAAATGAATAATTCACATTGAGGATCCCTTCAGGATTACAGTTTTAGAGAATTAGGCCATAACTGTGACATTACATTTCAAAAATAACACGGTAGACACATCTACTCAATTTCTATTTTTTTCATAAAATAAAAACTCTTGAAAAAAAGTCATGTATAGTTCTATGTTTTAGAGATCATGAATTCTCCTTGACCCTATTCATCATTAGGTCCTGTGAAAAATATTTCCAAACTTGGGATGAGCATAAAAAGCTCAGTAAGGGCTATAAAACTAAGAAAGGAAACATTAGTTCATCATTGCATACATAACATAATCTCTTTAACATACCTCATGAAATTATAAGATTTATTAATAACACAGAGAAAACATAAATCATAAAGGTAACTTATATAATTCATATCATACTTACATTATAGCTATCTCAACTACATAGGGAGTTATGCTTGAATACCCATCACAATATATTCCCTTAATCTCTTATGTGATACATTCACGTTTACCTCCGCTGCATTACCCAAAGCATTAGAGAGCTATATCGAGCTCACCCACCCTAGTTTTATTACGAACCACTAGTATACGTAAACAACGCCCAAGAACCACAACATATTAATAACACATAAAACAAAAATAAAGGAAAGATAAAATTTCTACATTTCAATCACAATATTTCATTTAAATATATTGAAAAAACAACTACATTATCATAACCATTTTCAATACCAACATATGTTAAAGGATTATATTTTATTTATTTTCCTTTTAAAAACATTACGGCTTGATAAAAATGCCAAAAGATCATATAATACTCATGGCGGCGAAAAGGTCGTTATCACCATGTATGATTAAAAAACATTCTTCTTTTTTTGACATTTAGTATACTTCTTAATAGAGAAATGATTACTTTTGAATAAATGTAAACGTCCAAGGTGTTTATACATCATATAAAAGAAAATTGTGTATTAAAACAAAATAAGCCTCAATGAAAGGAGATTGAGACAATGTCCCTTACCTCGTGTCCGACAGGACCCGTTTGTTCTTTAATCTCCTGAATAATAAACTAAAGTTAATTTATACTATCTTAAGAACATTTTTCATGTTTATTATTCCTTTTATATCACTTATTACCATGTTGTAAACATTTTGTAATCATTTAAGTTAATAACGTTTGTTTTTTTTTTGATATTTGGTACTTGAGTCAAAAATGGACATCTTATAATTACATGTTGTTCACATGGTCAAATGTTCATTATATCCGGAATGATATTAATGATTTAGATATCATATATATCATATATATCCATTATATACATGTATTTATAGTAGTACATAACATTTATAGGTATGAAATGAAATGCACTGTTCCTGGAGACGGTAAGTCGTACGTACGCATGAATGCTACTTTCATGACTGGTAGTAACTATATCTCCCTCTAATGCATTGGGTAATGATAAATGTATTATGGTATAAAATACTAAATAGGAGGGCATCCCAAGCTCGAAATAAGCGGGTAAATGAGAGTGCATCTGAATCCCAAAATAAGAGGGTACAAGGGAAGGAATCTGAAGCCCAAAAAAAAAGAGGGTACATGGGAGGGAATCCAAACCCCAAAAAAGGGGGTATACGGGAGGCCATCCCAACCATGATGTTGGAACACAAGTGATTATCCGAAACCTAACTTGTTATGAATGTCATGGTAGGAATCCTTGACATGGTTTTTTATATTCTTATGTTTATGCCATAATTCCCATTTATTATTCCTATGTGATGCTTTCATGGATTGTGTTATTTATTTCTTTCTTATTTGCATCTTTTGAAATTCTATACTTTATTCCATGATTCATGTTTATGATCATTGATATGTAGGATGTGATCATCTAATGTTATGATAACACTCTCATACAACTATGTTAATGTTTATTCTTAATTTTTTCCCTTGTTTATCATTCCTTAGAATATGAGATCACCCTTTTTTATGTTATCTTACCTAGGTTATGGAGATATAATTCATCTATGGCATGTCGAATAGGGGTGCTCGTCTTGGAGAACTTAGTGAGAGATAATGTACCTCACTCATGTTCTAGTGTTTATGTTTCAATGTATCAAAAATAATATAACTAATACAATCTTTGGGAATCCATTTATATAATTTTTTAAGTATTCGGAAAAGTTTATTTAATTTTTATGTATGACAGGAATGGTTCATTATATCTGCAGGGTTTGAATGGTGGTAGGAAGTAGCATTGAAATTGATAAAAGGATAAAAAATCATGGTTAAATACTTAGTTGAAATACAAGAAGATGTTTTGAGTAGGAATAAACCACCATTAAATTAGATAAGTTTTGATGAATGATATGGTATGGTTTTGCCAATTGTACCACGAACCATGCATGTCTACATGGGTAATTTCATGCTAATCAGCCTTGTAGGCTAGGTTCTTAGGAATAAATTTCATGTAATATCTAGGTACGGGTTTCTACTAGTTTTATGGTCTTTGGGTATTCAATGTAAATGTAATGGACCTAGTTAATTGGGAATAAATTCCATTTAATGTTACCCCTAAACCCCATTAAAAATTGGATTATCGAAAAATAATTAAAAAAATATCCTTTGGCCTTTTACCCAGGTACTCTTTCTACCTATCATAAATTGTTTAACCAGTTTTAAAGATATATTATTATGATTCTATAAACTACTCAAGGATTATGGTTTTCAAGATATAAGATTTAAATTAATAGAACACAGTGTGGTTGAATAGTCCTTTGAAGGAGCTCATTATAATACCACATAGTAAATTAATTTTTTAAGTGTAGATATATACTAAAGAATTGATGAGGTATTTGGAATTATACCCTAATATTGTCCCAATAATACATAATTACAAATATGTGGATAATAAAACACTGGTATGGACATCAAACATTACAGAGATTCTACGTAATGAATGATGTTATATGATATATTATGACAATGGTATAAATTTTCTCAAAGGGAGGGTAAAATAGAAAAAATCCTTGCATTACACCATTTAAATTTCTTATCCTATGAAATATTTGGGGAAAATTACTGCCTCTTGATTATCAGCATCAAAAACATTGGACACAATGTAGAGAAAAAAACATTAGATACATAAATATTACATAATTTTATACGAATATTTGTTAAAAATAGTTATGCTCAACATCAGAACAATAATTATTTAGTGTCTTTAGAAACAAGGATATATAAAGAAATGATACATAAAATATCTACATCAATCTTTAACTTAATTCATCATAACTATAAACCTCTTTGTACATATAATGTATAAACAATTCTTTCATATCTTAGGGAAAATAAAACATAAGAAATGGTGAGATCATATTATCGATAAGGAAAAAAGGGAGATATTAACCAATTATCAAATGTTATCTTATCTATAGGATAATGTTCTGAGAGGACGAGTTTAAATTATTATGTTCATACCAAAAAATTGATATAATCATCAGGCATGTGATAAATCATTGTAGTTCATAATAAATGAATCATGGAACATAATCCATGAGAGTATAACATTAGAATAAGTCAATGTCAAAAAAGAGTGACATAATGTGTGTAATAATCATAATCATATAAATATAATAATCACGAGACCCACCATTACATTCATCTCATGTTAGGCTTAGAATAAGCCCTAATTAACGAGCTTCAAACTTGGTATAACCATCCATGTACCCTATTTTAGGCATCGAATAACCACTTATGTACCATTAAATCTCATAAAACATTAATGTTTAAACAAAATATCAAATGGATATAACACAACCACACATCTCACAATTATAATCCATTAAAATGTATGGAGAAGACGATGAAAAAATTTGTCATTACATCAAATCATAGCCTATAAGAAATAAAAAGAGTTTCATCAGTATTTAATCATCATAATAATGAACCATCTAGAGAAATAATAAATATGGTAAAAATTTATCAAATTCAAATTAATATAAAATAAACTTAAACTTTTGTTTTTATAGATTAATTTTTTTAAAAAAGATCACCAAAATATTTCTTGAGGAAAATACACTTTTTATTTTAAAATCAATTTTTTAAAATCATAAAATTTAAAATATATATATGAAAACATTTTATTATAAAATATCCATGGAATCTTATAAATGGAACTTCAATATAAATATAATTCATGATGTTGGGGAATGTAGAAATGTTGTGTATGTTAAAACCAAAATTATAAAAAAGTATAGAGTACTTCATTAAAAAAAGACATGAAGATTACTTTTAATTTTTAATTGAGAGTAAAATATGGGTAAAATTTAATTTATAAAATCATTAATTAATTATAAAATTTTATTTAAAAAATTTTATATATAATATGGACGTGGAGAAAAAATACTCTTTACCAAATAGAGAAATAAAGTTGATTTCCCTTAAAAAAGTACTTCAGATTCCTGAGTACATAAAGAGATTAAAATGGATATAAAAAATATAATATCAATAAAAAACAATAATATAAGGAAATATATATTATTTTTTAGATATAGATCATATAATTTCATCATTAGAATATTTATGGAGAAGCTGTCTCAGTAAAAATGTGATTGTAACCTAAAACCCTTACCTCAAGTTTGAATTACTTCTTAAGTTCTCTAACATCATGAATAATAAATTTTAATTTATAATAATTATATACTAAAACCATATTCATATCTATGATACTATATTTTATCCACTTATAACATTTAATACCGATTTATTAATAATTCATTATTAGAATCATTGTGTCTCTATGTTAACTTTTCATTTTTTAATAAATGTTTTGATTGATGGTCCTTGAAATTTGATAATTATTTCATCATCTTCATAATATTAATAATTTAATAATTTTAATATTTAATTATTATATACAGTATTTTTACTATTCATATAGTGCAATGATGAAAAATGACTTATATAAGTTTATAGAGATGATGGTTAGTACATATGCAGTAGTGATGTTTTCTAATTTTCGATTGATAAAATTAAAGAAATTTAAATAATAATTCACCATTAAATAATAATTATTATATCGTAAATAGCATATTAACATATAATAAATACATCATAACAACCAAACATGAATTATGTTGATTAAAAATGAATCCCATCATTGCTAGATGTGATAGTACAGATGTATGCATTTCCCTTCCCATTTGATGGAGAAGATGTTGTAAATGGTTATGAAATATTAATAGTAACATAAAAATATATTTATGATACTATATTAATCATTTTTGGATATAAAAATTTCACATAAATTAGAATAATAAATAAAATTTAAAGAGATTGGTTTAGATTTATACCTAATCTTTGAGAGACGCCTTTGGATTACACCTTCAAAAATGAAATATTAGTCTTATGAGAATTACAAGGGATCAAGGATTAAGTAAAAGGATATAAGAAGGTTCTATATTTGTTCTTTATTGATCTAGAAGGCTCAAATTGTGTGAATAAGGGTGGAGAAGAGGTTTAATTCTATAATTTTAGGGAGTGAAACACATGGAATTACTTAAAATATATCAATAATATAAAGACACTTTCATTTGAAAGTAGATCCAATTGGTAAAAAATTATAATTTAAGATAATATAATATAAAAATATATTCAAAAAATTATAATTATAAATGTTAATGTGTTTAAAACCCTGGAATTTTCTATAAATGTATGAGGCTCATTTACAAGTAATATTTTTTTCTTTATGTTGAGTAATTTCCATTTGGGGTTTTCTTTGGGGTGTGTTTGGGTAAATATTTGAGAAAAGTGGAAGAAAGAGGACAACTCATGGTTGGAATATGATTTTACCTAATTGTACACCTTTCCATAGAATTTTTTTCCCCACTGGAGAGAGATGTTGTGCATGTATGGGGCATTGTTTTTCAAATAGTGTTCCCTAAAAGGAGAAATGATACACCACTCATAGGAGAGGATCATGGTTAAGGCAATCAATGAGGGGAAGCATTGTACTTCTCCCTAGAAAACCCTGTATGTGGGTTTCATTAATCCAAAAATTTGATTTAATATTACCTGAGCCCGCTAATTGACCCAAAATCAACCCCCACTTTAACCAAATCAGTTTTTTCTTCTTTTTGGAGGTTCTTAGACACATTACAAGACTTCATGACCACCATTATCAATGATTGGAAAGGAGGACTGAAGATCTGAACCCCACTCAGTAAGAGGATCTAATCCCACATGGTTTACTTATTCTCACCTACATCTAACTCATCATTTAGGGGGAAGTTATCCACAATTTTTTAGAACTAAATCTATGATTATTGGATCTAGATATAGAATTATGGGATTGTGATTATTTGATCTTGATTTAGGGTTTACGATCCTGATCTTGTTCTATGTCATTATTCTTTCTAAAGTGGGTATTTTTGTTGTAAAGAGTTTGAATGAAAATTATGGTAGGTGGTCTATAATTTAAATCCCAAAGTTTTGATTTCAATAATATGTGTGTAATTGTATAATTTCTATTATGAATTCAGAAATTGAGTTTTTTTAAATTGATTAATTTTTGAGAATTAATTAATTGTGGGAATTGTGAAATTGAGAACATTTGGATTGTGATTTAGATAATTAATTATTGAATTAATCATGGAATATTGGGATTGTGATTTGGATAATTAATTTTTGAATTACTTATGTAATGTTGGGATTATGATATGAATAATTAATTTTTTAATTAATTATGTTATATTTTGTTTAATAGTTGAATAATTAACCATTTAATTAATTATTGATTATAGAGATTGTGAATTGATTTATTAATTGACGAATTCATTAATGGGTTATTGTGATACAAGTTTTATAATGATATGTGTGATTTGTGAGTTAAATGTGTGTGGGATATGGACATAGGCCCCAAATACCCATTTGTGTTAAATGTGTGGGGGATATGTACCTAGGCTCAAAATACCGATATGTGTTTAATGTGTGTGGGAAAGGGAATGAGGCTCCAAATTTGTAACGACATAGGTATTTATAGAATGATACATTTTCATATATATTAATATTTATGAATACTATATTAATTTTATTATAAAGATGACAGTTGTAATGATAGTGTACTAAACACGCAACAACAGGTTTCTTGAAATCATACGTTGCACACAACATTGAGTTATACAATATATATATATATATATATATAATTTTAAATGATAGTTAACTCATATCCGTTGTATTGGCCTGAATAATAATAACTAACTACAATATTATTATTAAATGTCATTACACATATCCAATAAATTTTAGAGGATTAAAAAAATAATCAATCTGATTTTAAGCATAGAATGCTCTAATATTTTTAAAAGGTCATTTTTCCGCCTTTTGATGAAGAACTCTTTTTGAATATATTTTTTTGTCAATTTTATATGTTTTATTTTACAAAATAATACTCTTCTTTATGATAGGGACAAAAAAATTTACATTGGATGAAATTTTGTAATTTTTCTGATAATGTTCATATTTAATGAATAGTGAATATTACTGAATTTTAATTCAAAACTACCTATTAATCTAATTTATTTATATAGATATATTGAATTTTTAATTGGTTTTGAAGTGTAATTGGATTATATTTTTAACATTTAATCCAATTTTGGTCACTGAAGTAATTTAACTCTTAAATTGGACATAAACACATTTCAATCTTTTGGTCGTTTCTACTTCTTAAAAACACGTTTTTTAGTTTTGACAACGAGAATTAATTTTAAATTTATTTCTTCAAATTATGTGTTTGGAATTTTGAAAAATGGACACTATATTTGGAATCTAGATTTCCATATTATGTCAATAGGTAACATTTATTTTTAGACATTATGAATTGTAACTTCAATAAATATTTTATTTTCTATGGTTAAAGGGTAAATCTGGTAAGTAAGGGTAAAACAATAATACCATAATAATAATAAATTATCCTAAAAAATGTACTAACCCTATTGGATGAGATAATTCCAACCATGGGCATCCTGGGGTCAACTTTAGGACCCCATGGAGCTGCTTTTCTGTGAAAATGATATTTAATTACATTTAATTTAATGTTTAGGAAAATATACCATAAACATATATCTTTTAATAAAACAATTTTTATATGGGGTTATATAAGTGATCTATTAGACTATAAAAAATCATTAGAAATATAAAATTATTTTATACATCATGACATTTTATTTATAACTTTTAGACATTAAATAATTAAATTTAATACAGAGGTAATGATTGCTTCATTAATAAAGGATTAAACTAAATGATAGTTTAAATGTTAAAATAAGTGTAGATTTTTTTATGCCATAAAATAATTTTTTGGAATATATTTACATGTTATATTTGTATTAATGAGGTATTTTATATGTAATAATGTCGTTATGGATTTTTATGAATGTCATGATATGGATAGTGTCAAAATTGACATAATTCATATTTTAAGATATAAAATTTTTTATTAAATATTATAAATTTTTTAAAAATAAAATATTAGGAAAAATAGTTACCATAAGTCTAATATGTCATTATTTACACTTTAATTGGAAATTTTTCATGTTTTGGTAACTATTTTGATTCTCAATGTGTTAAATCCTTGATAAAACTGATTGAGTAAAAACATTTAAATATACAAGTTAAGGATTTAAAAATATCCAAAACCTATATAATTATAATTGGAAAATTTTACTCCAACTTTTATTCATCTTATCTTCGAAATAAATGAATTTGGACTCATTTATAATCTAATAGAATTTATAATAAAAATATATTTCAAGATATTTCTTAAGTACCCATCCTCCCTCTTATAAAAGGCCACCACCTCTTACCCTTAATCACACCACTCAAGCCTTATTGGATAATAAAACATCTGCCCAAATAAGCTTCCAACATCCCTATTTTCATCCTAAAATCCTTACCTTCATAATAAGGAAATTCAAGAAGGCCTTTTAGTATCAATCAAAAGGAGTTACCTGATACGAGGTAATGTATTCTCTCAAGATTCTTTGATTTATTTTCCCTTATCCAACAACATAACTCGATTTATTAAATTATTTTATAAAAAAACTAGTATCATCTATATACTAGGTTTTTTTTATGAGAATGATTCTTCATAAACTCACACACACCTCTATCTAATGAATTTTGAACATACTATTTATGTGGACAACAGACTACTGCCTCACGAAATGATGATTGTTCAATTATCTCCTACCTCCTCTAATGGTGGATATTATGATGGAACTGAAATTACATATGATATTTAGGATATTTATTGTATCAATATGCATCTTTAATTATCATTTAAAACATATATTTATCATATTCATGTTGTATAAAAATGAAAATTTTATTTGACGAAGTGCGGACTACCGCCCCTTTGAAAGTGATATGACTAATCACTGGTATAGATGGAACATATAAAGGATTTAATTAATGAAATTATGTAACATATATATCATAGATATTATAATGTAATTATATCATACCTATGTATCATTTATTTTTCATTCCATTAAAAATGAAAAATAAATGAATGTAGCGTTCATGCATACGTATGACATACCATATCCATGAACGGTGAATTTAATTTTATTATACCCAAATGTTATGGATATAAATACATATATACAGGATATATATGATATTTATATCATAAATAAAATTCTAGAGATAATGGACTTTTGACCACATAGGCAATTTTTAATTATAACATGTTCGTTTTGGACTCAAGTACCGAACATCGACAAAAAGATAGATATAAACTTGAATAATTATATAATTGTTATAGAAAGGTAATAAGTGATATAAAAGGAATAATAAATATGAAAATGGTTCTGAATAATGTAAAATTAACTTATGTTTATTATTTAGATAGATAAAGAACGAACAAGAAAAGTTAGACAGAAGGTAAGAGAACTTTTCACCCTCATCTTTTAGTCAAAGACTTCTTTTATGTTATGATTTCAATTTTCTTATTTTGGGAAATGTTATTATATATTTTTATTATTGTAAAAAATGTCCATGTTATGAAAGAACCTTTTCAATCTCAACAAATAAATTTCTGAATTTTTATGTTATGCCGTTACGCTACCGAATTTTCATAAGGTAACTTCATAACCCAATTTCCATTATTTGGGTAAACTTATACTTCATGATTATGTAGTGATATAAATATGTGAGAAATAATGTTTTATATAGTTTATTGTATTTTTAATTGCATTATGTATACTTATAATTAATACACATAATCGATCTATTTTATTTACAAAATGATCTTTGTAAGGTACATCGTCTCAATCTCCTTTTATTAAGGAATATCTTGATTTATACACGAATTTCTTTTATACTGAGTATAAAACCCTTTGGATTTTAACATCATTCAAAGTGAATCTTTTATCGAATAAGTGTTTTAATAAAAGAAAAAATGAATTATTCTTTTGAACGTACGTAGTGACAATGACTCTTCCGTCACCGCATGTATTATTTGATATTTGGCTTCTATAACAATCCATAGTGTTTTTAAAAGAAAAATAAATACCATATAACCTTTTTACATTTTTATGTATTGAAAATGGCTTCAATAAAGAATTGATTATGTCAATATCTTGAAATGATATATTGTGATTGTAGTTTATAAATGTTATCTTTCCGTTATTCTTGTTTTAAGTGTTATGAATATGTTATGGTTTTTGGGCATTGATTACATATACAGGTGGTTCTATGATAATCCAAGGGTAGGTGAGCCTGAGATACATCTATAATTAATTGGGTAACATGACATAGGTAATTTTTAATTTTTCTCCTGTGATATTTAGGGAATATACTGTGATGGTTATTCCAAATATAACTCCCTATGTAGCTATGAAAGATAAAACGTAAGTATGATATGGATTCTACAAGTTACCTTTAGGATTTATGATTACTATATGTTATTCATATATTTTATGATTTCATGAGGTATGTTAAAGAGTTATTGTTTAGTATTTATTGATGGACTAATTTTTTATTTCTTTATTTTATAACCCTTACTGAGATTTTTTTGACCCTCATATGTTTTTGAAATATCTTTTACAGGGTATAAGGAAGGTTAAAAGAAAGGAAGTATTCAACAAAATTTATATCCAGAAAAGAACTCTTGTTTATTTTAAGAAGTTTTATTTGTGTGAAAAAATTGGATAGTGTAGAAGTGTCTACCATATAATATTGAGATGTAACGTAATATTTATGGCCTAATCTACTAAAACTATAAACCCAAAATGATCCTAAATGTGAATTCTTGACTTAACTCAAGATTATTTAAGGTTTATGGTTGGGGCCTTATAGTTGGTATTAGAGGTTTGTTTAGAGATATTTAGAGGTTAGGGTGTTATCTGGGTGTAGGTAATGGATCCTTTACAACCATAAGGGTTATTATCATATGGAAACATTTGGAGGGTTAATGTAAAATAGGTTGTTTGAATAGAAACCTACACAATGGAGATATAAGGTTGTTGACATATTAGATAAATTTAAAGGTTTTTTTGTTATCTTTACCGTATAGATGATTCTTTTTTTAATAATCTTTCATTTCATGTTTACATGTTGATTCTTTTCAGCAGATTACAGATTATTTTTGAAGATTTAAGGAAAGAGATCTTGCACAACCATCTTATCCCTCCTGGAAGAATTGATCATCCCTATTATGGAAAAAGAATGTTCAAATAATTTTGAATGATTCTTGAGTATTCAAATCACCTGAAAGAAATTTTTTGAGTTATCCGACACCTACTCATTTCTAAAACAATTTTATGGTTAAAGGTATATTTTTCATATGATTTCAAGATCTTAAATTTTCCAAATGTATCTAAAAGTGGAAAATAGAAGTGGAATGAACGTTTAATTTTTGAAAGTATGAAAACATGCTGAAAGAGAAGGGGGACATCTTGAATATCTTGATATCTGGATTCAAGGTGTGATTTATCTTTTTATTCATAATGAATGAAGCATCATTGAATTGATATTTATAAATTATGAGGATATTTGATCTGTAGGAATGATTTATTATAAAAAATATAGAAATTCATATTTAATGGATTATGAACAGTGTTGAATGAGTAAGAAGTTAACATATAAGGTATTCAAGAGTTATGTTAGATTGTAGGATGATGAAATGTTTAAAAGTATTAATGCGTTTTTGATGATGCGATTACTTTGGGTAGAATTTTTCTAATATGTTTAACTCTGATTTTTAATATGTGGAAAAGTAATTTAAGGAAGTATTACTTTTTTGTGTGGGGAAAAAGTGGATAAACTTAGGGGTTCATCTGATCTTATGTTTTTGAGGTGATTAATGGGTATTACATTTTTGGATGAAAAATGAATGGTATTAGATAACCTTTGAGTATAAACCATGGTGTGTTAAATTTTGAGGAAATTATCATACTTTAAGAAGGTTTTTAGAATGATATAGTTTTAGAAAAAAGATAACTGATAGGATTGGGGAAAACCCATCGCATTCAGAAAGGCCACAAGAATCAAACCCACAACCGAAGGGCGACTAGGGCGCATTGCCTACCACTGGCCTATGTGAATTCCCTAGTTAGTATGACTTATTATTTTTAGTTAAATGATTTTATGAATCATTAATAAGTTGATTTTTGGAACTTATGTTTTATAAAATGGATAACCTTTGTATAGGAAAATGATGTGGTGATTACGTGACACATTTTATTTTGGAGGACCTTTTCTCTTTTGGGAACACTATATACCTAATAAAAATATTATACTATGGGATTTAATTTGTGGAGTAATGGTTGAAATATTATATTGGAATAAACAATGCTTTATTGTGTACATATGGATATTTCGTTTATTTAGGGAAATGATTAACCTATCATAGAGAATATGTGATTAGTTTAATTACTTTTTAGTATGCGACATTAAGAGTAGTTGATGTTATTTGGAGATAAATGTTAAGATTTATCATGGAATTCTATGTGATAAAATCCTTGTAAAATTTTGGATTTCAATATTTGTTGGATTATTTTGAATAATTTTAAGGACACGTTTTTATTTAATATTCTTTGATGAACTTTGGGTATTTTTTGTTCAATTTTGGAGAATAAGAGTAGTATTTCTTTTTATAAAGGTTTATCCTTTTTTGGATTATCTGATCTCATACTAACCATTTTTGTAATGGTTAATATATAAATACATGGGAAATATATTTTTCATCTTTTCTGGATTATGTGATTCTCTTGAAGATGATTCTTGCACTTCAAGTGCGGCCAAGTCTTCTTGAATTCTCATCGTCTAGAGAAAAGATGAGTTTGTGGTAGAAATTTTTTGAAGGATGAAACTCTACGTGAAAAGTGAGTATATTTCATTATGTTATTTTCCAAAATCATAAATAAATTATTCAAATTTATTAAAAGGAACTTAAATAAAACGTTTTCCATTCACTTTTCCTACTAGGGAAACAAATACCATTTAACCTATCACAAGTTTGGGGTTTTCTGGGGGCTAACTTTCTCATGGTGATGTTTTCTATCACTCTCGATTAAAACTTGAGGGTTAGTTTCTCATCCATATCCATGTTTTACTATATGGAATCCTATTATAGGTTATCTTATGTGACCATTTAACTTGTCTTTCATTCTTTTCAAGTGATGGTTTTGTTGACACTTTTTCTGATGTGGGGCATTCAATGAAGTTTAAAAGTTCAATTTTAAAATTGTGAGGACGTAGTTTAAAAAAGGGGGGAAGGACGTAATGACCCATGTATTTATAAAATAATACCATTTCATATCTATAAATACCTATGAATAAGATATTATTTAAATTTTAAAGAGGATTTTTTTCTGATAGTGTACTCAACATGCAACAACATGTTTCCTTGAAATCCTACAATGCACACAACTTTGAGCTATACCAAAAAAATTATATAATATTATTATTATTTTAAACGATAGTTGACTACTATCCATTTTATTGTCAGTAATGAACATAAATAACTAAAATATGATTATTAAATTTCTTTACACTTATCCAATACATTTTAAAGTATTAAAATAAGAATGAATCTGATTTTAAGCAGGAAATAGTCTTATATTTTTAAAAGGTCATTTTACCTCCTTTTGATGGAGAACCTTTTTCAAATCTATTTTTTACACTTTTATATGTTCCATTTGAAAAAATAATAATCTTATTTAGAATAGGGACATCAAAATTTACATTGGATAAAACTGTGGTATTTTTCTGATAAAGTTCATTTTAAATGAATAGTGAAAAATACTGAACATTAAGTCAAAACATCCTTTTAATATAATTTATTTATATATTTATATTTTTATTTTAATTGGTTTTAATGTGTAATATAATTATATTTTTACTATTTTATCCAATTTTGGTCATTGGAAGTAATTTTATTCTTAAATAGGACATAAACACATGTCAATATTTTTGGTATTTTTTACTTTTTGAAAACACACTTTTTAGTTTTGACAACAAGAATTTATTTTAAATAAATTTATGACAATTATGTGTTTTAAATTTGCAAAAAAAACGGATTCAATATTTGGAATCAAGAGTTTGAAATTGTGTAAATAGGTATCTTTTTTTAGAAATCATGAATAACAACATCAATAAATATTTTATTTACCATGGTTAAAGGGATATTCTGGTATATAAGGGAAAAATTAATATTATAATAATATTAAATTACCCTAAACCAAGTCCTAACCCTATTTTATGAGGTATTTTTGACCATGGGAATCATTGAGTCGATTTTAGGACCTCATGGAGCCACTTGTGTGTGAAAATGACATTTAATTACTTTAAATTTAATGTTAAGGGAAATACAACATAAACATATATCTTTTACTAAAACAATTTTTATATGGAATAATGTAAGTGATCTCTTCTACTACAAATAGTCATTAGAAATATAATTTTTTTATAAGTTTTGATATTTTATTTATAATGTTTAGACATTAAATAAATAAATTTAATTATGATATAATGGTGATGCATGGATTTCTTCATTAATAAAATATTCAAAAAATTGATATTATAAGAAATAAAATAAATGTATTTTTTTTATTTTGATGTCATCCAAGAATTTTTTGGATTATTGTTACATGTTATATTTGTATTAATGATGTTTTTTTTGAATTAATCAAGTTATGTATTTTTAAAAGAATTCATGATATGAATAGTTTCAAAATTGACATAATTAATATTTTAAAATATATAACATTTTATTAAATATTATAAAATTCAAAAAATATAAGATTCAGAATTATAGTTATCATAAGTATAAAATTTTATTATTCACTCTTTAATTGGATATTTTTCATGTTTTGGTAACTATTTTGATTCTCAATCTTTTAAATGATTAATAAAATGGTAAGAGTAAAAAAGAGTTAAATAAAAAATATAAGAATTAAAAAACATCAAAAACCAGAATAATTATTATTGGTTGATTTTATTTCAACTTATATTAATTTTATCTTATAAATAACTAGATTTGGGCTCTTTTATAATATAAAGAGATTTTATAATAAAATAATTTTTCATGATATTTTTTATGTGACCCTCCTCCCTCTTATAAAAGGCCACCACCTCTAACCATTACTGACACCTCTCAATCCCCATTGCCTCGTCCAAAATCAACCCAAATATGTGTCGAAATCCCTATATTCTTCCTAGAATACTTTCCTTTAGAATAAGGAAATTCAAGTAGGACATTCAGCTAAAATCAAAAGGAGTTACCTGATTTGAGGTAATGTCTTCTCTCAAGCTTCATTCATTTATTTTCCCTTATTAAACCCCATAACTCTCTTTATTCAATTATTTTATAACAACCCCAGTATATTAAATATAATAGTCTATTTTTATGAGAATTATTTGACTTAAAGTTGCACACACCTCCATCTAATTGATTTAGAACATACTGTTTCTGTGGACGGTGAACTACTGCCTCACAAAACGATGATTGTTAAATTATCTCCTCCCACTTCCTATGGTGAACATTATAATGGAACTGAAATTAAATATGATACATAATATATTTATTTTATTTCTATTATTATTTAATTATCATTTTTAAAAATACATTTATTCTTTTCATGTTTATAAATATGCTAATTTCATTTGAGGAAGTGCGGACTACTGCCCCCTCAAACTGATATGACTCATTCATGTTATACATGGAATGTATAAAGGATGAAATTAATTAAATTATGAAATATATATAACATAGATATTGTAATTTAATTATAATATACCTATGTGTCATTTAGTTTTCATTTCATTAAAAATGAAAAAGAAATGAAAGTAGTGTTAATGCGTACGTACGACTTACCGTCTCCATGAACAGTGCATTTAAGTTTTTTATATACAAATGTTATGGATATAAATACATTTATAATAGATATATATTATATTTCAATCATGAATAAAATTTTGTAGATAATGTAATTTTGACCATATGGACAATTTATAATTATAACAAGTTCATTTTTGACTGAAGTACCGAACAGGGACAAAAAGAATGATTTAACTTGAATAATTATATGATTGTTATTACAAGGAAATAAGTGATATAAAAGGGATAATAAAAATGAAAAGGTTATTGAGAAACTAAAATTAACTTAAGTTTATTATTCTTGGGGATAAAGAACGAACAAGGCAAGTCAAACACAAGGTAAGGGAACCATTCACCCACCTCATTTAGTGGAAGACTTATTTTATGTTATGTCATTAAATTTACATTTTATTATGTTGGGATATGTTATTATATATTTTTATTATTGTAAATTTTATGTACAAGTTATGAGAAACCCTTTTCTCTCTCAACAACTAATTTTCAGAATTTTTATGTGACTTTGTTAGGCTGCTGAATTTTGTCAAGGGAACTTATAAACCTAATTTCCATTCATTGGGTCAAACTTATACCTATTGGTTATGTCATGATATGACTATGTGATAGATAAATTTTTATATCATTTTTTGTATTTTTAATTTCATTATGGGTACTTATATTGTATACACATAATCGGTCTATTTTTTTTTACAAAATGTCATTATTAAGGGACTTCATCTCAATCTCCATTCATTAAGGCATATTTTTACTTATACAAAACTTTATTTTATATGGTTTATAAACCCCATTTAATTTTAATATCTTTAAAATGGAATCTTTTTTCTACAAATAGTTTTACAAAATGAAAAAAGGAATGTTTCTTTTCATCATACGCAGTGACAATGTATTTTTCACCACCTTGATTATTATTGGATATTTGGATTCTTTAACAAAGCATAGTGTTTTTAAAAGTAAAATAGCTACCATTTACCCTTTTTACATATTTTGGTATTGAAAACAGTTTTGAGAAATCCTTTATTAGGTAAATATCTTGAAATGATATATTGCGATTGCAGTGCGGAAATGTTATCTTTCAATTATGATTGATTTATGTGTTATGAATATGTCATGGTTCTTTGGAATTGAATAGTTATACGGGTGGTTCAATGATAAAACTAGGGATGGTGATCCCAAGATAGATTTAAAATGGACTAGGTAATGTGAAAGAGGTAAATATTAATGTTTCCCCAAAGAGATTTAGGGAATATACTGTGATGGGTATTTCAAATGTAACTCCCTATATAGATTTGAAAGGTACAATGTAAGTATGATATTTATTCAATAAGTTTCCTTTAAGATTTATGATTACTATGTGTTATTAATAAATCGTATTATTTCACGAGGAATGTTAAAGAGATTATTCTTTGTATATATTAATGGACTACTGTTTTATTTCTTTATTTTATAACCCTTACTGAGATTTTTATTCTCATCTGATGTTTTTGAAATGTCTTTCACCATATGTATAGAAGGATAAGAGAAAGGAAGTATTCAAGAAGATTTATATCAAGAAAATAACCCTTGTTTTATTTATGGAGTTTAATTTTTTTTAAATTTGGATAGAGTAGAAGTGTCTACCTTATAACATTGAGATATAATGTAATAGATATGGACTAATTCTCAAAAACTCTAAACCAAAAAAGACCCTCAAGTTGAATAATTGAATTAACTCAGGATTATGTAAGTTTTAGGGCTATGGAATTATAAATTACCCTGATGAGATGAAAAGTACGGTACATGGACTAAGGCACCAAACATCCTTATAACAAAGAGGTGTTGGATTGGGACACGGGATCCAAAAACCCATGGAGTGTTATACACAACATTATAATCCCTTGAGTTGGAATTATAATATGGTACCAATTAGAGGTGGTAATGAGATGAGGTGAAATTGATAATGAAAAACCATATGTTAAAATAAATTTTTAATTTTTTAGGTGAAATGGTTCAGGATCTGAAATGGGTCGAAGCAGGTATTGTGGTTAGAGTGTCCTTAAGAACCTGAGGGTTTTTGTGGTTAAATAAAGAATAAATGATAATGTGGTAAATGTTTACTTATAAATTGTACTTATTTGTTTATAAAATTTCACACATTGTTTCTGAATGGATATTGTTTTAGACATTACTGGTGGTGGATTACAGAGTTATACTCACACCCTACTTGGGTTTCCTGATCAATACCCGGGTATATTTTATGGTTGTTGGAAGAGATAAGGGGAAATGACCTATGTTAGATGGGTGAGCCGGGAACCAGGATGGATGAGGGAACCTGATGTGGTTTGGGGATCCCAGGGGAGTTGTTATTGTATTTATTTTTATGTTTAATTTTGATACTTGGAAAATACATTAGCATGGAATATTAACTATTCAGTTATGATATTTTATTTCTTTTTTTGATCATCTTGTGATACTAGTATTATCATGGTTATGTTATATATTTTTGGAAATTATTATTTATTTATGATTTTGAGCTACTTTGATAAAGATGGTATTATCACTACACTATCTCAATTTTACCCTAGATTTTAGTTGGCTACCTCTAGCATTTGGGGAGGAGTTCTATGGTCATATGACCAAACAGATTAGAAAATTGGTATGTGGAACCCTTTTGGGATGTTGAAAAGTGGTATAAAAATGTTTTTATTTCTTTTTATTTTTGTATCACTATTTGGGAAAGGTAGAAAAGAGACAAGGATTATTTAGGTTTTGGTAATGAGATTTTTCATGGGAGTATCTAACCCATGTACATGGGAGAACCCATGTACCTAGGGTGGTATTATTGTTTTTGTTGTTTTCTGTTTTAGTTTAAGGTTATTTCACTTCAGGTGACACACTTGTTGTGTGATGTAATTATTGTGTAAAAGTTTATGATATTTGACTTGTGGAATGTCATGTCACAATAGTTGTGTTTTTATGCATAATTCTTATCACTCAGGATTATTGTGACATGTGTTATTTTAGGAATTCATGTGAAAATGGGTTATGGGAAAGTTGTTGAACTAGAACTATTTTTCCTTTATTTGAAAATTGAACTGAAAAAGTTTCATAATATGAAATAGAATGTGGTAAAAATGTTCAAAATTTGAATAGTTGTGTGTATTAATGGGAAAACAAAATATGAAAATGTGTTAAACATTTTTTAACTAGGACCAAGGTGTTGGATGGTTAAGAATAATGATAACACCTTAGTATTGACTTTGTGGAGGGGTTTGGTTAAATGAATTGTTGTGGATTATGGTGTTTTCCATAAACGTGTTAATGATATTAAATTTTTCATTAGGATTTTGTTTGTAATTATATAATTATTTCTCCAAATATATGATTTTTGAATGGAAGATATGATGATATGGCTCGATATAATCAAACATCAGCAGAACCTGAGGCACTAATAGTTCCGGGGTGAGGAAGTCGAAGAGACGTTCAAGATTATTTTTTCTCACTTAATGTGGTTTATGGAATGATACCCAGAGTTGAGTTTAATGGGAATGTCTAACTTGATGTGTGAGTTCCAGTTTTATAACCCTCTGAAGTTTACTAGAGAGGGTGGACCTGATGGAGGTGAGTTATGGATTGAGTCTATCTAGATGATACTTGACCATTTGGAGACTCCTGCTAAGAAGAGGGTCAATTTGGAAGCTTAAATTCTATGAGGATAAATGATGATCTGGTGGGATGTTCAAACTCAGACTGCATAGACCAATGGTTTGTTATGGAAGGACATATTGGAGATGTAATTAGAGAACTTTTATCTGGAAACACTGAGGCAGGAGAGATAAATTGAGTTCATGAGGTTGACTTAGGGGAGTATATCTGTGATGGAATATGATGGATGTTTAATAGACATGAAGTTCTTTTCTCCAGTGTGGGTAAGGGATGAGGTAGATATAGAGAGATGTTTCCAGGATGGAAATAAATGTGATATTAAGTTCCAACAAAACTATTTTCAGTTAAAGAAATCTGTTGAGGTGGTGGATCAGGATCTCATAGATGAGGGGAACCTGAGAGTGGATTCCAGTGTAGGATAAATGGTTTCTATTAGATTATCAAGACGTAAAATTTTTTAGGGTAGGATATGTGACCATAAAAGTTTTATCCATATAAGTGGGAGGATGAGTGGCTAGGGGGAAGGATCTGTTAATCACGATCTTACATGAGTACTTTGTCACCCATTTGGTTGGTCATGGTACTTTCATAAACTTTTTCCTCGACCACTAGTCGAGTGTCAGTGTTGTGGTAATATGAGACTTCTACAGAGGTTATGGAGGAACCCATGATATACGGGTTGTGATAGAGGATCTATATACAACTATAATGTGGGAAGGGGGTCTTGTGCCCCTTATCAAGATGGTATTTAGTTTTTTATTGGGAGTGGAGGTGGAGGATGTGTACAAGGTGCTCCAGGTGATGATCTCCCATATCATTAGAGTGGTGAAGCTTAGGGAGCACAAATTTCATTGCAGGGAAGAGGTCTAGGATAGTTACATTCCTTTCAACCTACACTTGTAGAAATCTACAACAGAACATCAAAAGTGTGAGGTATTATTCTTACAGCTTATACCTTATCAAGTGCCTTATTTGATTTTGGTGCCTATAATTGCATTATTTTATCACAACTTATGAATGGTTTGAGCCTAGGAGTGGAGTTCGTGAGTGGACTATGGATGATATATACATTTTGGTGAGTAATATCTAGTGACATCTGTTTATATAAGGGGTTTTATATTAAGGTTGGGTATTATTTCTTTATGTGGGATGTTTACGTCCTATATAGGTTAGATTTTTAACTTATTATGGGTATGAACTGGTTAGTAGAATAAAAAAACCTTGTATATTTTTACTAGAGGAGAGTATCTTTTAGGTCTCCTAAGGGTAAAAATTTTATTCATCTTTGGGATTGGGATATCAAGGCGGGCCATACAGGTTTAATTCACAAAAAACTAGGGCAACATACCACCTAGGTTTTACTTTTTTCTATATTATAGAGGTATAAAAAAGTATATATTTCCATGTATATTGGACCAGTTTTAGGAAATGTTTCCTGAAAATTTCTCATGGATTCCACCAGAGAGAGAAGAAAAAGTTACAATCAATATCATTATGGGGGTTGAGGAAGTTTCAATTCCACCACTGATGATATCCTGATACTCCAACTAATTTTTGGTAAAACATTCAAAAAACAAGAAAGAATAGGGAAAGGAAGACTGTGTAGGCGTAATGAAGATGATACCCAGGCCTACTCTATTGAGTCTAGGATCATTGAGTCTTCTTCTGATTGGGCTTCATGAGGAACCGTACAATTGCAACTGCCAACATGAAATTTGTTGATCCATTGAGAGTATGGCCTCTTCTAGAATGTCAAGATCCAAGGACTGTTCTTTTGGGACTGGATGAGTGGCCAAAATATCTGTAACACCCCGACCCTATTTACCAAGAGTCAGTGCATTATTACATAACATTGACATGATCACAAGGAGATCATGTCTCGAAAGACCGATCAATTTAGTATTATTGGAAACAAGATTCATAAATATGTTCAACTTTACATCTTGAAGAGAAATACAACACAAATATAATTCATTACGAACATCCAAGCCAGCAAGATTATGCATGCAGGTCACTCATAACTAACTTCTTCATATCCTGGGAAAAATAAAACATTGAAAGGGGTGAGCTCAAATGCTCAGTAAGGGTAAGTAATACATTGTAAAATGACATAAATATTAAGCATGGTAAATAATTGAAACCACATTCCATTACCAATAATAAACATGATTACTTTTATTGATATAATATGAAATGAGTAAATAATTCCATAGTAAAACATAATCATGGGTATTCAACTAGTCCAATTACCACATGAACCATCAATATTATTTCCATAATGATGGAATGTATAATGCCAGACATTATGAAACATTTTTTCAAGGCCTCGACCAAGACGTCGAAAATGATTAAGGCCTCAGCCAAAACCATAAATTAAATTGGGAAAGGGCCTCAGCCAATTCTACATCTAGTTGTCTCATGAGACCTACCAATGCATCGAGGAGCTATAACGGGCTCCAACCGTCCCTTAGTAAGTACAATACATTCATCATATGAAAAGGTTTAAACATATCATAAACATTCCTATTAAAACTAGCATACGAAATGTCAATAATTTAACCATAAATCATGAATGGTATAAAAATAGAACATCCACAGTTAAACATATCACAAAACCTTTAATACAATATTGAAGTTTTGTATCATAGTAAATCAACTTCAAATAAACATAAAATCCATCAAAGGATGTTGACATAGATTAAATCAAAACACTTTTTAGAGAAATATCACTTTATATTTTGAAATCATTTAAGAGTCACATAATTATAAAATAATACATTTACTTTGAAAATATTATTATAAGCTTGTAAGGGAAGCTTCGACAAGTTTATAATGGTAGAAAATAGCCGCACCGGCCGTATAAGTTAGAAAAGATATTCTTACGTTAATTTTGTTGAAAAGGTTAAAAATGACCTTGTTTGGAAAAAGACAGAAATTTTCCTTTATAAACTTCTTATAAAAAGTCAAACAAGGGTAAAAATGAATTTAACCCATATTATGTAAATTAGTAAGAATTTTTTGAAATACATTTTTAAGAAACATGGTTGTGGTTGATAAAGAGGTCCCAGTAAATAATTACGTATAAACAACCTCGGATAATGTAGATATTGTGAAATAAACTCTTAACAACTTGGTAACTTATGAAACATACAACCCATGATAGAGGTATCATACAATGAATATGTAAATACACATAAATTAAAGTGTATTACACAAATAATACAATTCTGTGCAGTACATACAACACACAAAAGGTAATAGTGGAAATATGGTACGAATCTCACGGGAATAAGGAGTGAGATGAAAACCCCTTACCTTGTACTTTTCCTTGGATGAAGGTAGGTTAAACTCCTATATAATGGTGAAATAATTGTTATTAAATTTTAAAATAATCATATATATTAATATGATATCATATATTATCTTTTAACATTTCTTTGTTAATAAAATCTTAGTATTATCGTCATTTTGGGTGTAAACTTACTCGTTTTCTTTTATACGTTTGGTGACATAAGTCATGTTTATTATGGATAGGTTGTATCTCATTCATATCAAGAATTATATCAAGTCCTTAAACATTATTTTTAATCATCAAATGAGAATTGTAATTTCATGGATACGATGGGGAATTAATCTCGTCGTATTCGTGGAGATGGTAGTCCGTACGTACGCACGAGCGACAATATCATTCTTTTGATATTAAAATATTATATAATTGGATGGTATATCATATAGATAGAATTAGTATCATGTTATATTTATTATTTACATGAATTATACATCATTATTATACCCATCTAAATAATAATATACTGAATAACAATTACACCACAACGTGGAGACGGTAGGCCATACGTACGCACGTATGGTGACATGTCATTCAAGGGATGGATAGAATAATGAATTTGTTTGTTCCATATTATAATAACATCACAATATATATAATATTGTGGATTTTTTATTTTTGAATGTAAATAACAAGGAAATAAGAAGTTGAAGAAGAATGGAACATCTAAAGAGGGTGGTGAAGACGTTACCTCTTCTTCGGGTTCTTTCTTTTTATTCGATCAAAAGGGATCCTTCGGTTTTCTTTATGATCAGACTAAGGCCTCTAGGATGAAGTTAGGGATGTTGGGAGAGTATTTGGGCAGTGTTTGGCCGAACCAAAAGTCTTTGATGGTGTGAATAATTGGTTAGATGTTGTGTCCTTTTATAAGGGGGAGGAGGGGCTCTTTAAGAATAACTTAATGTATTAATTTATAATAAATTAATATTCGGTTTTTAATGGATCAAAAGTGGATTATTAAATGTCTAATGTGGGGATGAGTCTAATCCCTTTCAACCAATAGATTTTTGACAGGGTTTTGTCATTATATTAACATTATCTTTTAGTTTTAACTCTTGGTTAATTAGTTTGACACTTACCATGCCACTTTGTATTTTTATATTATATAGTTAATAAACATACTATATAAATCCAAGAGACCCCCCAAGTGGTCCATTAATGATAAAACTACCATGATACAAGTCCTTTGGATGAACGTTATATTTTTAGGAATTTAAAATCAATTAATAATATAATATTTGTTTTAAAAACTCTTTTCTGGCAAATTTGACACTATTTGGTATTTGATTTTTGTGAAAACCATAACAACATGATTACTTCAAAAAGAGTTAATAAAATCAATCATAAAATGTAATATTAACCTATAAAATTGTTTGAATTCATTAATAGTCTCAAATTATATTTATTTGGGTATTTATAATATCACTTATTTTAATATTTCACTAATAACGTAATTACTACATCATCATTGTGTCATAAATAAATTTAAATATTATATGTATAAAAATTAAAAATAAAATACCATTATTTAGTAATTTTTTTATCTTTATAATTAATATTTATAGTAGAAACTCAAATTTATATAACCCTATTTAAAAATTTATTTTCTAAAAGATATATGCTTATCTCAATTTTGTATTTATTTTAACATAATTAATATAATGTGTCCTTGTCACCTACAAGTGGGGCTCCATGGGGTCCCAAAATCGCCCAAAATATTTCCATGGTCAGAAATGTATCAACAAATAAGGTTAGGACACGTTTTAGGGTAATTTATTATTATTATAATATTATTTTTTTTACCCTTATTTACCGGATTTACCCTTTAACCATGGTAAATAAAATATTTACCAAAGTAATTATTCAAAATGTCTAAAAATAAAAAGATACCTATTTACACAATTTAGAAATCCTGATTACAAATATGAAATCCATTTTTCCAAATTCTAAATACATAAGTTTCAGAAATTAATTTAAAATTAAATATCATTGTCAAAACAAAAAGCGTGTTTTTAAGAGATAATAACTATCAGAAGATTGACACATGTTTATGTCCGGTTTAAATGTGAAATTATGTTCAATGACCAAAATTGTCTTATATGGTAAAAATATATTCAAAATAAACTTTAAAACTACTCAAATTCATTATTTATCACTATTAATTTTTTAATAAAAAAAGTTGTTTTTAATTAAAATTTACTAATTTTACTATTCATCAAAATATAAAAGTTATCTGAAAATTACCAAAATTTCACCCTAGGATAATTTTGATATTATGAATCCAAAAAGGAAGTCCATTTTGAGAGATAAAATTTATAAAATTTCAAAAATCAGGTATTACTATTCATAACGGCTAGTTTGACTGGTTGTGGTGTGTGTTAGAACTCGAAGTAGCGTATAACACATGCTACTATATTATTCAAAGAGAAGCATACCATGGAAGATTGGGGTGTTAAATTCTCCCCTCCTTAAAATAATTCCATCCTTCAAATTTTTGGAATAGTAATACATAAAAAGACTTGGGTGGTTCTTTATAATAAGTTCCTCGGGTTCCCATGTTGCCTCTTCCATCTTGTGGTTTTCCATAAAACTCTTACCAGACGAGTCATCCGGTTTCTCAGCACGTGTTCTCTCATATCAAGAATCCTGATGGGATCTTCGCAATAAGACATATCGGGTTCCAGTTCTAATTCCTCATAGGTGAGTACATGTGTCGGGTCAGACATGTATTTTCTCAACAGTGATACGTGGAACACATCGTGAACTTTAGAGAGACTTGGGGGCATCGCCAAACGGTAAGCTACAACCCCAATTTGATCTAGAATTTCAAAAGGTCCGATGTACCTGGGACTCAATTTACCCTTCTTAAAAAAACGTATAACTCCCTTCCATGGATATACCTTCAAGAAAACATGATCTCCCACCTAAAATTACAAATCCTTCCTTCGGTTATCGGCATAGCTCTTCTACCTACTTTGAGCTAATTTAATGTGGTTTTGGATTACCTTCACATTTTCAATCATTTCATCCACCATTTCTGGGCCTACAAGTTTTGTTTCACCCACATCATCCTAACAGGTTGTTGTGCGACATGTATTTCTGTATAACGCTTCATATGGTGCCATCCGAATACTTGAATGGAAGCTATTGTTATAGGAAAATTCTACCAGAGGTAGATATTGATCCCACATACCCTGAAAGTAAAGTGAGCATGATCTCAACATGTCTTCTACGGTTTGAATAGTTCGTTCTGATTGTCCATTTATTTGAGGGTAGTAGGCAGTGCTCAAACAAAGTTCAGTATCCAACGCCTTCGGAAGACTCTTCCAGAATCTTTAAGTAAAACTGGGATCACGATCAGAAACAATTGATAAGGTTACTACATGAAGTCTCACAACTTCATTAATATATAGTCTTACTAGATGTTCAAGTGGTAGATCTTCTCTTATAGCAAGAAACTGTGCTGACATGGTAAGATGATCAACAATGACCCATATTGCATCGTTCCTTCTAGGATTCTTTGGTAGTTCCATGACAAATTCCATCGTGATATTATCCCATTTCCACTCATGTATGGGAAAAGGTTGCATGACTCCTCCATGTTTTTTCCTTCCAGCTTTCACTTGCTGAAAAACCATATATATTGACACAAGATCCGCAATCTCCGAATTCATCTTGGCCAACCAAAAATGTTCCTTCAAATCTCTATACATTTTTGTGCTCCCAGGGTGTATAGAGAAATTGGAACTATGATCATTATCCATCATTTCTCTTTTTAGATCAGGTATGTTGGGAACACAAATTATCTTCCCAAACAACAAAATTCCATCTTCATACACAATGTCATTCAATATCCAATCATTCACATCTTTAATATTTTTTGTAAACTCTTAACCACCGGTCTGAGAACTATTTATCCTTTCTAGTAATGATGGTTTGGAAACCATTTGAAAATTTACTGATGTTTCCCCTTCCATGGTGATTCCCATATCCATCTTTAATATATCCATGTATATAGGTTCTTTTTATACTCTCATCTTGTTCAAAACTCCATGATCCTTTCTACTCAAAACATCTTCCACCTTATATGCCTTCCACGGGTGGTAGTGTATCGTGCAATAATAATCCTTGATTAGTTCAAGACATCTCCTTTGACTCATGTTGAGTTGTTTCGGTGAGAAAATATATTTCAAACTCTTGTGATTAGTATAAATCTCACATTTTCACCATAGAGATAGTGTATCCAAATCTTCAAAGCAAATATTACAGCAGCTAACTCAAGATCATGAGTAGGATAGTTTTTCTCATGAATTTTCAGCTATCGTGATGAATAGGTGATAACTCTATCATTATTCATAAGGATACAACCAAGTCCTTTATTCGATGCATCACTATAAATAACAAACCCGTCATTCCATGATGGTAGAGTCAATATAGAATCATTGACTAATCTTCTATTCAGTTCTTCGAAAAATTCTTCACACTCTTTTGTCCAAACAAATTTAACCCCTTTACGTGTGAGCTTCGTTAATGGGTTAGCCAATCAGGAAAAATTCTGGATGAAACATCGATAATAACCTACTAAACCATAAAATTGCATACCTCGCTTATACTCGTTGGTGATGGCCATTCTTGTATTGTCGTGGTATTATAAGGATCAACATATATTCCATCCTTAGAGAAAATATGGCCAAGAAAAGAAATCTCTTGAAGCCAGAATTCACACTTTCTAAACTTCCCATATAATTCATGTCTTCTAAGAGTCTTTAGGATAATGCGCAAGTGATTTTAATGATCTTAGTATCTTTTGGAGTATACCAGGATATCATCAATAAATACCACCACAAAATCATTGAGATATTCCTTGAAAACTCTATTCATTAGATCCATAAATACAGAGGGTGCATTAGTCTCTCCCAAAGGCATTATTATAAACTCGTATTGCCCGTACCTTGTTTGAAATGCTGTCTTCGGAATGTCTTCCTTCTTCACACACAACTGATGGTATCCAGATCAAAGGTCAGTCTTTGAAAAGTATTCAGCTCCATGCAGTTGGTCAAATAAATAATCAATGCGAGGTAGGGGATACTTGTTCCTTATTGTTATAGCATTGATCTCCCTGTAGTCAATGCAAAAAACCATAGATCCATCTTTCTTCTTATCAAAAAGGACAGGGGATCCCCATGGTGAAACACTAGGGCGAATAAATCCCTTATTACTCAATTCCTCTAGTTGTTTCTTTAGTTCAACTAATTCCACAGTGTCCATTCTATAATGGGTCATCGATATAGGCCTTGATCCAGGAATCAAATTAATGGAAAACTCAACTACTCATTCTGGAGGATGTCCAGTTAAATCTTCCGGAAACACATATACATATTCTTTCACAATAGGTACATCCTCTATTTGATCATTCCTTTCCTCACCCTCAGTCATTTCATTCTCTTCCTCCCCAACAATTAAATTTAGTTGATCAACTAGGGGTGGATATAAATAAGAATTAGGTGGAAACGATTCTGCTCTAAAGATAAGGTGTTCCTTATCATCATCATCAAGAATCGTAACCTCTTTCTTCTTACAAAAAATCTTCGCATCATGGTCCGAAAGCCAATCCATACCGAGGATTATATCAAATTCAATCATAGGTATGGCAATGAGATCAGCAGATAAAGAACATTTATGTGCTTTAATGGGGACTAATTGACAAAAATTTGTCGCAATGATACTTCCATTAGGGGTTTTTACTAACAACACCCTTGTTAAATCAAATTGGAAATATCTAACTTTCTTATAAAACTAGGAAGATATGAAACAATGAGATGATCCAGAATCAAATAATGCATTTTCTAAACTTGAGGAAAGCATTAAATAACATTCCACCACGCCTTTCGGAGCTTCTACCTCAGCAGTAGTGATAGAATAAGCTTGGCCTTGATCCCTTGGCCTTTTCTGAGGTATGTTCCCCTGACGCTTAGGACATTCATTTTCATAATGTCCCATATCCCTACAATTGTAGAATTGAACATCGGTAGCGTCTTTCTTTCCTTTAAAATCACCAGCTATATGGACTTTCTTTCCACATTTGTAGCATAATCCTGTTCCTTTTAGACAGGCACCAGGGTGATTCCTTCCACAATTATCACAGGGTGGAAATTCAATTCTACCCTTCTTCCCTGATTCCATATTTCCTTTCCCAGAGTGTTCAACAGATCTCTTCTTCTCATGCTTTGATTTAAAGTCATAAGACTTAGATAATTCCTTTTTTTTCTTGATTCCACACGAGATAATATCTTTGTATATAATCAGCAGCATGCCTCGCTAACCTTGTAAAGTTAACCTCATACTTTGCGACATTCTCATCCTCTTTTTTCCTTAGACTCAGAAATTTCCATTCCATATCTACTCAATGGTCTCAAGGAAAGTATTTTTATAATAAAAGCTCTTTGAACTCCCTCCATTCCATATATGATACTTCATTATCTTCCTTCATGTTTTGTATTAATGACCACCATTGATCAGCATCTCCAGTGAGACGATAAACTGCCATGCTAATTTTTTCCCCTTCACTACTCCCCAAGGCATGTAATACATTCTCTAAGGAACTTATCCATTGCTCAGCCACTATGGGATTTGTACTCCAATTGAATGTCGGTGGTTGTTGCCTCATGAAGAAATCTAACATTGATCCTCCACGCTACGGATCAGGGTGCTCCATGCGGGTAAGGTTATTATTCATAACCCGAGTGAGTTGTCCCAGTATGGTGATTAGATGTTCAGAACCATTTGCATCACTAGTCCCACTATAATTATCTTGATCAGGAGGGAAATCCCTCTATAGAGTGTGTGTATTTATACGGTGTTGATTCCTTCCACTAGGTTCCATTTCTAAACAATGGTATAAACTAGATTAGTTTATGAATTGAAATATATAATTCCAAACTTCTAAAACACTTAACAAAAATTAAACAATTTATGGATATAATCCATAATCATAAAAAATTATTCCTTGAGGAATTATACACTCGTAACCCTTCATAATAGTTTGTAATGAAAATGAGAATTATCTTAAGCATATCCCCCGGGAGTGTCGTAACCAAGAGTGCAGCAAGGCCCATTGTTGTGCACCAGTTCCCGTTCGAGTCTAGATCAAAGCGTTGTTTTCAGGTTTTACCACTAGGTACATCTGTGCCAGAGCCGCCTCTACCTTCTCGTATCTAGAGAGGGATGTATTGCTCAGAAAACTCACAAAATCTCTACAAGTCCAATATTCTAGGAAGTTCTTCTATAATAATCCTCAAAGTCTATCTTAGGGCTATGTGATTTAATTAGAGTTTATCTAAATCTAGATTCCAAGGTTTGTACTAAACTTCCTCTAATACCAACTATAACGCCTTGACCCTTGTTACCCAGAGTCGGTGCATTATTACATAACATTGGCATGATCACAAGGAGATCGTGTCTCAGAAGACCGATATGTTTAGTATTATTGGAAACAAGATTCATACATATGTTCAACTTTACATCTTGAAGAGAAATACAACACAAATATATTTCATTAGGAACATCCAAGCCTCCTAGATTATGACTGCATGTCACTCAAAACTAACTTCTTCATATACTAGGAAAAATAAAACATTTAAAGGGCTGAGCTCAAATGCTCAGTAAGGGTAAGTAATACAGCGGAAAATGAAATAAATCTTAAGCATGGTAAATAATTGAAACCACATGCCCTTACCAATAATAAAAATGAATACTTTTATGGAAAGAATATGATATGACTAAATAATTCCATAATAAAACATAATCATGGGTATTCTACTAGTCAAATGACCATATCAACCATCAATATTCTTTCCATAATGAGGGAATGTATAATGCCAGACATTCTGAAAAATGTTTTCAAGGCCTTGGCCAAGACGTCTAAAATGATTAAGGCCTTGGCCAAAACCATAAATCAAATTTGGAAAGGGGCTGGTCCAATTCCATGTCTAGTTGTCTCATGAGACCTACCGATGCATCGAAGAGCTATAGCGGGCTCCACCCATCACTTACTAAGTCCAACACATTCCTCATATGGAAAGGTTTAAACATATCATAAACATTCGTATTAAAACTAGCATATGAAATGTCAATAATTTTACCATAAATCATGAATGGTATAACAATAACACATCCACAGTCAAATATATAACAAAACCTTCAATACAATATGGAAGTTTTGTATCATAATAAATCAACTTCAAATAAACTTAAAATCCTTCAAAGGATGTTGAAATTGTTGAAATCAAAACCCTTTTTAGAGAAATATCTCTTTCTATTTTGAAATCATTTAAGAGTCACATTATTATAAAATAAAACATTTACATTGAAAATATTCTTATAATATTTTAAGTGATGCTTTGACGAGTTTATAATGGTAGAAAATAGGCACACCCACTGTATAAGTAAAAAAAGACATTCTTACCTTAATTTTGTCGAAAAGGTTAAAAATGACCTTGTTTGGAAAATGACAGAAATATTCCTTTATAAACTTCTTATAAAAAGTAAAAAAAGGGTATAAATGACTTTAACCCATATTCTATAAAATATTATGATTGTTTTGAAATACATTTTTAGGAAAAATGGATGTGGATGATAAATAGGTCCCAGTATATAATTACATATAAACAACCTCGGATAATGAAGAGAGTGTGAAATAAACACTTAACAACTTGGTAATATACAAAACATACAACCCATGATAGAGGTATCATAGAATTAATATGTAAATTCACATAAATTAAATTGTATTACACAAATAATACAATTATGGGAAGTACATACAGTACACAAAAGGTAATAGAGGCAATATGGTATGAATCTCACGGGAATAAGGAGTGAGATGAAAACCCCTTACCTTGTACTTTTCCTTGGTTTACGGTAGGTTATCATCATTTATAATGGTGAAATAATTTTTATTAAATTATAAAATAATAATATATACTAATATGATATCATATATGATCATTTAACATTTCTTTGTTAATAAAATCTTAGTATTATTGTCATTTTGGGTGTTAATTTACTCATTTTATTTTATATGTTTTGTGACATAAGTCATGTTTATTATGGATATGTTGTATTTTATTCATATCCATAATGATATAATGTCCTTAAAAATTATTTTTAATTATCAAATCAGAATTATAATTGCATGGATACGATGGTGAATGAATCTCGTCGCTTTCGTGGAGACGGTAGTCCGTACGTACGCACGAGCAAAAATATCATTCTTTTGAAATTAAAATAATATATAATTGGATGGTATATCATATAGATAGAATCATTATCATGTTATATTTATTATTTTCATGAATTATACATCATTATTATACCCATCTAAATAATAATATATTGAATAACAATTACACCACAACGTGGAGATGGTAGGTTGTACGTACGCACATATGGTGACATGTTATTCAAGGGATGGATAGAATAATGATTTTTTTGTTCCATAATTATAATAACATAATATTATATAGAATATTCAGGTGTTAATATTTTATAATGGAAATAACAAGGAATGAAGAAGTTGATGAAGAAAGGAACTTTAAAGAGGGTGGTGAAGACGTTACCTCTTCTTCGGGTTCTTCCTTTTGATTTGATCTAAATGGATCCTAAGGTTGGATTTCTGATCAAACTAAGGCCTCTATGATGAAGTTAGGGATGTTGGGAGAGTATTTGGGTAGGGTTTGGCTGAACCAAAAGGCTTTTAAGATGTGAATAATTTTTTATAAGTTGTGTCCCTTTATAAGGGGGAGGAGGGGCTCTTTATGAATAACTTATAGTATTAATTTATAATAAATTTATAATCGGTTTATAATAGCTCCAAAGTTTATTATTCAAATTATAATGTAGGTATGGGTCAAAATAATTTCATAAAAAATATTTTATACAGGTTTGGGTCATTATATTAACCTTATGTTTTAGTTTTAACTCTTGGTTAATTAGTTTGACACTTACCATGTCAATTTGCATTTTTATATTATATAGTTAATAAACTCACTATATACATCCAAGAGACCCAAAAGTGGTCCATTAATGATACACCTATCTTGATAAAAGTCATTTGGACAAACCTTATATTTTTATGAATTTAATATCAATTAATAATATAATATTTGTTTTAAAAACGCTTTTATCTCAATTTTTAGACTATTTGGTATTTGATTTTTGCGAAACTCATAACAGAATGATTACTTCGAAAAATGTTAATTAAATCAATACTAACATGTCATATTAACATATAAAATTATTTTAATGCATTAAAAGTCTCAAATTATATATATTTGGGAATTTATAATATCACTTATTTTAATATTTCACTAATAAGGTGATTACTGCATCATCATTGTGTCATAAATAAATTTAATTATTAAATGTCTAAAAATTATAAATAAAGTACCATTATGTATTAAATAGTTTTATCTTTCTAATAAATATTTATAGTCGAAAATCAAACATATATAACCCTATGTACAAATTGTTTTTCTAAAAGATATATGCTTATGTCATTTTTTTAATTATTTTAACTTAATTAATATAATGTGTCCTTATCACCTACAAGTGGCTCAATGTGGTCCCAAAATCGACCCAAATATGCCCATGGTCGGACATGTATCAACAAATAATGTTATTACCCGTTTTAGGGTACTTTATTATTATTATAATATTATTTTTTACCCCTATTTACCGGATTTACCCTTTAACCATGGTAAATAAAATATTTACCGAAGTAATTATTCAAAATGTATAAAAATAAAAGTCACCTATTTACAAAATTTGGACATCCTGATTCCAAATATGGAATCCATTTTTCCAAATTCAAAACACATAAGTGGTAGAAATTAATTTAAAATTAATTCCCGTTGTTAAAACAAAAAGATTTTTTTTAAGAGATAATATCTATCAAAAGATTGACATTTGTTTATGTCCGGTTTAAATGTGAAATTAGGTCCAATGACCAAAATTGTATTATATTGTAAAAATATATTGAAAATATACTTTAAAACCACTCAAATTCGTAATTTATCACTATAAATTATTTTGATTAAAAAAATTGTTTTTAATTAAAATTTAGTAATTTTTACTATTCATCAAAATATAAAGGTTATCTGAAAAGTTCCAACATTTCACCCCAGGCTAAATTTGATATTCTGAATCCAAAAATGAAGTCCATTTTGAGAGATAATATTTATAAAATTTCAAAAATTAGGTATTACTATTCATAATGGCTAGTTTGACTGGTTGGGGTTTGTGTTAGAACTCGAAGTTGTGTATAATACACACTACTGTATTATTCAAAGAGAAGCATACCGTGGAAGCTTGGGGTATTACAATATCAACCAGTGCCTAACCGATGATGGAATTCTACGGGACGAACATAATTTCGAACTACCGAAGGATCACTTCCATACAATCTAGATGATCTGTCAACATGGGGATGTTCAATATATACTATAGGGGATCCACAGGGGAAACCACCTGTATCTCATGAAACTGCAGATAATGCCACAACATATACACTATAAAAACTAGGGAGAGGTAGTTATTCTTTATGGAAGAATATCTGGTCCCTATATAGAGTAACATGTAACTGATATAGTACAATCTATTCTGGGTCCCTTTTATATTATTCTGGGAAAGAAGAGAATAAGGGGATCATTCTAGGGTGGTCGCATAGAGGACCAACATATTTCTAGAGGCATGTGACGTCATAATTGGTTACTAAAACAGAAAATACTTGATCTTCTACAATGAAGTATAGAATTATTCATTCCACTGATAGATGAATCCATTTTTAATGAGTCCAAAAAATGGCTTCCATTTGCTCGCCGTATTCACCATGAATTAATTTATATAGAATAGGTTTCCTAGAAAACCTCAATGATGTCGAAGGATTCATAGAGGAGGAATTTGACTGATAGACTAGATTTTATCTAAGAGTATTTTAATGTCTCTATATCAGAAAACGAAGATGAGAAACATCCTAGAGGTGACAGCGATGGAACACTTCAAGGGGTTCATCTTTAGATAATGGGAGTTGAGGAATCTGAACAAATTTTAAAGATCTCTATGATGGTCTGGAAGCTAGTGGGATTTGACCATCATATCGTCCACATATAATTCCACTAGAATCATGATGATCATTTTGAATATGCAATGTGTAGAATACTGATAAGGGGAGCCTAAATTCTTCAATCTGAAGTGCCTTACCTGATAGCAGAAGATACCCCATGTTTCATTGTAGGTGGTGGAATCCTCAACTTTGGGGGCCATCTGAATTCAACTATACTCGAAATGCCCATCCATGAATTAGATATCTTGGATTCTAGTAGTGGTAGAAATCAAATACTCCATCATGGGATGGAGAAAATCATCCTTCAGGGAGTGGAAATTGTGATCCTGAAAAGTCGATACAAACTCTAAATTTTCTATTCTTCTTCTCACAGGGATGATATTAGCCAACCATCTTGGATACTATACATTCTTGATGATGTTGTCTTTGATGAGATTAACAACACCATATTCAACCATGTAGCCATGAGATGATTGCATCTTCTTGGGTGGTTTCTGGAACCTACGATGGCTCATTGGGAGACCAAGATGGTGGATGGTGAAATGAGGGTACAATCCTAGAATCTCATCATAACTCTAGGAGAAAACATCTCAGTGTTGATTTAGAAAGATTATATACTAATTTTGTTACTCTACGGGCATATATTCATTGATCAATATCGGCCTCAGGTCTATCTCAGTACTGATACTTACCTGTACCAACTCATTGACAGTTGAAGAGATTCCCTCTTCAAATATGGTAGGAGCATCATCCAAATCCTCATCATTCAATTTCTAAAGTGTGTGATAAGAAATTGATAATTCTTATAAGTTTACTAACCATGTAGAAACTCTATTTATATCTTGAACAACAGTTGAATATTCATTAGGAGACCCCTGCAAAGTTGAATCCATGACAACTCAAACTGTCGACCTAATTCTATCGGGCCTGTGATGGAGGGGTTGACATCTAATAATGTCAAAGTAGTGGAGGCGGGTCATTCTGTGTCAACATGTCCTGAATCAGTGAATCATGTAGGTATGGAATATTTTTGTAGCCACGGGGAGAACATCCTGATACCTAACAGGGGTGAGGGGTTCTGGTATCAATATTGTCTACCTTTTTAGGAGTACAAGGTAATCTTTTGGTGTTCCTTGTATCTAAGAATGTGTCTTCCCCTCATCCTAGAAACCATAAAGAGGTGTCCCATGCCTGGGGTTGTGTCCACCAACTGGTGAATTGGGAGAATGAAGGAATCGTCCAAATCCATGCATAGGTTGGATCAAGTAGTTGTGTGGTCAATCTCATTGGTTTAAACCCTCTTGTCCCTTCTCTGGTAATTTCAACATCCAAATAGTAGGCTTCAGAAAAGGTAAAGGGAGAAAAATCACCTTGGATCACACCCACTCGACCATTTATGGAGTATTTGAGGTATTGATGATATGAGGAGGGAACTGTTGCATGCAGATAGAGCTAGGGTCTACCCATCAATGCATTGTAGGTTATTTCCTACCAGAAGAAAATGAATTCAATGCTCTAAATAAGGCCAAAAAAATTGGGTCTTTATGTAAATCATGCAACAAAACATCATCCTGGTCCTATCAGAAAGCTGAATTTTTAGGTTGGAAATACATTGATCTAGTTTAGATAGTCCTAGATTGCGGAGCATCAAGATCGGGATGATATTGATCACATAACCTATGTTGATGAGGCAACAGAGGACTTCCACGCCAATAATATGGCTAGTGAAAAAAAATTGGCATATGATAACTTATAAAGGGTAGCCTTCATCCTGTCCAAAGAATTAGTTGATGGCTTGGAATTATACATTCTTGACTTCCTCATATGGGAAGTCCAATGCTGCTTCAACCTCAATTTCAAACTAGAGGGGTCTTAACGAAGCCTCTATAAGGGATTAATGTATTTATTTTTCCATGTGAAGAGCCTCGAGGATCGAAATATTTGTGGGAATGCTGTTAATATTCTTAATCATGTCATACTTCTATTTTAGAAACACTTTTCTTATGGAAGGAGGTCTCTCTATGGCAGAAGGTATTACGAGTGTTGCTGGTTAAACCAAGAAGATTCCGGCTAGTGTTGGGAATGTGCCACAGATCACTAGATAAACCATGAATAACTATAACTGAATAACTATCATATGACTAGGTCATAACCAAAATTGGGAATATCTAATCAAAACATGTTTTTTATGGCTCTACCTGATTGAGTATCGTGAATGATAGTGGTAATGAACCTGATGAGATAGGACGAGAAGAATTCATGTGTTGATATCTATGTTGGGCCTTTTTTCTAGTATTAGTTTCATGAATGGATTGGAATGAGGTTCTAGACTGAGTTTTTTTATGGTTCACATGTCCATGATATCAACAACGATGGCATTCACTAGGAACATTAGGTGGATCATCCTAATGTTATTCTTCACTGGGAACTGTGCAGGGTCCCAATAGTTCGAGAGTGTTGACTGAGTAATATTCTAGATCATCTCTTGGGGAATCCTACCATACTGAGTGAATTCTATGGATGAATCCCATCAACGGGGGTATGAAGTCTCTAAGAGAGAGAGATTTCTTTGGCACCAGCGGTGGGCTCTTCTTTCCCTTACGCCATCGGTGCCTGCTCTTCTGAGAAGTATAAGGCTGACATGTAAATGCATAAGTGATAGTGGGAGGAGGCATGGTGAATTAAAGAGGATTGATCCAATTTAAATGGGAATGAATGATACAATGGGAATGTGAGACTACTCTAGGGTCTATCCAATCATCATAATTATGATACCCATGGATGGAGACCTTCTACCATTCACTTTTGTAGTGGCTGTTAGAATTTACTAAAACACACCCCACATATGCTAGAGAAAGACACAATTTGGCCACATGGGTTTCAATATAGTCTTAGATTTGGACCTTTAATATATAACACTTCTTGACGGTGTGTCCAAGGAACCAGTGATAAGGGTAGTAGTTATAGAGATCAGTGAGATCAGCCTCCTTTGGTTTTCTATATTCTAAAAGCATCAGGATTCCTTGATATAAGGTGCTCGATAAATAACCACTAACCTAATCCTCATTAAATGATTAGGTTAGGTTTTTTCTAGAAGGGGAACTATGTGAGCCTAGCCCTGATAAGGGGACAATGCCTAATGTGAGGTTGGAACCAGATTTTCCCACCTAGTTTGTAGTTCCTGATAAAGTGGTGCCAACTGATTTGGAGTCGGGCACTACTGATCCTAAGGCTGGTCATCAGGCTATTTTCCATGGTGATGTTGTGGATGGGACTCTGATGGTAACAATTATAATGGTATGTGGGCCTCTACATGTATTAAAATAGTAGTCTTGGCCTTGGTATCTCTTCTTGCAGGAGTTGTGGGAGGCAAAAGGCATGCCTGTTTAGATTACTACAAGGCCTCCTTCATGTGCTGAGCCTTATCAAAAAAAAATCATCTAATCCCCCTAGGATGTTCTGAGTGATGAGTGAGGGAAAAAATTATATCTTTTAATTCCCCAAAAAAATTATCAAGAGATTCTCTTGAGTTACTAGCATATCGAGTGAATATGTGAGGCCCTTCCACCAGGTGAAAAAGCCTTTCACTCTCTCATATGGACGTTTTTTTTCACATGAAGATGTCATAAATACTGGTCTTGCAAGTGTTGTAGATGAATTGATAAAGAAACTATCTACGAAGATCCTCATAAAAAACTATGGAACTAATTGGTATCTTGATTCACTAGATGAACACAATACCTTCCAATGTCTGTATGAAACACCATAGCTTTATTGGGACCACATTAGTAATTGTGTTTCATTTGTTTTCAATGAGGACAATGAATGTCAATGATGGTAAAAGACACTCCCCTATGTGAAATGGAGAATGAATACCATATGATTGTGGCATTGATCTTAAAAGATCAAAGAACCTGTAACATTTGTGATACAATGTTTAAAACATTGAAGTATCATTCCTTTAGGGATGAATGAAGTAATTTGGATTTGATAATTCAAAATGTAAACAAGGAAGAAGTAGGTTGAAAAAGAGGCTTAGAATTTAGGAATGCCATGAATGAGGTTGGTGTTGTTTTTAATGATGGACATTCATTTTTTTGTATACTCAGTTTCATACCAAGTATTTTTTATGTGGATATCTTAAAAAAATGGGGCCATCCCATGATCTAGCTAACCCATCCTCATCCCAAGGCACATGCGGGACCAAAGCAGGTAGACCACACCCATGGGGAATCCAAGGTGGAGCCAGCCCATGAGAGGCACATGGGGGCCATGTATAAGCCCCATGGTGTGCATAGTGCGTTCTAGGTGTGCTCTTGAGGAGGTAGAGTGGGCCCTAAGAGTGAGCCCGCAGAGAACCAGTGTGGGTAGGCACCAATGGGGGGAGAGGATAATTCTAAACCGATGCTGAGGGGAGTTGATTGATAAACCATGCATCTCCCACATCTCTATTTTGATGTGGGAAAATATTTTAAAAATGAAGATGTAATCTCAACCACTAATTTTATCCCACATCTCAGTTGACCATCTAATAAATCCATGGAATATTGATGTAATCTTTATTTCTCATCTGATCTGGAACCCTACATATTTGAATTTGAGTTGTCTGGTCCTACCTCAGATTTGAACCATCCATAACGTCGTCTTCAACCTCCATCACATTCTAGCGCCATAATATCACACCAGAAAAGAATCCAGATCACCATGGATGACCTCTGACTATCAAAGAAAGAGCATTTTCCCACAATTAATGCTAGTGGATCAAATCGAGACCATGCATGCAATCTATGTCCTGCATGCGTGCAACGTCTTGAAGAATATGGATCGACCAAGGAAAACAGAGTTGTGGAGGCCACATGGGTTAGAGCGAGATTCATGCACAAGAATTGTGTACATGATCATGACTCCATGCATGAAGATAGTATCCCTCATTGAAGAGGAGACAATCCATGGATCTTGGCATATCTTCACCAGCGGGATTGAATATTTTCAAAACCCCAGAAATCCAGAGCATTCAAACTGTGATCCAAACGTCCTCTCACATGGTTTTTGAACATAGAAAAGGAACCCCCCTCACATTTAAATGGAGGATCCTGAGATGAGAAGATTTTCTTCTCGTACATTCCCAAAGGTATTCTATTCAAAAAATATAGCACACTCTTTGAATAAGTAATTTGTTTCCCGCAGACCTTCAATGAGTGCCATGCATTCTTGAAGAGCCTTGGAAAAAAGAATAGGATCTACACTCCCTTGGGAAGGAAGAAATTAAAAAACACAGGATTGGATTACCTAAACCCTCACAATGTTTTTTGAGGTAAATTCCATGGCAACTCAATTTTTTAAATCACACCTTTGTTGTTCTTTACAAATATAGTGTCACACACTACCCTCTCGATTCTGTGAATGAGATTCGTGCATGATCAGTGCATAAGAATAAGATCTATAGCCCATCCTAGTTTCAAAAAGTAAGGTGAGAACCATCTTCTTTTCATTCTTATCTTATTTTTTTATGGTTTTGATTATAGTTGAAAAAGGAGAGTCCATGAAATAGAATGGTAGTACATGTTGTATGCACTCATGTGCCTAGCTTGATGAAATACCAATACCTCAAGTGGTTTCGTCATTTCGGTTTGAAGAAGAGCATACTTGAAAACCATACACTTATTTGTATGATGTAAAGGCACCCAAACCTAGTGCAAAGTGAATAAGATAAAGGAGGAAGAAAAAGGAAAAAAGAAATGAAAATTCCATTTGTGTGTGTACTTAATGAACCATATCCATTAAGGATTTTCACACAAGAATAAGAAGATTATAATTCATGTTTTCATGAATACACTTGTACCCATGAAGTCACATATTTAGACAACAAAAACAAGTGTGTGTATGTGTGTAAAGAATAAGAATAGAGAATGGAAAATAAAGGTTCAACCTGAGTTCCTTGTGCATGATAACATGAATTCATGGACAAGAGATAAGAATTGATTCAGAAGATGTCAAGTGAACCGATCATAATTTCCTAAATAATCACATTGGTGTATGTGATTCTAGAAAAGAAAATAGAATAAGTTATAGTGTAGTTGGTTGTTTCACTAGAGAACAAGATAGAAGATGTTCTAGTGTAGTTGGTTGTTGCACTATAGAAGAAGAGAGAAGAAGAATAGTGCAGTTGGTTGTTGCACTATGAATAAGAAAGAAGAATAACTAGTGCAATTGGTTTTTCACTAGGGAAGAAATGAAAGAAGGTGGAATTTATATCCTACTACATTTCAAGTAACCAAGTTAAGATCACTAAATAAGGCCAAGAGCAGAACCTATATTTTGAAGAAGCAAAAAGACTTTCTAGGATGGCAGTATAAAGAACCAACAAGTTTAAGGGTGTATCCTACTTGTTTCAAGTTGGAAGAGGAGTATCTCCATTCACCCTCCAAGTTTAGGGAGCCACACAAACCAGAAGATTGTTTTCTTAGTCAACCATTGTAATAACTTATCACATCATAGTGAACAATACATGCACTAGTCATTCCCATGAATGGAAATGATATAGCTTCTCTTATTGAGTGGCTGTAAAAATATTGTGTGTATATTTTTACTACTTTATATTATTTAATGTGATAATTAAAAGTGAAAAAGAGAATCAAGATCCTAACAGGTCAAGATTTATAGGGCTAGAAAGTTGTAATTGGTTTAAAAAAGTCCCTTACATTGATTAACCCCATCTCAATGTTAGATATATCCCAAACCAGTACTATCAATTAGTATCATAGTGATAGTTTCACCTCTGTTATATTCTCTAGAGTGAAGTTAATCTCTTTTGAAGACCTGATTTTTTTCCCGAGTAATCAATAAAGTGCACTTTCATTGAATATTATGTTATCTCTGAGTGGAAGGCTATATCTACCATGACTATGATGAACATGAAAATTTAATAGAATAAAAAGTTGGAGAAAAATTACCTCTTATGCAAAGAAGAGGAAGAATCTATTTATCCATACATGGAAAACATTGAAGACATCCCAAACTTGAAAAATAATGAGAAGGTGGCTCAAGTTCCCACAAAAAAGATGGAAACCTTCCGACCTCAAGTAATCAAGAGGTATGTGTTAGTATAATTGGAAATTATTCTCATGATTAGAATTATAGAAAAAGTGGTGATGATAAAACTACAAAATCTCAAGAAATATCAGTTTATAGATTATGAATGGTTCGTCATGGTATTCCTGAAGAAAGTACATCCCTGGTTTGTGGAGTATTTCAATGCATGCAGGAAAATGTCACTTAGTTGGAAGAGGAAACTAATGTTTTGGAGAAAAGAATACAAAAAAAAATTGTTGAATGTTTAAAAATCTATAGAAAAGTCAGAGCCTTTGAAGAAACAAATAGGGTATTTAAAGTATTTTCATCAAAAAATTTCAAAGGTTTTGAGGAAATGTAGTGAGTCAACAAGACTCTAGAAAAGAAGATCCATGCAATTGAAGATGAGGTAAAAAAGAGAAATGAAGTGAAGGAGGTATATTCGGAAGAAGAATCCAAGAAGGTCAAATAAATTGACTCTTAGTTACAAAAAAAAGTAAGGATTCAGAATGATGATGTTGAAAGATTAAGGAAGGCTTGTGAAGAGAAGATGACTATAATCGAAGACCAGGAAGTCATCCTCAATATGAGATGTCTATAATTGGAAGATGAGTTGACCAATCATGAGAAGATACATATTGAGTCTCTAAAAAATAACGAAATAGTTACTGCCATTACTCAATTCTCATTAGAGGATTCTAATGGAGAATGACCTGTAACATGAGATTAGAAGATCATGGCTCCACTCAGTGATCTATCACAAGAAGCTAAGAAAGTAAAGGTACCATCCATTCCAACTTATACTAATTTTTTGAAAATTGTTTCTATA
Source organism: Viscum album (assembly GCA_963277665.1). NCBI lineage: Eukaryota > Viridiplantae > Streptophyta > Magnoliopsida > Santalales > Viscaceae > Viscum > Viscum album. The sequence goes on from OY728136.1 coordinate 1,830,517,253, forward strand.
AAAAGTAAAGGTTGGAACAAAAATTATAAAAAAGTATGGATAATGAAAAATGAGGAGATACCTACCACCATGAATAGGGTGGATAAGAAGAAAAATATGTAAGAAATATCCCCATAGAAATCACAACATACCAATAAGAAGATTCAGAAATCTTATAAGGAAGATGGAATGAAGTAAAGGTTTGTTGGTCAATGTTGGTGCTGTAATAGATTTGACCATTGTGCACTGGATTGTTGGTACAATACCTTAAATGTAAAATCATAGAGAAAGATCATATGAAGGGGGAGAAAGCCAGAGAAGAAACATCCACATATCTTGAATCATGTGTATACGTCAATCATATTAGAATCTAAGATAAAATTTGTGATGTATGTAATAGGATTGGTCACTTGAATAATGCATGTTCGTTTCAATAGGTACCCCAAGATAATTGGAAAAGAAGATCATAGAAGCATTCCAAAATTGAAAAGTTTAGAAGTCCTTGGATTCTATGTCCATGAAGGTGAAGGGTGGTGTATCTAAAAGAACTACATGAAGGAAGGGAAATTCTTTATGTGTGGTGCAACAAGTTTGGTCACACTGTTAGAAGATGCTTTGAATTTACTCCAACCCAACAAGAATTCTTCAAAAATATGAATGTTCCCCCACAAGATTAAAATTATTTAAAATCTCTTAATGAGGGAAGAATCAGACACAAAGAGATGGAGGAAATAGTGAGATCCACACAATCACAATCACCATTAAATATCTGTTGTGAAGGTGTGGAGAATGGAGCATCTGGGTTGAGAAAATCATGTCAACCTTATTGTTCACATTGATGGAGGAAGGATGATCCACCTTATTCCCTTAAATATTTTTTAAGGTATTTATTCTTATCATACATGGAATTTAAGGTGAGGAAATAAAATAGGGTAAGAACCCATGATTCAGTGATTAGAAGTGTTCCCTTGAGGGGGAGACTCATGAAGAAGATTCCAGAGTCATTATCTCAATCGGTATCAACATCAGTTGGTATAAAATTCAATTACTCTGAAGATTGTCTAAAGATCATTTCATTGGAAAATTTATTTCATTTCATAATCTCTCATCCTTGGATACTCAAAATAAATATTATTTTTCAAAGGGGAGTAACTAAATTACTCAATGACATAAGAATAATGGAAGTGTTCCACGGTCACTTATCCTGCCTATTACAACTGTATGTTTTTGATCCATTAGTTGAAGTGAGTTCCAGAATTTCAGGTTGACTATTTCAAATCACACATATTATGCTAAACTAGGAATGAAAGAGGAAACCCCTTGAAGTAAATTTCATGAGTTATCATCTCATGAGGTATCATGATCAGTAGAGAATGTACAACATTGTTGTCTAAATCAAATCCTCTTGTTTTCTAGACCTAGTATTGCGCAAGTAGACTTAGAGTGAAATGATTGATGGAACGTTACATAAGTATGAGGTGATACCTTCTCTTCCATGAAAATTTTATTTCTTTTCAATAAAGGTAGAGGAGTGAAATGAATGTTTAAGTGATTGAAAGAAGTTAAGACTCACATTGACACATTCCTTTAGTTGAAAAACGTTGGGTACTTCCAAAAAATAAAAAGGGGGAGATTGTTGAGACCACTTTTGTAAATGAGGTGTATTTTATGTCAATGAGGTCAATGAATTTCAATGATTTTTAGAGACACTATCCTAAGTGAAATGTAGAATGATGATCAGAATATTGATGCACTGATTATGAAAATTCAAAGAACTTGTATCTTTTGTGTTAAATTTGTTAAAACATTGATGTAACATTTTTTTAAGGATGAATGAAGTACTTTGAATTTGATAATTTAAAAAATAAATAAGGGAGAAGTATGTTCAAGAGGAGTCTTGGACTTTAGGATGGACATTCATGTGGTTGGTGTTGTGTTTAATGATGGAAAGCATTTTTGTGTATACTCAGTTTCATACCAAGTATTTTTTATGTGGATCTCTTCAAAAATGGGGCCAGCCCATGAGCTAGCTACCCCAGCCTCAACCTGAGGCACATGAGGGACCACATGGGGTCGACCTTTCCCATGGGGAAGCCAAGGAAGAGACAACCTATGAGAGGTACATGAGGGCTATGTAGAGGCTTCATGGTGTGCATAGTGGGTTCTAGGTGCACCCACGAGAAGCCAGAGTGGGTGCTAAGAGCACACCCACAGAGAACCGGTGCGGGGCTACACCATAGCTGGGAGAGGAAAATACCGAAAACCTATTCTAAGGGGAGTTGTTGATAAACCATTCATCTCCTACATCACCATTTTGATATGGGAAAACATTTTAATAATGAAAATGTAATATCAACCGCTCATCTCATCACCCATCTCAGTCGACCGTCAGGTCAATCCGCAATAGATGGATGTAATCTCTACCACTCATTAGATCTGGCACCCTGCATGTTTGAATTCAAGTTGTTCGATCATCCTATGGATTTGAATTAGCTGCACTATCATCTTCAAACTCCAACACATTCTAGTGCAACTGTATCTCACTGAAGAAGCAGCCCAATCACCATGGATGACCTCTGACTATCGAATAATGATCATTTCATCAGCATGAAGGCTACATGATTGAACCGAGACCATGCGTACAATCTATATCTTGCATGCACGTGAAGTGTCGAAGAAGAAGGATCAGCCGAGGAAAACAGAGTTGCTGAGGCCACATGGGTTCGAGCGAGATTCATTCATAAGAATTTTTCACAATATCATGACTACATTCATGATGATAAGATCCCACATTGAAGAGAAAACAAACCAAGGATCATTCCATATCCTCACCCGCATGTTTGAAGATTTTCAAATCCCAAGAAATCCCATGAATTCAAACCGTGATCCCTACGGCCTCACACATGGGCTGTGAACGCAGAAAAGGAACTCCTCTCGCCTATAAAAGGAGGATCACAAGATGAGAATATGTTCTGCTCGTGAATACCTAAAGTGATTCTATTATAGAAAATGAGCACACTCATTGATGAAGTATGTCATGTCCCACATACCTTCAATAAGGGACATGCACTCTTGATGAGCCTCGCAAAGAGGAAGAGGATCCACCCTCCCCTTTAAAAATAAGAAACCATAAGACACCCAATATATTTACCCAAACCCTCACGATGTTTTTTTGAAGGAAACCCCATGTCTGCGCAATTGATACAATCACACCGTTTCTATTCTTTGCGAAGAGAGGGCCACGTACTACCCTTTCAATTCTGTGAAAGAAATTCATGGGCACTCGTTGAATAAGGAGGATACCCATGGGCCTAGTTTCAGAATGTAATGTGAGAACACTCCAATTTTCAAATTATATTATTTTTTTATGGGTTCGAGTATTGGTTAAAAAGGAGAGTCCATGAAAGATATGGGCAGTACATGTTGTATGCACCCATGTGCATGTCTTGATGAAATCCCCAGTCCTTTAGTGGATTCATCATTCAGGTATGAATAGAAGAATTAATGAAACCCATACAATTATTTGTGAAATGTAAATGCACCTTCACCCAGTCCAAATTGAAGAAGAGGAATGAGGATGAAAAAGGAAACAATAAAATAGGATGTCATTTGTGTGTGTGGTTAAAGAACCATACCCATTAAAGGTTTTCACACAAGAAGAAGAGGAAAATGCTTGTTTTCATGCATGTAAATGGACACTTTAAGTCACTTAAATAACAATACAAAACATGTGTGTTCACATGAGTAAAGAAGAATAAGAGAGAAAGTATAATAAAGGATCAACCTGGATTCCATGTGCATGATCTCAAGCATTCATGAACAAGAGAGGAGAATTGATTCTGATGATGCCAAGTGAACTCATATTGATTTCTTGAATAATCACATAGGTGTTTGTTATTCTAGTAAATATTAGAGAAGAATTTATAGTGCATTTGGTTGTTTCTATAGATAATAAGAGAGAATAATTTCTAGTGTAGTTGGTTGTTATACTAGAGAAAAAGAGAGAAAAAGAATAGTGCAGTTATTTATTTCCCAAAGAAGAATAAATAAGAAGAACTAGTGCAATTGGTTTTGAAATAGGGATGAAAAGAAAGAATGAAGAATTTATTGACTAATGCATTGAATGTAATCAAGTGAAAATCCCTAAATAAGTCAAATAGAAGAACGTTTCTTTTGAAGAAGGAATAACACCGTCCTGGATGGAAGTATAGAGAAAAATAAGTGTAAGGGAAAATACTACTTGTTTCAAGTTGGAAGAGGATTATCTCCCCACCCCTACAAGTGTAAGGGGCCACATAGACTAGAATATTTTTTTACCAGTCAAACACTGTAACAAAATATCCCATTATAGTGGATAATCCACGCATTGGTCATTCACATGCATGGTAAGGACGTAGCTGCTCTTATTGAGTGGTGAACCTTATAAAAATATTGTGCACATATTTTTACGAATTTCAATTATTTTATTTGACAGGGAAAAGAGAATAAGAGAATCAAGATCATAACAGGTCATGAGGTATAGGGATAGAAAGTGGGAATTAGTTTAAAAAAGTCCCCAACACTGATGCACCCCCACTCTTATTTTTAGTTATATCCCAACTGGTCATCTGAATCTTGGAGGCTTCCTCAAATACCGGAGTCCCTATAATGGGAATGTACCTTGAAATAAAGTGGGATTGATGTGGAAACAAGTCACCCATCCCATTTAAAGGGGAAAAGGTAGGGTTCCAAAAATTTGAGGTGCCAGAATATCATACACCCATGATGGATACAGATTACCATCAGGTGGTATCACCACTTTTTGTGTCTCAAGGGCCTCACTTTGGAAAAAGAGAGCATCCATCAAATCACTTTGGCAGGTATTCCTAACCACCAGTGCATTATAAGGATCTTCAAAATGATATACTGACTTATCGACTCATGGGGAAACGAGAGCGGCTGGTGAAGCCTCATGAGGAATAACCTTAGGAACCATTGGGGAAACGACCTGAGTTGGGTCCCAACGATTGTTTCTCTCACAATTTAGCTAGATTCAATGAAATATATTGCGGACATATCCCATAAGTTCTAGCCTATACTTTTTTAGATGTGCAGGCTTGTGGATATTAACGGGGGATCCTGGGCCAGGAGGGAATGTGGGTACCCCAACTATCCCATTTGAGGAGGGAAAAGATCGTATTGAGGATCACTGTAATCCAGACACCTTCCAACAAGATTCTCATCAAGGAGCTTATCTATGAACTATTTCTGTTCAGCAAGCTGGTGGTGCAAGGCAGCCCTGGATGGATCAACCTAAATCTTCTTCCCTGAAATAGATGGTTCAGGAGGCTTAGAAGTCCCTAGTTTTAATTTTCGCTTATTGGGGTCTTAACATAAGAGAAATTAGTCGGAGGGATATACAAGGCAAAGCATCTACCTTTTTTGGTGAGTGATAACACCCGAGGGGTCCAGCAGTTGTTTTATTTCCCTATGGGTGGGTCATCCTCTGCAGAAATTTCTTTGGTGTCTCTCTCATTAGGTGTTCTGATCTCGACCATATTTACCATTAATATGCCCGATGGAATATCCTCGATGTTAACAGGCAGGTCTGGCTATAGCCGGATCATGCTGGAATGGATAGTATGACGACCCTGCTTTTATTACAAACTTAAACATGATTTATTACATAAACTATTTAATTGATACAACATGGATGATCGAGAGGTCTAGTGTCTTTAGGGCTTAGGATCATTACATAACAACATAAAACAATAAATACAACATCTTTATTGAAAACATCCTTTACATGACCACTATATTCCCTCACACTTAGCATTTCATGGGATAACCTGAGGACATTCATAAGAAAAGGGGTGATCTATAAAGCCCAAGAAGGGAATAAACATGGAATACATGAGGAGTAAAATACATTTTATATAGTAGTAATATCAATAGAGCACAATAGAAATATGGACATAACGTCATGATAAATCATGACAATCATAACAAGGAAATGTGGCGACAACACTTAACATGGAATTAGCATGAGCCAAGGCTCATTGCACATGGAGCATGTGAAAATCCTCATTGCACATGAAGCACGAGTAAAACCTAATTTCACTTGAATTAGCATGAGTCAACAATCATTGCACATGACGTATCATTATACTATACTTTTCCCAATGCATTGTATCGCTATAAGGGCGAACCCTTCTTAAACATTTTATTTCATGAATAAGTGTGCCACATGGATCATAAAACATGGATTCATAAAACATAATCATTTATTCAATGACAAAATAATGTGGACTGAAACTTTATAATCCATAAGTAAATGTTCATGAAGGTGAATAACCTTGATGGAAAAATGGGCATGGTATTCACTATACAATGGCATTGGTTTAGAAAATCAGTGCAATTTCAATAGCGTAATGGCGAGATATAAGAATTCATAAAAAATTGTTTATGAGGGATAAAGGGGTGTCTCATAATATCTAAATGAAATGGAAAGTAAGGAGGGTAATATAGATACATGTCCCAACAATTGAAATAGAATTTAGATTAATGATACAAAAGTATTCATTGAATGTAAATGAGGTGAGAGAAGTTCCATTCTGAATTTCAGCATAGTAACAGGTGAACATGGGAGGAATTTAATGAGAGAAAAAGGAGTATCCCATAATTAAAACAATAAGAGGGAATTATGGGGAGGTTCTAAACCATACCCCAGAATTTATAATTGAAATTAAAAGGGAATAACAATATTAAGGAAATTGGAAAAAAAGTGAAAGGAAGAAAAAACCCTTACTTGGAAGTGTGCTTCCAAAGGCTCGAGAGAGGCTTGAGAGAGGCTTCTTGGGAGCTTGGGGAACCTTGGGAGGATTCTAGTGAGAGTAGGGAATAGGTTGGATGAACTCCAAAGGCTTTGAGTGAGGAGGAAGTGGGATCTTGGCTGGGTTTATATAGGAAAGGTGAGCGAATTCTTTATTACTTAGGTTTGGGACCCCTTATATTAAACAAATCCAAACCAAAAAGAAGCTCATGGTTCTTACCCATGGTATTTGGAAGAGGGAAGAGGAAAACAATATTTTATAATGACAAAGTCCTAAATTATTAAAATAATGGGGTTGCTTATGTGAAGGTGAGTCACACTCCCATGGAAAATAATTTAAAAAGTCAACAAGTTTAATAAGTCTTGAGGGGTCCATTAATGCTTTGTAAAATAAGTCAAACAAACCCAAAATCACATTATTATAATGGTAAAACATATATTGGCAGAAAATAAAGCTTATTGTATTTTATTACATCACTTTTGGGTCATTATGATGTTTTAAAACACATTATATATTTAAACGGTATTTAATTTTTACCCCAATATTTGACTGTCTCAGAAAATTATGAAAAATTCACCGTTGGATAATTTTGACATCCTGATTCTAGAAATAACATTTATTTTATCTATATAATTTTCTAAATATGTTAATTTTAACTTTTAAAATAAAAACCAACATTTATCGAAAATTCACGGGTTTTGAAAAAAATGGCTTTCAAAACATAATAAAAATTACAATTGAATTCATAAAATTATAAGATCATTTATATTTATTAAAAATTAATTTAATAATAAATATAATATTTTATTAAAATATTATTTAATTCAAAAATACCTTAATTAAATAAAATATAATTCTTAATTAAATAATAACTAAAAACAATATTTGTACTTTAAAAACTATTTACAATGTATCAATAATGACAAGAAAGTATATTCATTATTATATATAAAATAATTTACATGAACATAGTACTAGAATTTTGTTACATAACCCCTTAAAACAGCTGAATAAGACCTAAGGGTAAGGTGTGCGATGGTGACAGACTCTTGGGGTGGCATAGATAACATTGCTCGAGTGGTAATCTATATCAACTTCCACTTTTCCCGTAGACGGTCTCGTTCGAGCTTGACATGATGTAGCTCAGTTTGGGATTGGTTAAGAACGAAGATAAAAGATGCCATTTCTTTTCCGAGATCTGACAAATGGGCTTCGTATGGAGCAATTCTACTGGATGAGTCCATCGCTTCCTTTGTCTGAGTAAATTAGGTTTTGTTAAAGCCCTATATTTATACTAATCATGTGATCACAGTTCAACGACTATAAAAAAAATGGTAAAAATTCTTAACATAAAACCAAAGAAGATTAAATTTTATTTAAACCTTTTAAATAAATAGACATTTAATTAGATCAAGAGGGATTCCATTAATGAAACTTTAGGTCGTTACAATATTCCCCCTTTAAGAAATTTCTCCCTCGAAATTTCCTTTTCCCACAATAAAACAGATGTGGGTAACTCAACTTCATCATTTCCTTCGATTCCCAAGACTCTTCTTCAAACATGGTGTATCTCCAAAACACCTTGATGAGGGGCATTGTCTTATTTCATAGAACTTTTTCTCTATGATCTAAGATCTTCACAGGTCGCTCCTCATAAGAATGATCATCCTCCAACTGTACCACCTCAGAAGAGAGTACATATGAAGGGTACAGTATGTTCTTCATTAAGCGGGATACATGAAAGACATCATGTACTTTGGACATAGTAGGTGGAAGTGTAAGTCGATAGGCCACAACCCTGACATGATCATGAATCTCTAAGGGGCCGATGTACCATGGACATAACTTCCCTTTCGTTAAAAACCTCATGACATTCTTCCACGAAGATATGCGTAGAAAAACCTTGTCTCCAACATTAAACTCAAGGTCTCGTTGAAGATTATCTACACAACTCTTCTGCCAACTCTGGGCTACCTTGATATGTTGCTGAATGGTTTTCACCTTCTCCACCATTTCCTCGACCATTTCTGGTCCAAGCCGCTTACGTTCACCGACCTCATCCCAGCATGCCGGTGTTCTGCACCTTTAACCATACAGAGCATCATATGGTGCCATTTGGATGCTCGAGTGGAAACTATTATTATAAGAGAAATCAACCAGAGGAAGATGTTTATCCCATCCTACTTTAAAGTCCATTGAGAATGCTCCATGTCCTCAGGTGTTTGGATAGTCTACTCGGATTGGAAAGAAGTTTGAGGATGATAGGCCGTATTGAAGTTCAGTTCAGTATTCAGAGAATGTTGAAGACTCTTCCAAAACATAGAGGTGAATCATTGATCTCGGTCAGACATAATAGATAGTGGTACTCTATGAAGCGTTACCACATCCCTGATATATATCTGTTCTAGTTGATCCAATGATAAATCCTCATGAATAGCAATGAAGTGTGTAGTCTTTTTCAGATGATCAACAACAACCTAGATTACATTATTGCCTTTGGATGTCCTCAGAAGCCTAGGGACAAATTCCATGGTGATGTTCTCTTATTTACATTCTGGTATGGGCAATGGTTGCATCACCCCCTTAGACTTTTGCCTCTCTGCCTTCACTTGCTGGCACACTAGGAACTTTGATGTATATTAAGCGATCTCCTTCTTCATATTATCCCACCAAAAAGTTTTCTCAGAGATATCGATACATTTTTGTGCTCCCTGGGTGAATAGAGAAATTTGAACTATGTGCATCATCAAAAAGTTCCTTCTTCAGCTCCGGACTTGATGAAACACATAGTATTTTCCCAAATCACCCAATCCCTTCTTCATTAACATTAAACTATGAGGATTTCCCTTTTTGATAACATTCAATTTTTCTTGAATTCCCACATCATCCTTTTGAGCATCCTTTTACCTTTCCAAAAGAGAGGGTTGAGCAATAATTTGTGAAAGGATTGATGATGTTCTGTTATTTATGATTCCCATTTACATCTTCATCAAGTCTAAGAAGATTGTATCCTTCTCAATTCCCATCATTGATAGAATCGCTGGGTCCTTTATACTTAGGGCATCTTCCACCTTGTTCGCTTTCCTAGGGTGGTAATGTATTGAACAATCATAATCCTTGATGAGCTCTATCCATCTTCTCTGGCGCATATTAATCTCTTTCTATGTGAATATATATTTAAGACTCTTGTGGATAGTATATATCTCACATTTCTCTCCATATAGATAATTCCTCCATGTTTCAAGGACAAGATCACCACCACCAACTCGAGATCATGCGTTGTATAGTTTTGCTCATGGATTTTCAACTGCCTTGATGCATAGGATATCACTTTATCATTTTTAATCAGCACACAACCTAAGCCCTTATTTGAAGCATCACTGAATACCAAAAAAATTCCCCCACTTAAGGGTAAAGTGAGCACGGGCGTAGTGATAAGATTCCATTTCAACTCCTTGAAGATTTCTTCGCATTAATCACTCCATGAAAACTTTACTCCCTTTCTAGTTAGCTTGGTAAGAGGGTTGGACAATCGTGAGAAATTTCTAAAAAATCGTCGATAATATCCAGCTAACCCCAAGAAGCTATGGATATCCATTACCAATGTTGGCCTCGGCCATCCCTGAATGAGATCTATTTTGGAGGTATCCATATATATCCCATTGCTTGTGATGATATGGCCCAAGAATGATACCTCCTTTAACCAGTACTCACACTTTCTGTACTTTGCATAGAGGTTCTCCTTGAGAAAAGTCTATATTACAGTTCTTAAATAATCCTCATGATCCTCCTTGGTTTTGGATTATATTAGAATATCATATATAAAGACTACCAAAATTTTTTCTAGGTAATCTCTAAAGACTCTATTCATCATGTCCATGAAGATTTCTGGATCATTGGGAAGTTTGAAAGGGAGTACTATGTATTCATAGTGCCCATATCTTGTACAAAAAGAAGTCTTGGGGACATCTTCGTTCTTCACCCTTACTTGATAATATCCCATACATAAATCTACCTTGGAGAAGTATTGAGCTCCATGTAGCTGATTGAACAAGTCATCGATCCGTGATAGAGGATACATGTTCTTTATCGTGATTTTTTTATGTTCACAATAATCGATGCAAAGCCGCATTGACCCATCCTTATTCTTGATGAAGAAGACTGGTGCACCCCATGGGGAAGCACTTGGGCATATAAACCCTTTATCCAGATTCTCTTGTAGTTGTTTATTTATCTCTTCATGCTCAATGACAGCCATTCTATATTGATTCTTTGATATTGGTAGTCCCCTAGGTATAAGTTCAATTGAGAATTCAACATCTCTTCTTGGAGGAGGACCAGGAAGTTCCTAGGGACACACTTCAGCGAATTCCCTCACAATAGGCATTTCATCAAGGATGGTTTCTTCTATGGACTCAATCATCTGAGCTAGATATGCGTGCTCATAGGGCAGTAATATCCATGCTTGAGATGATGGAGCTAAAGGAGATTCATCTTCCTCAATACACTTGTAAAGAATCAGGGGACGATTCTCCATATGGAGTGTGATTTCCCTCTCCCGACAATTTATGTTGGCTCTATATAAGGAAATCCAGTCCATGCAAACAATTCCATCAAATTACTCTAGAGGGAGTATAATGAGGTTCACTGGGAAATTCAATCCACATATTATGATAGGGGAGGAGTTATATTCATGGGATGCAATGATTGCGCCATTTTCCGTAATCACCGACATCATCACTTCTATGATTTTTGGTGCTTCCGGGATTGTTCTACTAAGATTTCGAGATATAAAAGAATTCATTGAACCTGAATAAAAAAGTACATTCACTATTCTTGAATGAATAACTAGCTTACATGTCACCACTTCATTGTAGAGGTTCACTTCGGCAGAAGTGATGGAAAAAGATCTTCCTTCCTACCTTGCAGGTTGTTGGTTCCCTCTGAAAAGCATTGGATTAGGGAACTGATTTTCAAGATGCCCTGGTTCTTTGCAGTTGTAGCAAGGAACAACACATTGAGGTTCAAACGGAGCATTCCTCTCTTCTGTCGCAACCGCAGGTCATTCTTGACGATAGTTAACAACTAGGTTCCCTTCTCTTCCACCCCAAAAGTATTTCCTCGTCCCCTTGAGTAAATTTACAGGGTGCTTCTTTTCACAATTTTGGCAAGTGGGGTTCTGGATCTTTTTAGCGCCATTGGAGTTATCCATTGGATAGCCAGCATTGAAGTCCACCTTATTCTTCTTTTCCCCATGACACCCCTGTGATTCCCCGATCTCCATTTCAACATTGAGGGCACATCAGATAGTTTCCTCATAGCTGTCGAAGTCACGGATCGCTAATGCTTTCCACAGGCTGGGCTTCAGCCCACCAATGAAGCAGTCAACCTTGCATTCGGGGGTAATGACAAAGTCGGAAGCGTATTGTGCAAGCCTTATGAAGTTTTCCTCTTACACTCCAATAGATTCTTCTTCTTATTTCTTAAGGGAATAGAAGTCCCTTTCCATCTTAATCCGGAGGGTGCACGGAAAATATTTATCAAAAAACATCTTATGGAAATCCTTCCATTCCAACGCCTTGATATCCTCCTTGGGATTCGTATTTTGGATCAACGTCCTCCATTGATCAGCTTCACCCTACATTCGATAAGCCGGTAAAAGAAACTTCTCTTGTTCAGAACATTGAAGGATGAAGAATATCTTTTCAATGGAGTTGATCCATTGATCAACGATCTTGGGATGAGATGATCCACTAAAAGTTGGAGGCCTTTGTCTCATGAAGCTCTCGATAACGACTTTTTCATTCTTAGGGGGGTTTGGACGTTCCTCTTGACCCGTGTTTCTATTCAAAGCTTGAGTTATCTAAGAGAGAAGCATGACAATGTTTGCGATTCCCACTCCCACTGGATTGGGCGTCTCATTAGTATAGTCATCACACTGATCATCACATCAGTTGTTAGATTGAGTCTTCATATTACCAGCCATTGGCTGGAATAAAATGCAAGTTAGGGGGTAACACATAAAGGGTAATCCAAAGTCAAACGTTTTTTACTTATATATAAAATTTTATTTCCTTAACTCAGGAGTCTATAGGATTTAATACTGGATTTTCATGATCTACCTTCTAACATATATTCTTAGGGGCATTTTTTTAATTCCCTTAATAAGGGTTCATACTAAGCTTGTGAATTTATCAAAACATATCCCCCGTGAGTGTCATAACTAAGAGTGCAGCAAGGCCCAAGGTCATGCACCAGTTCCCATTTAAGTCTATCTCAAAGCAGTGTTTTTGAGTTTTACCCCTAGGATACATCTGTGCCAGAGCTGCCTCTACCTACTCGTATCAAGACATGGGCATATTTTTTTGATAAACCACATACATAGTACTTACCAAAACATAGGGGTGTTTTTATTATACTTAGTCTTGTCTCTAAGGAATTACAAGGGTTTTCTAATCATAATCCCCAAAATAACTAAACCTATCCTCTGATACCAACTATGATAACCATGCTTTTATTATAAACTTAAACATGATTTATTACATAAAATATTCACTTGATACAACATGGATGATCAAGTGTTATATTGTCTTTGGGTCTTAGGATCATTACATAACAACATAAAACATGAAATACAACATCTTTATTGAAAACTTCCTTAACATGACCAATACATTCCCTCATACTTAACATTGCATGGGATAACTTGAGGACATGCATAAGAAAAGGGGTGAGCTATAATGCCCTGTAAGGGAATAATCATGGAATACATGAGGAGTACAATACATTTTATACAATAGGCATATCAATAGATAAAAAGAAAAACATGAACATAAAAGCATGATAAAGCATGATAATAATAACATGGAAATGTGGTAACAACAATTAACATGGAATTAGCATGAGCCAAGGCTCATTGCACATGGAGCATGAGTAAATCTTCATTACACATGAAGCATGAGTAAAAACTCGTTGCAATTGAATTATCATGAGTCAACACTCATTTCACATGACGTATAATGATACTATACTTTACCTAATGCATTGGAGCGCTATAAGGGCACACCGTTCATAAACATTTCATTTCATGCATAAGTGTGACACATGGATCATAAAACATGGATTCATAAAACATAATAATTTATTCCACGAAAAAGGAATGTGGAATGAAACATTATAATCAATAAGTAAATACTCATGAAGGTGAATACCATTGATGGAGAAATGGGCATGGTATTCACTACATAATGGCATTGGCTTAGAAAATTGGTGTAATTTCGGCAGCATAACGGTGTGATATAAGAATTCATAAAAAATGGTTGATGAGAGATAAAGGGGTGTCTCATCATATCTACATGAAAATTGAAATTAAGAGGATTCATATAGATACATGTCCCAACAATTTTAATCGAATTTAGATTCATGATACAAAAGTATTTCTTGAATGTAAAGGAGGAGAGAGAAGTTCCTTTCGGAATTTCAGCATAGTAACGGGTGTACATGGGAGGCATTTAATGAGAGATAAAGGGGTATCCCATAATCCAAACAAAAATAGGGCAGTATGGGGGAGGTGTGAGACCATAACCCAGAATTTATAATTTAAATTAAAAGGGCATAACAATATTATCAAAATTGGACAAAAAGGTGAAAGGAAAAAAACCCTTACTTGGACGTGTGCTTGTAAAGGCTTGAGAGAGGCTTGAGAGAGGCTTATAGGTATCTTGGGGCACATTTGGAGGATTCTAGGGAGAGTAGGGTAGAGGTTGGACAATCTACAAAGTATTTGAGTGATGATGAAGTGGGAGCTTGGGTGGGGTTATATAGGAAAGGTGAGTGAATTCTTTATTATTTAGGTTTGGGACCCCTTACATTAAACAAATTATAACCACAAATAAGATCACGGTCTTTGCCCATGGTTTTTGGAAAAGGGCGGAGGAAAAATATATTTTATAAGGCCAATGTATGAACTTCTTAAAATAATGGGGTTGTTTATGTGGAGGTGAGCCACACTCGCATGGAAAATAATTTAAAAAGACAAGATGATTATTAAGTATTGAGGGGTGCATTAATGATTTGTAAAATAAGTAAAACAAACCCAAAATCACATTATTTTAATGGTATAACATATATCTGACGAACATAAAGCATATAATATTTTATTACATCACTATTGGGTCATTATGATGTCATAAAACACATTTTATATTTAAATGATATTTAATTTTTACCCAAAAATTTGACCATCTCAGAAAATTATGAAAAATTCACCATTGGATAATTTCAATGTCCTGATTATAGAAATTACATTTATTTTATATAAATAATTTTCTGAATAAGATAATTTTTACTTTTAAAATAAAAACCAACATTTATAAAAAATTTACGGGTTTTAAAAAAATGGCTTTCAAACCTTAATAAAAATTACAATTTCATTCATAAAATTGTAAGATCATTTATATATAATAAAAAATAATTTAATAATAATAATAATATTTTATTAAAATATAATTTAAATCAAAAATTCCATAATTTAATAAAATATAATTCTTAACAAAATAATAACTAAAAACACTATTTGTACTTTAAAAACGATATACAATGTATCAATAATGACATGAAAGTATATTCATTATTATATACAGAAAATAATGTACATGAACATAGTACTACCGATTTGTTACATAACCACTTAAAACAGCCGCATAAGACCAAAGGGTAAGGTGTGCGATGGTGGCAGACTCTTGGGGTGGATCAGATAACATTGCTCGTGTTGTAATCTCTATCAACTTCCACTTTTCCCGTATATGGTCTAGTTAGAGCTTGACATGATGAAGCTCATCTTGTTCTTGGTCAAGAGCGAAGCCCAAAGAGGGCACCACTTTTCTGAGCTCCGTGAAATGGGCTTCGTATAGAGCCATTCTACAGGATGAGTCCATCACGTCCTTTGTCTGAGTAAATTGGGTTTGTTAAAGCCCTATATTTATAATAATTATGTGAGCACTGTTCAACAGATATAAAAGAAACGGTCACAATTCTTAACATAAAACCAAAAAAGTTGACATTTTATATAAACATATTACATAAAGAGACATTTAATTAGATCAAGAGGTATTTCCATTAATGAAACTTTCGGTCATTACAGATAGCATCATACTGTCCTCATCCCCATATTTTCATGTATGAAGAAGCATCTTTGATAATCCTCTGAAGAATAGGGAATATATGAATGCATCTCTACTAAATAGTTTATTCAAAGCCTGGTGATGCCAGGTTTTGTCACATAAAAAGCCCAAACAAGTCAACTATATGACAATACATGCCGATGTTGTCAATTTGCTTATAACTTTTTAGATAAACCAAATGAATGTTTTAGAGGTGTAAATGCATCTCCCATATGCTCTGGTGGAAGCACTTGAATTTGTACTGGGTAAGAGATTCTGGAATGCAAAATTCTGGAGTGGCAGTCGGCCATAATATATAATATAACTGGTTCACCACCAGAATTTCCCATATATTTCTTCTATCATCATCAGGTGATGGCTCTTGGTTTAGCCATTCATCGATTGAGGGTGGCTGAGGGACTGGTAATGGAACTATTGTAGTTTATTCCAGTAGTGGACTGGTCAGTGGAAAGAATGCTACATGACATGATAGGCCACTGTAGAATGGGTCGTCTCTTGGGGATGGTACTGACCACATCACCATGTCCCTGTAGGACGAGGTTTTGACCACCGCTTCATGCACAAAGATGGTAGTTATTGTTGGATGATCGGGCCAGTTTCAGTCATTTACCAATCCCTAGAACAAATATCCATGATCTCATGTCGAGGTAGAGAATGATATTGGTGATAATAGAGAGGAATTCATGAGAAGACCCCAGAATGGATCCAAATATGCCTCCTTTTAAATGTACCTATGGAGAGTTTTGGGGATCTAGTATATCTTTCTTTCTATAAGGATTAATATAACACATCGGGTTCCTTCTTATGACTCTAATACAGAGGATCAAGGTGAAGGATCCATCATTGAGTCACGTTCTACATTATAATCTGAAAGTAGGAATAGATTGATGATGATTTGGAACTTATATGAGTGCTTCCTTTAGTAGGGATCATTCTCCCTTCTTCCCCTAGATAGTTCTTCAGGTTTAGGTATATCTTTAGAAGAGGGAGTAACTCTTTCTGGATTGGTGATGGAGAAGGGAGGTCCTGTACTGATGTTTTTTTTCATGAGTTGGATCTTCGTGGCAGTTTTCATTAGAGCAGGGAGGTCCACCACTTTGGCAAGCTGAGGTGAGAGGAAGACCTTGTAATATGTTGAAAAGAATAGAAGGAGTACTTCCAAGTTGATTTATTTATGTGTGGGGATGACCTATCTGGTACGGAGTGGTTGAACGGGGAGGATCTCTATTGTAGCTTTTGAGAATATGGGGAGGACCTCCATGTCAACTACTTGTGGAATGGTAAGGACCTCTGTTCCAAATGGTTGTGGTGGACAAGGATGGCCATTGTACTAATCAAACTGAACCTGAGGATGACCTCTATGTTTACCATTGATGAATCTGGGAGGACCTCTTCTTTGATGGTTATTGGAGTAAGGAGGACCTCCGGTGGAGCTCTTGAGAACATGTGGAGGACCTCCATGCTGACATGTGATGGAGTGAGGATGACCATCGCTCTAGTCCGTGCTGCTGTGGGGAGTACATCCACTTGAGCTGGGAAGAATGGATGGAGGAAATTCACATTGAAGATATGAGACATGGGGAGGACCTCCATATCTAGGATCATTGGAATTGGGAGGTCCTTCATGCGGTGTTCCAAAAATGCGGTGAGGACCTATGCTTGGTCCAATGTTGGTGACTTGTGTAGGACCTCCATTTTGATTGTGAGAGTAGAGAGGGCCCCACTCTAGCTGGAGATGGTACATGGAGTACCTGTGTATTGGATGTCTCCATCACATGTCATCCTTTGATGGTTGTTTATCATGCCGACCAAAGAAAGAGTCAACCCCTCCTTCCTGTGGGGTGTCTGAGGTATCAATCCTGATCGGGAATTTATGTTCCCCCATTCTAAAATAGCAGGGATCTGATAGAATGCATCAGGGGTGTTGTGGGACATTAATTTTTTTTAAAGATAACTCCCCCTAACTGGAGTCTTCCATGGATTTCACACGATGTTAACGTTGGGTCACCTAGGTCGGGGCCGACTGAGCATGTGAAAAGGCCACCTGTTCTTTGGCCAGAGGGACTAGTAGCTGGTTGCATTGATGAGGTCTAGTGGGATCCCTCCTCGGTGGCTCTAGGAATTTATTCATCGTCGTGATGACTCATACTTACCTAACCTCATTAGTGCAGGAGAGTGAGTCATATGAGTATTTTGGGGAGAGACTCCTAAAACGGTTGGATGTTGGAGCATGGAGTAATGTCTTCATCTACAACCTTTGGGGGAAGTAGTGATGGTAAAGATCAAAATCTTCCAGGTCTTAATGGTCCATATCCCTCATAATAATGACCCCCTTATACTCATATCATCAAACTAGAACATTTATCACCATTCTCTGAACAATTTTTGAGGGTGAGACGGGGCATGGGTGCCTGGTGGTTGTGGTTTTGGATGACGTCGTGGTGGAGGTGGAGTCATGTGGGAATGTTGCATTATCATTACTCTTAACCTTACATCTACAAGTGTGGGAAGTCGGTTTCTTGTAGCTTGGTTCCTACAAAGAAGGAAGATTCATCCATCAGTATCGATATTAGGAAAGTAATTCCCAATTACCTAGCGTCTTTTAGTCTTACATGGTTGGAAAAAGAGATCCACGCTGACGATGACATAGAATAGAATGCCCAATGTTTAACCACTCTGAATTCAGGTGAGCTTCATGACAGGACCACTATTTTCATGGTAGGACCTGGAACCAGATAGATGGATCCAGTTCCATGCTCATCTGTCAATGTCTCAAGAACTACAAATCCCTATAGCTAGAGGAGAACTAGTTAACAATGGGTTCACCATTTCTATTGATAGAATGAAATCTGTGTGTCTGAGTACAATCTTTGGATGACCTTCATGTATTATCCCTGTGGTTAAAGGATAAAGGATTCACATCGAGTTCACCATTTCTATTTCCGACACGTTCTTCCAAGGTGAGCCCACCTGGGTCATCGTCATCAACACTTGCTTACGAGTGCATTATAATCCACATTACTGATTTCAAATAATAGGTAGCATTCACCACTTCTTCAATGATGGTATCTCCTTGGTAGAAATGAGATGATGGGATGTCTGTTCATCCATCCATGGATTCCTCCACAGAATTATTCAACTTTTCTATGTCTCCCTCATAGATTTAAGTCATTGTTATTGAACATCATTCTCGATTCCATCACATTGTGGACACTAGTTAATTATTATTCTTCTACCAGGATATTCTATGGGGTCTTGTCAGGGAAGTATCCTTCAGTCAGGAGAGTAGTAACATTGGGAATTAATAGAATATCTGGACACTAAAACACTAGAACACCTATATTCTTCCTCATTAGAGGTATTTTTAAGGGATTAGAAACCTGAGGCTTCCCATGTAAATTGTAGGGTATTTTATACTAAAGGCATGTCTCCAAGGGTTTCCTTGGCTTCCCATATTTTAAATAGGGTATGTCATGAGTTTAACATCTTGCAAAGATAGATGAGACCGATCAAAACTTCTCATAGAGATTGATCAGAGAGATGGATATTTAGGAGGGATGGACCTTAGAAGGTTTACCATATGGATGGATCAAACTCCCAATGTGGATGGACTTGAGAGTGGAGTGTCCCATAAAGGGAAGATTTCACACCATGAAGGATGATCTGAACACCATTGAGGGTAGATCTAGGAGATGAAGTCCATGGAGGGGGACACTAGAGTTTACCATTGATGGGGATTGAACCTTAGGGAGGCTTCCTATTTCACTTATGTAAAAGATAGGGATCAAAACCCACATAGTTCGAAGGGGTGATTTGGTGCTTACAACTGGCTAGTGGCCCTTTGCATGAAGATCACTCTTGGTTGGAGGAATATGAATTGTGTAGGGATTATGCATGGTTAGATTCTTAGGTGCTACTTGAAGCAGCGGTGAAGTGGATAGATGGTCCCACCATGAAGTGACAACCCAAGTAAGAATTATTATGGGTATAGATGAAGTCATGGTGAAACAGATGGAGTGTGGAAAGAAATAGGCGGGAACATCATAGAGTCTTTATATGAATCCTATGGATGGGAATCAAAGTCTAAGTAGTTATGGAAGTGAGGTGGTGAGTCACCTAAGGTGGCATCCCATGATAATGAATGTGTGGATAAGGACCTGAAGAATGATGAATGTCTAGTTTAGGGCATGAACCCATCGAGACATAATGACCCAAGAGAAATGTCAAGATGAGAAGGGATGATGGGGTCGAATGACAAAAAGGGTTCTTATGTCCCCTATTTAGAAGACATGGATCATTGTAGGTATAGAATCAGGGTGTACATATGGGCAGTGACCCCGGGACATGCCAGGGGCTTACATATAGTTGGTTTGCATTTAGAAGAAGATCTCTATTGGTTGGATGGATGTGAATTGTGTAAGGATTATGCACAGTTAGTGGCCTAAGTGGATGGATCATATACCTCAGAGGGTGGATCTAGAGATGGTTCTAAAATTGGTAAGACATAACATCAGAAGGGTACTTCCCTTGGATGGAGCTCCATATGTTACCATTAGTTTGGGTTGATCCTCAAATATAATTCTTATATACTCGAAAGGGATAAAAACACACGTAGTTCAAAGAATGCACTTTAACTTCATGAAGGACGAGAGAACCAACCTAAAATAGATGGGACAAATGGATTGTGGAGAGTTATGGTCTTGAACCTCATAGAGGCTACATACCCTATTTAGAAGAAAAAGATGAAAGTCTACATTGTTCGGAGGGTGGGGGAATAGAATTGGAGCGTACACCTGGAAAACATCCCAAAAACACGATGGGGATTACTTATGGTTAGCATACCATAGACATGTTGGGGCATATGAATGGTTAGTGGACCAAAGAGGATGATATGGTTATTGTTACTCGGACCACATGATTCATGCTTGGAGTGAGAAACAAGAGACGACAGTAGACCTGATAGTAATGTCATGAGAGATGTGACCACAAGGGATGGTGCAGGGCTTTTGCATGGTTAGTGGCCCAAGGAGATGGATATTGGGACTTACTCTAGAAGGAAGGCCCAAATAGGTGATTTAGAGATTACATGGAGAATTCCGGAGGCGCACGTGGTGACAAATACCAAAGGGAAAGAGAGAATGGATGGTTCTTGTTCCAATCCACTATCTAATCCTCTCAGAGTATCCATGCATGTCTCAATCTGAATTTTATGTCATGTGTTGAGGATGTCAGTGCTCACTAGTTTAACATCCTATAGCTCGGACATAGGTGACTCACTTCTCACCCCTTGGACTTACATAACTGACTCCTTTTATCCCTTGGTGAAGGGAAGGAACCAACAAATATAGGATACGATAGGATGGAGGATTGGTCAATTGTGGGGTTCATGTTTTCAAAGATATGTCAAGAAGAATTAGTTCTTAGAATACCTATGAGAAGAATCATTAGGAAGAGAAACACAACATGATACACTGCAAAAGGGACCAAGAATTCACTACGCACAATATTATAGGGCCACATAGAGGAGGTTTGCGCAAGAAATGGGTTTTGCATGAAATTGGGGATCAAACATGGTGTTTTGGGGTAAATGTATCCCATGGATTCTATAGTAAGGGGTACGTGCAAGACTGGAGGATTTCACACAAAAGGTAGCATCTCGAGTGAAAGAGGTACTACACAAAGGGTATGTCTTGCCTACCAGTGGGGTCTTTTGTACACACATTAACATGGTCATAGAAGTGGTAATATTATGATCATGGGAGATATAGTTTAACTTATGTAGTGTTACCCTAAAATGGGTGGGGCACCCTTCAATTGAATGTAGAAAATTTTAGTGGGAGAAAGTAAAAGCCTTATGCTAAGGATGACCATTTACACGCTAAGCTCCAAACATCCGCATGCTTTCTGTGAACATTTTGCGGAGGCCATGGTGAATTATTGTAGTTGATATTACATTGGGAATGTAACAGTATTTTGTGTGAATTTTTTTATTGCATGCAGATGTCCGAACATTTGAACGGCTCCCTTGGGGTTCTTGGAAATGTCTGCCATGTTTAGTTGAAGTTCGCTCAAAGATAATTATCTGAGACCTTAAGATGAATTTACTGCCAAAATTACCTATGTTAGATGGATGAGTTAGGATAAATCATGGACAAGGGAACAAAACATGTTTTGGGAGCCACTTGGTGTTTCTAGTGTCTTTAATTTTGAGTTTCATTTTGACACATGGCCCGTAATTTAGTATGGCAAGGCAAATGATTAATTATGATATTTTATGTATATTTTTGGGCATCTTGTGATATTGGTATTTTATTGGTTATGTTATATATATTGGGTTTTCTTATTTATTTCCACCGTTGTGCTACTTTGATAAAGAGGGTACAGTCTCCCCACTATCAACATTAGACCCTTGATGCTAGTTGGCAGCCTCTGGCATATGGGGAGGTATTCCTGAGGTCATGTGACCAACCATCTTGGGAGAATAGCATGTGGTAGCCGATTCAAGTCATTAATATGTGTAATTTTGACCTTTATTGTTAGTTTAACCCTTGTTAAACCCATTTTAACCTTAATCATGGTAGGAAAATTCCACTATTTTTACTAATCATTATGAAGAAAATGAAGTTGAACCTCATAATTTTTTTTATTATGATGATTAAAAATGTGAAATACATATCACTATAATAAATTTTTATGAGTGGCAGAATTTAATTTTAAATAAGTACTCAAATTCAACGGAACCCCATTTTAGAAAAAATCGCTATTTTTATTATTCAATAAAAAATAATACTTTCTTAAAATATAAATAATTCACCATAATATATTATTGAAATGATTATATGAAAAATAATATTCATTTAATAAAATACAATTTATTGAAAATGGAAAAATTATTTATAATTTCCACAAGAAATGTATAATAACAACCATTTTTTGGAGAAATATATATTTTTAAACCATAAAATGAGATTACTAAAAATTGAGTAATTATATATTATGAATTAATCAAGAAATTAGAATTATTTAAAAAATATATATATATATTTTTATTAATTTTATATTACTATATATACCTTACAATATAATATCTATGTTATAATGAATTAATATATCTTGTTTCATTTAGACTTGGAGATGCATATAAAGCGAGCTATCGAATACCTAATGTTTATTTCAATGGAAATAAATAAAAAATATTCTATTGTTATATTATCACCCCCATAAAATGAAATATACCTTCTAAATTTCATCACTTTTATATGGAAAATGAGGATATATCTATTTCACCACATTCTCAGTTTCCCATATAGCTTCCTCAAATTGTTGATTCCACTAAAGAACATTAACTAAGAGAGTAGTCTTGTTCATTAATTTTTTTTCTCCTAAGTCCAAAATTTATATTATATTTTCATAATTATATATATCATGATCTATTGGTAAAACCATTGAGTTCAGTACATGTGAAGGATCATTTATGTTCTTCCCTAAAAGAGAAATATGGAACAGATCATGAACTTGAGAGAGGATCAGTGGAAGTTTCAAGCGATAGATACACTCCCATATTGATCAAGAATATCTATGGGACCAATATAACTAGGGATAAACATTACATTATTTAAAAATCTCATAAAATTCTTCCATAGAGTAATTCATATGAATACCTTCTCACCAACATTGAATTCCATGTCTCATAAATGATTATTTGCATAACTATGTTGTTGAAACTGAGCTTATTTGATGTGATACTAGATGGATATAACATTATATACCATTTCATTAGATATATTTGGTTCTACTAGATTTATTTATACAAATTAATCTCATCATATCAAAGTTCAGCAATTATTTCTATAGAGGGATTCCAAAAGAGACATCAGAATGCTTGAGTGAATGCTATTGTTGTAAAAACATTAATAGATGCAGTTTTTTATCCAAAAAAACATCTAAATATAGGAAATAAGGTCTCAAATTATCCTATATGGTTTCAGTTGTCCTCTTATATTGGACATTCATACGAGGATGATATAAAATACCGAAAAAAACTCTATATCCTGAGCTTGTTGAAGACATGACTATAACTTCAAAGTAAACCTCAAATCTCATTCAGATACAGTAGAATGTGGTAATCCATAAAACCATACCACTTAATATATATCCAAACAAGATGATCAAGAGATAAATATTATTTGATAATCATGAAGTGTTCTGAATTCATGAAGTGATAGACTGCAACCAAAATAGCATTATAGCCTTTAGATGTTTTGGGTAATCAAAAATGAAATAAATGGGGTTTTTTAAAATTTCTATTATGGTATGGGTAATGGTTTTAACATACACTTATAATTATATGAAGCAACCTTAAATTGATGAGAAACCATGTACCGAGCTAGGTGTTACGTAATATCTCTCTGTATGATGTTCCACAATAAATAATATTTTAGATCTCTATACATCTCCATACTTCTTGGATGAACATAGAATTATCAGCTATGAGATTCTTCCAATAAATATTTATTCCTGTTTGTTATTGATTTTTAACATTCTTGGTTATTTTACCATATTATTCTATCACAATAAAGTTTGAACTTGGGAACATTTATCACATTCTTTTGAAACTATATATCATTATTCTATACCTATTTGATATTCACATGGATAGATGGTTGAACACTTATTTAATAATGATAAGACTTCTACCCTTCCTTCAATATTTCAATTTCTATCATATTTAAATCCATAAATATTTGATATTATTTTTCATCTCTATTAATAAGCTACCATGATCCTTTCGTCTGAAAGAATCAGAAACCTTGTTCTCTTTCCCATGGTGGTAATGTATTGAGAGTTCATAATGTTTAAACAAATATTACCATATTCTCTAGCACATATTCAACTCTTTCTGGGAGAATATACACTGTAAAATTTTATGACCAATATAGACGTCACAGATTTACACCTAAAGATAATTCCATCATTCTGTTAATGCAATGATTACCATTGATAACTCAAAATCACTAGTCAGGTAATTTTACTCAAGAAACATCAATGATAATGATGAGTAAGCTATAATTATATCATTATACATATGAACAGATCCCAAAACCTTCTTAGATGAATTAATTTAAACCAAACCCCTTCTCTATTACTGGGTAGTGTGTGAATAGGTTCACTAACCAACCTTCTCTTCAATTCCTAGAAATTTTATTCACATTCATCAGTAAGAAGTGACATGTATCCCTTCCAATTATATCTGGTTAGATGATTTTATAACCATGATGAATTATGAAAAACTCAACGATAGTATCCATACAATCCATAAAAACTGTGTATCTCAATCATTGTGGTTAGTCTAGGAAAATGTTTAAAAACTAATTCCTTTGACAGATCCATTAGTATACCCTCCCTTGAGATTATATGACCAAAAATGAAACTTTTTTGTACCTAATATTTACTCTTTGTAAAATTTTCATACAATTATTTTTACATAGGGTTTTTAGTAGAATCCTCAATTATTCCTTATGACCTTCCTTTTTATTGGAATATATATGAATATCATCTATAAGGACTACCTTAAACTAATCAAGTTAATATATAAAGACTCTATTCATTAAATTCATACCGAAAATTGGTGAATTAGTATGACTAAATAGAATAACTATTGACTCAAGTGTCTATACATCAAATGTAAGGATATCTACGTTATGTCTTCACTTTTTACCCAAACTAATATTATCCAGATCAAAGACCAATCTTGGAAAAATATTTACTTCCTTATAATTGATTAAAAAATCATCAATATGGGGAAGATGATACTTATTCGTTATTGCGATATTTTTATGCTCATAAAAGTCAATATAGAGTTACTTTTATCCAACTTTTTTCTTAAAAAAATGAACTAGTGTTCCTTATATGGATTCACATGGCCAAATTTATCCCTTTCAAAGAATCTATTGGAATTTAATCTTTAGTTTATATAACTCAACTAGGATCACTCTATATAGTATTTTAAATAAGTTTAGCACTAGTTTTGTGTTCTATTGAAAACCCAACATCATGATTTATATGAATACTAAGAAACTCTTTTGAAAAGGAATGAAAAAACTCTAATACAATCAGCATATCAATGATTTTGATTTTCTCCCCAACCATATGAGTCTAATACCCCCTTTGAATAAGAATCAAGACCCATGAAATGTATTTAATTTCTATTGGAAGTTTATATTCATCCTTGAACCAATTGGCGATCATAGGTTGTTTCAAAATATCCAATGTGAATTACATTCAAAATTGATATAAGACTTATAAAAAGAAATCTAATACATTCCCAAAATCACATAAATTTAAACTAGAGAGAGAATGACAATATTTATGAGGAGAAAATTCCCACAAACATCAATCGGAGAAGAATCATATAATTGATATGTGATCATTAAACCACTATGAGTTATTTTACTAATTCAATATATAATCATTAAGGATATGAATTAATATTACCAGATAAATTACATGATATAAATTAATTCATATGTGCATGATCATATAATATACATCCATATTTGAGTGTACCTTTCACCACATCAAATTATTTATTCTATATTAAAACACTTACTAAAAATAAATTGGTTGGTGTGACAGTTAAACATCATTAACCATATTGAGAAATCATATAATCATTAAAATAATTTATAGTATGTTTATATAGACACCTTCTTATCAATCAACGACACCTTAGGTTTGACCTTGATCATCCATGGTCTTTATGTATTCAAATACTTCATAAAGGTTTATAAATAATATATTAATTAACCCAATAATATACCATAAGATTTCCTATTCATGTGTGATGTCATAAGCTCACTCTTCATGAATTGGTGGTGATTTAGTTAATACATAATCTTCCATATTTGGAGTTTTTACCCATATGTGCATTAATGCCCCAACCCCATCCACTTACTCATATCCTAATATGGTTTAATTTTCTATGAATACCACACCCTTTTATTTACTATAACTTAGAATGTTCTCTTATACCTAGTCTTATCCTAAGGGTCCTCACTAATTTTTGTTGGGTACCGGGACGACGCAGCGGACGCCAGTGGCCCAGGAATTTAAAATCTTCTGCATCACTGGAGGGACATAACCCTATTAGCTCCGATGATCTTGTCCCGGTTTCGTCCGAGGATCTCACTAGGTTTAAATAGAGAACAAAAATAAAATGAACAAGTACCTAGTTCAGAATTGATGTGTGAAAGTCTGCTGTCGGACATTGGTGATCATTGCTCGCAGACTCTAATGTTGAAGCTATATAGATCGTCCACACACGCCTCTCTAATTTTCTCGTTCACCATTTATTGAGATCTGGGTGCAAGCACGGATCTTCAACGCTCTCTTCAGTGCAGTGACGTTCACCACAAGGGAAGAAGCTTCAATTCGAGATGGATAAACTTTAAGATCTTCCTTCTATTGAGAGACTCTCTCTCTAGATTCGAGGAGGAGAGAGAATCTCTCATTTTTAAAACATGAATAGTTAACATGGGAGAGACCCTATCTCACTTATATAGGGAGTTTTTAAAACATGCCGTGTGGATTCTCGACCCCCATATAATATACGTCTTCTATAAAAGTGTTATAAATAATTATTTATGACCAATAAAATTATGCCACAAATAATATTTATAATTTATCACTTACTTGAAATATATAAATATATTACGTGATATATTTGAGTCTTTAACTCAACTCATACATGATTCAAATATTAAACGAACCTTGGATATTAAAATCCATTTGAATAATAATAATACTTGTATTTACTTTATAGCTTGTAAGTACATTTTTAAATAAATTCAACAAATTACTCTAACCTAGAATAATTAATGAATTTATTTATTTCTTGGTGATCCATAGAACTTGGATAGTTCTTTGAACCTTTTTCGGCCCCGACCATGATCTATAATCCTATTCCTAGAATATGGTAGATTCTCAAGGCTCTATTGTGTGTGAACCTCTAAGCCCTTACCTCAATAGCAGTGAATAATATCCACCGACCTAGAGTGGGGTATTGCAACCCATCGAGGCCTCAATAATGATAAGGAAAATTCAAAGCAATGACTACCTTCCTATGAACACGGTCCATGTTATATAATGTCTTCATCATCGATATATCAATAAAGCAGAATGAATACTAGTGTCATCATTATTTATTTTAAATTATTTTGTTTGTTGATTTGTCTAGACGGTCTTACCTTGGACTACCATGGCCATGGATTTAATGAAGGTGAAACCATCCTAATCAACCAGGTCCGAGATATCTATTCCTGAACTTGGAAGTGACAAATCCTTTCTCAATCATTCAATCATTGTCATGCCATTGATGACATACTCGATACAAACTACCTCGCCGTGACATTGTCTCCATGGTTTTTTCCTTGCATCAAATGTACAAAATTAAATGACATCCACTGACAATGATCTCAAGTCTAAAGACCATTAGACATGTCCATAGATAGGAATGACCAATGGCACCTAAAACATGTGGTGTTCCAATTATGCGGATCTGCCCTCATGATCTCAACTTCTAGAGATCATCAAGTGTGAAATTAAAGAGAATAAGTCTAAATGATTATGAGCCCCTGACACCTTATTGTCACACATCATCTGTGTCCTTTTAGAATGATGTAATTTGAACATAGGATGTTACTTTAAGATTACTTCATGGAATCTCATGGTTCTTATTATATCCTAGGATCTTAAATAACCCTTTGATGTGACGAGTAATCTAACGACATTTCCATAAACAAAGTGGATGCAGAAGTATCTACACTATTATGGCATGATAAAATCATGTATTATAATAAACTGAATACATGTAGTAGTAATCAAAGTACAAAACAAGTTGGGTCTAGGGAACCCACTTTCAAACTCCCACCTGCACTAGAGCCAACTGCTAACAGCTTTAAATACACTTTCTCTCAGATGTGAATAATGATTCTACTGAGAAATGGCTTTAGTCAAGGGGTCTGCCACATTGTCCTATATGGATACTCTACTAACTATCACTTCACCTCTTTGAGTAAAATCCCTCATGAGATGAAACTTATGAAGAATATTATTTGTTCTATGGTTAGACCTTGGATCCTTGGAAAGCACCACTGTATAAGTATTATCACAATATAGTAGTATAGGGTTTGAACTGCTAGGTACAACTCCAATGTTTGAGATAAATCTATCTATCCAGACTTCTTACTTTACAGCATCAGAATCTATAATATATTCGGACTCTGCAGTAGAATCAGCAACCATATCTTGCTTCAACATTCTCCAGCTCACTGTACCACTATTCATGAAAAATATTTAGCATGACTGTTATTTCATGTCATTATGATTTGTATGGAAACTATAATCATTGCATCCCCTCACAACTAGTTCTTCATCTCCTCCATACACTAGGAAGATATCCTTAGTACACCTTAAGTTCATTAGGACAGTTTTAACAGTTGTCCAATGCAGATCTCCTAGATTAGCTTAATATCTACCTACCATGCTTAAAGCAAAGCCGACATCAAACCTAGTACATAGCAGGTAATACATGATAGAACCCACTACCAAAGAAAAATGGACTCTACTCATTCGGTCAATCACATCCTATGTTTGTGGACAAATTTCATGGAGTGATTTACACCATGTGACACAGGTAAAAATCCTCTCCTGGATTGTTCCATACTATACCTTTTGAGTACCTTGTCAATATATATACTTTGACTTATCCCAAGAAGCCTTTGAGATCTATCTCGATAGATCTTGATCCCTAGAATGTAGGCTTCTCCACCTAAGTATTTCATGGAGAAGCATTCATTTAACTATGTCTTAACTGACTGTAAGACTTACACCTCATTTACCATAATTAATATTTCATCAACATATAATACTAAGAAAACAATGGAATTCCCTTAAACCTTTTTAAAGACATAAGTCTCTCTTTCATTTTTGACAAAACCAAAATCTCCTATGGTCTCATCAAAATGAACATTCCATGATCTTGATGCCTACTTTAATACATAAATTGACCTCTTCAGCTTACATACTTCATAGGAATTCTTTGACATAAAAAACCTTTCGAGTTGAGTCATATAGACTTCTTCAACCAACTTCCCATTTATAAAGGATGTTTTAACACCCATATTCAAAATTACATAATCATGAAAGGCTGCTATTACAAGAAATGTTCTGATGGATTTAAGTATTTCTACTTGTGAGAAGGTTTCATCATAGTCAATACCGTAACATTGTCTAAAACCCTTTAAAACCAGTCCTTTTAAAGGCATTAACCTCACCATCCATGTCTAGATTCTTCTTGAATACCCATTTCCATTCAATGGGCTTTACATCTGCTGGAGGGTCTACCAAAATTCAAACATGCTTTTGGTACAAAGACTCCATCTCAGAATTCATGGCTTCTTTCCATTTAGAAGCTTCTTTGCCTTCTATAAGTTCCTTGTAGAGTATAGGTTCATCATCCTGAAGGACTAATGTGTCACCTGACTCAGTGAAAAGAAAACCATAATGCTCTGGTTCTCTAACCTCTCGTGTAGACCTATGTAGTATCTATGTCTCAAAAACAACTTATTCTTACACTTGTTCTTGTGAAGATTGTTCCTCTACCAACTATTGTCCATATGGAGAATTAACTTCAACGAATTCAATCTTAATCCCACTATTTCCTATATAAATGTGTTCCCTTTCTAGAAATGTGGCATATCTTCAAACAATGAATTTTCTATATAAAGGTTTATATAGGTAGTATCCTTTAGTTTCCTTAGGATAACCTATAAATATGAACTTACTGCTTCTGGATGATAATTTTTCATTTGGTAATGTCTTGAAAAATGGATCACACCCCCATACATGCATGTGTGTCAGGTTAGGTTTGTTTCCATACAATAACTGACATGGAATCCCGTCTGTAGGTTTAGATGGTAATTGGTTAAGGGTATATGCTGCTTTCTGCCAGCCGTATCCGCAAAATGACAATGAAAGGGTTGCATGACTCATCACTAATCTGACCAGGTCAAGAAAGGTCATATTCCTCCTTTCACTAACACCATTCCATTGTAGTGTATAATGAGTATTGAGTTGGGATACTATCCCACACTCCTTCAAGTGATCAATGAATGATTTGTTAATACATTCTCTACCTTGTTCTGAGAAAAGTGCTTTTATCTTCTTTCCAAGTGGGCTTTCTACTTAATTTTGGTATTCCTTAAATATCTGAAAGGAATATGACTTATACCACATTAAGTAGATATAGCCACACCTACTATAGTAATTGGTAAAAGTAATGAAGTATATAAAAGCACCCCTTTCCTCTACTATAAATAGACCATATACATCAGTATGTATTAATTCGACCACTGCATTGGCTCTTTCTCCCTTTCTTGAGAAAGGTTCTTTGTTCATCTTTCCTTGTAAACAAGCTTGACATATATCTAAGGGTTCTAATTGTACCGAGTCTAGATACCCTTCATGACGTAATCTTCGTAATCACTTCTCATTTAAATGACCAAGCCTGAAGTGCCATAGGAAGGTGTTATTTGAGTCATGTTGGATATTTTTGTCATTGATTAGGATTACTGATTTCTCTTGTTCCAGCATATAAAAACCATTGTTATGATTTGCCATGTCATAACACATGTCATCCCTATAAACGAGACAACATTTATTTCCAAACATGAAATAAAAACCCATTGTGTCTAGACTTGACATAGAGATAATGTTTCTGGTAAAATAAGGCACATCATATCAATTGTTTACAACTAGAACCAAACCAGTTGTCCAGGTTAAGTGATAGTATCCCACTACCAAGGCTGTCAGACATGCACCATTTGCAGCTCGGAGATCGACTTGACATTTTTAAATCATTCTGAGCCAACTTGGTTCATGTACATTAATAAAAATGTGTGATCCACATGCCATATACAATACCCAACTTTTAAATAAAGATAGATTTTATTCAATGAAAAAATACCTGAAGTAGATTCATCATCCTGATTCTTATTCCTAGCTCTACAATTCATCTTCCAGTGGCCTATCTTGCCACATCCAAAGCAGACAAATTTCTGCTCACTACAATGCCTCTAAATCTTTGGCCTCTTTGTAGGACAATGCATTGGTTTCTTAGGACTTGACTTGGCCTTAGACCCATTTTCCTTGACCTTGTTCTTCTTGTTCACCATAAGGATAAATGAATTGGTATTTTTCATTTCCTTATAATCTTGGAGAACTAAATCCAAATGTTCTAGGAGCGACTTTTTCATATCATTCATATTTTAATTGACAATAAAAGTCTATAAGCTTAACAGTAAAGAGACAAGAATGAGATCCACTCAGGTTCATGGTTCAGTTTGAACCCAAGGGCTTCAAGCCTTTCAATATTCCCAATGTTCTTGAGTACGTGAGGACCAGCGTGGTGCTCTTCTGCTAGCCTATACTTATAATTTTCACTTGAGATCTCATGCCTTTCTTGCCTATACCTCTCCTCATATAGTTCTTGGAGATGTGAAAAAATATTGTAGGTATCCTCATCCTCATGCATTATTTACAATTGGATGGACATGGATGACAACATGATACATTGTACATCAATAGCATTGTCTACATGCTTTCTCCATTTACCTTTTTCCGCCGTACTTGATCCCTAAGGAGGCTCAACAGGAATTGGGGATTCCAGAACATATAACATCCTTTATAGGCATAGTACTAAGTACATGCTCCTGTACCACTCTTAGAAATTATTTCTGATCACAATATTTTCTTTATCCAAGATCGATCGTAGTGATAATGTACTTTCGATGTTGGTGATTTCCATTTTGAATCTACATCAGATAAACATTTACCAGTTAGTACTTTGTCTTGATTACCTTTTGAAATTTATGAATAATAAATTTTTTCATTTTAATGTCTCCCACTATTTTAGTGAACCATAATATCCCTCACTATTAGATTTGGAATACTATATCGCTTGATTATTCAAGTGTAAAGGATCCTCGAAACCTCCCTCATAGTCTACAAGATATAGATATGCCACTACTTGAAGGGTTTCGAGGTAATAACTAAACTGGTCAACCACTTGTTCTTGTTGTTCCTTGTGTTGTTGAGTAAAGTCCTAGCTTTTGGAATCTGAACATGATTCCCTCAACACCATGCCTCTAAAGTGATAGCAAGTTAGCTAAGGCTAATCCTTGACTACACACTTTAGTTAAGTCAACCCATTTCTCTGATGAAAACACCCTAGTAGTAAGAGGAACTCTCATCTATGGCTGACAAGCACCCCAAACCCCCGGTTTTGTTGTAATGGGAGAAATAGAAGGCTTTTAGACTTATTATATCATTGAGAAATTTTTATATTTATTTATTTATTAATATAATCCTTTTCTATTTATTATGTTCAAACTGGGTTGTCGCGCCCACAACTGAACATGAAATATAATATAATTCATCACATATTTATGAATTTTATCTTGTCTACTATTCTATGTGATCACACAATAATCATGCAGAGACATAAAATATAAAACTATGCATAAAGTAAATCATGCAATCTGACTGCTCTTGAGCATTCTATAACGATCGACCCATAACGGATCAATCTTGACCTTGGGGCATCCATAGCTGAGTCATGAGTTGATTCACATCGCATCATGCCCAGTGTAATGCACTTGGCTCCCGTTTGGTTTACCGCCTTGTCTTGGAAGGGTCTGCATCTCGGATAAAATTTTAATTACAAATATACTCACACACATGAGAAGGGGTATAGGGGTACAAAATAAATCTTATGAATTGGACACACATTCCCTTATACATATTTTAAATTAAAAGGACGATTCACAGACCGTCATTTATCTAATTAATTATTACAATCATCACATGCATAGAATAAATAAATAAATAAATAAATAAACACCAGACATACACAGTTCGGTCACTTTCTTAACACCAATCAAGGTAAAATATGAAAAATAAAATTAAATTGTAATAAATTTAAATAGCACAAGGGTGTTCTAATTAATTAAATGAATTTGATTAAATTAAAATAATATATTTATCAGTTCTATTTGTTTAATTTAATATTAAATCTAAAAATTAAATTAAACCATTAGTTATATATTAATATTAAATTAAATTAATATTTCAGATTAAAATAATTTAAACACCGAAATTAATTCTAATTAAATTTATTTAAAAAACTGAATTAATTAAAATTTATTTAAAGCATGGTTACCTCTAGATGGGGAGTCTGGAAGGACTGTGAACCACCGTGGGGTGTAATCCTGGAGAAGGTCCGATGACGACATTACCATGGCTTGACCTCGGCGTGACCATGGAGTGACCAGGACGTGACCGCTCGGTCCAGTGACTCCCACAGCGACAACAACTTCCGGTGAGGTTTGAAGGGTGCGAGAGGAGGCTGGGGAGCATACTGGCCAGCCGTATGGCCGAAATCCCACTGCTCTGGCGAGCCAGCGAGGTGGCGGCCCGATCCGCCACGGCCTGGACCGGCACTACCGGGACTGGCATCATTAGGTACAGTTCGGTCCGAGGCAGCGCGAGGCATAGGTCTAACGACCGGCGTTCAGGAGCGGTGCAGGTGGTCCGGTGGAGCTTAGAACAGCACAACCAGATGGGCCAACTGGGCTCAGGGCAGTGGTTTGTCGCAGCTCGGTCCGTGGTGGCATGAGGCAGAGGTCCAGCGCGACACTAGGAGGAGATCTGGGGCTGGTCGGGGAGGTGCGGTCCGATCAGGGGAGGAGGTCCAATGAGGTATGGTGGCCGGGGTTTGGGAGCGATGCGACCAGGCGGTTTGGCACGCAGGGGTTGTGGATAGGGTTTCCAAGGTGGTGTCACACCCCTTGTGTGCCGTGTGATAGAGGAGACCCCCTTGGGTCTTCCCTTTCCTTTTTTTATTTTGTCCTTAGACAAAATTCCCCCTTTATGTTTTTTAAAATAAAATGAGCATGACACCATTTTGGGGGCTTGGTCTCCCCTTAATTGTTTTTATTTTATAAAGCTAAAGGAAGACTTGAATTTGTGGAAAAATATTTTTCCACACACATTTGTAGAAAATATTTTATAATAAAATATTATATTATATTTTATAATAATAAAATATTACATGTAATTTTATCTCAATTATGATTGAGATGAACATAAAATTAATGAAAAATAAACCACAACGTCGATCCGATTAAATTTCATAAATGATTGTAGTTTGATCATTTGAAAATGAAATGAAATGCGATCAGATCCTAACGAACCATTTTAACACCCTGGAATTAAATGTAATATATCTAAATTTTGTTGACTCCGAAAAACCTAGAGATCACTATGATACCATTTTTGGGTATCGGGACGGCGCTGCAGAATCCAGTGGGAATGGAATTTCAAATTTTAAGCATAACAAGAGTGAAATTACTCTATCAAATCTGGTGATCATGTTTCTGTTTGGTCCAGGGATCTCCCAAGGTTTAAACAGAGCACAAAAATAAACTGAACATGTACAAAGTTTGGCATTGATGTGTGCATGTCTTCCACAGGACGCCAACGATCATTGCTCAAGGACTCTGACGTTGAAGCCCTCTATATCATCCACACACGCATCTCTAATCTACTCACGCTCCTTTCATCGAGACCTGGGTGCTAGCGCTGATCTTCTACGCTAACATCAATGCAATGACGATCACTGTAAGGGAAGAAGATTTAATCTGAGATGGATGAACTTGAGGATCTTCCTTCGCTTGAGAGACACACTATCTAGATTCTAGGAGGAGAGATAAGCTCTCAATCTCAATACATGAATAGTTAACATGGGAGATCCTCTCTCTCACTTATATAGGGAATGTTTAAAACATGCTCTATGGATTCCCAGCCCCCGTGTAATTGACGTCTACAATATAAGTGTTATAAATAATTATTTATGACTAATAAAATTATGCCATTAATAATATTTATAATTTGTCACTTACTTGTAATATATAAATATATTAAATGATAAATTTGAGTCTTTATGTAGAATCATACCTCTTGTAAATATCAAACGAACCAAGGATATAAAAATCCATTAAAATAATATTAATACCTGTATTTACTATATAACTTATAAATAAATGTTACAAATAAATTCAAATAATTATTCTAAAAATGAATAATTAAAGAATTTATTTATTCTTTGGTGATCCATAGAACTTGGATAGTGCTTGGACCCTTTGGCGGAGCCCTCCAATTTCTATATTCCTATTCCCAGAATTTGGTAGATTCCCAAGGTGCTATTGTCTGTGACCCTCTAGGCCCTTACCCCAATAGAAGTGAATAATATCCACCAACCTAGAGTGGGGTCTAGCAACCCATCAAGGCCCCTATTGAAATAAGGAAATGTCAAATCAAAGACTACCTTCAAACGAACACAGTCTGTGTAATATTATCTTATCATCATCGATATCTCAATAAAGAAGAATGCATACCAGTGTCATGATTATTTATTTTTCTTTATTTTGATTATTTATTTGTCGAGATGGTCTAAATATACACTACCATGGACATGGATTTAATGAAGGTGCAACTATCGAAATTAACTAGGCCCGAGATATCTCTTCATAAACTTGGAGGCGACAAATCCTTTCTCAACCATTCAATAAATGTCATGCCATTAATGACATATCCGATACAAACTACCTCACCACGACCTTGTCTCCATGGTTTTCTCTTTGCATCAAATGTATGTAATTAAATGACATCCATTGACAATGATCTCACGTCTAAAGATCATTACCCATGTCCATTGATAGGAACAAACAATGACACCTAAAACATGTGGTGTTTCTATTTTGCGGGTCTGTCCTCATGATCTCAACTACTAGAGATCATCAAGTGGAAAATTCATGAGAAGAAGTCTCAATTTTTATGATCCCCCATCACCTGATGGTCACACATCAACTATGTCCTTTAAAAATGATGTAACTGGATATTGCCATAAAAAATGGGGATGCAGAAGTATCTACACTATTAATTCAAGATAAACACATGTATTATAACAAACTAAATACATGTAGTGGTAATCAAAGTACAAAACAGGTTGGGTCTAGGGAACCCACCTTCAAAAAAATTTTCTCATCCTAATTTTCAAAAAATAACTGAACCTTGATTTGATACTAACTATAGTGACCAAAACTTCAAGTACATAAATATTATATCATTTTAAATTAACATACACTTTAGATAATTATAATCCATTCAATGAATATAAAATTTAGAGGTCTCTAGAAACTTGGATACAGAAACAGCTAGTATATAAAATATCTACTCATCTCCCACTTAGTTCTTCACAACTATAACCTTTATTATATATATTTTACTTAAAAAATTTCTTTATATGTCATGGAAAAGAAACATAATATAGTGTTAAATCATATAATAAATAATTGTAAATGACTTATATATCAATAAATGATTATATTTGATCATATGATAAGAAGAAGGACATGAAAATGTGAGCTTAATATTTAAAATTCACAACCAACAATCCATATAATCATGGGGCTTGGTATAAATCTAAGATGTTCATAATACATAAATCATAATGTAACAAAAAATATCATGATCCATGAAAGCATAAAATTGTTATAATATCATTAAATAAAAGAGTGGAATAATGTTTGGATAAATAATAATCATAGAAATCTTATTTTAAAGCTACCCACCAAGACATGAATCATGTGATAGGCTTGGGCTGACCACCCATTCACCTGCTAAAGGATTAGGATAACCTCTCGTGTACCCTCTTTTGGTCTTTTGATAAATAATCATATGACTGTTTATATCATGAAATAGTAATACTTTTCCAATGAATTATAAATCTATTATAGGACAACCCATCAATGAATCATAATCCATTTATATGTATTCCACAAGACCATAAAAACACTTTTAATTACATCAAATATTAACCCATAGAAAAAAATGTGTTACATAAATGATTCATTATCATAATCCTCACACATTCATAGAATGAATAAATATAATAACATTTTATCATATCCCCAATAAAACATAATAAACATAAAATGATTTTGTTTTAGATGAAATTACCTTTAAATTATCTATGGAATAATTCATGATGAAATACCCTTTTCATTTGGACATCAATTATTATAATACTGAATATTTCAATAAATATTAAGGAAAAAAGTTTTATTGAAAATAAACACGAATAATTGTCAATGAACCATAAAATCAAATATAGGTCACACTTTTGGAAATATCCATTCAGGTGGTATACATTAAAACCAAAATTCCATTCACATTTTGGGTAAAAAGTCAAAAATAACACACTTACAAAACAATAGGACGATTCCTTTTATTTTTTTAAAATTGTTAAAAAATGGGTAAAAAATTATAAAATCAGTATTTAATGATTAAAAAAATAAAACATTTTAAATAAAACATGTATATGGAATGGAACAAATTCTCGACCGTAGAGAGACTAAATGTTGATATCCTTAAAAAAATTCTCTTGGTATCTTGAGTGGATAAAGAGAAGAAAAATGATTTAAACAAATCTCAAAAAACTAATATTATATAATTAAAATAATTATATTTGTGAGAGATATATCTTATAATTTCATCATTATAATATTTAGTCACAAATAATCCTGATAAAAATGAGATTATACAGTAAAACACTTATGTCAAATTTGACTTGCTGCATAAGCACTCTAATATTTTTTATAATAAATTAAAATTTATTATATTTATATAAAAGACAATATTTATACCTATAATACAATTAGTTGTATAATTATATCATTTTAACTATCATTTATAAATAATTCTTTATTAAAATCAAAGCTTACTAGTGTTAAATGTTTCATTTTTCATGAATGTTTCGGTTTTGATGCTAGGGTCCTTAAAACTTGATCATGGTAATATCATAATTAGAATATTAATAATTTCAGAAGTATAATATTTAATATTTATATACAATTTAATAACCATTAATATAAAGTGATTATGAAAAATGATCTACATCACTTCATGGAGACCGTAGTTTCTATGTTCACACGAGTGATGTTTCCACTTATCAAATGATAGAATAACAGAAAGGTAAATAATAATTCACCATTAAAAAATCATTATTATATCATAATATATATATACAAACTAAATCCATAATATTAACCAACCATAAAATATGGTAATGGAATTTGAATTATATCATTATGTGGAGGCGATAGTCCACACATATGCACGAGCGATACATCGACATCCAATTTAATTTAGAAGTGGTGGGAAATGGATTTTTAATAATCATAATAACATCTCATTATATTTATTATAACAAAATAAACATGTTTTTTTGTATAAAACATGTTTATATAAGGTTGAGGAAGAATAAAAATTGAAAGAGTGTAGTTATGATTTATACCTATTCTTTGAGAGACCTTCTTTGGATTACATATTAAACCTTTAATGATTTGTCTTAGGATAAGCACATGGGATCAATGATTATAGTAAGGAATATAATAAAATTTTTTAGTTAGGGATTGACCAATATATAAGGCTGAAAATGTTTAAAAAATGGAGGATAATAGTTTCTAATTTATAAGTGAGGGGAGGAACAAACATTGAATTACTTAAAAGATTTCAATAATATAAAGTCAATTTCAGTTAAAAGTGTCTAAAAATGTAAAATATGTAAAATATAATATAATATAAGATTTAAATATATTATCAAAAAAATATTTATACATGTTTATGTGATAGTCATACCCATACCTTTTAGTTTAACACTCTGAAAACCCATTTTAACATTATATGTGCTAACATAATTGTATAATTTTTAAAATTCATTATGACCAAAAATTAATTTGAAATTATAAAATTATAATTATTATATTAATTAAAAACATGGAATACATTTTACTAGATTAATTTTATTTAAGTGCTAGAATTTAAGTTTTAAAAAGTACAGAAAACATAATGAAAACTTATTTTAGAAAAATGTATTTTTAAGTATAAAAGATAATTTAATTCATTTTATTTCCAAGTAAAAACAATATAATTAATGTTAAAATATATTAGTGAATATATAATATATAAATTTAATTAAAAAATTTAATTTATATAAATAATTTTTACTTATTAATACTAAAACACATTCAACGCATGAAATTAATATTTCGAAAAACGTGTTTTAAGCTCAAAATTGTACTTTTATGAAAATAATGTATAATGATTATTCATATGAAATTAATTAGATTTTTTATAGTTAATTTATAATTATATTATTTTAATATCAAATTAAAAATTGATGTTACTTTTTAAATTACTTGATTTAATGAAATCAAATGATAGTTTTTGAAAAATTAGTATTTTCACTATTCCATGAAAAATAAAATCATTTTAAAAAAATAAAAAAATCACTCTATAATAAAATTAAAATGGTGATTTAAAAATTTAGATTTATTTCCTCAAATTTAATTTCTAAAAATATTAAAACATAATTATTATTTCTTAATGAAAAATGAAATAAAATCCATTTTTGATGAAAAAATATTTTGAGGTATAAAATGACTTTACAAGAAATTGTGCAATGATATATTATGAATTAAAAAATAAATTGGAATTATTTAAAACCTTTATAAATATTATTTATAATGTGATTATTAAAATTCTTAACTGATAATTTAATGAGTAGGTTATAAATAATTACTATGTTGTGGATCATTTATAATTGAGGTTCCATGTAAAGTAAGCTATAAAATACCTCAAGATTAACTCATAAGAAATAAATATAAAATATTAGTGTGTTATATATAGGCTTTCTCAACCTATCTTATCTATTTAGAGGAGGTTAAATGTATAAAACACTTATACATAAAATGTTTCTTAGTTATGATGTTATGGGGATATATTCATGAGTTCTTTAATGTTAGGGTTTTCCAAATCTATGATCTTTTTATCCTTATAGTTTCAATTACCAAGTTTATTATTGGTGAAATAATATTTAATATTATCTTGGATTTTATAGTTTTTATCACCCCCTTTAGATGGAGTGTGAGGAAAAAAATTATTTTTTACAATTAACCAACCTTTTTTAATATACGTGTCACTATAGTTCTCAAAGAAGTTAATGATGCCTAAAAAATATAAAAATGTTCAATAAAAGATTGATATTTTTGAATTAACTACTTTTCACTTTCTTGGTGAAATTTAAAGGTCTAAAAAGGATCATGTGATGAAGTCCATTAATTGGATTCCATCGATTCCAACCTAGATCAATGTGAATGTTGATGGAATGAATCTATGTGCACCAAGTCCCTCGATTTATAGAGGTGATTTTAAAACTCACTAAGGATTCATCGAGGTATGATTCTATTACTATATTGGTAATGGGATTTATATGAGGTAGAATATCATTTTATTATACATGAAATAAAGTATGTTATTCACATTGTCTAGTATTTTATGCGGGTCGAATATGACTCAAATCTTATCATGGAAATCCGAAATAATAGATCATGAAAATTTTCCATGGATACTTCTTATACATTGGTTATAACACCACATGGACCTTGATGATCTACATTTTAATGTAATACATGCATGCAGAAAGGCCAATATAGTTGTATTTTCATTATTAAATAAAGTTCTTGGTATGTTTAGTTCAATGTGGTCCTTTATGATCCCATGATTTTGTTCATCCTTATCGTCATTAGCTTCTAGGGGGGAAATTGAATCGTGTATTAGTAAAATCTATTAGTAATGTATTATCTTTAATTTATTTCTAATTAATTCCTATGATTTTCCATACTCAATAACCAATATATTATTATTATTATTATCTAACTCTTATACATAAAATATGGGAGGGCCTATTCACCCTCCAACATTGATAAAAACTATAACTCTAGGGGGAGGATATCATTATTCCTTATCCTCTGGAATCACCATGTGAAATCCAGCTAGAAGGTTTATGGTATTATTTTATTCTCAACATTTCTTCTTTCCTATTTATCTTATTTCTCATGCTCTCATTTCTCATATATGATTCATGGGATATTGTGTATTTTAGATTTCAAGGAAAATACCCCAAATTTCATTGGAATTTTTATGTTTTGAGGACATAAAAATCCTTTTCTAACACCAATATAAATTTTTTTTGGTGAAGGCATCATGGTTGTATAAATTATAGGATGATGGTTCAATCCTATTCCATTTCAATGAAAAAATGGTTTTTGGAGTTTTCTAAATTTATTTCATACTTACAAAATGAATATATTATTTATTTATGATGATTATATGAAAACATTCATTATTTATTTATCAATTTTATGTTATTTAATTGGGGATTTGATGAAACGAAGTTGTTTAGATTTTAAAAGACATTGTACAGTCTAAAACATGCACCATGAGAATAGTATTATTAAATTTATTCATTATTAATCAATATGAAATATGAAATATGAGGTTTCAACCGCAATATTAATATGAAATAATATGAGGAAAAATAATTCATGGTACTATTTAGTGTAGATTAAATTATATTTGGTGGAAGCAAGAGAAAATATGGGGATGAGATTGATAATTAGATGAGTTTTGAAATAGAAATTTACATGATTAGAATGGATACTTATTTTTTTAGTCAAAATACTGTTAAACAATGGTTGCACAACATTATATCTCATGTTAAGTATGTGAGATAAATATTAATGAAATTTTATATTCACAATTCCAAATCAATATAAACTCTAGTTATGGATAGAACCAAACACGGGGATCATGAAGATGAGAAAACTATGAATCCAACCTTGTATAAAAAGATAATTATAAGATTTCTATATTTTATTGAAATAGATAGGTATTTTCTTATAACATATTTAATATCTCTTTTATAGAGTAATATAATGGATTAAAATATCACAAATTTCAATGAATCATGAGGTACATCCTTTGTACTCTCAATATTGGATTTAAATTTCATTTCAGAACATATCATGAACTATCATCATTTTTTATGTTGACAGGTTAGTGATATTCAAGAAGAAAATTCCACAAGTGCAGGTTCATTCTTTATTGTTAATAAATGTGTGTTCTAGTTGAGTAAGAAGAAGGACTATACATAGCTATGTATTAAATCAGCATAATATATTGGATTGACCAGTGAACATACTTATCATACATGGATGATGAAACGATTACATGATATTGGTAGAGAATTCAAATATCCCATGTTGATCTAGAATGATAAAAATAGTGTGATATATCACCTGAAAAATTTGGTAAAACACTCACTTACCAAGAATATTTAGATCTTTTATTACATAATTAATGAAACATTATTAGAATTTAATGTCACAATTGAGCATGATGGAACTAATGAGAAGAGGGAAATATCATGAAAATTATTTTTCCCACTCAATTTTATGGAAAGATTCAGTCAAACCTTACTTATAAACCACCTCCATCAATAATAGGATTATATAATTCCCATCAAAAAAATCATTGAACCATTTATTAGCATTTTTAATGTGGTACATGATTAAGGGTGAGATATTTTCAATGTGTTGTAGGGTGTAACCCCAAGAAAATATATATGAGGTAAGAGAATAATGTTCTTTCACTTCTTTTTTTTCAAAGGGTGGGAATGATTGGTGAAATTTATTTAATATTTTGGTGTTATTAAATATTAAAGGGGGTTCTTGAATTTAGCATGAATTTTATTATAAAAAGTGGGATTCATGGTTTATATTATATCATCAATGAGGAATTAATGGTATGAAAGTTAGGGAGAGATATTACCCATAATGAATGGAGTTTGAATGATATTAAAGACAGAGTATGGTGAAATAAGAATTTGATACATAAATATTACATCATTTTAGATGAATATCCAATACATTACATAAACACTTTCATTAGAACCGTAATAGTT
Source organism: Viscum album (assembly GCA_963277665.1). NCBI lineage: Eukaryota > Viridiplantae > Streptophyta > Magnoliopsida > Santalales > Viscaceae > Viscum > Viscum album. Next base: position 1,830,561,208 of record OY728136.1, read on the forward strand.
TACTGTCTTTGGAGACTAGGTACACAATACTCTAATTTGCAAAAAATCCTCAATATTTCCCACAATGATCTTCACATTTAGTAATCCTCATAGACATAGCCTACATAAAATCTTTCTTCATGACATAGGTAAAGGAAATATAACAAAGGGTGATATTTGATGCCCAGTAAGTATAATCCAAGGAGATACAAAAACATAACATGGACATACGAGTATGAAAAAATGAGCATAACCTTTTATAACCATACCTTGAATATCAATGATTATAATCTTGAGACACGAAATAATGATTGGATGTTCAGAAGATATGAATCATAAATAAATCAAAGAAAATTATCCATGAGAGACTAACATTTTCATAGGACACGATTTTGTGGAGTACACATAAGCATATAAAATAATTTTCCAAGGCTACCCACCAAGACATTTATAACATGTTTGGCTTGGGATAACCACCTTTGCACCTATTTTAGGGTTGGGATGACCTCCTATTTACCGTCTTTAGATCATTGGATAACCATCGGTGTATCCTCATTTTTATTCTTATTCTAACCACTAGTGTATCCTCTAATCTCAGAAAATATTTTATTCAATGAGTTGGAGGGAGATATATGTCCCATGAATCACATAATGAAAATCATAAATACGTGTGACATAAAGTTTTAAAAAATCCATATTACCATAACCAATGAAATAAAATGGGTTTCATAGACATTTAATCATATCTATACCTGTGGAAAAGATAAATGTTTCATATACATTGCATCATTTTATCATAGCATAACCCATCCAAAATAAGTAGGTCTAGCAATAACTCTATCATGGTATAAACAATGAAAAAAATGTTTCCTAAAAATTATTTCATCATAAAAATAAACCATTTAGAGAAATAATATGAAATTCATCCATGGATAACATCACCAATAAATAATATGTAACATCTACGGTTTTCATCGTAGATGGAAAATGATTTAAAATGACCATTAAAAATATTTATTGACCAAAATATTCTTTCTTATTTTGAATTAACTTTTTAAAACATTAATTTTCTTGAAAATCCTTTTATTTTAAAGTAAAATTGATTAATTATAAATTAAAATTCAAGGAACATATTTTTTTAGGATGACTGGATGATTCTTCCATGTTATACATTGTAAAAACAATGATTCCTTTTACATTTTTAGTAAAATCCAAATGGGTGTTGTTTGGAAAATTAAATCAAGATTAAATTTTAATAAAAATCGTTAAAAATTAAATTTTGAGTAAAATTACCTTTTAAAATATAATAGTATAATAGTTAAACAATTTTTTAACTTTTTCTTTGGAAAACATGGTTTTGGATGAAAACATATATTTACCAAAGAGATAAATAAAGCTTGGTTTTGTAAAAAAAATATTAAATATTTTGTTACCAAAGAGTGAAAAAATGGTAATTTTACATGAAATATAAGGAGTAATAATGGGGAATAAAATTCATGTGTTTATTGATTGATAGATCATAATATTTTATCATTAGAAACATAATCATAAACAATCTCGATAAACAATGTGATTGAAGCATAAAACCATTACAACTTTTGTATCTTTGAATCACAAGACTCATGAAAAAATAATGTAAAATAGAAATTATAACATCATGATAATAAATAAATTCATGATATTATATTTTAAATGGGTTGTATATACCCATCATTAAAGTATATAAGTGCATAACATAACATATTTGTCAAAGAAAGAAAATTAAGACAAAGATCCATTACCACTATAATAATATTTTGAATTCTTACCATCAAAATGTAATAACCTAAAATAAAACTTTATTTTTCATAAAAATAAGTTCATTCATGATATAATTTTTCATAGGGGTAGTTTTATACACCACCCATAAGAAATGAGTGGTGAATTTGCATATGTCTCCCAGAAATTAAATAGAGACTAGAAATATCTTACCTTAAGACTTTAATTATTGTATAAACATTCAAATATAATGTATAATAAAGATAAGTTTATTATAAATATATTATAGAAAAATATCAACATATATATTACCATTGATGCTTTTACCTAGACCTTTTATTACCCATTTATTTATAATTCCACGTTAATGATACATTTCAGGTAATAACTCTTCTATTTTTCATATATGATTTGATTTTTTATTTTTGTTCTAATTAATTTGATTATGATTTAGTAGTATCTATTTTTTTAACCGTGATATAAATATCATATATATTTATTATATATTTATTTATATTTATCCATAAAATTTATTGATATAAAGTGAAATTCAACATTCAGGAAAATGGTAGGTTGTACGTTTGCATGAAAGTTGTTTCCCTTTTATTTTTTGATTGATATAATAAAATTCAGAGATTTATTATCATTAAATAATCATTCTCATTCCATATATCACATATTTACATTAAAACCCTTTTTATTACCTTTAATGTAAAGCGTTAATGAATCACAATGCTTCGTGAGGAGGTAGTATGTCATACACACAAGGGACATTATCATATTACAAAAAAATGAACGGTTTGAAGGTATGTGTGATGTTTTTATTCCATAATCACAATAACATCATAAATAAAAAGAATAAATAATAAATCCATCATTATTTTCATCCTGGATAGGTGAAAGGGGGAAAAATGAAATCGATTTGTGAGGTGGTAGTCGACTGTACACTCGAACAATGATTTTATAAACCATTTCATGGAAGTGGGAATAGTTTTAGGTCATTAAAATAAAATAAAAAAGTATTAGTATATGTTATATACTATGGATATTATATAATAATGGTATAATAATAAATTATAATGGTGTAGAAATAAATTTAAAAAATGATCATTGATGAACATTACCTCTTTTTCAGGTATCCTCATTAGGTTTGCACCAAAATCCATCCAAGGTTGGATTTTTGTCCAAAATTAGTCTTCTATTATGGGAGTATGGAATTTTTGAACTTAATTTGGAAGGTATTGTTTGAAACAAAAGGTTTTGGAAGTGAAAATAAGCAAGGATAAGGGGTGGCCTTTTATAAGTGAGGTGAGTGGCACACTAGTAAATTTGTTAGAATAATGAATTCCACAAAAATTTATTTCATGTCATAAGGATCCAAACGGGAATATTCTTAAAAATAAAAGGTATAAGGTCAAAAATTTTCTTGAAAATGGGTTTTGTAAAATTTTTCAGTTATATATGATAAATATGTATATAGTTTAACCCCAGGTAAATCCATTTTTACCTTAATGGTGTTAAATAATTTTTACTATTTTTACTTATAATTTTGATAAAACATTAATTTTAACATATTAGAAAATTCAAAATATGAATTTTACATATATCGAATCTACTTTTCCAAATTTTATTGGCATAATTGGGAAATTTTAATGTAAAAATAATCTCAGAGACGGGACGAGAAAGAGAGTTTTTAACGAGATGATGTCCAAAACATTTTAATGTATTTATAAAAACATTCAATATGAAATTGATTCCAATGACATAAATAGAATTAATTTATGTATAATGGAACTTATTTTACATTATAAAAAATTTTAAATATAATTTAACTTCCTAAATAATTTAAACAAAAAATACAGTTTTCAATTAAAATTCGGTATTATTCACTATTCATTAAAAAATGATACTTTTTAGAAAAATACCAAAACATAACCATAGGATAATTTTGAAATTATGAATTTTAAAATTAATTTTATTTTTTAAAATTATGTTTCTAAAAGTGTGAAAAATTACTTTTAATATTTTTTACAAAATAACAAAAAACAATTTTTTTGAGAAAATAATATTTTTGAAACTTATAATGAATTTACAAAAAAATTATGTATTTTATAATACTTTTTTTTATTTATATGGAACCATTATAATTAATATTTAAAAATTATTTATTTCTATTCATATATCTATGTTCATTGGCTTGGCTATAACAATATCATTTAAATAACTATATTAATAATATATCGTGGTTTTTTTAAATATTGTGTCGTGTGTAATGAAAGCCAACCCAATATTTTTTCTAGAACAAGATTAACTTGTCATTATTTATAAAGAAATATATCAAAGAAATTTAATTTATTCTAAAATAAATATTTCATAAATATCAGGGTGTTACATTGTACCCCCTTAAAATGAATATCTCCCTCAAAATTGGACACTTTGGTACCAACAATTGAGAATACTTATTTTTCATTTTGTCCTCAGGTTCCCACATAGATTCCTCAAGCTAGTGGGTTTTTTTCATAAAACTATTACTATGTGAGTGGTATTTTTTAGAACATTATCTATTCAATCCTGAATCTCACTCGGTTTTTCCTCATCAGAAATATCATGCTCCAGTGGTACCACATCTATGTTTAGTACAAGTGACAGATCAAGTATGTACTTGCTCAAGAGTGATAAAAGGAACACATAGTTTACCATAGTTAGGTTTTTTTGGAATTTATAATCATTAGTTTACGGAACTGATATGATCAATACTTTAAAAGGGACTGATACACATAGGGTTTAGTTTTCTCATTTTTCTTCCATATAGAAATTCCTAGAAATACCTTCTCACCAGCATAAAATTATAGATCACGTTGATGATAATTATTATATTATTTATGACATGTTTGTGCAGTTAATACATGTTTCTAAATATCTCTAATCTTATCTACTATATCATCATCATTGTCATGTACTAATATTTTTCTTTCTATAACTTCATTCTAATATGATGGAGTTTTAATCATATTTCCCTAAAGGTCCTCATAATGGGCCATAAAAATTCTCAAGTGTAAACTTCTATTCCAAGAAAATTAAACTTGAGGAATGTATTGTTCCCAACCACATTTTAAAACCATATGAAATGATCTTGGAATATCCTCTAGCATTTTAATTATTCTCTCAAACATACCATCTGACTGAGGATGATACACAATGATGAAACTCATCTCTATATCATGATCATACTGAAGGATTCACCAAAACATTCTGTTAAACTACAAATTATGATAAAATTTAATTGAATGTGGTACTATAAGAAACCATACCCCTTCCTTAATATATGTTTTAGAAAGAAGTTACATAGAGAAATATTATCTGATAGAAATGAAGTGTGATGAATTTTTAATGTGATCAATTACAACCCGTACATCAAGGATAATATAAATTACTAAGTTTACAATAACCATTAATCATATGTTCAAAAAGTGTAATAAATTTTTTAATAAAACATATTCAATCCCAAAGGGTTGTATTACCAAAAAGGCATCTTAAAATATTCTAAATCTTGATAAACTCTCATATCAAAAAACCTCATAATGTGTGTCAATTAATTTTAACTTATGATCCAAATTAAACTCATAAACGAATAAAAATATCCATAACTCTTACATTAATATTACATGGAAACATATATACTTCAAAAAGTATATTCTCAATTTATTCCTTATATAATGTCTCAATCTTATACATAAATATTTTCATTGGAATATTAGATTCAACATTGTACTGATAGAATATAAAATTTAGTATCATTATTAAATAATATATATAAAGGGAGATAATCACAATAATTTTCACTAAAATATGAATAATAATATTTTCATAGGGCTCATTCATAACAATCATACATGAAATCCTAAACTAATTATGGTAGGAGTGTTCCCTTACATTCATGATTCTCTTCATCCATTATTATTACATAATATTTCCCTTTTTACATTATAATTAGTGGTTTTTGTGGATAATAATCGTTATTAACCCTAGGATTGGGTCATTGATTCACAGAATGCCCCAACTTCTATAAATTGAATCACCTGAGTGGATAGAGCCTTCAGTCCTTTTCATTTCATTGAATGGTCTCTTCACATCAATTGTACATTTTTTGCTTGATGACACAGATTCCCACACATTTAACACCCTCATGTTACTTTTAAGAAATATCTTGAGTGATTCTTCCCAGATTTTTTCCTTGTAGGTGACTAAAATTTCTTTTAACCATGTGATTTTTTCATGTTCTTATGAGTCTCCATCTTTTCTTCTTATCAAAACCATGGGAATTCTCAGAACATCCAATTTCCATTTCTACATTTATAACCCATATAATTATTTATTTATAGCTAATAATGTATATTTCAAACAGTTCACATTAATGTCTTTGTCTTATGACACCAAATAACTGATCATTTTTTATTTCTAGACTGAAAATTAAATCCATAGTGTATAATGAATGTCCTGTAAAATTAGCTTCATAGGTGCCAATGGATTCACCATCCTTCTATTTGAGCTCAAGAATCATCTTATCTATCCTTGTTCATATAATATGAGGTAATTACTTACGAAAAAATATCCTCTTAAAACCAGTATATTCCCTGGAGTCAATTACCCCCCCTTGACTCATATTTCTAATAAGGTTCCATCATTGATATAATTAACCTTACAAATGATATAAAATAAAATTGACTTCATTGTTCATTGGAATAAAATTAATGGAAAGTATTTTACCATGTATATTGATCCATTTATTAGAATCTAGTGGATTAGTTAAAAAACAAAAATAAGTTGGACATTGGCTTGTGAGGGATTCAATAGAATGTTGTTCCCTCCTTTAATTTTTTTGGAGGTTCGTCTTGATTCATATCATGGAAAAGATATGAGGGAATATAAATAAGATTTTAAAATCAATCTATCATTAAATTTTCTTTTTTAGCAGGATAATCATTTAATTATCCATTTTATTCAACAATTTCATTGTTCCTTCGGTTTGAATCCATTAACTTGAACCAAAAATCATAGTATTAGAAACAGTAATCATTGTTTGAAAACTACAAAACACTTATAGGAGTTCTCAATCATGAAAAATTATTTTTATTCTATGACACATTAGGTTTATCATCGGTTATTCATAGTCATCATTTATTTAAATATTTTATGATAGTTCATTATGAGTTTTTGAATTTCCAAAATAATATCCCTTGGGAGTGTCAAATTAAATGTGCACCTGGGCAAGTTGTTGTGCACCTAGTGAAGATAAAGTCACTCTTAATTCTCCCTTTTCATAGTTATTACCCCTAGGTATCATTGTACAAGATCCACATCCACTTGTAGTATCTTGAAATGGATGTAATTTTCTTCTAACCACTCACTATATCCTTTAATTGAATTATATGATTTTTTCTTATGCTTGGACTCATACTTATAATTATCCCTAGACACATCCCTATAAATATCCTTATAAATATCCCCAGGGATATCACTAAATTTTTATTAACCTAGTTTCTAAAGGATAACAAAAAATTTACTCTAATATCAACTATAGCTACCTAGGAATTTGATACATTGATATTAATGATTTTATGATTAAAATTCAATACATTAAAAAAGAGCACACCTGAGGACCAAAATAGTTTACCGTATTTACAGAGTATGTAAAAAATTAATAAATTTGGTAAAAGACCTAAAATGTATTCCATAATGGTATTACCATTTATTACTCCTCATATATATACCATATATATAATCATTCGTTGTAAACTAGTGAAAGGAATCATAGGGGTGGGATTAGATTCTCATTGAGGATAAAAAGAAAGATATATAAGCATAACATGAATATAAGATTATAAGATCGTGAGAATAACATACCCAACATATGAGAGATCAGAATCTAGAGTCATGACTTAAGGATTTTCTGTTCATGTGACATGATCATAAGGAAATCAAATAATATGATCCATGAGAGAATAAAATTTCCATAATACAATGTTCTGTGTCAAACAGATGAGAATTGAAAATATTATGTCAAGGATACTACCCAAGAAATTCATAACATGTTAGTCTTGGTCTAAACACCCATGTACCAAATTAAAGGTTGGGATGACCTCTCATGTACCTTCTATCAAGATGGGGCTAACCACAAATCTACCATCCGTTTTAAGCCAAGGATAACCACAAGTGTACCCTATGAGCTCATATGACATTTAACATTACCCAATGAATTAGGGGGAGATATAGGTCCCACCCATCACCTAATGAAGTAATATATATGCATTCCATACGATCAGGAAACACCCATCATATCATAACCTATGAAAATAAATGGGTTTCATAGACATTTCTTCATATCATAAATTTTTTAAAAGAGACCAGTTTCATAGACATTTTCTCATTTCATCATAGCATAACTTGTGGAAAAGAATCCAATCACATAATATTTCAATCATTGTATAACCCATGGGAGAGAAATGGGTTTCTTAAGAATCATTTTATCATAAAAAAAAACCATTCAGATAAAGAATAAGAATTGTATACTTGGATAATATCCTTAATAAGGCATAGATAATGTCAGAACTCGTCCCCTAGGGCCTGTGTTGTGACTATCCCAAGCCCTCCTTCCATAGGCTAGGGGTTGGCGACTTGCACTGGAAAGGTGTATCCCTATATCGGGAAGGAATTTCCATTAAAAATGTTAAAACACATAGACTATAATGCAAAGATATTCAACCATCAAGTAAAACTGTTGTAGTAAAAGTGTTTATTAAAAGTATGGGGCTAGAATACAAGCCCAACAGGAAAGATACACCTACAACTGAAAATAGGAAATCGATCCTGTGATCCTCCATTGGATATTTTACTTAAAGGTTAGATATAACTCATATCCACATCTCTCCACGTCAACCATCACCATCATCCACCTTCATGTCCTAACTCTCGAGTCTGAGTCAAGGTTTCCCATCGTATACACAAGACACGACAAGGTCTGGGCAAAGCCTGTGAAGGGGTGATTATAAAAATTCCCATCAGGGACCTCAAAACCCCTAAAGGTCTCATAGAATCACATAATGGAAAACCACAAGCATGATCTCAATCACAAAGGACAAAGAAAAAGATAGAGTTCAAACCAGGTATAATAGAGTACAATAGTACAGATGATTAGCCATAAGGCTAGACCATCTTTCTTTGACAAGAGGCACTACTACTGACCTGCACAGGATCGATAGGTATTAACCCCCACAAGACCCACATAGAATAGATAGGTGCTAATTCCCATAGAATCACTGTGTGATAATTCACATAGAATCGATGGGTGCTGATTCACACAGAATCATTGGGTGCTGATTCACATAGAATTGCTGGGTGCTAATTCATACTGAGTTGCTAGGTGCTGATTCACATATAATCTCTTTTCATTCTTCACGTCTCATCCATACAAAAGATTCCTACTCATAGTACACGTGTCTCTTGAAGAAACCGCTCTTCAAAACATCAATCATATTTGAAAATGTCATGATGTCCCACAAAGATGTAACCTGATGAACTGCTATGTCATATGGGATTCAACGCAATAGACGACGCATCAATAAGATGTTTGGTTTGTATGTTATTGGAATTTTCTCTGCTGAGGTCCGGGTTCTATTTGTTGTCAATCCAACCCGACCTTACTCCACCTTCTTCCAGAACTCTAGTGATCTATTCCAAAAGGACCGTCTCGCTCCAAGGATCACAATTCCATAGACAGTTCATAAAATGGATGTTTAGTTCGCAAGATATGGACCTTTAAGTGTATCAGGGCCTGAGAGGGGTGAGGGTCTGGTCCAACATAGTCGGGATGACCCAAGCTGACCTGACCCACCCAAACACTCTTGGGCTGGCCTGGTTGGGCTAGACCATGGCGGGTTCGGCCCACTGGTCTGCTGACCGGTCCGGCCCGCTCAGCAGTCCGACTTGCTGGCCGACGCGGCCCGTGCGTGTGTCACGTAGACCACCTATTGAACAAATCAAAGGATCCATTCGACTCCTTTCTTGGAAGCATATGGTGGCACCACATATTCACCCATGGGACCCATATGTAGTGGGTCCCTCTTTTGCTGCAACTTCGTAGCGGGGACCTGCTCACCGTAGCGGGAGACGACGCTTTGCCTCACCGTCGCTGCGACCGAGCCACACCGGCTGCCCCTTCGGTCCGTTGCAGTTCTGAGTGGAGCCAGTCTCTTCCATGGCCAGCGAGAACCAGCCGCCACCTTCACTGCCTATCAACAGTGCCATCGTGACTGTGTTATGCCGGTGAATCTTTCGCAGGCCATCGGGTGTGCTCCAGTGGACCATTCTTCCTTCTGTACATGCCTACAGTCCTCTTGGGATGCGTCTGTCATTGCATAGCTCTTAGTTTCAAGGTTATTTCAAGTTGGAAGAATCTACCTCTGAATAACATGATGAAGAATATGCGGTGGAGGGTCATATCCTTCTTCATTTGGCCAGCGCCTCCACATTAAAATTATAAGATGTTAGAGTAATTTATACATCACATTAAAATAATGATAAACCCCATTAAAATCCCACTCAACAACCACCCACAAATTCAATAACAAGGAGAATAATTGAGAGAATTTTATTAATTAAAAGGCAACCCCTACCTATAAAATCATTGGAGACGTTGTGGTGGTGGAGGAAGATTCCACATTTAATGATGCTTCCAACATTCGTTGATCCCTGTTGGTTGCCACCTGAGGATCCGTCTCCATCAGTGGAAGGTGTCACATCACTTTGCCAGAGGTTTATCGCTTGAAGATGTCATGAAAAAAACTCTACCCCGAGACCCATTTAAATAGTTGGATAAGGGTGGGTAACGCACCGAGCAATTAATTAGGTTCATTAATAGACGCAATTAGTGATCCACATTAATTAATGTAATAAATGTGCAATATTAATTACACGAGGGGTGGTTACACAATCGAAGTGTAACCAGGCATTTAATATCCCATATTAAATGTCTGACTACCTCTGTCATCCCTACCACCACCTCTCAACAGGTGGTAGGAGGAAAATAAATAAAATAACAATCTCTATGATATTTTATTAATTTTTTAAAAGCCACAAAATCTAACTTTTTCACCAGACCTACAACAATGGAAGTGAATCTTCCCTTAATTGATTCCCAGTGGGGAGGATTTAACGGTGCCCTCTGATTTTTAATCTGAGCCCCATAACAAAAGATAGAAAATACCACCAAGGTGTCTACTTAATGTACTTTAAAAAATGTAAAAAAACATTCCTGGCACACCGGGCCTTAGAATGAAGCGCTGTAAATTTTCTCAGACTCGAAATAATTCCAAATAATATAAAAAAATTAAATGGAACTTTCTAGGTCTTTACATTCTTCCCACCTTATGGATTATCATACCCGAAAGATACAAAAAAATTAGGGGAACATATGCGGTACTGAGAACGTTTCCAAGACTCCCACCCCATGTGATTTCGTAGAGATTCCCATGCTGCCAATGAACACTCACCAGAGCAATTGACCTCCCATTAAGGACCCACACCTGTCAATCCTATATCTCCACCAGAAACACTACAAATGTTGCCCCATTGTCAATGTCCATCTCTCCCCAGAGGATAATGTGTGATGGATCATGCACGTATCTCCTCAGCTACGACAAATGAAAAAAATTATGCACCTAGTGCATTGTGGGAAAAGAGATAGAAGGTATGCCACCTCGCCTACTCTACTAAGGATCTGGAAAGGTTAAATTAACCTTAGAGATATCTTTCTGCCCTTGCCAAACCTCTCTAATCCTCATCAGAGTGAGACGTGTAGGAAGACATGGCCTCCCACCTCAAACTCCAATGGTCTCTATCTCTTGTCGTCAAAAGACTTATGTCAGCTCTGTGTAGTCTTCATCTGCTCCTGGATGATTTTAACCTTCTCTGTGGTTTCCAATACCAACTATTTACCCCTAATTGCTGACTCCCCTAGGTCTGTCCCGCATAGAGGTGATCTGCATGGTCGCCTGTACAAGGCCTCAAACAGTTCCTTGCCGACGGTGGAGTGATAAATTTTGTTGTATGTAAACACCACCATTGGAAGGTGGTCCTACCAACTACGAGATTTGTCATGGAAAAAAGTATGAATCATGTCCTCAAGTGTCTAAATTTTATCTCCATATGACCATTTTTCTTAGGTTGGTAGGCGGTTCTCATTCATAGCTGATTCCCGAATGCCTCATGTAATCCCTTTCAAATGTGGGATGTAAAACGAGCGTCCTGATCTAAGACGATCGTCGATGGAACCCCATGAAGTCATACAATCACTTGTATGTAGAGGCATCCCAAGATCTATACTAATACCTACTCACAGATGGGTAGGAAGTGGGCCGATTGGGTGAGTCGGTCAAAGATCACCCAGATGGAATCATGGCCCCTAGATGTACATGGTAGCCCCATCACGAAGTCCATGGAAATATCATCCCACTTCCACTCCAGTACCTCAAGTGGATAATCTAAGAAAACTGGTACATAATGCTCAGCCTTCACTTGCTAACATGTAAGGCATCGAGATATAAACTCTGCCACTACTTTTTTACATCCCTGACCACTAGTAGTGATGCTTGTGGTCCTGGTACTTCTTTTCCACACCAGGTTGTACCTCTAATGGGGATGTATGGAACACCCTCAACACCTCCTCTCATAGCGTCAATTGCACCATGGTTTGCACTCTAATGTGGATGATGTGCTCCCACCTTCATGAAATCCATCAAGAGACCATCCTGAGGATATATGAGAACGTCGGGCCTCATAGTATACACCACCAAGACGAGTCTCCTAAACTTGCTATTGACGTGGGAGAGTGATAGTCATAGACTAGAGGTAAGCAGCTCCATCTTTATCCATGAAGGATATCTACAATGCAGCTGACTACTCTGTCACCTCACTCAGCAGCTGTAGACTAGACCTCCTACTGATTGAATCTGCTACTACATTCCCCTACCCAAGAGTATAGACTATCTCAAAGTCATAGTCCTTGAGGAAATCTAGCCATCATCTATGTCTCTTGTTCAGGTCATTCTGAGAGAAGATATATCTGAGACTATTGTGATCAATGTTGAATGTAAACCGTTCACCCATCAAGTAATGAAACCACATCTTCATCACAAAGACCACTGCTGCTAACACCAGGTCATGGTTAGCATATTTCTACTCATTCTATGTCAACTTAAGTGATCCATAGCTGATAACTTATTACTCCTACTTCAATTCACAACCTTGTACGGTCCCTGATGTGTCACCATAGACTACATACCCAACACCATCTTCTAGAGGCCTTAAGAAAGGGGCACTCATCAATCTCTATCTCTGCTCATGAACACTTTGTTGACACTTCATTTTCCATAGTATTGGCTTACCATTCTTTATCAAAGATTAAATGGGGCCCCTAATCTTGATAAGTCAGGTACGAACCTCTTGTAGTACCCAACCAATCCCAAGAAACACCACACCGATGTCACACTCCTGCGTGGATCTCAAGCAAGCACTGCCTCTATCTTTTCTGGATCCATTGTGACTCCATCCTTTGAGATAACATGCCCCAGGAAGTGGAATTCCAATATCAAGAATTGGCAGTTCCAGAGTATTCCATAAATCTAGTGTTGTCGGAGTGTATCCAGAACAATCTGTAGATGCGTGGTGTTCTCCTCCTCCGACTCTGAGTATATCAAGATGTCATCAATGAAGACCGCCACAAAGTGACCGAGGTGTGGTCGGAAGATCCTATTCTTGATACCCATTAACACTGATAGAGCATTGGTTATGCTAAAGGGTATCACCAAGAACTCACAATGGACATACCAACATTTGAATGCCGTTTTCAGTATGTCCTCATCTCGTACCCTGAGTTGGTGACATCCTAATCTGAGGTCTATCTTCGAAAAACATTGAGCTCACTTAAGCTAATTGAATAGATCATCAATCCTTGGGAGTGGATACTTGTTCTTTGATGTCACCTGGTTCATGCACTGATAGTACACACAAAGCCTTAGAATCTCATCTGGCTTCATGGAGAACAATATCTGGGATTCCAAAGGAGAAACACTAGGCCTTATGAACCAATTCCTCTGCAAGTCCTCCAACGGTACCCTCATCTCACAAAGCACTATGGGATCCATCTGATATGCTGGTGTAGATATCGGTGTCATCTTGGGGTAATGGTCAATGTGATAGTCTACTTGTCTGTGTGGTGGTAGTCTCAGATCATCATCAGGGAAGACATCATCATAATTTTCCACCACAACAGGATAACTCGGACTCCTCACATCAACTGCTCTGAGGGTGAGGATAGACTACTAATGAGCAATCAGCTACACCCTCCTTCGAGATAGTCCATCCTATGATAAAAAGGTTTTCCTCCTCACTTGTTATGGTAAACCTGATCCCATCCTCATGGACACACCACACTTAGCACCTAAAATAGTTGATCTGATCATGGACTGTGGATGGCCATTACATACCCTAGATGATGTCGCAAGGCCTCAATACTGCTACTAGAATATCCCAGCAGAAGTTCTCGCCTCCTAAAGGGATATCACACTGTCTGAACCAGTGTGTAATCATCGAATACACTCCCGTTAGTGTCTCTAATCCTAAGTATTGAGCCAATGAATCCTTAAAGAATATATGAACTCCAAAAAAGTGTCATGGAAATGAAAGAGTGACTGGAACCTATTTCTATAAGTTCTATAGCTAGGGTAGATTAGAAAAAGATCGTACCTCTAATCATAATTGGACAACTGTGGTCAAAATCTCTATTGTCTGTAGCTGTGCTCGCCCCTATCCACCTGCTCTATATTGTCGGGGTGGACCACTAGGTGGTGGTGGCGGTAGAACCTCAAATCGTCACCCACCACCTGCTGCACGACCTGCTCCCATGCCATATCCACCACCCTGCAGACCTCCTCACTCGAACCTAGGCCGCTACCTCGATGGTTCTTTGGACATCTATTGATTGTCAGTATGGTGGGTTGAGCAGTCACGAGCCACGTGGCCCTTTCCACCGCATGTGATGAACAATATTCCTCCTTGCTCACCTCCTCAACCTTGTGAGCTCTGCACCTCTAACCCTACATCCTGGGGTCTCCCTATATAAGGTATGGTCTTCTAGGACCTCTGTGTCACTTTACTACTAAATGCTGCAAATGACTCAGCTACCTACCATCTGGTGGTGGGTCTCACTGTTGGTTCCTGCTTAGTTATGAAGCTCTCCTCCAATAATGCTCGTTCAAGCACTCTAACCCGCATTAGGATATTCAAAGATATCAACAATGCTCTGATCTCTTATAGGAGGACCTTATCAAAGTTTTGTGCCTTGAAGAATGGGTTATGTACCTTGTCGATGGAGTAGAGTGAGAGGTTAGTGAATCTTGTCGAGTACTTGACCACTGATATAATGCCCTGCTATAAGTGTATTATATGTTGAATACGCATAGAGCATAGTGTCACTGGGATAAACTCCGCCCTGAAGAGGCTCTCATAGTCCGTCCAGGTGAGGGTCACCTCATCATGTAAGTAGAGTGTTACACTCCACCATCTTCCTATCGTGCCCAGGAAGAGACTAGTAGCTAAGATCACCATCCTCTTTACTGATGTCCCAACTAGGCAGAAAACTCTAGCCACAACATCCATCCAGTCCTTAGCTTCCTGGGGATCTCTCTCACCACGGAACCTCAGAGGCCTATACCATTGGAACTCATGCAATGCGCTCAGTTAGCATGCACCATCCTCTAGTGGGGTTGGTGGAAACTACTACACTTAGAGTGGTGGTGATGCGGTTACACCACCCAATGTCGCCAACATTGTAAGAGGGACTTGCACTGATGCCTCATCTCTCAGTGGGCCACCATTGTGTACTCTCTCTGGAATCCTAGATGGCTGTCTAAATTGCAGCATCTTGAAAAGAATCTAGTGTGCCACATTCAATATGTTTTAACTGTTGAGCTGACTCAAAAGTGATCAATTTAAAAATAATTTTTGAAACACATTCAATTAGTGTTTTATTCCATTGAGTCAGAAATTATAATTCTGGGTCTTGATGTATTGATATGCCAGTCTCTAAACCAACACTGGACTCCTCGAATTGAAAACACAGTTAAAAAAATGACACTATTGCTCGATTGGAAAGATTAGAGTCTTAGTTCCTCATTAGAGCCGACTCCTCTGATGCCACTTTGTCACAACCTGTCCTCCATGGCCCGTTCCGTGACTACCCCAAGCCGACCATCCATAGGCCAGTGGATGGTGACTAGCACCAGAAAGGTGTCTCCCTAAATCGGGAAGGCATTGTCTTTAAACCTGTACAAACAGACAGACTAGAACAAAACAAGATGCAACCAAAAAGTAAAACAACTGTTGTAAAAGTGTGTACTGAATGTAAGGGGACAAAATAAAATCCCAACTAGATAGATACAACTAAAAATGAAAAAAGAAAATATCACCTGAGATCGTCCATAGGGAATCTTACCTGATGGGTAGATACGACTCGTCTCCATAGCTCTCCACGTCAACCGACATCATTGTCCACTGTCAGGTCCTAGCTCCTGAGTCTCAGTCAAGGTTGCCTGTCATGTGCACAAGACACCACAAGGTGAGGGTGAAGACCGTGCACAGGTGTGTATAACAATACCATGTTTGGAACCTGATATCCCCAAAGGTCTCTTAGAATTTTAAAAAGGTAAACCATAAGCATGATGTCAATCACAAATCACAAAGAGAAATACACAGGCCAAACTAGGTATAACTTAGTACAACTATACAGATGATTAGGCTAAAGGCTAGATCACCTTACTCTATGAAGAGGCACTGCTGCTAACCCACGTAGGATCGATAGTTATTAACCCCCATAAGACATACACATGATAGATAGTGGAAGATTCAAACAAAATCATTGGGTGTAGATTCAAACAGAATCACTGGGTTCTAATTCACATAGAATAGTTGGGTGATGATTCAAACAGAATCGTTGGGTGCTGATTCACACAGAATCGCTGAGTGGTGATTAACACAGAATCACTATTCATTTTTCATGTTTCAACCAAACACATGATTCTTGCTCATAGTATTCTTGTATCTGGGAGAAACTGATCCTCAATCCATCCGTCGTACTTCCAGTCAGAACAATGTCACATGAAGAAGTAACCCGATGAACAACCATGTCATAAGGGTTTCGTCGCAACAACTAGCACATCAACCGAATGCCCGGTTGGATTTGGTGTCCATCCAACACGTATTTACACAAAAATTCCTCCAAAACTATAATGAAGTATCTCAAAAGGTCCGCTTTACTCCAAGGATCCCAAAGCCACAAACATTTTGTCAAATGGATATATGGTTCACATGATATGGCTCTTTAAACTTAACAGCACCCGAGAGGGGTCCGAGATAGGTCTGACCAAGTCGGGATGACTCGACCTAGGCCCACCCAACTCGGTTCCGCTCGACCTGACCCTGTTCGGGTCTGACCCATCCCAACCCAAACTAGCCTGGGCCACGATTGGCTAGGCTCGCCAGTTGAGCATGGTCTGCCAGGCGGTCTGACCCAGTGGCTAGCTCCACCCACATGGGGGTCACATTATAAACCTACCGAATGGATTAAAGGATCCATTAGACTCAATGATTAGTGGCTCTAGGTGGCACTACCTCGTCCCCCATGGGACCCATTGGATGTAAGTCTCTCCTTCATCTTGACATCGTAGCCGCGATCTACTCACCGATGCGCGTGAAGCCACACCACCATGCCATTACCGTGACCGGCCCATGCCAGCTGCCCCTTTAGTCCGCCGCAGCAACAACCTCATCCATGGTTGGCGAATGCTGATCGCCGGCACCGGTGCCATGCCTACGAATATTTCTTGGGCCACCAAGTGAGCTGTGGTGGTTCATTCTTCCTTTAAAACTAGTCTACAGTCCAACCGGGATGCCTCCATCATTGTGAGCCTCTCAGTTTCAATGTTACATCAAGTTGGAACAACCCACCTTTGAAGTAGGCAATGAAAACCAAGCGGCAGAGGGTTCGAGCCTATCCGTTTGGCCCGATCCATCCACATTCGCATTATAAAAAGTGTTAGTAATTTATACATCACATTAAAATAATGATAAATCCAATCCAAATTCCCATACTATGACAACCCAAAAATTCAAGAATGAGGAGAAGAATCATTGGAATTTCTTAAATTAAAAGACAACCCCTACCTCGAGATTCTTTGGATACATCACGGTGGTGGAAAAACATTCCATGTTAGATAAAGCCGCCGACGTTCGTCGATCCCAGTTGGTTGCCGCCAGAGCATCCATCTCTGTCAGTGGAAGGTGTCGTGTCACTTCGCCAATGGTTCCTCGCTTAAAGAAGTAATGCCAAAAAATATACCTAGAGCCCCATTTAAATAGAGGGGGGGGGGGAAGGGTGGGTAACGTACTGAGGAATTAATGAGGTTAATAAATTGAAATAATTAATGTTCCCCATTTATTGACGTAATTAATGTGCCACATTAATTACAAGTGGGGTACTTACGCAACTGAAGTGTAACCAGACATTTAATATCACATCTTAAATGTCAGACTACCTCTGTGGTCCCTGTAAGAACCACTTAATATGTGGTAGGGATAAAAAGAAATAAATTAACAATCTCTATGTTATTTTCCTCATTCATTAAAATATGAAAAACTAATCTTTTCACCCGACCTACTTCGTTCGAAGTGAAGCTTCCCTTATGTGAATATCGACACTATAGATTCAACAATGCCCTTAGATTTTTAATCCAATCACCGGGTCAGAAGATAGAAAATTCCGCCCACAGAATTACTAAACGTACCTTAAAAAAGATATAAAAACAATCCAGGAACACTAGGCCACAGAATCAAGCACAGTAAATTTTCACATACTCGTAATGATCCCAAATAATTTTAAAAAAATTACATGGAATTTTTTGGGTATTTATAGATAACATCAACAAAAGTCATCATAGATGGAAAATTATTTTGAATGATCATTTAAAAAATTTCTTGAGGAAAATATCTTTTACACTTTGAAAGAAAAATTTAAAACATATTTTTTTAAAATACATTTCTTTGAAAATATAATTTAAACCATATAAATGGGGTTTCAAAGAAATTATTGTTCTTTATGATAAGAATTTTGTTCATTACGTGCATGGTACACATATTCCATTCAAATTTTCGATAAAATCCAAACATGCATTATTTGGAAAAAGGCATCAAGATTAATTTAAAATAATTTTATGAAAAAAATGAAAACATGGGTATAAATGTCTTTTATAAATCCTATAATAATTGTATAAAAATATTATAAAACATGGTTTTAGGAAAAAATGGATTTATGACCAATGAGATAAATAATGTGATATTTTATTAAAAATGTTTTCCCAATTATTTAAAATACCAATGAGTCAAAAAATGGCATTATTACTGGTAAAAATCATGAATAACCATAAGAGAATAAAATTAATGAGTTTATTGAGTTATTTATCATAATAAGTTATCATTAGAAACATAATCCTAAACAATCTTAATAAACGATGAGATAATAAAATAAAATAATTTCAACATTTGTATATTTGAATAATAATCACCAAGAAATAATAATGTTAATTTAGACATGAAATATCATGATGATTGATTAATTTCAGATATTACATGTTAGAGGGTCTGTATATACCACTTATTAAATATGATATGTGAATAACATAACATACGTCTCAAAGAATGAAAATTGGGATAAATATCACTTATCACGTTAGTAATCTAGAATCATAATATGAAAAAATAGCATTAAATTAAACTTATAATATCCTAAAAATAATGGGATTAATGATATAACATTTTAATGGGGGTAGTAAATACCCCACATAAAATAAACAAATAATTAATTTTCTTGTGTCACCCCGAAAAAAGTGAGACCATAAATCCCTTACCTTAACCCCTGAACTCTATAATTAACATGAAAAATAATGCATAATAAATTTAGGTTTATTATAAATCTCATAAAGAATAATATTTATATATATCCTACTATATGTGATTATCATATTACATTTTATTACCTGTATATTCACAATTCCATGTTAATGTTACATTTTTGTTAATAAATACATTTTCTTTTCATATATGTTTAAATTTCTTCAACCTATTAATTATTTTTTAATTTAATAATATATAAAATTTTAATAATGATACGAATATCACATATAGTCTATATATATTTATTTAGATTAATCACTGAATTTTAGTGAGAGAAAGTGAAATAAACCCTTTATAGAGAATGTAGGATGTTTGTAAGCAGGAACATTGATTCCATTATCTTATTTGATTCAAATAAAGAAAGTCAAATGATATATTATCATTAAATAATATTATTTATGTCATATGTATCACATATTTTCTTTAAAACCCTCATTATTACCTTCCTTTCAAATCATGAATGAATCACATCACTTCGCGAGGCGGTCACCCACCATATACACGAGCAACGTTACAGTATTCCTAGAAAATGGAGAGTATAATGGTTTGCATGATATTATAATTTTAAAACAAAATATATAATATAAATAATAAATTAATCTTTATTTAAATCCATGAGAGGGGGAAATGGAAAAAAATAAATGACATCGGTTCGCATGGCGGTAGTTCATTGTACACACGAATGATGATTTCATAACCCATTTGATGGAAGTGGAAATGGTGTTAGGTCATGAACTAAACATTAAAAAATCTCAATCTATGTAATATAATATGGTTATCATATTATGGGGTTATATTAATAATTTAATTATCTTGAATAAGAAAGAAAACAAAAACACTCATTAATTAATGTTAGCTCTTATTTGGTTATCCTCCTCATGATTACACTAAAAGCATTTATAGATTTGTTTTCTGCTAAAAATATGAATTATATGATTATATGAGTTAATTTAGGAATGAATTTTGGAAGTTATTGGCTGAGAAGAAGGATTTAAATCTATGAATAAGAGAGGCGAAGGGATGACCTTTTATAAGTGAGGTGAGTGGAACACTTGTAATCTATTTGAATAATGGAATTTTGCTAATGTTTTAAGTAAAATGCTATAAAATAGATTATTATTGATAATATAAGGGGTAATGTATAAATATGGATATAAAATTTGTGTTGGAAAAATTTTGCTATATTTTTTACCATTATCTTTTTAGTTTAACCCTGGTAAATGCATTTTTACCTTAACCACGATAAATAATTTTTATTGTTTTTATCATTCATTTTGGACAAAAATTAATTTCAAATTTTAAGATAGTATAAATTATTAGGTTTCAAAAAATGTAATCCATTTATCTATACTCCAATCATATAGTTTTAAAATTTTAATTTAAATTGAATCTCAAAGATGCTATGAGAAAGTGGTGATTGAAAGAGAAAATCTTCAAAAGTTCACAAAGCTTTTAAAAACAATTCAATATAAAATTGATTAAAAAGAAAAAATTGGATTAATTGATGTGTAATTGAAAAAATTTTACTTTAAAAACAATTTAAAATATAATTTAACTTTATAACACCTGAAACTAAAAATCATTTTTCAATTATTTTTGTCTTTTTCACTATTCATAAAAAAGGTATGCTTTTTAGAAAAATCACAAAAATTCATCCAAATTAATTTTTAAAATATTATTTCAAAAATTAATGTTATTCTATAAAATTAATTTAATATAATATTCAAAAATTAATTTTATTAATGTTCAAAAAAATACATTAAAAACATTTTTTGACAATTTGGTACTTTTGAGACATATAAAGGCATTATTAAAAATTATGTATTTCATTATCAATATGTTTTCATTATATAAAACCATTATAATTAATATTTAAAAAGTATTTATTACTATTCATATCACTATGTTCAATGGCTAGGTTTTAATGGTCACGTTTAAATAACTATTTTTATAATATATCATGGTATTGTCAGAACATAGTGATGTGTGTAACACAAGATTACCCGGTGTTGTGTGTAGTTAATTATTAACTTTGTGTTATGTGTAAAAAAAGCTATCAAATAAATTTATTTTATTAAAAAATAATAATTCATAAAAACTCAGTGTCTTACACAGAGGGACTTATGGAATAAGAAAAAACATGAAGTATGAAATTCTATCCTGAACTCTTATTTTATACTTCCAATATTTCCCATGTCGACTTTTTTTGAAGCATTCATTATTTTAAGTCTATTGGAAAAAATTAAGAAGTTTTTTTGGACTTAAATTTCACTTTATATTTCCAAAAAACCAAAAGGGGGGTAATTTTGGAACCAAGATGACCAAAATGTAAGAACTAAGGGGATATGAGTTGGAAAGTAGTATTGTATTGTGTTTATTTTTAAGATATTCCCAATATTATCTTGGAGATAGTGTTCATAGGGATATAATTTATAAGAAGTGTAAGTCTAAAATGGGATTTGAAGAATGTTGGAGAAAATGGTGATGCTTCCAAGAGTTTTCCAAATTTTTGGGTGAACGAAATTTTGATATATGGAATGATTTTCGTACAAGGAGTTCATGAAAACATAGAGTGTACACGACTAGATTTCCCATATAAGTGGTTCATGATAGTGAATAGTTCACCTGACAGGAGGAGTCATTTTCATGTAGCAACAAGTTGTAGTTTGAGAACAATGTAAGATGGGTACTTTGGGAATACATGAAGGAAATCATTTATTGGTGATAAATGGTGTTTTATTGATGTTCACAAATGATAATTCCAAATAGAACTTATGTGAGTAAATAAACAATACCAAGTGATTAGTATTACAGAATTTTATATAATGTCAGGATTTGTGAGATTTTTTTGATTATTTTTCTTATAAATATCCCACTAATCCTATTACATATCATCAATGAGATTTTAAAAAATATCTATAGATTAATAAAAAATAAGATAAGTTAGATAGTTCACATAGAAAGATTAGTTCATGATGAAAATGGTTTTTGTGAAGGTAGTTCATGAAGAAGGTTCTGTGAATTCAGTTTTCAAGGTGAAATACATGAGGTGGTTTGTGAATGTGAAGCATTTTGAATTAGTATACATAGGCTTTACTAAGAGGGTAGTTCTTGAAGGGGTAACAGTATGAGGTAGTATGCATTGAATTCTATGTGATGTAGTCTCAAGGAATTGTTTCACAAAGCATCATGTGAATCATTGTTCCGAGAAGGAAGTTAATGAATGAGGTACTATATAGAAGTTATTTTAGGCATATTATGTTGTGCATAGTTTATAGTACATAGAGAAACATTTGTGGTAGATAGGTTGTGATGGAATTTTTCCATAGGTATTATATAGTAGTATATATTTCAGTCAAAATTTGAACATAAATACATAAGAATTTAAAAATTACTGTATAATATTTTGATGAAGATGAAAAACGTCTTAAAAGAATTTCAATGACATATATGGCTCTGTTAAAGTAGAAAAGGGCTTGAATAAAGAAAAATTTGTTTTGCTATAATTCTGAACCATTGAGGTTTTTAGAGTGTAATAGGATAATTATAATATAGAATTATTCTCATCTAGAGAAGAATTATTTCATGATTGATTTTGTGGAATACAAAAATTAAATTTTCACAATATAGAGTTAATAAAATACGATTCTAAAAAAGAAGAGAGTGATAAAGTGATGTATAGCTAAGAATCAAATTAAAATATATGGGGAAAGTGAAGTATAATTCATAATAGAGATATATGATCATGCCTTTAATCTATTGAAGAGACCAACATGTATATAAAATTATCATAAATTTAATAATGTAGTGTTCTTAGGTGAAGAATATGGAGTGTCCCTTGGGTGAGGAGTAATTGAACCCAAAACATTGTAATGGAGATGAGCCCAGAACAAAGTTACAAAGGATGAAACATTATATCAATAAAACTAGTAAATAATTGTGGATTTTAACACATTGACACATGGTTGGAGTGTTCTCCTTGGATGTATTCTAGTGTGAGTAAACATATTAAAGTATTTATCTTATATTTATTCTTTTTGACATATATATATGTCCATTGTTCACTATGTTTGTGAGATATAATAATTTTACAATAGGTTGGACACAATTTTTATCAATGTGGAAATATGATTCTCATATATATTAATAAAATTACAAAAAACGTTTTATTTGTCTTACACAATGATTCAACCTCTTATTAATGTGCATCTGGATGAAAATATATTTTAAAGAAGGTTAATTGTGGAATTGAAGAGTAAATTATTGATTATTCTAAAGGTATTCAATAACAAATAGTTCCAATGAAATTCCATTATCACTACCCATGTTTAATATCACAAATATAAAATCTGGGTATTGTTATTGAAATTCCATTGCCTCTTTCCATGTTAATCAGAAGTCCATGTGGTGGATAATAATTGAGTAAGGGTAGTATCACAATCTTGGGGTTGATTCTGTCAAAGTGTAAGATATATGGAACTCTATAAAATAGGTTAATGGGAACATGCCACTTAGAGACTTTCTATTTTTCATTTACACTTAGAAGTGTTGAGAAATCACTATAGGAATAGGTAGTCAAGTCGTACATACTGTCATAACCCTTATTCTATTCCAATCAACCACACAATAATCTCCATACCTCTTTCCCATTTTAAATTTTAGAAAAAACCAAAATCCTTCTATCCTTATACATATATCTTGATAACCATCCATCCAAATCTCCCTCTTTCTATATTCTTATTTTACATATTTTACCAAATATATATATCTTTATATAGTACCTATAACATTATCCATTCCCATTATCAATTCTCACCCATTTGACTACATATTCTTCTCTCATCCCATTATTTATTCGATTATCAACCTCAAAGTAGTAAATATGAATATGAAACCTTAGGGAATAAATAAGGACATGCATTATACTTTGCGAGGTCTTATTTCTATCTTAATTATTATTATTTTAGTATTCATGGTTAATTATATTATGGGTGAATAAGGGTGATGTGGATATTATTTATATTATATGTATTTTTTGACCTAGATGTTGTATTAATAACTCTTATTTCCCAATGATTCTAATTTATTATCCATTGTTTAGATGATCTATGGGGAATGTTAAGGTAGTGAGAATTGATGTCAAATCCATTTGAAAAATTAATGATCATGGAAACCAAATGGATGATATTAATTGGGGTTTTTTGAAACACAATCATAGAAAATGAACATAATCACTACTTATGAGGCATAAGAGAAGCCTTATGGGGGCTCTTGAATTCATATTAAAATTCATGTCTACATATGATGCAACTTGTGGACATAGGTATAAAGATACATGTATGTTATAGAGATCACACTCGATTCCTCCACATCATGAGCGACATAGATTTTCTCTATAGGATTACCTTTGCTTATATTTTTTATTTTTTGAATTAATTTTATTTTTCATCACAACAAATATAAGGAATAATCCCTTAAAATTACATAATATTCAGTTTTAATTGAAGAAATTTATTTTAAAACATTATCAGAGTCCTTTTTAGTTTAATATATTTATAGAATTAGTCCATAACTCTTTCATATTAAACTCATACATTGAAAAGGGAAATCAACCACTTAGTATCCATTTTCACATAATATATTAATTTTAAAATGAATGTTGTTTTTAAGAAAAATCATAATGATTTTCAACTTGAATTTATCAATATCCATACTCAACCTTAAAACACTAGGAAAAACATTTGAAAATATTGGAAAAAAAAATTATCCTATTAAAGGACATATAGAAATGAAAAAAGAAACCAGTTATCCCATTTCAAAACTATGAGATCAAATAAGAGAGTTTTCATTTAACATAAAAAACATTTATATCAAATAATCATTTAATGAGGAATGAAATTTAATTCACACCCATTGTTTTTTATAAAACACTTTATAAGAAAACCTAACAGTAGAATTAAAATCATGAGGGTTTCTTACAAAATATTAGAACCCAGGAAAACATTTTCTTTACAAATATACCTTTTAACCATAAAGGGTATAATCATTAATTAAAACTAAAGATCATTAGTTTAACTTTTTAAACAAAAAACTTTCAATTAATATTCAATTTTAATCATATAAATGTCATGTAGGTTCCTTGGTACATCATTTTTATAGAACCATTACAAGAACCCAAAAAAATTGAGTACCCTACATAGATAATTTAAACATAATTCTTCAGAGAACATGATCATTACCTAATGAATTATAGAGATATATCATGAAAAAAACTTATCATAAATAATTTCCAAGGGCCCTAAAATTCATGAAAATAATAAAATCTTGAATTTAAATCATCAAAATCATAAAAATATACTTTTAACCCATATGTAAATCTTTTTTTGGATATTTATTTATCCCTTTTTTTAAAAACCCATTCTCAAATATAAAATACTCCAAAAAATGGAATATGGGGTTATATTTGAATATAACATAGAATTTTATTAATTAATCCAAATAAAAAATAATATTTTTCACATTGAGAAAATTCATTAACATCATATACATTAAAAAATATTCCTTTTTTTACTTTTAAAGAATGTCAAAAAATTCATATAAAATAGGAAATAGAATACTTTAGAAGACCTCTATAAGAAAGTAAAAGGAATGGTAAAATTGTATTTTTAATTAATTTATTTTAATATTAACACATCTCATAAATAATATGGATATAGAGGGAAAATATTAGAGATAAATCTTGAAAATATTTTAAAATTGCGTTTTAAGATTGAATATCCCATACCCTGAGTTCGACTTGTCACATACATTCATTATCTTCTTAAATAAAAAAATTGTTTTAATTATTTACATTATTTGCAACATTTAAAACATGATTTTTTTCTTTCATAATTTATTTAAATTTCATTCTTAATTACATTATCGATTACGTTTACATTGGATGTTTTGAGAATAATTATATTATTAGTCAGAAATGGATTTGGTGAGTTTACTATAGTCAAATGGATCATGATTATTTAATTTATAGAATCTTGATAATGTTATAATCATCAGTTTTATTCATTGATTAATCTTTTATAACCAAACATGTAGTGTGATTATGAAAAATGAATTATGTTACAATCTTGGAGATGGTAGTCCATACGTACGCATGAGTATCATTTCCATTTTTCAATGAAAAAGAGGTATATAATGTATGTATTATTATACATTAAATATTTATAATTATAATATATATATATTATAATTTTTTTAAAATCCACCAATATATATCATCTATGGGAGGCGGTGATGAAAAATAAAATATATCGGTTCACGAGGCAGTGGTCTGAATGCATGTATGAGCGATATTTTTAACTTCTACTGTATAATAAAGAAAGGAGTATAATATATATTTACAATTATATCATTAATTTTATATTTTATAATAATATTATTCATTTGGATACATCATTATCACAATGCATAAGATTCGATGATGAAAAATGAAATACATCATCTCACAAGGTGGTAGTCCTCATGTAATCACATGCAATGTTTTTATTTTCTATTATATTATTAAGTAGTTGAAAAAAATATCCTAAACATAATAAAATATTACTATATGGAATATAATTATGTTTTTATCTAATAATTTTTAAGAGTGTTTTGAAGGAGTTAAAATATGAAATAAAATTAAAACACTTGGTTAAGAACTATACATCTTCTTCATAAAACCCCATTAATTGTATTAATAATGTCTTCATAAGATGGTCTTTATAGAAAAATATAAATTCTGAGAAATGGGGAAACTATTATAGAATGTATTTGGATAGGTATTTTATAAAATAATAGTCCATTGGAGTCTAGAGAAGAGAAGATATGGGGTGTCTTTTTATATGCAATGGAGAGGACACTGTTGGAATGTTTCAAAAGAAGAAAATATATTAATATAAAACTCAAGAAAAATGTATCCTAAATAATTAATATTATATTAATTGATAATATTGGATCTAAATTATATCATAAAAAAGTATTTTCAATATATCTTTTGTCATTTTTACCCTTATCATTTTAGTTTTAATCATTCTAACCCATTTTAACATTTACTGGGATAACTGCCTTTTTTACTAATGTAACTATTCATAATGAACAAAAATAAGGTAGAAATATTTTCAAAATTTGGAAATTATCATTCCAAATATGTATTATATTTTTTAAAACTTAATTTATTAATTTTTCATAAGTTATTTTAAAAACAAACCCACAAAAAGTGACAAAAAACAGTTTTCCTACAAAACAACTTTTTAGGTATAAAAAAGTTTTTATACTAAAATCAATTGTAATGTTGATAAAAATTAATTTAATTGAATAAATATTAACAAAAACGAAATATATAAATTTAAAAAAACAATAAAAAAATAGTTTTTCTTTGTAAATACATTAAAATAAAAAGAAGTTTTCTTAAAAACTGATATTTTATACCCTTCACCCAAAAATCAACTTTTTTCAGAAATTTACCAAAGAAATCATTATAAGACAATTTTTAGTTTATGATTTCAAGAATGAATTATATTTTTCAAAAATAAAAATCTAATATTAATAAAAGAATCTTTTGAGTAAAATATTTTGATAAATCTAAACGAATATATTATGAATAATACTATTTCCTTTTTATTATAAAATTACATAATATTCTTATAGTGAATATAAAAATATAAAATATATTTTAATGAATATTAATAAGGGATGAATTACATAAATTATGGAAATTAATTTTTTTTAAGTTTTTCTCCATTTTATAACTTATATCCTTATATTTTTTATTCACTTCTAAAATTAATGGGGATATTTTTCTTACATAATTTTTTTGATTGCAATTTTTCTTCTCTATGAAAATGTGTTTTCAAGAAAAACAAAACTTGATTAATCACCTTTTCTTCAAACATATATCTCTATGATAAGTAATCATAAATTAAATTTATTAATAAGAAATATTTACCTGTAGTTGTACTGTTATAGGGATTAAATCATGAGATGCACCCGACACATATTTCCTAAATAATAAAACATGAAACAAATCATGTACATGGGAGAAAATCTAGGTCAAATACACAAAATAGGAAAATCATACAACCTCCTCTGTGATTTTATATTGTCCAATGAACCACATACATAACATTATATTTTTAGCAAAATGAAATACTCTTTCCCTTGGAGATACTTTAAGAAAAACCTGATCAGCTACCTCAAATGAATGATCCTTCCTCCATTTATCTATATTACATTTCTTACTTTTATGATCCATTATAAAATGGTTCTAAAAATCATCACATTACTAACTATTTAATCTGCAAATTATAGTCCCAATAACATTATTTTACCTACTGCATCCCAATAATCTACACTTCAACACTTATTTTCCATATCATTCCTTAAATGGTTCCAACTGTATAATGAAATAATAATTACTATTTTAAAAAAGTAAACTAATGAAATATACTGATCCCAAATTCCATGGTAACACATAGAATAATCTTAAATAACTTCACAAAATATCTGAATCAATATCACCAATTTTCCATTATATTGAGGATTACAGGATGTGCTAAAATTGAATTCAACACCTAATATGTTTTGATGACCTTCATATAAATTTGATATAAACATTTCATCATGGTTAGATGTAAATATAATGTGGGAGCCTATAAAATCATATTATCTCTTTAATATAAGTTCATGAATTATGATCCAAATACATATTATCACTAATAGAAAGAAAATATGTATATTTTGTTACTCAAAAAATAAATTACCCATATTTCATTATTACCTCGAGATGTGTTTGGAAATCATATGACAAATTCCATGGATATATTAATCATTTTTTATTATATCACTAGATAAGTCTGAAAAACTCCCTTCATTTTTTATATAACATTAACCTACTTAAAATAAAAACATTTCATATTAAAATTAGCAATATCTTTCTTCATACCTTCAACTTTTAATACACCCAAATGGTATTTGTACATCTTAGAATTACTAATATTAATAGAAAATAGAGAACTAAAATATTCACTCTACAATTATTTCTTCAAATAGGAATCTTAAGGAAAACATTCCATATTTTTGAATCTCAAAACACCTTATTGTTTAATATTAAATTAGGGAATCTCACCTTTATTTACAAATTATAACTTTTCCTATAAAAAAAATCCTCTTTTGGAGAAATATCAATTGTTTCTTACAATGATGACTGTAATGACACCTAAAACAAAATATATTAATTTCTTATATTCACAATTTATGGAACAATATTCTTTAAATCATTTACCAAATGATAATGTTCTAAACATTACACAGATAATATATATTTATCATATCAAAATAAAGAATAAAGTATTGTAGTTTGTTTTTCATTATGGTAATGAATCAAGGAATTATTATCCTTATTCAGTACAAGAAATATTATCTTCCTCATCATTAATGATTTTTGAATGAATATGTATTTCAAAATATAATGATCAATATATATTTCAATATTTAATACATATATATGAGGTATTTAAATTTTTAAATAAAAAACCAAAATATTAAGTTCCATATATTGTATAGGATAAATTAGCACTTGATGTTTCTATTGATATGATGCATAATAGATTACATGATCATTATAAATCATAACACTACCATGTATCTTCATAGAAGCATCATTGAATGAGAAAAATTCCCCATTTCTCACTGGAAATGCTAAAATTAGAGCATTCACCAATATTTTTTTTTTCAATTCCTAGAAAAATTCATTACATCCTTTTATTTGAATGAATTATTGTTCTTTTCAAGTTTACTTATTTAGTGGGATAGATAATTGAGAAATGTTTTAAATAAATGTTGTTTTTATCCTGATCATCTAATAAAACTTTGAATTTTTATGACATTAGTAGGTTTTGGCCAATATTAAACAACTTTAGTTTTATCAAGATCAATATTTAGTCCATATTTAATTATAATATGTTCATGGAAAAAACATATTCACAAAACATTTAAATTTATTACTTTTTAAATATAATATACTTTCATTCAATTTTATTTGTGTAATACATGGGGTTTTTCCTGATTCTAATAAATTTTATAATAAACTAAAATGTCATCAATAAAAACAACCATAAAAATATCCAAAATATTATGGAGAAAACTGTTCATATGTTCTATGAGTTTAAAAGGAGAAGTATTCAACCAAAAAAGAGTAACCATAAACTCATAATGACCATACA
Organism: Viscum album; assembly: GCA_963277665.1. NCBI lineage: Eukaryota > Viridiplantae > Streptophyta > Magnoliopsida > Santalales > Viscaceae > Viscum > Viscum album. Next base: position 1,830,592,260 of record OY728136.1, read on the forward strand.
TAGTATACAAAATCATCTTTAGAATGTTATTATTTTTCACCTTTAGTTGAGTGTACCTAGACCAGAGATCAACCATTGAAACATATTGATCTCTTGGATCTGATAAAACAATTCATTTATATTTGTAAATGGGTATCAATTATTAAAAATAATCTTATTAAATTCACTATAATGAATTAAGAACCTCGTGTAACAATCCTTATTTTTTAAAAACAAAACAAGATCACCCCAAAGTGAAGTTATAGTTTGAATAAAACCCTGATCAATCAAATATTGTAACTTCTTTTTAAATTCAGAAAATAATACTTCAGCCATTGGAAAAGGATGTTTTTAAGTTGGTTTAGCATCAGGAATTAAGTCATTAGTAAAATAAATCTATTAATCAGGTATAATACTTGGAAATTCATTAGGATATACATCTAGATATTCATTTACTATAGGAACATCACTCATCTGAAAATTTTTGTAGTTCTCAAAAAATGTGCAAGAATAATTTCATTTCTATATTTAATAAATTTATTATATCCTTGATAATTTATCAGGGGTATTATTTTAGTATTCATGGAAAATTGAAACTCATTCTAAAAAGACTTTTTGTACTCTATAATCTATTTTATCATGATAAAAATAAAGACAATCCAAACCTAGAATAACATGTAACTTTACTAGGGAAAAATAATAAGGATTGTTGGTAAATCCCTTCCATAGATGATAATGGTAAGATTCTTATAATTGTTTTATATAATAATACCACTACATGTTTTTATTAGATGATAAAATTCATTTATTATGTTGATATATTTAATAAATTAAAGAATATCATGAACATGAAGAATGTGTAGACCTTGAATCAGACAATACATAGGTATTATATGAATAAAAAAGTAATATACCAAACACCACATCACTGGATGATCCAAAATATTCCGAAGTGTTTGCAAAGGATTTATCTGTAACTTTCATATGTTTATCTTGATGAATTACATCCTTCATTCCTAAATTTAGAAAATTAATCACATAATGAACTATCTCAACATAATTAAAGAATTATACTTTCAATATTTCATTATTAGACTGGTAATTTTCTTTTTAGTGATGAGCCACATGTCCAAGCATTCGACATAAAAAAATTTCTAGTATAAGGAATGCATTAACCCCGATGATTTTTACCAATCTTATCATAGAATGTTTTAATTATATCTAATCATAATATTTATTCAATGGATGCCTCTCCATTATCATCTATTTTGATTCATTTTCTATTTATTATCATGTAATATGATATCATTTGAAAACTCTATTTCAACTTCTCAACACATCAAAAAAGATTCTCATAACTTGCTAGTTTAAGAAAATTGAATACTCTTTGATATCTAGGATTTATTCATGAGTAATAACAATTAATTTCACTATCAAAATCTAAATACAATCTGGCGTGTACCTTTCCCATTTCATGATGTTTATTTCATATGTGGATATATAATATTCCACCATATACCTGAAATATATGATTTCATTTTCCATTCTAAGTTGCACAACATTACGAATCTATATATCAAAGGAAATATACTAAAATTCATCCCATTTAATGGAAATAATGTCTAATATTTATATAATATTATTAACCATTGACCACCACTAACGAGATTCACCTTCAAAACAATATCTTGAGAGAGTTACCTTTTTATTTTGTAAACATATGTTGACATAAAATATGTTCTCATAGGAATTAAACCATAATTTACCTATCATAGGGTCAAATGACCCACTAAATGATGTGGGGTATTGTTTTATGAAATTTTCTACAGTGGATACATTTCCCTATGGTGAACATGTTTTCTCTATCACATGGATACCACCAATGTTCATAACATTTATCAATTTAGCCTTCACAATAAAAAAAACTACTCTAATTCAAATAATTATTGGTTCATGATTTGGAAATATATTATCCTCTTGGTTCCAACCTACATTAGCTCCCTCAATTTCTCTATAGAGAATAATTATGAAAATACATCGATTAGATGAACAAATGGTAATCTTGAAGAACTATATCTTTTTAATATAAAAATAATTTCGAATCTCTAAAGTTTATATTATCCACACCTCTAAATCTATTTATAGCTTCCCTCCAATACCATATTTATCGTCCCGAACAAGGACTATTACAGAATCCCGAGTTTTTAATCAGGAATTCATTTTCTTGCATTCTTGAAGACATTTTTATGCTTACATTTTTAGAGAATTATGTCTATAATTTTACATAATAGACCCATACATTAAAAATTGTACACCTTCACTTAGTATCCATTTTATTCACACTAAAATACTTCTAAATTGAATCATTTTTTCTTTCAATGAAAAATCTTCATGATTTTCATCTTGAATTCAGAATTGTTCCTTATAATTCTTAAAACCCTATGAAAAACATTTAAAAATGTGGGATGACCAACAAAAATTTTATCAAGGGACAAATACAAAGGAATAAATAATCCTTTTAGTCAATTTAAAAAACATGAAATCGTATAATAGAGTATGAATTTAATATTAAAAATTATTGATCTCAAATAATTGTTTACATGGAAATGAAACCATATTTAATGAACATTGTTTTCAAAAAAAATATTTTAAGAAATATTAAAATCAATGTAATAATCAATAGAGTTTATTTGAAAGCATGATAAACGATAAAATAATTTAATAAAAAACATACTTATTCCCCTTAAATGGAATAACTATTACAATATACAAAATATTTTTATCTTACCTTATAAAATCTAATTTTTTTTAGAAAAATTAATTTAAAAATATTGAAAATTTGTGTATAAGCCTTGTAATATCATCTTTATAGACCAATTATAAGAACCCTTACAAATGGAATAACCTACTGAATTAATTATAACATAATTCAATGGAGAACATAATCATTAACCATTGAATTATAGAGTTATATTGGGATCATCCATCATCCTAAAAAATTTCCACTGACCATGACAAACATGAAAAACATAAAATATAACTTTTCCATAATAAAATATTAAAAATATTCTGTTAAACCCACAATGAAAGAATTTTGGATATTTATATACCTATTTCTTTTAAAACGTTATTTCCAAAACTAAAATACCTAGAATAAATGGAATAAGGTTTATTTTATTTTAATAAAGCATTGAATCATCTAAATGAATAAAAATATCAAATATTGGTTGTGGTGGATGGAAAATCCTTTGATGCTGTATATGCTAAAAAAATTATTTTTATACTTTTCAAACTAAGTAAAAAATTATATATGAAATACACAAAGGGATTCATTTCAAATGACTTTATAATAAAGGAAAAAATAGAGGAAAAATAACCATTTTAATTCAATTATTTAATGTATTACACATCAATCAAATAATGTGAATGTGGTGGAAAATTATTAAAAGGAAATCCTCATAACATTTTAAAAATATATTTTAATATATAGTATTCCTTAGAACTGGTTTGACATGTCATGTGAATTCATTATCATATTGAATAATAAAATTATGTTAATTATTTACTTTCTCAATAACCTTTTCCGTGTTTATGATTACTTTTATTTCCTGAGGCCGCAAAATATAAGCGAGTGTGAAATTTGGTAATGTGGGGCGACCATAACCTCCTTTCAGAGTGGAGCAATAGATATAAAAAAGATAATAAATAAAAGAAGCATGATATATAAGATATCGTATAATAAAAAGATAATGAAAATATATTTCTAAAGTGTAAGAATCTGAACAATTTAAATAATAATAAAAACACCAAGGGCTAAGTCATTTGCAAAATGATGGCATAGACTGATGATGTATAGAAAGGGGAACCATGTTATACATAGAATTAGAGTATACAACATGATATTAAAATTAAAATATAAAAAAATATATATCCACTTGAATCATGAGTATGCCCTCTATCCTTTGATCCTATGCTCCATGCTTTAAGAAAAATAGATCAGGAATTTGTGATAATGTGTTTTCCCTTGTCCACACCTGCAGTCATGAAGTATACTCAGGCAATAAGGGAACCCTTAGTATGGTGTGAGATAAACCTAGTAGGCCACCACTAATAGTTTCTAGAAGAATCCTTTTTGTTAATATATAATAATAGCATGAATGTAAAATGATAAATAAACAATGAAGGAAAAGTAAATACTAGTCATCACAGGTTCTAGGACACATGGTTGACTCTTCCAGCTTTGAGATAGTCTTAAATGAGTCTAATTTGGTTACCATATATAAAGTAATATATATATATATATAATTTTTATACATGGATATAAACTCTATATTTTCAAACATCTAGATGAATATACATGAATACTAGGTGCTTGCTTGACTGAGGGCGTAACTGAAGCATTCATAACAAGTCTAATGAGCCAATGACTCCAACAATGGTACTAGACCTGAATCTCATATGAATTCCTGATGTAATGGTTCTAATAAATATGGTGTGTTAATTCAAAATTCCCAACAAATGATATATGGGAACATGGAACATCATTCCCATCACCTAAATAAAGTAACCGCTGTGAGACATCAGTCCCCACACCCAACGTAAGTGACCATGAAATGAAATGCTCAAAATAACCCATAACCATTGTTTACTAAAAATTATCCTTGGTCTAATAATAATAATAATGATGATGTATTACCTCTAAAATATTTATAATCATTTTACCTCATCCAACCATGGGTGTCACAATTTATATAATTCGTGTTTATAAAAATATAACAAGTGGATGGGCCTTGATACCCACTTCCATTTATATAAATAAAACCATTGAATTTACAAGGAATGGAAATTTCAATTTTAAAGTTAATCCTGACACTTAGATAGAGTTTTTTCATATAAAAAATTATGTAAAATAGGAGAAATCAATTTTTCACACCCAAAGGGGTGTCAATCAATGAGGTCGGCATACTCAAATAATTCAATATGGGTCGATGGGAGCAATTAAATAGGTTATAATTAATTAAATTTGCTAAACAAAATTTAAGGATATGTTTTGATATTTTTAGTGTGTGTAACATCATAAAATACTATAAACACACCTAAAACTTATGTTAAAATTTCTAGAATAGATAACATAGGCATTTAGCGTTCTCCATATCTTGTGCCGACTTTTGAGTTGAGCTGGAACTGGAAAATTTAGAAGAATAAACCAACACCCAGAAAATAGGGCATATGAACAAACATGAAAATAGCGCATGTGAAAGAAAGAAAAATGTCTAAAGAAGCCTAAGAATTGAAGAACTTACCAATAGTAATTCAATGAGACAATCGATTATTGATTCTTAGTCCAGATCGAGAAAAAATTGATAAACCTAGGTGGAGAGATTTTTGAGGAGCTCTCAACCTGAATTATGGGGGGTGTTCATAAAATTGGAGGATTAAGAACATATGGAGAGGGGATAAAAACATTTCATTGGAAAAAGTGTAATTTAACCATCATTTAAGGGGTCACATGGTTTTACCGCACTATTGGCCAAACCACGCACCATCCATGCTTAGCCAAATACCTAAGGGGACTCACATGGTTCATGGACACAATTTGAGAAACAATGTAAAAATATTACATTTTTTACACTACAAAAACTAATATTTTTTGGAATGGTATTGCATCATGGCTCATATCGTCATGGAACACAATGTGGCCTCTTACTATGCACTGAGTTTCCCACATGTTTTAGTCTCACAGTTAGAAACTAGTATAATATAATCATTCTTCTCATTCTATTTCTCCAATTTAGGGGCTCCAGGATATGAACATTTTGTTAACACTCCCAATACCTCCCACAAGCCTTAGGGAACATTTACTAAGATAGAAAAAACATAATAAACCAGATAAATAGTGATCCATACCTTTGTGATAAGTTATGTCATTACAACCTCCCCTCCATAAAGAAACTCATCCCTAAGTTGGAATTCTATATTTAAAGACAAATCATATGATACGATATTTGGAAACTAGTCTTGTACATTAGCCTCTGATTCCCAGGTTTGATCATGTACTTCCCCATGCTTCCATAACACCCATACAAGAGGATCTAACCTTACATGGAGAGACTTCGTGATATGATCCATGATGTGCATTGGGAACTCCTCAATGGAAGAATCCAAATCTAGCTCATCATCCTCCAGATAAAAAAAATATGATGAGTTAGGATAATATCGGAACAACTGAGACATGTGGAAAATGTCATGTAGATACTCGTATATCTGAGGATGTGATTCCATATAATACTTTGTTCCAACCTTCCATACAGCCTCAAAGGATCCAACTAATTGTGGAAATATCTTACCCTAATTCTGAATCTCTCAATGGATTAGCTTGGGAGAAACATGCAAGAAAACATGATCTCCGACCTCAAACTATAGAGGCTATTGATGATGGTTTCAATAAGACTACTACCATAACTGAGTTGTCAACAAGAAATTTCAGATCAGCTAAACATTCTATGAAGTCTCCAGAATGAGACAAGGCCCAAGAAGTGTTTCCTCCCCTTAATTTAACTTGCATTGAAGTGATAAACAAAAACTACCATATAAGACCTCATAAGGTGCCATTTAAGTTGTATGTTGAAAACTATTATTGCAATTGAACTCACCCAAGGGTATGTGGTTTTCCATAAAACCTCAAAAGTAATGGAAGTTTTTCTTATAGAGCGTTTTCTCTAACACCAGAATCGCACACTCAATATGAATATCGATTTGAGGGTGATATGAAGTTCTAAGAAACACATGTGTACCCAAGGCCTTCTGTAACCCTTGACAACACCACACCATGAAACAATCATTCTTATGAGATATGAATGAATGAGGAGATCCATGAAGACATATAACCTACATGATGAATAGCGTCCCAAGCCCATCTACTGAGAAGTTTTCCAAAATATATAAGAAATGTTTTATCTTCATCAACCGGTAAACCACAAACCAAATAGTGGAATATCCTCTAGGTGATCTACCCCACCCTATCATGATTCCCACGGTGACAACATCCCATTTCCTCTTGGGAATGTACAGCTGTTTTAAAAGTCCTTCTGGTCGCTGATATTCCTCCTTCACATGTTGATAGGTGGAACACCGAGTGACAAATCCAACTATTACCCATTTCATGCTTGACCACCAATACTAGAGACATAAGTATTAATACATCTTGTTGAAACCAGGATGTACTACCCAAACTAATGCATGGTATTCCTGCATCATCTCCTCTCAGATGTCTACTGGGACCTATCCACACCGTTTTATTCACAATATCTCATCCCCATCCATGGTTTAACCTGATGATGTATCCAAATATGAGATACATTATATAAGGACAAATCCCTTGATATCTAAATGTTTCATCATCTCCACACATTCTCAAATGGTTTAGGTCACTGCTAAGGCAGCCATGGTTTTCTATTCATGATCCTACAAAACATCAACAAGCATACTAGAATCAAGGTGATGTGTTTCCACTCATCACTGGAATCGTTAACCTTCAGACTCTGAGTCTTTTGTAATAGTTCATTTTCTATTGCGTTGCATTTTCTTAGCACATAGACAAGATTAAAATAGAAGGATTACATGAAATCAACCCATTTTTGCAACATGAGATTTATACCATGCTAAGAAAAAATATACTTAAATGATTTTGTTATTAGTAAAGACCAAAAAAATATCTCTAATAAAATATTGTATATAATAGATTAATGTATGAATAACAGCCTCTAGTTTGAGTTCATGTCTCTTGTAATTTAGATCGTGAGGAAAAAAATGATTATACATGTATACAAAAATTCACTTTTCTAACATCAGAATTGATCCCATTCCAATAACCAATGTGTAATAATGGACTATATATATTATTCCAAAATCTAGATGAATCAGTATTAGTGTTAAAGTAATAATTTCATTAAATTATATAATTACATTCTCACAGACTAATAAATAGATGAATTTTAGACCATTTTTTTCAATACGATCAGAGTCACTTCTAGGTATGATAATTACTAGATTACGCAACTTTAATACCTAGATAGCCCCATGAAACATGGTATATAATATAATTTCTTGAAATTATCCCAAGAAACTACAACTCTCACCTAATTTGGATCTAATAATACTCGTACCTTTGATATGATATATCCAAAGAAGTGCATTTTATCAATCCAAAAGTGAAATTTGGTGATATTTGAAAAAATATGGATCACTCTGTATATTCATAACAATATCAACATGTTTGGCATGATTGTGTTGAGAATGATAAAAAACCAAGATATCATCCACATATACTACCATGAATGAATATAGATATTCTGGGAAAACATAATTCATTAGAGCCATAAAAATAGGTGGAATGTTGGTGAGATTGAATGAAATTATCAGGTACTTATAAAGACCATATGTGTTTCAAAAATTTATATAAGGAGAGTCTAAAGGCTTGAATAGTATCTGATGATAGTCCAACCTCAAATCATTGTTTGAGGAAACCCTCTCTCCATATAGTTGTTCAAATAGGTCTTATATTCAAGAAATGGATACCAATTCTTAACTGTGAAATGTTTTGGCCATCTGTAATTTATGAAAATCCTAAGGATGTTGACCTACTTGGAATAATGAATGTTTTAATGCCATGGATATGTACTTTTCTGAATAAAACAATTACTTTCAAGGTCCCCCAATTTATTCTTGTGTATAAGGAGATCTGGAGGTTCCATCCTATAAGGAGGAATAGGCACTGGGAATGCTTCTAACACTATCTCAATAGTGAATTACACCTCTCCCATAGTTGTAGCTTATAAAATTTGTTAAAAAAGATGTCCCTAAAATGGTTCACCACAGGAGGTAAATTAATTGGTTTCACCCCTTATAATCCAATAAAAGGATAATGATTTGGAGTATCAGTTTTCCCTAAACCTAATGATCAGGTCTTGCTCAAGTCACATGGACATACCATCCACCCTCATGAACATGTATACTACCCTCTTGTGAAATAAAAATCACCCTTCAGTGAAAATAATCGATATGGGCTCAATTGGGAACTAATCGGTCAATCCCAAGAATTACATAAATCCATGTCACGTTGAGGAAGAAACAATTCCATTCAATGAAATAACTTCTTATCCCAAGGGGAAGACCCTTACACTATAAAATACTCTCGGACTAGATACCCAACAAGGTATCAAGTTTCATCACACGATTTATGTTCTCTATCTTGAGGCCCAACCTTTGCATAATTACCATTTATTTAAATGAGCATGGTGTGCCTATGAAAAATAAAGAAGTCACCAAAGTAGAAGTTATTGGAATAATACCTTGAACAACAGAAGACCCATCACTCTGTTCCTCTAGCATTGGTTGCACTACATGTTACTATCCCACAATTTGGTCTTGAGACACAACCTGACTTCCATGAGTAGGTCCACTCTACTCATGATATGAATCCTGATTCTTATTCACTTTTCCTTTACCACAACATAATATTGAGTTGTATGTGGTGTTATATATGCCTTCTCGACGAGATAATATTTCCCCCACTCTAGAACTTGTAGTAGGTGTAGACCCCCTCCCACTAGGCATTTGTTTTGAAGTCTTACAGAAATGCCGAATATTTATAATCCCTCCATAGCCTTTTCACTCAACTTGATGTTGTATACACCAGGGTTTCTTGTGTCCCAATTTCCTGTATTACAGATATATGATGAAGTTATCAGTATGAGGTATCTGACCACTTCAACCACTATAAGAAACCATAAAGAAAATCATCCATCCTCTAGAAAAACTACTACCAGTTCTAGATCCTGACAAACCATACTTGTACTATTAGATCCCCTCAAATTCCACATAGTAATGAGGTCATAGTTGATGTTCTTAGAAATATTGGTCAACTATAGAGCATTAACACATGATCATATGGTGTATACTATCCCATCCTCAAATCACCTCATAGTTATAAGCTCATCACCATCTAAAGTCATTGTGAACCAATGGAACTCGTTAAAATGAGACGAATACTCCATGACAAACATGAAATCATGTTGCAGGTCTGTGAACTCACTATCTCATCCCTCATAGACTATAAAAATAATAAATTGTAAAATATCATATATAAATCCATACATATTATATCCTCATTTCATTCTACCTAGTTAATGAAATAACACCATTGTTTAGAAAAACTAGGTAGCATATATGTAGCAAGATTGACCCTCTGATCTAGAGACAACATCAGATGATCGAATATACAATTTATTCCCTCTAGAAAAGACATAGAATCTTGTGGCATGTTATCCCATAAATAAAGTTATAGGATGATTCTATTGGAATTCAAATGTCAACTCTTCTATAGTTGAGGCAGGTCAAGTAACACCTTTCATAGATTTCCCCATAAAGAGAAAAACTTGTCGAAACTGGGTGCTAGTTCCCATGTTAGGAATAATAGTTGGATCTGTAAGTTGTACAATAGGATGTATCACTAGAATATAATGTCCTACTACCTCTAGATCAAGGTTTCCACAACCATCCTAGCACACAACTTGAGGATTTCGTGGTGCCGTGATTCTAAAATTCTTAACACACACCCAAAAAAAATTATAGTTGAATATTGCTGATACATAATTAGATAGTTGTATATCCTACCTATTAAAATGACCACACCTCTCTTCCTTCTCTAAAATCCAGGTCTATGTGATAAAGTAAAACCATATCATTCTATAAGAGTCATAAAATTTGACACCAAATACCCACTAGGCATGGTTTGGGTCTAGGTAACATGTCACACATCCGAGGTTCTAATATATGTAGTTTCATTTTAATAGTATAGAATAAATCACAATTAACTTTATAATTGGAATCCCTATTTATTTCTAACCAACTCATTTAAAATTTTAATTTCATTTATGTTCATACTCTTATATTTATATATATGACAAGGTCTAGTAAGATTCATCCACATTAATAATTTCTAGAATTTATACTTATATTAATTTCAATTGGAACCTCATATAACAAAACCCTAGACCGTAGATCCAATATCAAGATGTAATAGGTTATATCTGATGATTTGATTAAATTAATTACCATTATAATTTTGTAAAATTACTTTTTTCATAAATTTCAATTGTCATTTCTATAATCAAATCGACTAATTTTTTGGGACTATAGAACCCATAGTTCTAGAAACTGAAACACACTATAATTGGCCAATTAAGGTTTCATCATCAATCCATATGGGAAAAAACCATTTAGATTGATGTAAACACTTAAATTGATCCAATTATCCTATTCCTTTTGGAAACATTATCCCATTTTGAATACATAACATGGTACCAAAATATATTAATAAGGCAATTCATGAAACAAATTAAACATGGAGTGGAAAAATTATTGGAATATAAGTCCTATTGTTCTAATGAACCCATCATGGGTACTTTCCTGGAATATCATATGAATGTGTGGCATTATTCTGATCACTCAAGATGCTGGGGTGAGCCATCAGGCTCAACACCCAATAAAAATTAATATGGGACATCGTGTCAATCACTCGAATATTGTTAATGGTGTGAGACATAATACCCAACAGTCAATGTAAGAGAGTGTGAAATGATATTCTCAACAAAACGCTTAATTTTTTTCATAAACCATTATCCTTAGTCTAATAATTATAATCATGAAGAATTTATGATAAAATATTTATAATCATTTTATCCAATCCAACCATGGATGTCACAATTCATATAATTAATATTTTTATGTATATAGCACATTTCATGTATACTCCACCCATGTCAGTTCATTTAATTTTATCCATTCAATTTTCTAGGCAAGGTGATTCTGAATTTAGGGTTTATAAAATCACTTAGACATTGTTTTTTCCTTCAAATATTTATATAAAATAAGGAAATTTAATTGATCACACCCAAGGGGGTGTAAATAAATAATCTCATCATCCTCTAACAATTTAATAGGGGTCTATGGGACCAATTAAACATGGCATAATAAATTAAAGTGGTTAAACAAAATTTAAGGAAATGTTTTAAAACATAATCCATGTGGTACATCAACAAATACAATTAAAACATCTAAAATTTTAAGGAATATAATTAGATCACATATCTTAGGTTCCTAGTGCTCTCCTCATTTATTGTCGACCATAGAATCAAGTTAGAATAAGACAAATTAGAAGAAAAACCCAAAAAACTGAAAATAGGTCATATGTGCTCATACCAAAATAATGTAAGATATAGACATTATAATGTTGAATGGAACTAAATTATTGAATAAATTTCTAGGGGGAATCAAATGAGATGACTGACTCTGGATTTTTAGTCTAGATGGAGAATAAATTGACGAACCTAGTTATAGGGCTTGAGGATGTGCTATCAATGTAATAGATGAAGGGTATTATTTTGCTATAGGAGGAAGAAAAGTAGGTGATGGTTTAAAATATTTTAATGGAAAAGAGTAATTTACCCCATATTTACGTTGCCACAAAGTTTTTCAACACAATTTTTCAAATCGTGTGTCTACCATTCTTAGCCTATATCCTATGGAGGGGACCCACATAGTTTGGGAAACCATGCATTTTGACTATAAAAAATTACAGTGTTTTACCATGGTTATGCAGCTTTGATCACATGGTTAGGGTAAACAATACAGTCTCCAACTATTCATTGAGTGTCCTACATAGTTTGGTCACATGGTTAGCCATAACCATGTACTGACCATGCGACACATACTGTTCCTCAAATTCCTAGGGATTTGGGCTCTGAACAAGCCCTTGACTCTCCTGAGGCCTCCTTTAAGACTTATGTCACATTTACAGATATAAAACTCCTAAATTAAACTAGATAAATAATGATATAAACCTTTATGAAAAGTTGGGTCGTAAAAAATCACATTAAAAAAATTCTAATTTATAATTTCAAATATATTTTATTTAAAAATTAATTTTATAAAATTAATAAATTAAAGTTATAAATAAAACCTATAATACAAGTAAAAAAATTTGTATGAATAAAACTTCTTCCTTTTCAATGAAAAATTACAAAATATTCTTATAGTTCATATAAACTATTAAAATCTAAATCATGAATATTAATAAGGAATGAAATTGTTCAATTATAAACATTACCTTGTGAGAGGACCACCTTGAGATATACTCAAGACATAGAGGGGGTGAATTATTATTGGTAACTTTTTGAACAATTATAAATATTTATCCCATACATCCAAGTCCTTTTAGGATATCGATTCTCATATTATATTTAATTTATCATATGAAAATTTATAAAATAAATTAATATATAGAATACTATATTTTTATAATGTTCACTGATCAATAATAGTAACCAGTCCTTGTCACGTATAATAAGGAACAACACATAGATTCTACATTATAAGGAGAAACCTTATATAGTGGGTTGGCTAAAAAATAATCCTTATCCTAAATGTGGGTCGCTATACTTTAAGAGGGTGATGGAAATAATCATGATTCCCTGAAATTTTTATAACCTTGTCCAAATTATAGCTCCTCAGTGGTTATTTATATTTTATGTCTAGATAGTATTCATCTTATTTTTAATGTACTTCAAATCCCAAGAAATTATTCCACCTATTTAGACTTCTGTTAGATTCCACCATGATTATTTTTTATTCACTTCCTTTTTATACAATTGTTACTTGAAAAAAATAAATCATCCTTCATACTTCTTTTTCCCTCACCATGAACCTCTATATCAAGTCCCTTATCTGATCCTATAAATTTGATCCATTCTATTTGATGATGTTAATCAGGTGATGGTTTACCTAGTAATAGTTCATTTGATCTCTTATTCTTCATTCTATTCATCTGATCTCTAAGAGACATTAAAACTCTATTTGGTATCTATTTGATACAATATTCTTCTTCTTGATCATTGTGTACCTATTCATCTAGTGATTCTACTCTATCTGACACCATTTTATCAATCTATTACATGTATGTCTGTTCAATTATTCTACCCTTAGTCTGATGCATTATTGCTCGGTCTTGTGATTCCACTCCATCTAATAACCCATTGCTTCAACTGATACCTATTTTCTTAAAACAACATCCCAAATAATAATTTCACTCATGATATGTAACTGAATCTATATTATAGTGATTAAGTTATTTTTCATAACATACAACAATTATTATTAAACTTTCATAATGCATTAAAACCCTTTTATATAGGCAGAAGTTCACAGAATTTTTATGTTTTTGAGCATACATCAAATTAAATCTTCCGCTTTAAAACTTTAGAATCCATATTATAGATTTAAATATTTCACCACATCCAAAATCCATAAAATATTATAGTCAAACTATATTTATAGGAAAATTCCAGAGATATCAACATAAACATTATCCTTATATCTTTATGGAATCTCACCTAAATCCTCATCATCCCTTCATGATTATTGAAATTTTTCTGGTCTAGCTAAGCATCACTATATTTAATAACTTAAAAAAAACATAATAACGTTATTAAAAAATTTAGTCTAATATAACTTTAATACATGCTCTTTGGTGAAAATTCATTTGGTGTTTCTTCATCACATTATTATAACATCTAATAATCTATCAAAATCCTCTTCCTTTTACTTATGTAATACTTCAAAAAACATTTATTTTTTCCTTGGCTTAGAAACTTTTGTATGAGGAACTTAATTTTAGACTATTTTTACACTTATCCTATAATCACTCATTCACTAGACCCATAACCCATATTCTTCAATCGAAATCATATTTATTATGCAACTACTTAGAAACATTAGTCTTCTGAATTTCACAAAAATTCATGATGACTTCATATAGAAACTACTTTTTAATCCAATTGATCAATAGTCTTGTAAAAATCTAACTGATGATCTATAACGTATTTCCTCAAACAATTGTTGGGAAATTTGGTTTTTTAAAATTTAGAAACATTTATCTGCTACACATTCTTCTTTAATTATCCAAATCTTCTTCACATCATTTTCTTCACACAAGTCCATCCATTGGACTTCGTACCCCATAAAATAGTTTTTTGATAGATGATGTCTATTTTTTAACTAAAAAGATCATGTGATATACTTCATGATTCATTTTTTAGATATAACCTCATAACCTCTTGATTTATTCATTTTATGTGACATATTTACTTCACATCACAATATTTTTACAAATCCATTTGATGGACTTCGTAAAACAATTCCTTAAAGTTGATTTAGAACATTAAGATGTTTAGGAACAATTGTTCCACTGAGTTCCACCAGAACATAATATTTTTATAACATGTGAATTATCAAATAACTCAACAATGTCCCTTTGGACATAAGTTAATTAAAATAACATTCTGAGAATTTTATCTTCTCCAAAAATTCCACTTAAATCATAACCACAAGGTATTGAGATTTTTAAATACTAAAATACACATCACTTAGAAATTTTTGACATTATTTATTCGATCATTATATTTTCAATGTAACAATGAATTTAATTGATAAAATATTTATTTATAAATTTTTTTGACGGAATCTGCTCATTCACATCAATTAGATGTCATGGTAAAATTTAGTTTGGGGATCTTAAAAAATTTCCTATTTCAAATTGGACTCTACATTTTTTCTGTTAGATAGAATACATTTGATGACATTGGAAAGTTTCTTCTACTGAAGTCTATAATGAAGTCTTCATAAAATTACATTCATTGGAAAATCCCTATGATAATATAATTCAAAAACCTTCATATGATGGTTCAACTTGAGAAACATAATCAGATCATAATTGTTATCTCTGTATGTTTTTATTCTAAAATATCATAAGGAAACACCTTAGGAAACTTCATAAACATCATAATTTTGATAACAAACATTATCATCTAATCATGAAGTATATGTTTGTAATATTAGTATCTTCTCGTCAATCATTACAAGTAATCTCAAAATTTTCAAAGACTATTAACCTTTCTAATAATGAATAATATTTATATCCACTAAGGAAAAACACCATTTTCATATTTTGTAAAAAATTTAAACTTGAGAACTTCAAATCTAATTCATTAATTCATCTAAGTTAAATAAACTATATTACAAGGCTTGGATACTTTAGCCAATCATTCCTGCGACTTCTTTTTTATAACATCTTCAATATATTTACATGAATGAAATAATTATATTTTATTTAAAAATATTTAAAACCATTAAAAAATATAAAACTCACATAAAAAGTGGAATATTCATTATCCCATTGTATTTGTTATAAATGCATTCAATCTTACATCCAAATTAATATGTCAATATGTGAATATGTATCTCCATTTATTCTCAAACATTGAAACAATTCACATGTTGATGTCTCATGTTCTCCCCATAAGAGCACACTTCACATTCAATTCCTTGTTTGGAAAGATAAAATAAAAACACAAAGTTTATGTAAATAAAGTGGCTACTTTTTATTTTTTTATGTCAAAAAAAGGATGATAATTTTTTCTCAACAAATATCCTCCTTTTTCTGCCCTCATTTCACATGCACATAGGAACTTCAATTTTGTTTTATATTGTTACAACATGAATATTTCCAAATTTTCTTATAATTTTTGTAGAGAACATTTATTTTTAACAACCTTTACGTGTGATGAATTATTAATACTATTAACTATTGTTTTATTGTTCTATTAAAATAGTTAAACAACCATTTTTACTATGAACCACTTTCTTTAATATATCACACAGAAATTAGATAACAAGAGTTTTCTTTTTTTGTTAAACCTATTATGTACTTCATTTTCAACATGTGGAATTTTTTATTTTCATTTTCCAATAGCCCTTTCTTGTGATGCTTCCATTTTAATCACACTTTCGAAGTATTCTTTCTAAATAACTATCATATAATTATAATCATTGGCATAAATTTGGATTTTCCACATGGATTCTTTTAAATGTCATCCCTATTTATAGTTCTTTTATATGATGTAATTCTATTCACCTTCTTCAATTTAGAGTCCATGGTGTACTCACATTTCCTTCATTAAATCTTATTAAGAGAATTTTTTTTTCCAATTCACCAGTTTAATTCTAATGGATGATTATATTTGCTTAACCAAATCAAATGGTATTAATTTCTTTACACCATTATATAGAGTAAAGATGAGACTGTACCATTCTTATATAAAACATCATTTCGAAAATCAAAGTTATTTTCAAAAATTACATGTATGTTGGATGTATGTATATTTTTCATACACTATAGACATTTATTCTTCAATTTTGGATTACTATCCCTAGGAATGGGCCTCATTTTTACCTTGTCATTTTAAGGATTGTAACAAAAATATAATGAACAATTCTCTAATATGTTTTAACACCAACATTGACCCAGAAACAATGACTTTGTTATTTATTTTACATGTTTCTTTGGATATTATTTAGAACTCACTAGGCTCTTTGTGGGGAACCAGATTCAATGGACTTTCTTATATCATCTATAGTCATTGTGGTAGGATTATTATAACCATTCATCATACAAAAATTTACAATTTTTTTCATCCATCAAACACTTTTCATGAAAATATATTTATAAAAATTATTATAGGATGGTATTGATAGTTCCTAATTCTTCACAGTTTCATGAGATAGATCATTAAACAAAGTTAGGATATTCATATAACATGTTAGATGTCTTTTAATATTAAAATACTACATTGTGAATTGAGTCGAAACACCAAAATTTACCTTCGTTTTTTAAAGCCTCAATAATTTTCATCTAATTATTGAAGAATTTAACATCCAATTAAAGTCATTTCATATTGTGGGTGATTTTATGTACTTAAATTATAATCACATTCCCTTTAAAAAATTTCGTCAATATATTATCTTGCAATTCATACAGTTTGACTTTATTTTATATGAAAGATTTAATTTTCTTTATATTTATGGATTTTACAACCTTTTGAAAATCCTTGATATCAATTATATTTTTCAATTTTTCTTCACGTGGATAGATATTTTCTTCTCGAGTCTTCTTAACTCCATATTTTTATTAAACTTCTTTGATCCATTTTTATTGAAATATTGAGGAACTTCTTTCATGTTCTATATTTCCTTCTTCAAAGGCTCCAACCTATTTGGAGATATTTATATATTCTAAAACCGTTTCTTGTAAATATTTTCCATATTACCTGATCCATCTTCCGGCTAGTGATATCTTCATGTACACATTGAAATACTTTGAAAATAAGATATTTATTTTATTTGGGAATTAAATTTATATTATATTTTAATATACTAATAGATATATCTTGATAAGTTTTAGATAAATCTTCATTGTAACTTATTCTAGAATATTATTCTACATGAAAATTCATACATAAATTTTCATATACCTCATAATCACTTAACATTATTAATTCACTAAAGGATTGAAATTTTTCCTCATCCTTAGTAGAAACTTGATCCAAATTACCTTCAATTTCCAATGTATATTTTTAATCATTGTTATAATGGAGTATATAAACTAATACATACTATTATTTGGGTTTGAGGAAAAACTTCTTCATTGTTATTTTAACTTTCTTTAACCTGTTCATCATGGTCTTTGCAGAAAGGGAATTCTTCTTAGAGATAACTGAATCTTCCCCAAAAATAAACTTCATTGTCAATAAAAGAAATAAAATAATATATTTAAAATAGAATAAATTAAATATAGATAATCCAATAGATGTGAACCAATTATCTAATACAGATTGAGGGAACCACTTTGGGATATAGTCATGACTAGGGTGTGAATCTGTATTTGGATCACTTTTACCAATTATTAATTTTTATCAGTTTATCTCGTATACCTATTGGTATATTGATTCTCATATTATATTATCCATATCATATATAAGTATATGTATAATGATAAAATATGTAACCTAATATTTTTACAAGGTTCACTATTCAATAAGAGTTTCTCTTCCTTATTGCATATGTTTATGAACTGGACAAAAAATTCTACATTATAATAAGATTATTATTTTAGTGTATTGGATAGAATAATGTAATTTTCCTATGTGTGGGTCCCCACATACACTTTATGTGTATGTGTGTGTGTGTCTGGGGGGGGGGGTAATCCTGAATCCCTATACTTGCAATAACAATATTCAACTTGAAAATTCATACTAGTTCTTTATGAATCCAATGTAAATAATTTTAACCTTCTTTCTAAGGTAATTTGTAAAACTAATAAATCCTTCCATATGTTGAGATATCTATTGGATGTCACTGTGCTTATTTTATTCTTCAATTACTTCTTCTTCACATGTTACTTAGACAACAATGGTTAAGTAACATTCCTATTTCGTCATCTACTATCTGAAACTTGTCTGCATGATTCTCTATCCAATCCTATATATATGGTCTTACTATATTATTATTTTGTTCTAGTGATTGTGGGACCAGTGACAATTCATTTAATATCTTCTTCATCATCCTATTCATCTAATCTATAATTGATAATATTTTTTTAGTAATCTAGTTTATCCCTTATTCTTCTTCTTCTTGATCATTTGATACTTCTTCATTCGATGATTATTCTCCATATGATACCTTCTTTCTAGTCCAATACCCATATGTATGATAAATTCATTTTCCCATTGGCCAATGGACTGTTGATCTATCTAATGAATTTACTTCATCTGGTACCCCCTACTTAATTTTGAAAAACTTCTCTCAAAACATCATCCCAAATTATAATTTATCTCATGCTTAATGACTAAAACTTTATTATGATGCTTCAATTATACATAATAACACACACACATGAATCATAACCCTATGTATTTCATCATCACCCCTTTATAAAGTCAATGTTTCTTTGAATTTTCAAGGTTGGGTGAAGACTTCAAATTCAATCTTCCCACTTACTCTTTGTAAATCACAATCATAGCTTTCAGCATTTGATCACATTCAAAATTCATAAAACTTGATAGTCAAAAAATATTCATAATAAATTTTTTTAAACCTCTGTGCCAATGTTCATATTTTATTCTCTTGAAATATTGGATATAATCACAATAATCCCGCCATTATTATTAAAATAGTGACCATCTATCTCAGTATCTTCATAATTAATAGCTTAAAAATACATTATAATTTTCTTCGAAACATTTGTTCAGTAAAAATTCATAATATTTATTATTTTTTATAAAAATTAATTCTATGTTCCTACATTACATTATAAAAAAATATTGAAATCTTTTGAAACAATATTCATCTATCCAATTTGATAATTTATAAACAGTGGATCATTTCCTTGGCCTGGAAACCTTTGATCGATGAACATCATTCAAGATTATTTTTCCAATGATCCTATAATAATTTATTTGGAGAACATAAAATATTTCTTCTTTGATTGAAATCATATAAACAGTTCCACTACTTGGAAAATTTAGTTTCATAAGCTTTAATCAAATATATCTATCTGATGACTTGAAATGAAAAATTCATTCCAATCTAACTAATCAGAAGACTCATAATCCTATTACCAGTGACCTCCTCAATTTTCAACTAACTTTTTTAGGAAAACAATTTACAATCATTTGAAAACCATTATCGGCTAAACATTCTTCATTCATTAACTTTAGATTTTTTACACTATGTTATTCACATAAGACCATCTATTAGAATGTTTACAAAATAAAATACTCTTCTGACTAATGAAGTCAATTGGAAAAATCACCACGTTCTTTGACTATAATTCATACTTCATTTCATTAGGTAAAACCTTTTCAACACTTTATTTATCAATTATTAGTATCTTCTTTATATCAAATGAAAATATTTGTATAATTCCATATGATAGGATTCATACAAATCTTCATCCAACTTTAATCCACAATTATGTTTCGGACCCATAATTCCACTTAGTTTCACCACAACTTAATATCTTCATAACATAACCATTTCACAATTGCTCCTTAATATCCATTTTTACTTATGATTATTGTGATATCTTTAAGATAATTTTCAATTGTTCAAAACATCATCTTGGGTAACATCCACAAGAAACTTTTATTTTTGAACTATTATTAACACTTCAATTAGAATCATTCAATATTTTCTATTCAATCATTATATATCCAATGTAACTATGAATGTAGTCGGTCATAAATTTATCCCCTCATTTAATTTGTTTTACATAGTTGATTAACATCAGTCGAATGTCACTATGTTCATTCTTTCTGCGGTGTATCAAACATTCCTATTTCCAATTTAACATTACACAATTATTCATCCAATGGACAATGACAGTTAATTCTGAAAGTTTCATCCACTAGAATATGTAATTAATACTTCATAAAAGCCCATAAATTGGACATGTCACCAATAACATTATTTGGAAACCTACATATGATGGTTATACTAAGGAACCTTTGTCCAATCACCACTGATATCTCCTTATATTTGTATTTGAAGACTTATTAAAAAAACTACGCTATAAAAATTCAAAAAACATCATAATGTTGATAACTTACATGATTATCTAATCATAAATAATATTTTTGTTATGTTAGGATCAGCTCTTCAATCATTATATGTAAACTCATCGTATTAAAATAACTTTCACCTTTCATATAATGAATATTACTAATATTCACTAAGGAATGATCTCTGTCAATATTTCTCTTAAGATAAAAATTTCGATGAACTTCCTTTATTATTCGTATATTCATCTATTCCTGTATGATACATAATATTTATTACTAGACCTGGATACTTTAGCAAAAAATCCCAACACCATATTATTTATAATTTATTAAACACATATACATCAATAAAATATTTATATTTTATTGAAAACCATTGAAAAAAATATAACTCACACGCAAAGTTGTCCCTTCATCTGGGTTTTAAAAAAGGGATCATAGGGTCACACTTTGTATTTGGCTGAATGAGGATTAAAATTTAATCAAAGGATACTAAAAAATATTTTATAGTTTATACAAATGTGGCTTTGGATGATTATTCACAAGGTATTTAAATTTATGTCAAATTATGAAAATTTAAAGATATATTTAAAAATGATTTTTGGGATATATCCAAAAGTATTTTTAGATATCACATCAAGTGTTATTTAATAATATATATTAAAATATAAAATTCCACAAAATCTATGAGTTATTAGTGAAAGTTGTAGAGTAAAAGAGATATACCCTTAAAAATTCACTCACATAATGTGTTTTTTCTTGTACAATGATGTATGATACAGCTATATCATATGGTATGATATGTATAAACCAAATTTTTTACCTATGTAATGGTTTTGGAAAATCATTGGCCATTAGATAACGATATCAGAACTATTTCCTTTTCATGGAAACCAAATGATAAATATTAAAGTTTGGATCATATTCATAGATGGGTATAATTTATAATTCAGGGGAGAAACAATATTTCATTTATGTGAAAATTCACTCCTTAAATATCATCATGGGTGAAAAAGGATATTACTATAAGCCATTTACACATTAATTATAATGTAATGAGTAAATAAATCACACTGAAAGAGAATATCAAGGGATTTATAAAAAGGAAGATGATATAATATGTTTTGGGTAGTGAAATCCAAGTTTTTTTATATTTTCTTTCTCTATTTAATCTCTCACTATTTTCCTCCCTTTTCTATCACAAGACACTAGTATACCATGGGTGTTATGAAGGATATCACATATGAACTGGTTAATTTATCCCTACAATTGGATATATTTTTGAAGAGGGAGTAATTTATCTATATCTAAGTGATATTCAAAAAACATGTTTATTTGAGGCAGTGCTATTGAAATATGTTGGTGTAAGGTACACAAAGTAGTTTATTTTATTTATTGTTTGGTTTTTGATTCAATAATGTTATGTTTTGGAAATAAAATTTTCATGATGCTTCCACTACATTTATTAAAAGTTAATCAACACATAGAAACCAAAATGTTTATCATATTACTATCTAATGTTCTATAAATAAATAAATTATTTATTCACATAAATTAGGAATAAAATTAATTTAGATTTATGTAAATATATTTTTCTTCAATTTTTTGTGTGTAACACAAATTGTCGGTTGTGTAAAATATTTATCATTAATATGGTTTGAAAATATTAACTTGGTAAATGGAAAATAGATTCCAATACTAAATCATTATAATCATGTTTACAATTAATAATAAAAAATGATATAATAACAATAACATTAGATTAAATATTTATTTGTTAAAAAATGTAAATGATTTTTATTAAATTGGAGATAAAATCCCTCAAATAGTACATGTGAGTTTTTTATAATGTAAACACATTTTAAGGCCTTAATTATTCAAATGGGTATTTTATACCAATGTGTGGTTCCCATGTATTTTCATTTCTAAGGCATAGTGGAAATGGGTAACACTAAGAGTTATATTTCTAAATATCATTATGAGCATTTGTTTATGCTTAGTTATGAGAACTTATGAGATAATACACCATATGAATAAATTAATGTTTCTCATAGTGATGGATTTGGATAAATAGTGGTCTAGTAAACCATTGAAGAGTTATATGTGATATAATAAGCATGTTAGAATACCTAAATAACTATGTGATGATATGAAAAATAAATAAAACTCATTACTTATTAAAATATGGATCTAGGAATAATAAAGGTAATGATGTATTGGGTCATAAAATTAGTGGGTTTATATTCATTAAAAATATATTATTAATGTATATAAAACATGATACTCACACACATATATGTATTTATTATATATTACTAAATTAATCATTATTATCATTTAAATATCTCAAATAGGTATGGATAAAAAATAAATTCTAGATTGGTATCCAAGGTTTATAAGTGTCCTAGAGGATAATAATTCTATGAAAATAGGTGTGGCTATAAAAACTAATCTATAAAATTTTGAGTCATGTGTATTGGATATTGGGTGTTCTTCGAGAATTTGTGCTAATAAACAGAAGATCAGAAATTGAAGAGATTTTATGAAATGTTAAGTAAATATATGCATTGGAAATAGGAAAAGTTTTGATTCATTTGTGTTTAATGATTATGATCTAAATCTATATGTTATATTATTCCTAGAAATATAAAATCTTTATCAGGTTCCTTCCATAAATATAAATTTGATTTATGTATCTTATTTGGACAGGAATGGAATTTGATACATTATTACAAACATGAGTTGTTCTATATACACTAATTAGATATTTTATTGAATTTATAATATGGTGATTGGTTTATAAATTATAGTCATAGATAATAAAATATATAATATTTAACATCATAAGGATAGAGTTCTTCTAACACCAGTTATCTTGGACATTTGAACCTTGGGAATATAAATATTAATCCAATTCAAATAATCTATAGAGATAAATTACTTGAATCATTTTATTATCAGTCATTTGATATGTGTAAGTATTTTTTATTTAGAAAAATAAATAAAAAAACATTTAATGGAAAATGTGATATGGAAAATGCAATATTGGATCAAGTATAAAGTGATTAATTTTTGTTAATGAGTATTTAATAAAGTGGTGGGTATAGGTATTTATAAACATTACTTATCATTTTAGTAAATATGGTTATGTTCATCAAATGAGACAGATGTTTGAAACTTCAAAAAAATTTAATGTGTTACATAATGATGTTTTAAATCAACTAGAAAAAATATTAATATTCTATAATCTTATTTGGGGTTGTTAATACTTGAGATAATAATTTTCTGATGTTCTAAAATGTTATGGAATTATTACATAGATTACCCATCCTGGAACACCATAATGAAATAACATGTATGTAAGGATTGATTAAACATTTTTAGTAATGATTTTATTGAGTATGAGTTACTTTGAAATTATTATATCTTTCTCGATATAAGATCTTGATTTTTTTTGTATTATTACTTAATCACATTCTATATAAAGTAGTCACAAATTTCTTTTATGGGATATGGATTAGGTAATGTACAATTGTGTATTTTATAATGATTCCGGGTTTTGTGGAATATGTATAATTTTTTTATTTTGATAGAATTGAATTTAAATATGATAAATATTTTTTTATCCCATGGGAATTAAGGTATATTATTTCTATAATCCTACTAATCAATATGTGTTTGTGGCCTTGTTTGTGACATTCCATGAGAAGGAATACAAAAATTTAGGGTTCAGTGGGATTAAATATAAACATATAGAATTTTAGTGAGACATCCTAGGTAGTTCTAATTATAAATTAATTCAATATATTTGTAATATTCATGATTAGATTTTATGGATTCATATTCACTATAAAGATTTTAAAAAATGATTAAGTCAAAAAAGAAATAGATTTTTATAACAAAATTGTTTTCATGAATTATAATGTATTATTTAAAAGTTAAATTTATAAATATAACGAATTAAATTTTATGAAATTGAATTATTTTTTTATATCATCATATAAAATGTATTTTTTTGTTAAATGTTCATATTTTTCTGGAATGATCAATTTTTGTGTAAATAGTGAAACAATACTAATTTTTATAAAAAAGGAATTTATTTTCATGTATTTAAAATTTCCTATTATTTTTTGGGTTTTAATTAAATTAAAATTAATATATTTTTATTAAACATAATATAATTAATGGAATAATAATCATAATCATACTTTATACTTTATAAAATTATATTTATGTTTAAAATGATTATTTTTCTAAAAAAAACTCATTTAGTTTAATGAACTTATATTAAAAATAATTTCTAATAATATTAGAAATTTAATTTTTAAAAATGGATTTCATATTTTCAATTTTTGATATAAAATATATTAATTTTTTTGATTTAATGTTTTCTTATAATGAATATGTATGACGATAAAAATCGGTCACCACCGTAAAGGGTAAAATATATAAAATATTGTTAAAACTAAATGATAAGTTCATAAAATATCATGTTAAATATTATTTTATGGTATTATTTATACCCTTATCACCTTATATTATAATATTTGTTGATTTAGTACCTCTTTAACATGAAAAATACATTATATTATTTTAAAAAATTTAATATTTACAAGAGTTCATTTAACATAACTTATAAAAGGGATCCTCATATCCTCTTTTATTCAAATTAATTGAGCCATTATGTAAAAAAATCCATTCCCGAAAACCATTCCAACATCCATAGAAATATCATATACTTTTTGGTATCCAAAAGTAACAAAACCAAGGTAGATTTAAGTGTAAACCAAGGGAGGTTTTCAAAAATATGTATAGCTCATAATTGAGTGTTTTCATGTTTATCTATTCTTGTACCACATTCAAATATTATTTTCCACATTGATATAAAAAATTATTACATTAAATATATATAAATTATAATATGTTAGTATAATAAATCCTCTTCATATCCTTTTCCATCTTTTGGGAAATAAAAACTTCAGTCATGCATACGTGTTCTATACTATCTATATGAATTGATGTGTTTCTTTTTTCAACAGTAGCTCAAATGTATGGTTAAAATGATGGATAAAATGGATAAGTAGGATATATATAATATTATTATTATTCTTAAAATATAAAAAATGAATGATCTTCTTAACCTTACATCTACTGGAAAATGATAATTTTTCTCATGTGTATCTGTGGATCAACACCTCTATGAAAGCGATGCGATTCATTTTTTGTTTAGAACTCATATGTATTATAATTAGAATAGAAATAATGAGTTAATAAAACATTTATAACATATTTAAGATTCCATAAAATTTAAATATTGTCTACATTATCGATTTTCTACCCAGCAGAAAAATGAAAATGGAGTTCATGTGTATAAACAAATTACAATCTCTATTAAAATATGTTCTTAATTTTTCGTGATCACCATACAAGGATGGATATAAAATTACATTCTATTAAAAAAAATTATATCATGTTTAATAATCAATATATTATGTAATAATGACCTATTTAACCATGGTCAAAGCACTACACAATTTGGGGATTATAAATTGAACATACCAAAATGCTTGACCTCAAATTAATAGATTTCATAAATAAATAAACCATAGTAATAAATTAAATAAAATGAATAATGATAATTAATTGAAAATTAAAAATATTCTTAATTAATTATATAACTAAAATAAGTTTATTATTAAAGAGTGAAATAACGTACAAAGATCAATGAGACTTAATAGAAGATATTTTTTATTTAAAACCTTGTTTTAATGTAGTCATTTTAAATCTTTTTTATCCATATCAATATTATTTTAAATATTTCAAGAATTTTATTATTTATTCATAAAATTTTGATAAATGTAATTTTTTAATTTCATAATGATATATTAAAAAGTAATATATTCTCTATTTTCTATATGGGTTATTTTGAATTTTTTACAAATGTGAAAAATGATTTTTTTTAAATTCATATGGCTTGGCCAGCTTTTCTCAAAATCATATCCATTATTCTTTATCAAAATTAATCTACTATTTGACATGGGTTTTTCAAAGATTGTCGTATTCCTACCCATTTAATATTTTTTATTTTTAAGGTGTTTGGAAAGAAAGGGATACTCATATATAATTATATATAAAAATGGAATGTACATTGCTTATGAGTTTAAATTAGTTTTCAAGGGTTTGGTGATGAAATAGTGAAAGACAATTTTTTTGGTCATGATATGGTAATCAATCATTATATTATATTATGAGAGTTCCCAATATAGAGCATGATGACTTTTGATCTTTATAAACATCTCTAATTCCAGGGATAATGATTAGTATTTGTAGGAAAAAAATAAAAGAGATAACCTGGTAAGTATCTCTGGTGGAATTAAGTAGGTCTCAGTTATTTTTTACATGGGTAAAACATGAGTGAACATAGGTTATGAATATGATCATCTGAGGTAGTTATTTCATGCTTATTAAGGGTTTTCCAGGGAAAAAATCTATTATATGAGGGAAGAAAAGTTTATAAACATTTCAAGGTTTATGATTTAATTTTTGAGGAATAAGTTCATGATTATTTATATACCACATGTTTACTTCATGATTTTATTTGAACAATAATTTTTTTTAATTTGGAATATTAGATCAAATTTTTATTTTAATATGCAAATTGTTTTATTTTTGTGCCAATGTATTATTATGAAATTGGTAACCATTTTCATGTGTTTTTATGTTTTTTACTAGACTAAAAAGATTCCTTTGTTTTTGCATCCCCTGTGATGATTTGTTTTTCTCTTCAAAAATAGTGAATTTTTTTCATAGGATCTATGGATGAGTAAGAAATTTAGCAAGGTCTATCTTTCCACTATTGTCATATGTCATAAAAAAGGAAGAAGTTAATCAAATTAAACATGTGTGTAAATTGATGAATTGAATTTTTTTTGTAGAATGGAATCTTTGTGCTATCTTCCCTATGTAATTTGATGGTTTCATAATTTATCTAAATCAAAAAAACATAAAAGACGAGTGGAATGTAATAAATTGAATTTTTTACATAAATCATGCAATTATGGGTTGATTACATTACTATGAAATATATTTGATATACTATTAATGTTTTTGATAAATTTAGATGTTATAGTTATGTTAAAAGACACTTTTGATATATTATAATATAATGTTATATTATCATGAGATATGTTTCTTATAGATTTCCATGTTTATTTTTCTTATCTATATATGTTAATAATGTTTTTCCATAGATGAAATAATTTAAAACACATTAGGATGGAATCAAGTGGACAATATCTATATAAATCACTAATATTTAATGGTTATAATATATTAGTTTTCATTAAGGAAAACTCTATTGATTTAGGATATTAGTAGTGGAACCCTTGAAAGAGATTGAAAGAATTCATCACATAGTAAAATTTATATAGTGGATAACAGCAATAAATGTAAACCAAAATAATTAAGGTTTTTTTAGACTATGTGAATGTTGGAGGTAGGATAAATGCATTATAGAAGTTATTTTGTGTTTTTGGATGTTTGTAACATCAAAAGGTAACTATTTATATCTATCATTTTGAAAAAAGGGTAGATAAATGGTGGTCTCTAATTAACAATACTAGTAAAAAAATATGATATTCATTCCTTGGAGTGGAAGGTATAAATGATATTTTTCTAGAGAAAATTTTTCATATATATCACTTTTAAAAAATAAAAAATGGAATTTATAGAGTTGAAAAAAAGTTCATGAAGACATTGTGGATGATTATAATTTTTTTACTAGACTGGTTAAGTGTGCACTAAATTTTCTTCTAGAACATGAGAGTAAAATAGATAGATTTTATAAACTTTTGAACCCATGTTTATAAAAAGAATTGTATTCTCAATAATTATAAATTTTAAGAAGGTTTTTCAATGTACTGAGAATGTTGATATGGAGTTTATAGATACTTATGTACTTCCTAATAACATGTTTATGAAGTGGTCAATTTTTTATGAAAATATTGAATCATTCAACAAAGAAACCTATGGGTAAGACCCCCAATTGTTCTAAATGTTGTTAAATAAATTTATGCGAATGTATTATAGGATTAGGAATGTATCACTGATATTTTAATCATGGTCATTTGGCTCGTAACAATAAGGAAAATAGTTCGTATTGAATAAGTAATGAGAAAATACATAGTCATCCACTAGTGAGATGTTTCAGTTGCAATGAGTGGGGTTATTAATGTAACACATGTTTTATATTATCTAATGAATGTGTGAGATATAAAAATTGGGATATTAAAGTTGTGGAAAATTAATTTTCTACTACTAGAACAAATGCTGGACTCTAAAATAAAGTGATGACATGTACTTTACATGTTTATTCATATTAGGTCACTTTCTTGTTTGATTCAAGATCCACTCACATTATTTTCTGGTTAATTTTAAAGTATAATGGAAATACCATATAAATAATTGATGTTATAACATTTGGTTAAAACATTTAGGGGTTATATTAACGAAAAAATACTTTATAGTAACCTTCCTATCATTATTTGTGGAATGGGTTTTTCTATGAACCTTTTTCCCCTACCTTTAGTAGAGTATGTTGTTATTATTGGTAAGGATTAGATTTCATATTATCATTATATGATAGATTTCATATCTAAGTAAGTCTTATTACATTTTAATAGTGAGTTTCACTATGTATATACCAATGAGTTCATACTATGGAAAACAAATCAGTATGTTCAAATAACGATTAAATATGTGATTGAAAGTTATATTACACATACTGTTGGAAATAATGGAACTATTTTAATTAGTTTAATTTTTTTAGTTTTTAATAGCTGTTATTGTTTGGTTTAGATAATTATTTATTATTATTTAATATTTACTATTTATTTATACATGGTCATTGTTTATTTATGAAATAATTTATATTTAATATAAGAGTTAGTTTCTTGAATAATTTCTTGATCACTGAGTGATTTTGGTCATTATATGTTTAGATATTATTTTCTGATTATATGTTTATTAAATGAATAAAATGGTAATAGGAAAAAAGAAGTTTAATAATTATAGATGAAACACCAAGAAAAATGATTTTTAGATAAAATTCCAATAACAAAAATTCATATATTAAGAACGTTGAAACTTTAATTATTTTATGACACTGGAATTATTACAACTTTTCAATCTTTAATTATCATGATTTTATTTTTGTAGTTCATAGAGATAAAGAGACATCCATTCGAGAATGACTTGGGAATCATTTGATGAAAATGATCCAATTCATAGAAGACATTAAAGAGGCCATCCATAATTTTTCAAAGATCCTGTATTCCCCTCACTTATGTTATAAAATAGCTTTATTTGTTTCATTCATGGAAGATGAAGTTAATTTTTTAAAATACAATTTTTGATTCATCCTAATTTAGGTTGTTCATGGAGGAAGTCATATATTAGTTTTTATTCATCACATTATGAGATTTATTGGTTTTTATAGGTTGGAGAATATGATTTTGGGTGATTATGGAGACGTTATCATATTCTTTGGATATCATAAAGAACATTATAGATGGATCTTCCTTGAGTATTGAGGATTTTAGATTATGAAATAAAGGTCTACAAATAGTTATCATTTATTATTATGGGATTTAAATCAATGTTGATGTTGATCTGAGTGGGATATTATGATTTTTTTATATTAATCTTCTTAAATATATTTATATATTTGAGATCACAAACATTAATTTACTAATAATTAAAATTTATTCATTGATAATAAATCTACCACACCCTTCTATGGATAGGGTTTTTATTTCAATAGATTTTGTATGGTAAATGATGAATTTCATTTCGATATGGAATTAAAAGGACATTTTTTTGAATAAATCGATAATGAGGATGTACCTATATTTTAATTCAAGTATAAATTATGTTCTCATACTACAATTGTGTGTGTGGTTAAATGGGGTGTAGAAGTAGATGGAGATCAAGAAATATGGTGATTGTGCTTCTTGATTAACGTCAGTTGGATGATGTATCATGGATCAAGCAATGTAGTTTTATCGACCTACTCTTAATTTGGTTGATATTAATTAGGTGAAGGTTTTGTATGTTTGTAGTTGTACCTATATTTTGATAATTACATATTAAATTCAAAAAATTATTTTAGATATTAATGTTGTAGTTAGATACATAATTATTTTTTTCAGAGATAAATCAAGTGCAGAGAATTTGGATTAAGGTTTAGGTTCTAGAGATGTATGAATATAACTTATTTTCTAGTGGTAGAAATTAATTATAACTCCAATTACGATGTGTGGAAGAAAAATATACATACATGGAATATGAAGGACAAATTATTCTTAGAATTTATATAAGGTTTTGGGACTCAAATGCAAGAGGATTTCATACATAGTGTTATGGAATTCAGATGGGCTTAGTCTCAGGTACAAAATAAACAAATAATTTTAATGAAATAAATGTTAAAGGATGAGTTCAAGTTAGTTATGGGTAAAATTATTTAGATAAAACCATGTATTATGTTGAGATGTAATGGAGAATCTAAGAAATAGTTTTAAATTCTGATGATCGATAAGTCATTTATAGATGTGGGGAGACATGGTTATGGGAGGGAAATACTAGTATTTTAACATGTGACTAAGGTGCATCATAAAATATATATATATTTTATGTCTGATATATTAATTCATTATTAAGAAACATGTTCAATAAAATGATGATTATATAGTTCAGGTACCAGTATTTGTGTATTGTGATGAAAATTATGATGAATTTGGTAATTTACCAATACCTCCCATTAAAGAGAAGGTGGATTATTTTTATAGCCCATTAAACTGGAAAGGGGAAAAATATTATTATATATTCTAAAAGATTCATAGTTTATCTATAAAAAAATTAAAAAAATATTAAAATAATTTAAAGGTACAATGAATAATGGTGATTATATTCGTTGATATAAAATTATCTTCAAACAAAGATTCTTAAAAAATTAAAAATAGGTTGAATTAGACAAAGAAAATGAAAATTGTTAATATTTTATTTTTTTGTAAAATTTTAAAAATGGTTGTTCAATATACTATTTTATTCAAGAAATGACATAAGAGAATAGATTATGTAATAATTCAAAATATTTTCATAGAATCACTCAAAACATATTTGTCGATTCCATAAGCAATGAAACCTTCTCAAAAGGGTATTAATGTAAATTGGATTATACTAGACCCAAACTTATTGGGATTATGGAATATTATAAAAAAATTAAAACCACCATTAAATATTCCCAAATATGAAATTAAATATTTATATTTGGGATATTTCAAAGATTCTAAAAATATATTAGGGAAATATCCAAGGTCCTTAATATGAATTTTCTTTTTCATTGACTATGGAACAATTTTTTACCAAGGTATTCTTCTTCTACAAGTGATGATTTAATGTATTTTAATTTCCATAAAAAAGGTTTATTTTTTAGTTTTATTTTTGTTTTTTATACCAATATTATTGAATTTTGAATTGATATTCCATTTTAAGAATCAGTCATCTCTATGGGTTCAACCTCGGACTTAAGATATAGTACACTTTCGCTGTTTTATTTTAAAAGGACAATATATTATAATTTCTAAACATGATTCCCATAAGAATGTAATAGTACCCCTGTAAGTTCAATGTTTATAACATTGTTTTATTAGACTTGAGAAATATATAAGATTCATAGGTTTGATAAAATGAGGTAAATATTTTTATATCACTTTCCCTACTTTTTGTTACACTTACCTTGTTTATACTATGTGTATAGTGTTATATTGTTTTAATTCATGAATAATAATCCTAAGAGAAGGTTTTTGAATCTTGAAAAAAATTCTCAAGTATGATCTAAATATTGAGAAAATATTATGGAAGAAAACGAATTAAGAAAAAATGGGTGGAGTTTGATATAGTTCATGTAGAAGAACAAGCTTTATGAGGAATCGAACTATGAAAAATAGATTTAATGGAGTATGAATTTCCTTCAAGTGTGGGGGTATAAACAAAAAACCATGTTCCACTGGTAACTTTGAAAGAAAAAATTATATATTTTTATGATCATCATTGTTTTCTCAAATTTAATTTAATTTATTAGGCTACTATATGATGATCCAAATGTATTCTTGGGATGTTCACCTAAACATTATGATTAATTATAATTCAATAGTTTTTTCTAGGATGTAGTAATTATTATATTATTAATGTTATAATTATGAGAAACATAAAATGAATATATTCAAATCATAGAACAACAATTTTCTACAACAATGGTTAAGATGGAAAAAATGTTCCTAACACTGTTCTATAGTCCAAGAAAATCAATCAATATTCATTTTGATATATTAAATTTTATTCAATTTTAAAATGAATATCTTTACACATTAGGATATATGTACAATAACATTAATGTTAATATTGGGATTTGGTTACCAATTTAAATTTTTATAGTGGTTTTTAATGTAATATTACAATTATAGAAACAACAACTAGATTTTTATAAATGAATACACTATTAAAAGAGACATACAATTTATTATACATACGTCATGAAATATTTTCAATGGAAAGTACAATGATTTTAACAAAATAAAGGGTTATAAATTATAGATAATAATATATAAATAACTATACAATGGAATTATTTTTCAATGAAAATGGATTAGATGAAGGCTATAGTTAAACCAAATGGTATGTACCCGAATGATTTAAATTATATGGATTTTATTTTCCAAAATAATTTTCATTGATATTGGATATAATAAAAAATATATTTTGATGAATAGGAGAAGTCTTGGATTCTAAAAATCAAGAAACATTACTTTATAACCACATAGATTTTTTCGTGAAAAAACTATGATAAATTCATGATGAGTATCATAGTTTACATAAAATAATTACAATATTATTTTGTAAATCCATCCATTTCTATAATAAATTTTATATTTAAGGTTGGGTAAATAGAAATTAAGCTCAAGGTAAGGACGATAAGACTATTTCATGTTGACATAAAGATTAACCCATAATGAAGAGGTGAAATTTATCAATAAAATTGGTAGAAAGCCTATGGAGTAAAGTTCCTAAAAATGGAAATTATAAGAATAAAATTTAAAAAAGGAAAAAATTAAAGGAAATGGGGAAGGTTAATGAAATATAAATAAATAATTTATAATAATTAACTATTGAAACCACGACAACCATTCATTGAAATGGTATGGTAAGGAAGAATTGAGAAATAAAGGAGATAGTTTTAAGAAAATTTATAATTATTCATATTGACATTATTGTTGTGTAAATTTAGTAGAAATTATAATATATATAATTTATTAGGAGTTTATTCTAAATAATATAAATCATGAGAATATGGGTACAAGACCACTCATAAGATAATTTTTAACCATAATTTCAAGGATATAATGGAAAAAACAAGATCTATGATGTTTTAAAATTTCTATTAAAATTAGATCTCATAAATTTTTAATATATATTTTTTATTTAGGTATCTTTATGAAAATTATATAAGAATAAATAGTTTAAAATATTGGTGTTGAGGGAGAAAAGTTCCACAAAAGTTTTTCTTCAGTTGGTAGATAGAATAGTCATATATCCAAGAGGTCTAATTTAGAATGTTTTATGTAATGTTTATTAATATTACTTTTTTATGAAATTTATTATTATTTAGATTGATCAATATAAATAATTTCTTAAAATTTTAATTTAATTTTGAAAGGGAATGATCCTAATTGATATTTGAAGAGGTTATTTATGTATTATAGTTTCTGGTGAACAAGTCATGTTAAATATTTATCCAGAAATGGAAAATATCTAATGAATAATAAGATGTTTTTAAATGGGGATAAAAAGAATAAAACTAAATATATGGATACATTTGATAAAATAGGGATAATTCAGAGCGTATAAGACATTGAAAAAACTATTAAGAATACTTAAATAAAAGGTTACAATGTGTTTGGTTAGTCAATGAATTAGCCTTTTATTTTTTTAATATTAACTAAATATTTTTTTATTGGTCTTATGGAAGTGGACATGGTGATACCTTAAAGAATAATAAATATTATTTTACAAAAACTATTAATACCCATCTATGTGTAGGAATCTCAAAATAGAACATTTATAGATCATGATAGGGTAAATTCATCCAATTATTCTATTACATGACACAGTGACATCATTTAACAACCCAAGATTATCATACATGGATATTATATCATTTAAGATCAATATTATCAACATAATAAAATAAATACCTGAGGACCATAATAGTTTAGTGTATATTGAAACATGGAAACAAAATATTATATACTGGTGAATGATCTTCAACTTCTCTCATAAAGACCTCCACCTTTTTTACTTCAACCTAAAACCTTTATTCAGAACCTAAGGAAAAGAAACATAATAAAGGGGTGAACTCAAATTCTTGGTAAGGGTAAATTAAGAAAATTCACAAGCCTAACATGAACAAAAGTATATAGAACATGAAAATAACATTTGAAGATCATACCCTTCGTATCCGAGATCATATGAATGATTGGAAGTTTATAAGACATGAATCATAATGAAATAAAAAAATAAGCCATGAAATCATAACGTAGGAATATGACATGGAATTTTTGTATAAACATTAGAATATATAATTATTTACAAAGTATTCAAGGCATTGATTCTGAGACCATCTTAGTGGAAAAAATCATTTATTAAAATGGATTTCATAAATATTTAACCAATGTAAGAGAAACAGATTTCATAATGATCAGAAAATTAAGCATAAATCATTAATATAAATAATATGAATGAAACCTTTAGATAATTTCCTATAAGTGAATCAACAGATGTAATGTTCTATGTTAAATAATTTTGAAATATCATTCAAGATTTTTTCTTGAGGAAAATAACTTTTATTCTTTGAAAAATAATTTTTAATACATAAAACCATTCCAAAATAATTTTCCTATAAAATAAATTCAAAACAAATAAAGAATAATTGAAATAAATTTGAGAACACCTTTTCTTGAAAACATGTAAAATAAGATTGAAAATAGTTTAAAAACATTTTTTTTCTGAAAACACATTGAAAAATTTTAAGGAATTCTTGAAAATGTTTTGAAAACAATTTATTTCAAAATACATTGAAAACTTATAAATAAGGACTGAAAAAATTTTGAAAACAATTTTCAAATGAAAACTTATAAAAGAAGCTTTGAAGCATTTTTTGAACAATTTTCCTTCAAAACATATAAATGAATCATGAAAACATTTCAAAAACAAAATTTCATGAAAACTTATAAAAGGAGCTTGAAAATATTTTGAAAACAATTTTCCTTGAAAATTACTTTTAAAAACATTTTTTTAAAAGTTATCCTTTTAAGAATGAAAGGGAATCTTCAAAAGAATGACAGTGGGTAAATCTGTACATGTTATATGAGGTAAAAAGAACATTCCTTTTGCATGGTAAAAAGGTTAGAAAAATGATATGTCTAGAATGAGACAAGAGTATTACTTTTTAGAGATTGGAAATAGAAAAAATGGTAAAAATTTATTTTAATTATTATAGGATAATGTTCTAATATTATATGAAACCCTTTTTAGAAAACATAGATTTTTGACTGAAGAGAGGGTATAGTCGAGCTTTCATAAAAAACAATTTATTAATTATCTTCTATACAGAAGATTATAGAAATGGTACCAATATGTGAATATTGCATGAATATCTAGCGGATAAAAAATTCATGAATATATTGAGAGTTTGGTTATAGTATTTCACCAAAGGAAGCATAAACTTGAATAACCATGAAAAGAAATGATATTGTTTCAATAAACTCTTATCACCTTGTTAACAAAAGATCATACTCTCCTTGTAAGAAAAAGGATATTAAATTATGCTTATAATATCATAAAAATACTCATATTCATGATATATCATATAAAATGGAAGTATATACACCTAAAAATGAATTTAGGTGCATAAAAAACGTGAGTCTAAAATTTGTAAGGTTCAAACAAAACTATTTTAGGGATTTGGTAACCTTTAAAACATAAACCCATAGAATAAAAGTCATATAATAGATATTTAAATACCCATAAATTTAACTATATGATAAATTTTGTACATTCATGGTATTTATACACACCACATAAATGTAATGAGTGGTCAATAAAGCATGTGTCGCACAGAAATAAAAAGTGAGATGAAATACCATTACCTTGTGTCTTGAATATCTTCGTACTCAGAAAAAACACATGTATAATAAATAAAAATTGATTATAAATCTTGTAAAGACACTTATTATTATATATAATACCATATATGGTTTTATAATGACCTTATATTACCCCCTTGTTAACAATCTTTTCTTAAGTTTTCACTTCTGGTAATATTCGCATTATTCTTCACATGAGTCTTAATTTGTTGTATCTTCGGTCCTTATACTTATATCATGATTTATAGAATGTAAAATAAGATATAAATATCATATATATATATATATATTATATTTGTATTATAATATTCTATATAATATATATGTTTTAAATGGAATACACCATTCATGGAGACGATAGGTCGTACGTACGCATGAATGATATTTCCATTTTTTGTCATGTCGAAAGAAAGAAAGTAAAAGACATATGTGTATATATATGTACATATATATAATTATTACAGTATATTTATAATACTGTATATATATATCATATATATTCAGTAAACTCATTCTTAATATATTCCATGTATTGTATGAACAAATCATATTTCTTTGAGGGGGCGGTAGTCGACACTTTCTGAAACGAAAATATGGTTTTAAAACAAAAAGAAAATTATAAATTCATGAGCTTTAAATGTAATAAATAAGAATTAATAAATATTAAATATATTATATAATATATTTAAATAGAGTTTCCATCTTAATTTCCCCCATGAGAGGCGGTATGAAAAACTGAACAATCATTGTTCAGTGAGGTGGTAGTTCACCATACACATAAATTGTTTATTCATTACCTATTATATGGAGGTGTGTAAATGTGTAGGAATAAACACTAGTATAAAAAAATAATATTATATTTATGATAATTATATTTTTATAAAATCATGTAATCTTCATATAAGATGTTACCTCTTAATCATTTAACTGTTTTTGGTTTGTGCCAAAAGGATAACATAGATTTATTTCATCCCTAGGTGAGGATTATAGGATATAGTTGATATGTTGGTATGTTTATTTTAAATATCATGGAAAACCATAAAGGTTTTTAGTGGTTTTAAGAAGTGGGAGATAAGGTGGCCTTTTATAGGGAAGGAAAAGGACTCACATGGAATTTTTGAAAACAAGTTTGGTGTACACATGTTATTACCAAAAGAAAATCGTAAAAAAAATAATTCAATTATTAAAAGTTTATTTATTATATATGGAAATAAAATTATATTTTGACATGTTTATAGGTCATTTGGTCCCCTAATATTATGTTTTAGTCCATAATAAAGCTTAATTTGACCATAATCGCAATGATTAACATTAATCTCTTTTACTAATATTTTTGGTAAAAAAATTAAGTTGATATTATTAGACTCTAATTATTATACTGATTAAAATGGTTTATGACTATTTTTATAAATTGATTTCAAAAAATTGGAAAAACTGAGATTAATGGTAATCCTGCAGATGAGACAAAATTATGGGTTTTTAAAATAGAAAAAAGTTCAATGGTTTATTATGTTTTGATATTCAATTTCAATGTAAAATGGCTTATAATGGCCTAAATTTCATTAATAGATATATAATTGATCTAATGTGGCCATAAAATAAATTTAAAATACAATTTATCACTAATAATTGTCTAATTGAAAAGGTGGTTTTTAACTAAAAACGTTATTTTCTCTCTTCATAAGAAAACGATGTATCTCAGAAAAATCCTAAAAATGTACTCTAAGCTAATTCAAGCATTATAAATTCAAAATTAAGTTTATTTTATCAAATTAAATATCTATATAAAATTAATATTAATGTTTTTATAAATGCATATGATGTTTTTTCAGAGTATTTTTAAAAATATAAGGACATTACCAAAAAAATCTATCTTTGGTTATCAATATTTTTTATTTATATAAAAAAATTATAAAAAATATTTTAAAAGTAGTTATTAATAATAATATCACTATGTTTAATGGATATTTAATAATTATAGAATTTATAAATATATAATAAAATGATGCTTCATAGAAACTATGTGTTGCGTGTAACATACACCATGTAGGTGTTGCGGGTAGCACCGGCTAAGTTGGCATTATGTGTAACAAAAGCCAGGTTGATATTTCATATAATGCAAGCCAATTTAGTGTCAGGTGAAAATAATGTTTGAAATTGTGTTTTAACATATATATATATATATAAAGAACTATTTCTAGAATCCCATGAAATTCAAAATATCAAAAAGATAAATTAATTGAAAAAATAAAAATTCACAAAATCTCAGGGTGTTATATTATTCCCATGATAAAATGGATTTCATCCTCAAACTTCATCTTTGTTATCAAGGTTTTAATACTTGAAATTTTCTTTCATTGGAATTCAAATTTCAAAAATGAATACTAAAAGTTACCTTAAAAAGCGAATGATTGAACCATAAGGGTTTCCCAAAGTAACATATTACTAGGTTTCCACATAGGAGAACGTAAGATAGAAGTGAATATTAGACATGCAAAAAAATCATAATTATTCATAGGGAGTGATTGAGGTCATGAATAAAAAACAAGTGAATGATCAAAGACAATTTAAGGGCATCAAATTCATAAATCTGTGATTATTTCATAGGCCATCGGTTCAATAAAATTATGGTATTAGGAAAACACATTTTAATTTGATCATTATCCCAAGGTTAAGTGATTTTTTTATTGACCGTGGATATAAGAAAAATTACATAATTTTATATTTCTAAAAATATATTATTATTTATTTCTGCATTTATCAATTTCTAATTCTCCACTACTTTATATAATGGATGTCCATAAATAATCTTTTATGCATGAAGTGATAAAATAAACTTTTAAAATATAATATGGCTCATAATAGAATTATTTGTATAACTATTTTTCAATAAATATTTTTAAAAATTATTATGGTTTATACATTAATCTCTAAACCAAAAAAAATAACACTATTTTTTCATCATAAATAATTATTCTTCAACAATAATTTTAAATTAACCAGGATATCGCTTAGGCTAGTGGTAGAATGAAACCCATATTGTCCTTCAGTCACGAGTTTAAGACCCATGACCTTGATGGACATGATTTTTTGTCACCCAATATACATGATTTCCTTTTATAAAAACATACTAATATAATTTCTAAAATAAATAATATGTACATCCATGAAATAAGGGTAATCACAATATAGACTTTTATCCAAGGTTTTCAAAACAATTTTAATACATAAATAAATCCACTGCTGTTTAAATTAAAATTTTCATGAATGCTTAACCTTATAACCCTTCTTATATATGAAAATACAAAACAATATAAACGGGTTCACAAAATCATCTTAATATTGATACCCCATATATCACAAAGTTACACTTGTTTGTCACTTTACAAACATGTGAATACCACTATCATATATTT
This sequence comes from Viscum album, assembly GCA_963277665.1. NCBI lineage: Eukaryota > Viridiplantae > Streptophyta > Magnoliopsida > Santalales > Viscaceae > Viscum > Viscum album. The sequence continues at coordinate 1,830,633,426 of OY728136.1, forward strand.
CTTTGAAATGTGGTAATTACAATAATTACCATAAATAATTTTGGAAAACATTATTACTTCCTTATTCAATACTATATTGGAACTATTCTATAAATCCAAAACAAAAACGCTGTAAAATTCATCAATGATAGTATAAACCACATATCAACAGGTTCTTACTCAGTTACAACTTAATTAGTACCATCCAATCTACTTATTCATAATCACATTATATCAACATAAATAATATATTGATGGTTATCTTCTCTTATTAAAAAATCACCTTATAATTAAATCACTTCACCAGTCCGTTAGGAACATTCAACATAAAATTGTAAATAATGAGTGAAAAACATAAGTACAATAATCATTATATATTTCATAATTCATATAACTTATTTTTTTTATTCCAAACACATACAAACATTGATTATTCCACATTATCCTTATTTAATTAACAAGGATACGTCATCCTATAACACAATACCTCTTTCCATTCACATTTCATCTATACTATCTTCATCATGAGAAATTTAACTATTACTGCAACCACCTTGCTGATTCCCTTAAAGAGATTTCATAATAGGACACTGAGTTTCATAATGACCATTTAATCTACTCTTAAAACACTTAAACATCAATGATGTGTTAGGGAAAACAACATTCTAATCCATTTCATTAACCCAACAACTTCATTTTATCTTTGAATTCACATACTTTGTTTCCTTAGTTACCATCATCAAAACACCTTATTGTTCCTCAATGTAATTCACTTAGGTGATTCTTTCCACATTATTGATGCAAAGGAACCGAATATTCATTCCTCCATGGTCTCTATAACCCAAACACTCTACAAACTCCTTCTTTCTCTTCCTTGGGGAGTCTGATGGTTGGTTTAGGTACACGTTTTTAATCATGTTCTCTGAAAAATGAATTGGACCGATCACAACATCTTTTAATCTAGTGATCATCCCACTTTACTACTCATCAACAAATTTTCCATCACATTCAATATTAATCCAATTCCTTTAGGTTCCCTACATTGACAAAAAACCAGAATCATATTGTGAGAATTACTTATCATAGTAGAAAACCTCACAGTCATAAAAATAATTAGTTATAGGAATCCTAAATCATGACACCATCCATAATCTATGAAACCCTAGGATAATCCTAGTTTATTCATTGATAAATTATATTCAAATATATCATGATGGTTCTTGCTGAGTTTTCGAATTCCTGAAACATATCCCCTAGTAGTGTCAAACCATGTGTTAAATAAGGCCTACTGTCATGTACTAAATTACCTCGACTCAGGCCCAAAACATCATGTTAGGGTAGTTTACACCAAGGTACATATGTTACAGATCCAAATCCACTTGTAGTATGCATAACAGGAAGTATTTATAGGAATCCACTCACTCAATACTTTACCAAATTTCCGGTATATTTTCATAACGGTTAAATAATCCATATACTTATTTTTAGAGACATACCTAAACATATCCTTGTAAATATACCTATTGATTTCACTAATGTTTTATCATCCGATTTTAAAAAAGTTGAATCAAAATTCCATTTCATAACAACTATAATTACCTAGTATTAACATACGTGGATATTACATCACATTAGATGAATATTATATACATTACAGAAATACATGCCTGGGGACCGTAATTGTTTACTGACTTTAGAAAAATAGAAACAAAATCATTTATCCTAGTGAAAAAACATCAATATCTCCCGTCAAGATCTCTAACTTTAGTACTTATACCTAAAACCGTTATTTATAACCTGGGGAAAGGAAACACAAGGAAGGGGTGAGCTCAGATGCCGAGTAGAGGTAAATAATGGAAATATGTAATCATAGAATAGATAAAAGGGCATGTAACTTGATCATAATATTTCATTATCATTACCTATAAATTAGAGATTATAATTAAAATTAATAATTCATAAGACATGAATCTTAAAGAAATAAATAACATAATCCATGAAAGAATAATATAGGAATAAAACATGTAATTTTGAAACATGAATAATCATATATAATTCATTCCATAGTAGTCAAGGAACTACTATCGAGACCATCTTAGTAGAAAAAGTCCTTTACTGATCTTGGTTCACAATCCTTTCTAGCTGTATATTACTGAAGTGAGTTTACCCATTATTCCAGCCCTATTATATTAAACCACGTTCATTTCTCATTTCAGCCCTATTATACTAAACCAAGTTTATTTCTCATTCTATACATGTCTATACCATTAGATATAAATCTTTACCCAATGAATTTTAAAGAGATATAGTTCATACCCATCTCATATTGGTATCTTACATACATGTTCAACAAGATCATAAATAATCATATCATAACCCAAACAATTAAATGGGTATAAAAAAACATGTAAACATATAATAAACTGTAAGAAGAGATACAGGTTTCATAATCATTTCCTTTAAATCTTAACCCGTGAAAGAGAACCAGATTTCATAACCATATAACATTTTCAAAATAAAGGGATTTCATAAACCTATAACCTATGAAAGAGAATCACATTTCATAAATATCATGAAATTAAGAATAACTCATTCATAGAAATAAAATGAATGGAACATTTAGATCATTTTCACGAAAGGGTATTAGTAGATTTCATCTTAGATGAAAAATAATTTTGAAACATCTTTCAAGAATGATTCTTGAAGAAAATATCATTTCTTATTTAAAATAATATTTTTAATACATAAAACCATTTTATTGTAATTTTATTATATAATAACTTGAAAATTTATAAATAGGTATTGAAATAATTTTGAAAACCTTTTTCCTTGAAAACATTAAAAATAATCTTCAAAAGATTTTTAAAAACAGTTTCTTTAAAAACACTTTGACGAATTTTAAAGAAAGAATTAAAATGCTTTGAAAACCATTTCAATGAAAATACATTTAAAATTTATAAATAATGCTTGAAATAATTTTTTATCCAATTTTCCATGAAATATTTTAAAAAAAAATTAGAAAAAATTGGAAAACGATTTCCTTGGAAACTTATAAAATAATCTAGAAAACAAATTCCATGAAAGATTATAAAATATTATTGAATAATATTTGAAAAAAAATCATTGAAAATTAATTTTAAAAACATTTTCTTCAAAAATAAAATTTAAAAAAATGAAGAAGAAGATTCCAAGGAATGAAGACATGTAAATCCGTATATTCCATACGAGGAAAAAAGAAAAATATTATTACATGGAAAAAAGGTTGGACAAATATCTTGTCAAAAAAGTTAAAATAAGATTCATATGAAGAGATTGGTAAAGGAAAAAAGGGTAAATTTTTAATATAATGATTATATATAATGGTACAATATTATTGGATACCTTTGTTAGAAAACATAGATTTTCAACCAAATAAAGGGTAAAGTCAGGCTTTCTAAAAAGAACACTTTTATAATTATCTGATATACCAATGAGTAGAAAAATGGTTCCAATACATGATTAAATCATTAATAAATAGGTTATAATGAGATTCATGAATTTAATGAGAAATGGGTTATATTATTTCTTCAAAATAAGAAAAAATAAAAATAATATGGAAAAGTTATGAGATTACTACAATAAACTCTTCTCACTTTGTAAGTTGGGTTCATAATATCCTTATAAGAAATGGAAGTTAAATTAATATTATAATATCATGAAAACATGTATATTCATGAAATATCATATAAAATGAATTCATATATACAAAAAAATTAATTTAGGCTCGTATAAAAAAATTAGCCTCAAAGAAGAATAATTGGGACAAAACAATTTTACCAATTTGGTAACATTTTAAATATAAACCCCATGAAATAGATATCATATAATGGATATGTAAATACCAATAAATTTAATTATAAGAATCATTGATTACATCCATGGGCAATATAAACATGACCTAAAAGGAATGAGTGGTGAATAAAGAACGTATCTCATAGAAATAAAAAGTGTGATGAAATCTCCTAACATTGTTTCTTGAATATCATAATACTCATAAAAACACATGTATAATAAATATAAATTTATTATAAAAATTTTAAAGAACCATATTATTATATATACTACCATATATTGTTTTATTATGACCTTATATTACCTGCTAGATAACAATCTTATTTTAAGTTTTCAATTCAGGTAATATTTTATTTATTATTCGCATGAGTCTTAATTTGTTATATCTTTGGTTTGTATACTCATTAAATGGTTTCAAGAATGTAAACCATGATATAAATATCATTTATATAAATTATATTTGTATTTAATAATCTATGGAATATATAATTTTTAAATGGAATTCACCATACATGGAGACAGTAAGCCATACGTACGCATGACTGTTATTTCTGTTTAATTGTCATGATGAAAGAAAGAAATTAGAATAAATATATGAATATATTTGTACATATATTAGTATTATATTAGATTTATTATATCATATATATATCATATATATTCACTAAACGCGTCCTTTATACATTCCATGTAGTGTATGAATGAATCACATTGCTTTGAGGGGGAGGTAGTCGACACATCCTCAAAAGAAATTATTGTTTTAACAAAAAACAGAAAATTATAATGGAATGTGATGAAAACGGAATAAATAATATTAAATTAATAATAAATATAATATATAACATATATAAACATAATTTCTATTATAATTTCCACCATGAGAGGCTGCAAGGAAAATTGAACAATCGTTATTTAGTGAGGTAGTAGTTTGTTGTGCATAAAAACATTTTGCTCATTACCCATTAGATGGAGGTGTGTGTATGTGAAGGTCTAACCCATAACATAAAAAATACTATTTTATTGAATATACTAGTTTTTTTATTCAATCTAGGAAAAAATTATGTGAAGAGGTAGAAAAGGAAAATAAAATAAAGGATCTTGATAGAATATGTTACGTCTTAATTATGTAACTCCTTTTGGTTTGTGAAAAAATGATTAATTGGATTGATTTATTCTAAAGGTGATGATTCTAGGGGTAAGGGAGGGTTTTGTGAAGTTTATTGTGTGGATCATCAAAAAAATTAATAGGTTTGATAGGTTTTAAGAAGATGTTGATGTGGTGGCATTTTGTAAGAAGGGAAAAGGACTCACGTTGAATTTTTGAAAACAAGTTAGGTGTACACATGTTCTTACATAAAAAAGTCATTAAAAATAAATAAATAAATAATTTAAGTTTCATGGATAAAATATAGACATAAATGGGTTTTATACAAGTTTATATGTCTTTTTACCTCCTATGTTTAAGTTTTAGTACTTAATTATGCTTAACATGACCTGAATTATTGTGATTAATTTTAATCACTTTCACAAATCTTTTTGGTAAAAAATTAATTTGGTATTATTAGACTATAAATATTATAATTATTAAAATGGTGTATTTTTTTAAAAAAATAAATTCATAGATGAATAAAAATAATGATTAATGATAATCTCACAGATGGGACGAAATTACGGGTTTTTAAGTTAAAAACATTTCAATAGTTTATTAAGAATTTATATTCAATTTTAATGTGAAATTTATTATAATGAATTAAATTGTATTAATAGATTTATAAATTACCTAATTTTACAAAAAAGTTTTTCAAATCTAGTCTAAAAAAATTATAATTTCAAAGAAAAGACAGTTTTAACTAAAAAGCAGCATTTTTCAATATACATCAAATAAATGAAGTTTCTCAAAAATATCCCCAAATATCACCCATGGATAAATTTGGAATTGTAAATCAAAAAATGAATCTTATTTTATAAAATTATATTTCAATATGTGGATAAAATTAATTTTATTTTATTATAGACGGACATGAAGTGTAGTTCATAGTATTTTTAAACATTTCGGACATTACTAAAAATTTTATATTTCGTTATCAATATGTTTTATTACTATAAATGAATTATAAATATTTTTTAAATCTACTTATTAATAATGATTTAACTAATTTTAATGACCAGAAAATAATTATATCATTTAAAAAATTATAATAAAATTATTCTTCCTGGAAACTTGATGTTGCATGTAACATACACCAAGTCGGTGTTATGTATAGCACAAGCCAAGTCAGTATTGCATGTTGCATAAGACAATTCAGTATTGTGTGTAGATCAATCAAAGTCAGTTTCTTGTGAAAGAAATTTTTGACATAAGTTTTTAATATATATATATATATATATTTATAAAGATATATATCTAATGTCACATGAAATAAAAAATATAAAAAAGATAAATTAATTAGAAAAAAATAATTCAAACAATCTTGGGGAGTTACACATAATATCCACATAAAAGGATTTAAAAAAATCAAATATGGGAGTTAATCTGTGTTTTCATTATTTATATAAGAATTAGTTTTCATAGGATTCTTTTATTATTATAATTCAGTCACCCTATCTTTTTGAGCATTAATGCAATGAACCTTGTACTTTCACTTTTTTTATTTTTGTTTTGTAGGTTCAGGATGATTGATGAAGTGAAAATATGATTAATGGATAACTGGAATGTGTTTTAATGTATAAGGGGGTGTCTTTTTAAATTATATATTCTTATATTATCTTATTTCTTTAATAATCCTATAAATTTATAATGTCAAAAACTGTGTGATATTCTTATATTTTTTCTGTGTTTATATATATAATAAAAAGGGTTTTTTAGGATTGATATCATACATCGTTTTACATATTATATTTATTGTATTTAATGTGTAAAATAATATTTGAATAATTAAATATAAATATGAGAATATTGATTTTATGAATCATGATTTTGAGATTTTGATTGAAATTTGTAAATTAAAGTCATTAAATACAATTACAATTTAATTATTTAATTTTTGGGTAATATGATTTGTAATTTTTTTAGGAGTTAAGTTATTAACCAATTTTTTAGAATAACATTTCCATGTAGTATTCTAAAACAGTATGATATAATCTTTTTAATGACCCATTTCATGAGACATCCATAAGATAAATTGATTATTGGATCTTTCATTGTTTCTTTTTTTGAACCATAAAAGTCAAATCACTTTAAAATGAAAAAGATAATTTTATACATATATATCATAAAACATTTATGCAATATTTACATTTTAACCCTACTAAATCCCATAAAAACAATGAACAGTTATTTGATAAGAAAAATTACAGTATTATTTTTCCATTAAAACCTTAATAATGTAATTTTATATTGTTGTAGTTTAAATAAATTAAGGGGAAGAATTTATTTCAAAATTTTGAATCAGAATATAAACTATAAAAAATTAATAATGTGAAGAATTGTCACTAGATTTATGGTAAAGGTTCAATTTTTTTAGTTATTCCCCCATTGATTCCCATAAAAATTCAAAATTAAAAGATAAAAATATATTGAATAGAGAGAGAATATTTTATTTATTTTATGTTATTGACTTCGGATCCTTTGAGAAGAATGATAATACTAGTTATTGTGATATTATTTGAAAATATTGAATGACTAATTTCCATGTGGTTTCATTCATATATCATTAATTTTACAGAACTGCTTAGTTTCTTATTTGAAATTTTTTTAATTTTTATATTTATATCCAGAAAAATATAACCTTTCAATAAATATTTTAAAAATTATTCATGATTGGTGTTGAATTTTTATTTAGATGGAGAGATTTAGATACATTTAAATCCTATTGGTAGAATTCATATACTTGAAGAATTAGTATAACTCTAATGAAAATATTCATAAGTAATGACTGAAATAATTATTAGTGAAGAAGATCACAATAGAACATTGATATTAATTGTAACTTTAAATATATGGATATAAGTAAATTTATGTTCATTTTATATTAAACAGAAAGGAAAAATACATGGTTTACTTCTTTTTCTGGAGAATTAATGAATTTAAAAGTTACTCTAATATTATGCATGGATTTTTTCTACTTGTAAGAACTTTTTTTAGTTTTTAATTTATAGTTGATATATGATATATTTTATTTATGATGATACATAGATCATTATTTTATTATAATCAAGAGTTTAAGTGTGAGGACTTTTATAAGTGAAAAATTATAAGAAATTTATCTTTTAATTTTAATATAAATTCGTATAAATTTCACATTATGTAGCCTTATTGTTAATTATATAATATATATTTATTAATATTATATATTTAATATCATTTTATTTTTAACATGTTATTTTTAGATATTTATATTTTTAGTTTTAATTATAATAATCTAATTTTTTTTCTTGATCCTAAATAAAATAGGATATTATTTCATGATCATGAGGAAAACACGTCAGGACTTCTATGTAGGAGTGATAAAAAATGAATATTGACGGCATTGTGGTGTATTGAGACTTTTTTAGAGTTAAAAATTATTATTAGCAAAAAACTATGGGGTGAATTACAATTTAGTTTGACGAAGACTATATCACAGTTTAGAAAAATATGGTTTACAAGTTATGGTAGATGAAGTAAGATAGAGTGGTAATGTAAGGATAAACCATAAATTATTTGGCATTGATAATGGCTGAAGATAAAATATGTATGAAACCACATAATGGTTTAAATATTATTACATCCCAGAATAAAGATATCCAATAATTTTATATATAAATCAGGATTAAAAAATATAAAAAATGGTTATTATGGATTCACATTGGACCACATTATGGAAACCTCACCATGGTTTCTCAAGCCACAATAAAGTTTTTATTGAAGAAGAAGAAAAATGTGAATAAATTATATAAATTTTAAAATTATTTAAATGATGTTTTAAATTGTTAATAAGTTTTATCAAAGTAAATAAATTCCATGAATTTTGTTCTTGGACAATTGGAGATGTTTTAAAGTAATTAAATGAAATTTGGGTTATTTGGGAAGATTTAATAGCACACTATGAAACCACCACAATATGGTAGGAAATTTTTATGTCTATGGGCATTTATTCAAGATAGGTATGGATTTTATAGAGTACTATCCACCAAATAATGAAATTATCATGTTCTGTATGGGGTAAATGGTTCTGTTAATTTCATTTAATTTTGAATATATATTGTCTCGATTATTTTAGAAAGATGGATATATCATTTATGGGAAAAATTTGGAGTTACTAACTCAAATTTTATAGGAAATGTTTTATGAAATTTGGTTTCCAATTGAATAGGATAATATATGATGAGATATAAGATAAATATAAGTATATTATCCATAGAAAAAACAAGAATTTTTATAGAGGAACAGAACAATTACTACTTGGATGGTTTTTACTATATGTCTTGAAAGGCTTGTCGGCATCTAGAGTGCTTTAGATAACATATATTAGGGCCCTCTTCCATGATAGATATGGATCTATTCTGGTATTTTTATATATTTATGGAGGTTTATACATTTTGTGTTCAAATTTATAATGAGGGTCAATTAAGTTATAAATTATTTATAATGGTGATTTTTATTTATTTTATATATTAATTTATTATTCTATATCATTTCTATATTATCCATACATGATCATTGTTTATTGATCATAGAATTAAAATTTAATTTAGGAACTAGGTACCTAAATTATTTATTCATCATGTAATGAGTTTGAGTATACTATTTTTAAATATCGTTTTGGATAATATATTTTTTAAATAAATAAAAGAAATTTTTCATTTGAAATGAGAAGGTTAATAATGAGATAACAAACACCTTGACCAATGATTTGTTTATATGTAATTATAAAAACAATAAGTTCATTCACTAAGAACATTTTAATCTTAATTATTTCATTACCTTGGGTTTTTAAAACATAATATGATTTCATTTTCATAAGTTTATTTATGTAATTTTAGTTTTATTTTAATTATTTATATTGATCATACTGACATTGAATTCAATGTCTCCTTCTAAGGATCACGACCCTATATGGGTTTCACTCGGAACATAAGTTATAATGATCTTTTTTAATTTTAATTTTAATGATTAGTATATTATAAATTATAAAATTCATTTCCATATGGAATTTAGAATTCCTCACATTCAATAAGATACTATGAATATATGAGGTTTTTAATACATTTATATAATAATAATTATTATTATGAAATTTTTTTATAGAAACGTTCAAGGTTTTCTTATATTTTCTACAATGTAAATATGATAATTAAATCAAATTTAGTAAACTAAAATATTATTGACCCATATAATTTTAAAACATTCCAAGATAATTTTAGTTATGGAATATCAATTATAATTACAAAAATTATTAAATGTATACATGATCATTCATTAGTTGATAAAAATGTACATACACATTATGATTTGACATGTAAATAATATTATTATGGTGAACTAATTATGTGGTCTTAGTTAAAAAATATTCTTATTTAATCCCCAATGTTATTAGATATAATTCATGGTGACATATGTAACATCCAGATAAATAAGGAATAAGAAAATTTTCCTATTTATTAATATTTTTGAATTAAATATTAATTTTACTTTAAATGGGTTGCTGTGTTCGATAGCGTACCCGATACGCAACAACAGGTTCCTTTGAAATCTTACATTGCACACTAAAAATATAATATTATTATTTTATATGGTATTTAACTCCTAGCCATTGTATTGGTGGGAATGATCAAAACTAACTACAATATGATTATACGTGTTTTTCAAATGTATTTACATTTATACAATAAATGTTAGAGTCTTAAAATGTGAATAAATCTAATTTTAAGCATAATTTACATTAACAGGTCGAGTTACTGCTTTTTAATGGGGAACCCTCATTAAATATAGTTTTGGTCAATTTAATACATTATAATTCACCAAATAAAATTCTTCTTTAGAACGGGAACAACAAAATTTACTTTGCGTAATTTTTTGGAATTTTTCTGATTAAGTTCATTTTTAATGAATAGTGAAAAATATTGTATTTAAAATAAAAAGTGCATTCTAATATAATATATTTATATGGTTATATTATCTTTCAATTGGATTTAATGTGAAACTGAAATATATTTTTACCATTTAATCCAATTTTGGTCATTGGAATTAATTTCACTTTGAAATTGGCCATAAACAAGTATCAATCTTTTAATAGTTATTGTTTCTTAAAAACACGCTACTTGTTTTGTTAATGGGAAATAATTTTAAATTTAATTAATTCCACATCTATGTTTTTAATTTGGAATAATGGAAATCATTTTTGAATTTGTAATATCAAATATATCTTAGGCTAAATTTTTTGTATTTCAATGAAAAACATCAAATTTTTTGATGAATAGTGAGACCACTTAGTGGTACTTAAAAACTGACTTTTTCATTTAAATTAAAATTTACCACTTCTGTGAATTGTTTTTCAAAAATCCGACATACATGGTTGTTATCAAGAAGTAAAATCTGGTTCATTAAGTTTAAAATAATTTTTGTTGAATAGTAACTGTTGACTTTTATTTATTGTGGTTAAAGGTAAATAAGGTAATTCACAGTTAAAAGAATATTATAATAATTAAAAATTACCTTAAAACATGTACTAACCTTATTAGTTGAGTCATTAACGACCATGGGCATCTTTGGGTCTATTTTGGGACCCCTTTGATCCAATTCGAAGTGATAATGACAATTTAGATTAATTAAATTAAAGTAAAGGCCAAAATGACATAAACAAAAATATTTTAGTAATTAATATGTATATGGTGTTATATAAGTCTTATTTTCGACTATAAATATTATTTGGAAATCTAAATAGATTTCCTATATCATGGTAGTTTTTTATAATTTTTAGACCTCAAATAAATTATATTATTTATGACACAATAATGATGCAGTATTTACCTCATTAATAAATGATTTCAATAAATAAGATTATAATGATTAAAATATTATCCAAAACATGTCAAATTATTATTGGATGATTTTATTTCGACCATGACTCATCTTAGCTATGAATATAATTATTTTTGGACCATTATAAACAGAATATCATGATATAATAAAATAATAGTTTCACACTTTCCTAAAGAGCCCCTCCTCCCCCTTTTGAAAGGAGACCACTTCTAACCAATTCCACACACCTCTCAAACCATTTGGCTCATAAAAACTCTGCCCAATTAAGTTCAAAACATACCTATACTCCACTTATAATCCTTACATTAGGCAGAAGTCAATTCAAGAAGTCTTTAAGTTCAATCCAAAAGGAGTTACCCAAATTAAAGGTAACGATTTTTCGTAAATTGTTTTCATTATTTTACTTGTCCAACCCCAAACCTCTTTTTATTTCATTATTTTGTAACAAAACCAGTATCCTCAATATACTATGATGTTTTTATAAGAATTATTAGAACTACAATTATACACACCTACATGTAATGGATGAAGAACATAATGTTTCTGTGGATGGAAAACTAACGCCTCACGAAATGATGATTGTTCAATTACATCTTACCACCTCTCAGGGTGGCCATTATGATGGAACTGTATTTATATATGATATATATTATGTTTATGATTTACTTATGCTTCTGTAATTACCATTTATATTATGCCTTTATAGTTTCCATAGTGGGTAAAAATGATAATTTCATTTGAGGAAGTGCGGACTACCGCCCCTCAAAGTGATTTGATTTGTTAATGCCTTATGTGGGATGTATAAAGGATTGATTTAACGATATTATATATGATATTAAACTGGAATTATAATACACCTATGTATCGTTATGTTTTATTTCCATTAAAATAAAAAATAGAAATGAAAGTAGCGTTCATGCGTACGTACGACTTACCATCTCCATGAATGGTGCATTTCATTTCTAACCTCTAAATGTTATGTACTATTATAATTACATGTATATTCTGGATATATATGATATATATGATATATAAATCATGAATATAATTATGGATATAATGAAACTTTGACCACATGAACAAAATGTAATTATAAGGAGTCCATTTTCGACTCAAGTACAAAATATCGAAAAAACGAACATTATTAACTTAAATGAGTAAATAATGTATATAACAAGGTAATAAGTGATATAAAATGAATAATAAACCTGAAAAAGGTTCTTAATCAAGTATAAATTAACATTAGTTTATTTTTCAGGAGATTAAAGAACGATCGAGTCAAGTTGGACACAAGGTAAGGGATCCGACCTCTCTCTTTCTTTTCAAGTACTCTCTTTTATGTCATTTCTTCTATGATCTATTTTATTTTGTTGGAGGATGTTATTTTTTATTCATAATACTGTAATTTTTATTTTAATATTATGAGAGACCCACACTTACTATCATCAATTCATTTTATTAATTTTTATGTGGCACTGTTAGGCTACCAAATTTTCGTAAGGGATTTATTATCTCACTTTCAAATTCGTGAGATTTCCATTGTTCTCCACTTATTTATTGTATTTGTTGTATGTACTTCCCATGAATGTATTCCCTATGTAATAAAATTTAATTTATGGGTAATTACATCTTCATTTTATGATCCTTCTTTCATGTGGTGTATGTTTCGAAGGTTACCAAATCGGTAAGGGAACCGTTCACCATCCTCTTTTTTTAAAAGACTTCTTTTTGTTATGTCTTTTAATTTACATATTCTTATATTGGGATATTTTCATCTATATCCTTATTGATGTAAATTTTATGTCCACATGATAAGATACCCTTTTTATCTCATAAACTCATTTTATGAATTTTAAAGTGACGCCGTTAGGCTGTTGAATTTTTGTAAAGGGACTTCGTAACCCAATTTCAATTCTTTGGGTAAACCTTCTACATATTGACAATGTCGTGATATAAATATGTGTGAATGACCTCTTATTTTTTTAAAATTAATATCCACTTATATTGGGTGTATTTAAATTTTTCACACATAAATTTTGTCATTGATTTATCTTTAATCTAAGGATACTGTCTTTATAAGGGATTGCGTCTCAATTTACATTCCATTGAGACTTCATTATTTTTATGCACCAATTCACACTTATATGGTGTATATACTGTCATTTGACATATTATATCATGATTCCTTTTATTCTCATGATATTATAATGTTATGAATAAATTTTATTCCACAATTATTTGTATTCAAGCGTCTCTCATTTTGTTAAATACTCTTTAACTAAAATATCGTTTTAAATGTTTTAAAGATTTATTATTATAAATATTTTATCATCAATGTACATGTTTTTTAAAATGGATTTGGGATTTATTTATGTGGACATTAATTTTTTAAAATTATAATTCCATTAAAATCATTAAAGTGGTATTAGACACTTTTATTAAAAAATCTATTTATTAAATGTTTTAAATGGTTATGAAAATGGTTTTATAAAGAATTGTTTATTTCAATATCTTGATATGATATATTTCTATTGGAATGTGGAAATGTTATCTTTCCTTTATGCTTGTTTAATGTGTTATGTTATTGTTATTGGGCATTGTTTACGTATACGGGTGTTTCCGTGATAATCCTAGGGAAGGTGAGCTCAAGATATCTCTCCAATTCATTGGGTAACGTGACAGAGGTAAACATGAATGTTTCTCCTAAGAGATTTAGGGAATATACTTTGATGGGTATTCCAAATTTGACTCCCTATGTAGCTATGACAACAATAATGTAAGTATGTTATGAATTCAATATGTTAGCCTTATGATTTATGATTCATATGTGTTATTCATAAATCTTATGATTTTTTAAGGTATGTTATGATTGAAAAGTTTGGTTTCATTGATTTGTAATTACTGATGGGAAAATTTTTTATTTCATTATTTTATAACCCTTACTGAGCTTTTTATGCTCATCCTATGTTTATGAAATGTTTTTCAAAGGACTTAAAGATGAATAGGGTCAAGGAATGGATCAAGGAAAAGTCATGTTGTCTAAAACATGGAACATGAAATGTTTCTTTTCAATAGTTTTTATTTTATGAAAAAAACGGATACTGAGTAGTAGTGTCTACTTGTAATATTCAAGTTGTTATGCAATAGTTGTGGCCTAATTCTGTTAAACTCTAAACCTGAAAAGACCCTCAATCTGAATTATTCATTTAATTCAAGATTATGTAATGTTTTAAGCCCTGGTATTTATAATATATGTGGTCCAACACACCCATCTTGTGGACAATTTTTAATTTTTATAATCATCATAATACGTAGACATGATAGACATTTATGTGTTTATTATATACCCACAACCATGATTATGTAGATATATTTTCCTAAATAATTAGCTTAATGAAAAAATTATTTTATAAATCATGTAAACGCACACCACATAATAAAGATATATAATATTCATTTTAATATTTCCATGAAAATTCATCTTATTCATTTAATAAAAATTGAATGTCAAAATGAATAAGGGTCAATTACTTTTTTATTTATATTCACACTCATCCTGGTTTACTTCAGTCACTTTTAATGTGTTCATAACTTATTTTTATCACACCACTCATGAGAATTTATGTTCATAGTTTTCCATATGGATATGACATTTTACATTCAATAACACTAGTTTAAAAATTACAATCAAATTATTAAGAACAATCTAATTTTTAATCTATTTATGGGAATGAATATGATATTTAACATTTAAGTGGTTTTGGTTATGTGACACCCCTCTTTTGGTGATGTATAATATAATATTTATATTATTACTAATGTAACATAGTGGGTGACTAGATTTGTCTCACAAGTTTCTTGTTTGGGATCACTCATTATTCAAACCAATTTATTATATTTATTGTATTATTAAATTTTTTGAATGAAAAGATAACATGGAATTTATTTGAAATTATAAAATGCATGAAATTAAATTTAAGAAAATAAAAAATTTAGAAAATGTTAATAATAAAGGCCTTGGTCCCAGAGGTGAAAAATTAGGTTTCTTAATTATCCATTTTTTCCTAAATTAAGTTTTATAAATATTTCAATCATACATGATCTACTATACTCTAATTTGAGATTTAAATTTATCATTCCTAATAGATATTTTAGAAACACCAATTCACCCTCCTCCAATAGATGAGAAGGAGGAATAGATAAAAATCATGTATATGACACCTTCATTGACCTGACATCATCATATATTATTTATTATATAATAAAATTAACTCCGTCATATGAATATATTCTATATTGAAGGGGGTGAATTTTTAGTAGGGAATATAATTATATTTAGATTCATTTTAAGTAGAGGCAAACAATTTCTACACAAACCCATAACACTACCCATACCACATTATAAATAGAATATAATCATTAATAAATGAATAATTTTGAATTTAGAACACTGATATAACCACAATCAAGGATAAAACATAAGATAACTAATAGTTATATTAATTATAAGAGAGGTTTGATATTGAAAAAAAATAAAATGACAGAATATAGTGAAATGGAAAAAACTAAAATTGAAATATATAATGAATTAAAAATTAAAATTAAAAATTATTAAAAAAACCAAAAATATAATCATCACTCAAGAAAAAGGATAGAGTTTCAAGTATTTTAGTTAACACTCCCCGTAATGGAGGGACTAACGTATTTTAAATTTGTATCCCAAAATTCAATGTCATCATAGGGATGGATTCCATACATGTTTCGTGCTTTATGATTATATTTCATTGAGAAGGTGAGATTTTATTCATCTTTAAAATCATTATATGATATTTGGTCGTTATTTCTTCTCTTTTTAAGTAATTCACATGGTCTAAAAAATTATTGAAATCATCTTTATGTCTAATGTTCTTAAGATTCATTCCATTAATCTTCAATATCATCTTACCTGTCACAATTCAATTTAATTGTTTACAATATTAAATCATCATGTTTCTTCTATTTATTCTAATTTTATAAAGGAATGAACCTTTACATAGTCCTTCTAATCTAATGTGGACCCTTATATACTAGGATTTCCATGAAAGAAACCCTTAGGTATTTCAAATGTCACCTATTAACTTATACATATATATTGTGTGGCCTATAAATCTTTATATATCTTAGGGAAGTAAGAAAATTTAGATCAATCTGAAATAAAGAAGAACCTTATGTATTTATTCATTATATTGACCTAAATTCTCCCTTGAACAAATACATTTCTAATATATATTATAAAAAACTATCCTGGGATAATCCAACTTAGTGTGATACTAAGAACAAAGAGAATTCTCGATCAACATAGGCTGAAAACTATTGCTTGACTATCGAGAAGTGACAATAACCTCTTCAAAATCCCAAAATATTGTAAAAATCCATTTTAGATCCCTAAGTCATTTTCTAAAATCCCCTTTGGATTTTTACCTAACACATCTAACACACTACCAATACATTTTATATCATAATTAAATATCGATACAAAACCCCCAATATGTCCAGTGTAAAATCACTATAAAACAAATTTCAACAAATCACAGGTATACTATATATATATAATTGTATATGAAAGAATTTTAAAAAACTAATTATTACAGTATAGTAAAATAGAATTGAATTTTCATTGAAACACCTACATTTTTCAATCGGAAACAACTTGTGACACGTCACCTTAAATGAAAAAAACTCAACCGGGTAAGAAAAAAATTCAACAAATCTCAAACACCGAAAACCCTAAGAATAGACTTACTAAAACTCTTAATTTTGGGCCCCATTTCCATTAGGGTTTTGGGAGAATGAATAATTAGGGATATGGTGAAGGCAGAAGGGTAGAAAAAGAAAGGGGTGGATGAAGGATATTACCTTGAGGGATTTCTTGAGATAAATATATAAGAAGAAAGGAACCAATGGAAAATAAAAGAGAATTCCCTTGGGATCTCCACAACTATGTGATGTGAGTGAAAGAGGTGAGTGGGACATAATTCAAAAAAAATTTATGGGGTGAAAATTTAAGATATTTTTTTATAAATATATGGAGATACTTTCCACAGTGTGTTCCCTTGACCAATTTCATGTTGAAACCCCTCTAGATGCCAAATTTCATGGGTTTTATACTTCATAAAATAAGCCTTAAAATGTTAGAGGAGCTATTTCTGTATATCCCTTCACCCATGGTGTAACCTGTTACTCATTGAGTGTGGTTTTACTTCCCAGTAAAACACCACGGTGCGAACTCCCAACCACATCACAACACACCTCAATTGAGAAGAATCAAAAATACCAGGACTCGACCACCAGAGTGCATCACTATACAACATTCCATAGATCACCTTTCTGAACCATCACCATTTCATTTAAACATACCCTACATTGTGTCCTACTACTGACCTATCCAAAAACTCCTCATAAGAATCCAAAAAATCTAACAAATCATTAGAAAAAAAACACTCTAAATAACCACAAAATTAAATAAATATAATTATTATTATGATATTGGAGAGTAAAATTTCACTCCTCCAATCATCTTTTTTCCCCTAAAAATATGGAGATAAAAAAAATGATCCTAAAACCCAAAAATATGTGCTCCTTAATGTAATAATTATGAGGGTTCCAAGAAGAAACATGGGTATATCCTAATACTATAGAATCATTTTGCATGATTCATCCAATAAAGAAATAGTGACTAAATTTAGGCTCCCACAATTTAAGATTTTCCTAAAATAGTGGAACAATGAATCACGCCATCTATAAAGAGAGATAAAAAATTGATTCCAAAAATCAGTAATTAGAACCTAAAAATCACCCAACCACAATCAACCGCTAAGAAACTAGCTTAAACTCCACAAGAGATGTATAACTAAAAACCCACCTATAAGACACAAAAAACAAATAACATCAAAATATTAAAATAACATATCACTAAAACCAACAATTCCCAAAATACAACATCTAAAACATGCCACAATAAGTTAAAACATTGTTCTTACCTCATATAAAGAAATAAAATCAAACGGTAACATGGGATAAGAACATGGAACACTAACTCATGGAGATCTATAAATAATAGACAACCAAGTAGATCATACTTTATAAACGAAAAAACAATAGATCCTAGTTTCCCATGTATGAACCATAGGCTTCCCCATTCTTAATCAATCAAACCAAAACCCATGTATTGTTCTCCCCACAAGTTAGAATCACCAAATCATACACATGAGGCACAAATAAAAAAATCATGAACGTCCTAAAATGATCAAAATTTACCAAATAAAAACCATAATACATCCAAAGGGAACACTAATGTAATTCGATCCGTAAATGAAAACTACGAAAAAATAACAGAGATAGATTCCCAAAATATACCATCAACTATGATCCTAATAATATCAATAGTCAACTAAGACTATCATTACATAGTAAACCTAGATCAACCTACTCAGCTTTTAAATATACATATTGGGAAATTTCATCACGGATAATTCAGATACATACCACAACCACACTACCATATTAGAAAAAACACCTTCCACACTATTCAACATTCCTGAAGATCCAAGAATAGGAAAGGGATAAAAACTAAAGATAAACACTCTACCTTTACTAAATACCTTTTCATGAGTCTTATTATAAATAATAAAAGACATGAACCCAACTAATTCATGTATCTTGAACTACAATAAATGGTACCGACATTAATTAAAGGAAATATAAAAAGCCACAAATCCCTAAAACCATAAAACTGTGTTTGAAAAACCTTGTATGAACCCAAAGCCCCTCAGAAATGTGTCCAAAACCAATTTTAAAGGTAATACTTATATGAAAAAAATTCAAAATTCCACTCATTCTACCTCTTTTAGAAAAACATAATAAATCACTTTCATAATTTCACTTATATGGTTGACTCGAGACTTCCTTTTTTATAAGATTCATATAAAATAAAAGTTACATCTAATTTCTCTACATATTTTTGAAACATTTCAAAATTTTATAATATTTAAAAACCTAACCAGGGACAATAATCAAACATATCATAAATATAGGGTTCTAAAAACCAATTGATTTATTAAAAAATAACTTACTCTAACTCTTTAAAGTTATTCCTCATTTTAAAATATATTTTCGTTGTTAAATAAAATAAAAATTGGCTTAAATTTTTATTTTTAAACAAAAACCTCTTGAAATAACATCCCAAAAGAAAGAAAAATCCATTAAATTAACTTATGGACAAGTTTTATATTTTTTTTCTAAATTTCATAATGAAATCAACCACCTCTAAATTTGTTCCTAAAAACGAAATCAATATTTTAAATTACCACAAGTATTTATCTTAATATACAAACATTTTATGTAAATTATGCTTTTCTCACAAAAATAAAATAATTGATAAACCCCAATTAAAATATTAATTATTTTCATCATCATACCAAAAGTCCAACCATGATTCTTTTCCTGATACTATTAATCACTCAAGTAATGTTTAAATATACATGAGACATTTTAATGAAACAAAAAGGGATACAGAACTATTCTTGACTAGGCCATAGGGTTTGATGACCCATTCACCAATCAACTTACAAAACCAGAAACATTTCCAAAATTCAATTCTTAGTCACAAAATGGATTTATGCCATGAAGTCCAATCTCAAAATATTGATTCCTTTTCGATTTCAAAAAAAAACCATGATAAACCCAAGGAATAGCATATAATGAAAATGAGTATCAAAATAAAAACACACAAACCTAATACAACATGAAAAATACAAATAGACTCTAAACCCAAATAACCCCTCAAAAGTCAAGTCCCATGTATGAGATACAACTAGGTAAACTTTACCCTCACCAACTTATCTAGTCTTAGAATTCCTATATCTATATTATTAAATATGTCAAATAACTAGAGAGTACATCCAGAACCTAAGAGATGATACCATTTATAATGAACCATCCCAGTCTAGCCTGACACATCAACTAAACCGATGTACCACTGTGCACTAACAGAATTCATAATCCCCACTCCCTAGAAACTGGTTCTTGGATATCAATAATATACCATTGGGAATGGTTTCAACTACATTTAATAATATAAACTACAATTTTAAACTAACAAGAATCCAGAATAACCATGTTGTACATTGGAAATAATTGAATATCAAATTGATACAAGATAATGAAAAATACAAATATATAATATTTTTTAAAAAACCAAATTAACTACAAATAAATACAATATTCATCATAAAAAACAAGTCTAGAATAAGATCAATACACAAATAAAAAAAATGACTGACAAAATCATTCGATACACCACTGACCTAGAAAATGAATAAAATAGAAACTAGATCTACCACACAAATATCTCCATATATCCCTCTGTATATTTCAATAACCATCTTCCCATCAATTTAAAAATAAAAACATCCAAATAAAATTAATACCTATGAACCTAAAATAAAATAGGGGAGTTTTATACACACACATACATAGATGAGTATTCAGGGTGTGAGGGAAACGTGCCCATTAGGATCTCACCAATGAGTCGATGAAATTTTCATTGTAGAAAACTTCATTAATTAATGTTTAATATAACATTTAAAATTGGTTTCCCATTCAAATAAAAATGCATAAATAAAATAAGCAACATTCCCTATCACATTAAATTTTTTTAAAAAATAAAAAACATTCTAAAAATGAGGTACTTCATGTTTAGAATGACACGATTCAATCCCAAATATTTAAAAAACCTCTTTCAAGAGTTTACATCAAAACATAAAATTAGGGATTAGATATAAATTAAATAATATTCAAACCTTTATCAAAACTTCTCCCTAATTCATTTCCCAAATCCATTAAGAGAATAATTCTCATTTCTATTTAAAAACCTCATTTTCAAAATATTTTTTGAAATAATTTTATGGTAGACTATGAAAATAATTTGAATCCAATACAAATTTCACTTTCACCGAGATAATTATGATGTATAAAAAAGTTTGATAATCAACCATGGTTCCATGTGATAAATCCAGGATTAGGGACACGGTATGTTACATAGTAGGATCCCAATAATAGAGTCTAATGAGAACAAAAATCATGGGAAACAACCTAGGTTCTAAAATTAACAGTTTAGGAATTCTCTAAAAAAATACCTCACTAGGACTCTATATGTGACCAAAAAATATCTCTCTATGACCTTTTCGGTGTCATCAAGTACTATAAGAACACCCTTATAAGGTTGTAACATTCCTAGGGCACTACCCAATTTTCAAACACCAATCTAGTGGGAAAACATAAAAACCTACTTTTTTTATACCTTGCATAAGATGATATCAATTAAAGGATGTGAGGAAGAAACTAGGAATGAGGCAATAACATCAAACAAAAAATATATCTTCCTTGAAATAAACCACATATCTTCTTCTACACCACCCAAATAAATATCCATTTTTATTTAATCCATTCCAAATAATCACTTAAAATAACAATGATATGAAACATCCATTTGATGGAAACATTATAAATCATAACAAAAAGTATGGGTATTAAAATAGGGACTCACTATCATAATATAACTCATTCATAAAATAATAAAATTCCTTAAAAAATCATAGGATTAAAATTTACCTCTATTTATTTTAAAACTCATTTCAGAACATCCCATGAAACCCATTTATCAAAATACACATTGATATCCATTTTTAAATTAACCTTTTTCATAGAAATCACTATTAAACCAACAAAAGATAATTAGTTCTTAAAATAATTTTACATGGGGCATATATAATCTTCTTTATCAAACTCCCTTTTAAATCATATAAAAATATTTGAAAAAAATAGACCCCAACACCTCTCCAAAATACCAAACCACTATATAAAAACCCTTCTAAATTATTGAGTTTATTCATAGGAGCCACTCAGGTTTTTCAGATAACACATAAATTATAATACAATTGAATTTAAAATCCCAATGACAAAACCATCGATACCCCATTTTATTCTATGTTTTATAGTTAAATTTTTTTGTTACTATCATGTTAATACCTTAAACATAAATTTATATTAGAAAAAATTTAAAACATCCAAGAATTAGATGACATGATTTATTAGGTAATAGATATTAAAAAACATCATATTTAATGAATAAATAATTCACTAATACTCACCTTCAATGAATAAATCTCAATTAAGAAAGAAAATATCTTATCAAAATCCTAAATAATCAAAAACCTAAGATTAAACCCACATAAACCCATAATTTCTTGCCCCATCTCCATTAATGTTTTTTTGGTAAATAAAATTTATGGAAATAGTGATGGGAGGATGAGCGAAGAATATACAAGAAGGAAGAAAAATATTACATTCAGGAATCACTTAATATCATTGGAGAAGAAGAAATGAATGAAGGGAGATAAAGGCACACCTCCCTTAGGCTCTCCATTGCTAGCTAACATAAGAAAAAATGTGGAAGAGTGAAAAAATTCCCTAAATGGTTGATGTGGGAAATGTTTAAATCTTCTAAATTTAAAAATATGAGCAAAAACCTTCCAACGTGGTGGTTAAATGCTCCATGTTAGGGTCTAGTCCCCAAAAAATTCTCTACGGAGTTTTTATCTATACATTGGGTGAAATGGTCCTGAAAAAGGAAGAAGGTTCATTCCCATACTACCCCTCTCCACATTGTATCCATTTTCGTATGTGATGTGGTTTACCATATCCTGAAACAACCATGTTGAAACATCCTAAACCTAAACCAACATTCTTCTATTGGGAAGAAACCCAAATCCAATGACCCAACCACCACGTTGCATTTTTAAGCACTAGGGTGTAGAGATCCTTCTTGAATGAGATTCACATCATGTTCACCATTCCCCCATTGAATTTCCAGCTGTAGACCTAGAATGTAACTCCATATAACTCCTTAAAACACAAAAAACATAAAAAACCTATAAGACTCAAAACAATCCAAAATAAAACTATGGTAATTACCATAGTAATATGGGGGTTTTGTTAGAGTTGGTTTCCTAAGACTAAATTTTTGTAGTTTTATTACCTATATATATATTTTATTGAATATTGATAGAACATTGTATAACATATTGGTCATTTTTTTCATGAATATAAATTAAAAATTACCTAGAGTTTATGCCACATTAATAAATTAATATTAGTTTACAGCTATGATGAAAACCATGTAGTGCTATGATGATATTATGAAGTAATGTTCTTTGGTAGGATAACATATTATGATGATACACATTGTT
Source organism: Viscum album (assembly GCA_963277665.1). Classification (NCBI taxonomy): domain Eukaryota; kingdom Viridiplantae; phylum Streptophyta; class Magnoliopsida; order Santalales; family Viscaceae; genus Viscum; species Viscum album. The sequence continues at coordinate 1,830,657,546 of OY728136.1, forward strand.
CATTGACTGTTATGTGAGAATACTGAAAATAATACAAGGATTCATCACATAATGATTTCACTTGGTAGTCTCTAATATGGGTGACTATGAGAACAAACCTACTAGTAAGAATTCCATATGTTTTGGTGTCATCGAATATTCTAATTTGATACTATGTGTGATGGTACATAGATGTCAAGATTATTATAAATGAATGTCATAACACACATAATTAGATGATTTTCATAAAACCAGATGATAACAGTTCATGGGAAAGTTGGATATGCTAGGTACGTCATGAGTGATATGTTAATAATGGATAAGTTGAGAAAGGATTTTCCCTTTCCATATTTATAAAAGTGGATATCTCACCCCTAGTATAGTAATGGTTCAATCAGGTCACGACCCGTCCTCAAGACCGTGCCATGACAACCCCAATCCTACCTTTCATTAGCTAGGGGCTGGCGACTAGCACCAAAGGTGTAAAACCCTAAGCTAGGAAGGCATTTCCTTTATAAGAGTAACACACACACAAACAGTGTAATATGGAAGCAAAGCAGTAAGTGAATACTATATACAAAAATTAGTGATGAAAGTAAAAGGGGTTGTATATCCAAGCCCAACAGTAAAGTACAGGTACAATGGAAAAAAAGTACAACTGAAAAAGGGACAACAACTGAAAATGGCAGTTCTTGGAATGTCCATCAAGTATCCTACCTGAAGGGTAGGTACATATTTTCACCGTAGCACTCCACGTCTATCGGTCTGCCCAGTGTACCATCTCGCTATGTGGTCCACCTCCGGGTACCGTCTTGTCCTCGCTCGCTCTGGGCCCCCCTTAACATTGTCCTTCATCTACATCCAAAACAACAAGGCATGGGCATAGCCTGTGTAGGGGTGAGTATAACTATACTCAGTAGGGACCCCAAGACCCCCGATGGTCTCCCAGAATCCACGAACGACAAACCATAGGAGAAAGATACAACCACGAAGTATCAACCAACCCTACTTAGGTATATGCTAATTCATATACCTTTGTTACCAATCTCAGTTTGGCTCCAACTCTTGAGCCCAAGCACAACCCAGTCCACATAGGAAGTAAAGTCAATCACATCAATGATAATGTTTGAATATCAAGATTAAGCTCACACAGATAAACATCTTTCGTATAGCGATAGAGACGATCAGATGTAGTCACTGATTCATCTAAGCTGTTGGACCCACATATGATACAAGACCAGCTAAGCTGTCAAACCCACACAGGATACAAGTACAAAGGTCAAACTGTCGGACCCACACTGGATACAAGAACAGTAGTCATCGTTGTCGATCCCACGGAAGATCCCAGTATAGTAGTCATCGCTGTCGAACCCATGGATGATTCCAGTATAGTAGTCATCGCTGTCGAACCCACGAAGGATTCCAGTACACTAGTCTTTGCTGTCGAACCCACGGAGGATAATAGAAATAAAGATGATCAAATGTAGTCACTATTTCATCTAAGCTATCAGACCCACATAGGATACAAGACCAGCCATGCTATCAGACCCACACAAGATAAAAGACCAGCTACTCTATCAGACCCACACAAGATATAAGTACAGAGGTCAAACAACTGGACCCACACAGGATACAAGAATAGTAGTCATCGCTGTCGAACCCATAGAGGATTCCAGTATAGTAGTCTTCGCAGTTGCAGCCAGCTCTAGGGTTTTTGCACACAGCACGCTCGATTCCGGGAGGCATCGCTTCTCGAGCAAAGGGGGCGTTACATCAAATATCACAAAGTCTATAGTTGATGTACACTGATGTTCCGTCTCATAAAAAAGAACCCAATGCGACAGACGACTCGTCAATCGGATGCCCGGTCTGCGAGTTATTGGAATTTCCGTTCCAAGGGCCCGGTTGGATTTCAGGTACAATCCAACCCGACCATACTCCAACCTCATTTTAATCCTATGTGGAGTAAGCCAAATGTACCATAACATCAAAGGTAATCCAATGTAGTTGATGGCATGTCAATCAGACGCCTGGTCCTTATGTTATAAGTGTTTCCGCTCCGAGGGCCCGTTTAGTTTTGGGTTCGAACCAACCCGGCCATAACCAAACATCGCCAAAACTATGAGTGTAATATACTTAAATGACCGTCTCTATCCAAGTAATCCAATGAAATTGACGGTGCGTCGATCAGAGGTATGTATCTCATGTTATCGGTGAAAAACCGAATGTAGTCTGAAGTGGGGGGGTCTGGGTCTGGTCTGACCCAGACCCACCCGCCTAGGGTCTGCCCGAACCGGGTATGGGTCCGTCCCAGTAGGGCGCGGCCTGGCCCGACAGCTATGGACTGGCCCGTGTGGCTGGCGGCCAGGCCCGCGCGTCAGGCGGCCCGACCCTCATGGCAGGCGGCCCGACCCGCGTGCAGGAGGCTCTGTCGGGGACCGGTCACAGCTCGGCCAGCTTGCCGAGCAGAGCCGGGGGGCCCCAGTTTCATGAAATTGTGGCACTAGCTGGCACCACATTTCCTCCCCGGAACCCGCAGTCACTTGTTCCTCTCCACCGCTACGGCCGGTGCCTCGGCGGTCTTCCGCCAGCAGCCTGCGTAGGGCGCCACTACCCCAGGTGGCCGGCCGGTGCCGGCTGCCGCCTGTTGTCGCCGGCGCCGCCATGCCAGCAACCCGCACTGCCACGATCTTTCGCAGGCTACCTGACTCGTTTTGGTGGTCCGTTTTAGCTCATGTCTGCACCTACGGCCTCATTGGGTCCAGCTCTTCACTGCGGCAACCTCAAATCAATGTTTCCCTTCCCTTTATATGTCTCCCATCAAACCGCGCATCAAGAACGATAAGGCAAAGGGTCCAGAAATGTTCATTAGCCCGTTCCCTCAGTGTTAGAGGCTCAAACAATTATCCAACATATATTCTTCAAATCATGAGGGTATAAATTAAATGTATAAATTATACAAAACCCCCCTACATCGTAATCGTCGTTGAGGGTAGACAAGAAAATCGGCGTCGCGGATGACCATGTCGGGGGAATAAGATTTGAAGACGATATTGATTGGTTGACGTCAGGGTTCATCTGAGGACGAAGCATAGATGACATTCCTCATGGATGGCTCCTTTTCTTTTGGCTTGGAAAAAGATTAAATATGGTCTCATCGTTCTTCATTGGAGAGAAAGAGTGTTCTTCGTGTTCTTCGGGGAAGAATGCTCTCTTCCTAATTCTCCAATGGTTCCACCACAAAATATCTTCCAAGATGTGACATCAATTACGTTGGATTCCTTGGATATAGATGGTCGTTTCAGTATTTTACACTCAAGGTTTTGGTGAGGTTTGGGTACTGTCGGGTTAGTTCGAACTCGAAACCTACCGGGCCCTCAGAGCGGAAACGCTTATAACATAAGGACCACATGTCCGATTGACGTGTCGTCAACTAAGTTGGATTGACTTTAATGAGATAGTCCTTTTGGTTTAATCTGCACAATATTCAGATGAGGTTCGAGTATGGCCCAGTTGGATTGTACTTGAAATCCAACTGGGCCCTTGGAATGAAAATGCCAATAACTCTCAGATCGAGCGTCTGATTGACGCGTCATCTGTCGCGTTGGGTTCCTTTTGATGTGGTGGAACTTTGGTGTACATCAACTCTGGAATTTTTGATTGTTGATGTAATGACCCCTTTGCCCGAGGAGCGAACCCTCTCGGAATTGAGCTTGTTTTGTGCGGGAACCCAAGAGCTGGCTGTGACTGTGATGACTACTGTACTGGAATCCTCTGTGGGTTCAACAGCGATGAATACTGTTCTTGTATTCTGCGTGGGTCTGGTAGTTTGACCTCTATACTTGTATCATGTTTCGGTCCGACAGAGTAGCTGGTCTTGTATCATGTTTGGGTCAGACAGCTTAGCTGGTATTGTTTCCTATGTGGGTTCGACAACCTAGATGAATCTGTGACTACATCTGATCAACTCTATCGTTATAATCCCCTATGGGTTCAAAAACGACGACTACTCTTCTATAATCCTCTGTGGCTTCGACATCGACGACTACTATACTGGAATCCTCTGTGGGTTTGACAGCGATGACTACTATATTGGGATCCTCTATGGGTTCGACAGCATTGACTACTGTTCTTATATCCTGTGTGGGTCCGGCAGTTTGACCTCTATACTTTTATTCTGTGTGGGTTCGATAGAGTAGCTGGTCTTGTATCCTGTGTGGATCTGACAGCTTAACTGGTCTTGTATCCTATGAGGGACTAATAGGTTAGATGAATCAGTGACTATATCTAATCATCTCTATCGCTATAAAAAATATGTTTACCTCTGTGAGATGAATCTTGACTTTCAATCAGTATCATCGATGTGATTGAATTTACTTCCTATGCGGACTGGGTTGCACTTGGGCTAGAGAGTTGGAGCCAAACTGAGATTGATAACTTATGTATATGTATGGGAATATACCTAAGTAGGGTTGGTTGGTAATTTGGGGTTGTATCTTTCTTCTGTGGTTTAACCTTCGTGGATTGTGGGAGACCTTTAGGGGTATCGGGGTCTCTACTGAGTATCGTTAAACTCACCCTTTCACGGGCTATGCTCGCACCTCATTGTGTAGGATGCAGACGAGAGACAACGTTGACAGAGGCCAAGAGCGAGATAGGACCAGACGGAACCCGGAGTTTGACGACACAACGAGATGGTACACGGAGCAGACTGATAGATGTCCAGTGTTGAGGTGGACATCTGTACCTACCCATTAGGTAGGATACCCAGCAGATGTTCCCGGAGCTGCCCTATTCAGCTGTTGTCCCTTTTTTAGTTGTACTTGTTTTCCATTGTACCTCTAATTTACTGTTGGGCTTGTATTTCTGGCCCCTTTTACTTTTAGAACTACTTTTTGTATACAATATTTACTTGGTTCATTGCTTCCAACTTACTCTATTTATGTGTGTTTTACTCTTAAAAAAGAAATTCCTTCCCAGCATACGAATTTACGCCTTTGGTGCTAGTCGCCAGCCTCTGGCCTATGGAAGGCGGGTTTGGGGTAGTCACGGCCCGGGCCCGAGGACGGGTCGCGACAAATTGGTATCAAATTAGTCAGTTCTACCACAGATATTAGGACTTCGATCTTTCATTTATATGAAGCAATAGTGTTAAGATTATTGAGTATGGTTTTCAGTCTAGGGAGTCCAGTGTTGGTGCGGTGGACGGCATATCCATACACCAGGACCCTAACATCTGATTTCCGACTTAGTGTATGGAAACATTGATTGCGTGTGTGTTTCAAGAGTTTCCATTGTGGTAACTTGGAGTCCACTGACCATGTATAACTTATTGACTATGGCACACCTATTCCTTATCTGGATGCCATTGCTAAGATAGCTGGATAGGGTTCCAAATAGAGAGTACATGACGAAGGCCCACCGAACAATGAGGCTTTGGTGCATGGACCTATTACTATGTTGACACATTTGAGTTGTGTACCAGCAGCACCACCACCTGTTGGGTAGTAGATGCCACCAGCCGTACTTGCAGACGGTGCATGCCGACAGAGTATGTTCCACGCGTTCCAGCAGGAGAGGACTGGATGGAGGCGATTAATGGAGTTTTCTGCCTAGTTGAGACACCAGTAGAGTAGATGTTGATCTTAGATACTAATGTTTTTCAGTGATTTACCCATAGGATGAACCACATAATGATGATGTTTCAGTACTTCGACCGTTTTCCGAGATGGTACCTTCGGGAAGAGTTCCAACTATATCACTGCCTGTTGGTCAGCAAACACTACTGGTTGTACCAGTAGAGGAAACTTGTAGGCTTTGTGCCTTAAATATGTTTCAGCACCAGATACCCCTCAAGTTCCAAGGAGAGCCCGACTGACAGGCTGCTGAGGACTATCTTGAGGAGGTGGTTGAGAGTTTTCTATAGCTTATACAGCTTCAGCAGGATGATGTGTCGGAAGTTGAGTATTCATCGAGTCATACTGATCATTCTATGTACTCGATGAATATGATTCGATCAGTTATTTATTGGTCGGACCTCTGAGCGAGGTTTGTTTATGGATATTAAAGCCATCACTTTTTTCCTCTATGCATTCCTACTTATGTTAAGGTACTAGAGAGAACCATTGTGGATGAATTTTCATTGGCTGAGCGGATACAACCAGTGAATGTTAACAGTTGGAAAGCATGAAACTAGAGTCAGTCTTAGAGACTTATGCATGTAAAATGATTCAAGAAGAGGAATTGTTAAGGACAGATGAATCTGTAGGGAAGTAGATGTGGAGGCAGATCCAGGAGAGAAGCATGAGGTGGTTAAAATTTCCACTTGTTACAACCACCCGCCTTTGTAGTCCCCGCTAGGTTCATGGAGCTAGAGGGCAGGGGAAGAGAGTAGCTTCATGGGGTCATGGAGCATGACCCAAGGTCTATATGAATGATTTCAGATACGGTCTATTTCTACTACTAGCTACCGTATAAATAGACATTTCTACCAATCATCGCTTCCTTCCACGAATCTTGACCCATACCTAGAGTTTCCAGTTAAACCATTGACTTGACCCTCGTGTCTGTAGATACCTTTGGGAGGAGACTAGATAATCACAATTACATAGAAAGTGTGATATGACCCTTGAGGTGAGTGTTTCAGTTGGAATATCTTGGTGGTAGCGTCGAGGCCTTAAAACGTTAGTTTGAGTATGGACTGGGCAACCACAGTTAATACACAGATTGAATATATTAGGCAAAAATGTTGTGGTTTTACTACAACTTTGGGATGGGGTTTTCCTTGATTGGCGAAAATGAAAACCTAGTCAGCACAAGATGGAATCTTGCATAAGAAGGTGAATTCGATTACTCAGGAGTTGGCCAGACATACCTTTGTGCTAGACTTCTCCAGAGTTGCAGTACCACTATCAGCTTCGACGAAGAAGGGGCAACCCTTCATGTAGTAAGAGAGATTATAGCAGAGATTTAAGGAGCTGAGGTAGAGGTTGACAAATGCACCCATCTTGAGGCAACCGGAGGAGAGCGTTGGGTACGTAGTTTACTGCAACACATCATGGACCGGACTCGGGTGTGTCCTGATGTAGGAGCGAGCAGTAATCACGTATGGTTCTCAGCAGTTGAGACTACACAAGCAGAACTACTCTACCCATGACCTGGAGTTAGCAGTAGTGGTCTTTTCCTTGAATATGTGGTGACACTATCTTATGGGAGAATGTTTTAAGGTATACTCAATCCACCAGATTCTCAGGTATATCTTCTCATAGAAGGAACTGAACCAGAGACAACGACCATGGCTCATGTTCCACCAAGACTATGACTTTGAGATATTACATACTCCTGGGAAGGGGAACATTGTAGCAGAGTTTGTCTCACGATGCCTCACTTGTCAGTAAGTGAAGGCAGAGCACCAAGTCCCATCCGTCTTGGTTCTGCCCTTAGAATTCCCGGAGTGGAAGTGGTATGGGATATACATGATTTTCATGATGGGGCCACTATGTACATCCAGAGGAGACGACTCTATCTGGGTGATTGTCGACCGACTCACCATGTTGGCCCACTTCCTACTGATCAAGGAGCAGGGAACAGTAGAGAGATTATGATGCCTCTATGTACAAAAGATCATATGGTTTCATGGTGTGCCATCGAAAGTCATCTATGATCGAGATGGTCGCTTCACTTTATGGCTATGGAAGGGGTTGCATGAGTCTTTCAGGACGCAACTTCGCTTGAGAACCGCCTTCCATTCTGAGAAGGATGGTCAGAATAAGAGGACCATTCAGACTTTTGAGGACATGCTCCGTGCATGTGTCCTTGAATTTGGTCATAGCTGGTAGGATAAATACCCTTGGTGGAGTTTTCATACAACAACTACTACCAATCCACCTTCGGGATGACCCATTACGAGGCATTGTACGACCGAACTTACATATCACCTCTCTGCTGGACTGACCCGGGGGAGTCAGCACTTGTGGAACCAAAGATGGTTCATGCTACGATGGAGAAGGTTCTGATCATCTAGGAGCAGATTAAGACAACACATAGCAAACAGAAGTCCTATACTGATAAAGGACAAAGACCACTCAAGTTCGAGGATGGAGACCACGTCTTCCTATGGGTCTCCCCTCGATGAGGTCTATAGAGATTTAGCTGGGGAGGAAAGTTATCTCTGCGTTTCATTGGGTCGTTCTAGGTACTCAGGAGGGTAGGCGAGGTGGCTTACTACCTGGACCTTCCACCTCAGTTGCACTGGGTACACGGCATCTTCCACGTAACTCAGCGGAGAAGAAACATGAACGACCCATCCCATATCATTGACCATGGGGATATTTACATCGATGACAGGGTGACATTCACATAGGTCTTAGTGGAGATCGAGGATCAAGAGGAGCGGGTCCTATGTGGATGGTAGATTCCTTCTGTGCACATTCAATGGTAGAACAGGAACCTCTAGGATGCACATGGGAGTGGGAGGCTCAGATGCATGCTCAGTACCCCCATTTGTTTTACAGGGTGTGTGTTAGTGGGGAGAAAACACACTGAAAGAACATGTGTTGGCATGTGGGGAAAATCATTAGTATGATAAGAGACCCTAGCGAGTAATAGCCTATGGTGTATTGAAAAGGCAGCCATGGTATTAAAGGAAACCCATGGGGTCATATGAGAAGGTTCATAGCGCAAGGAGGTGGGACATGACAAATCACCCTAAATTCCATATCCGTGGTTTAACGAGGAAAAATTTAGGTAGTCAAAAAAAATACATATTGAGAAAATAGGTTGGTGACATAGATGTGCGATTAGCCTGATGAGATATTGAGATTAAGGTATTATATTACATGATGAGAATTATTATGTGGGTTCCATCATTGATACATTAATTTCATTCTCATGAGTTCCTTTACCCATTTCTAGATAGTAATATTTAACTTCAGGAAATCCAGCCTAATTATAAAGAGAATGAATCCTATAGGTTCACACATTAAGTGTTTCTGTTGATCACAATTAAATTCTATTTTAATTTTTTTATTGGAATAAATATTATTTTCAATGCTGAGAAATTAATTTATTAATGATTTATTGATCTCTAATATTAACACGGAAATATGTATTTTTTCAATAAATAATTTATTTGATTAAATGAATATATATATATACATAAATAATATTTATTCACTGTATTGTAAATAAAATATTTATTCAATATTATAATTAATATATATTCACTAGTATTTCAATGATATTATTATTATGTGAGATGGAGTTCCTTAAAGGATTTAAATGATATTTAATGGATAACACGCAAATAAATAATTTTATAACTGAAATCCAAACTCTATAAATATAAGATTATGTTTATTTTATATTGCATTGAAAGATTGAGAATAGAGAATCATTGTGACCAATGAATTATCTCTTGAATACTCATTCTCCCTCTTTATAAAGAAAAAGAATCATAAGAGAGATTTATTCCAGATTGAAGAATGAGTGATAAATAATGAACAATACAAGACATTCGATTCGCTGCATTCGCAGCTGATGTTTTACTTTTGTTGCTCAGACATCAATGCAGAACATGTGGATCACCTCTAGTGGGACTCTATCAATGGACCATCAAAATACAATGCATGTAATCTTAATGGGTCTTTTTAGATGATCAACAATCATCAATGAATAATGTTCCTGATCCTATGTATTTACTTCTCATGAAATAAATACATTAATTATAAATTTAATGTGAATTCTCCTTTCTCTTGGTTTTGAGAAATGATTATTATAAGAAATTTTATTATATCACTGACCACAGCTTGCTTCAACTATTCCCCGAACCATCAAGTGATATCCAATTGATCATAAGTGAATATATAATTATTTATTTTATTTTTTACCCAAAGGCAACCATGGTTCAATTTTCATTTCTTATTATTTATTCTTTAATGTGATTTTAAATAACATGATTCGTAATATTAATCATATTTGTTTATGTTTCATTTTCTAAAAAGGTTTAATAATAGATGAATTATTGACAGAAATTTCATCAACCAGTGCTAAAAATTTGGTTTGTAAAACTGGGTTACACAACGTGTAGCCAGAGTAGACAATGTGTACCAATGCACATTATACCTAGATGCGCTGGTTAGTTAATTACAAGAAGTGCATTTATTACACCCCACATGTTGATTGGTCCAGCCTAGAACATGGAATGCAGATACATATTATGTAGATTGAATTTACATGCCATGTAGTCGGACTAATTTAACTCTTTGAAGCCCCAGGCGTGTGCCTCAGATACATGAAAACTGAGGTATATGACATATAGCTGGACAATACACATCTTGTAGTCTCCCATTAAAGGTAAGGATTAAAAATTACATTAAATTGAAAATTTAAGCATAAAAACATATTTTATTGATTATCACACCAATGTTCATTTGAAATTTTGATAATAGTATTAAATAAAATCAAATGTTGGATTAATTTACTATAATTAATATGACATTATTAGTTCTGCCATTTATTTTTCCATTAATGCCATAATTGATGGGTATCTCCATTTAATATTTAATGATTATTAACATTGTAGATAAGTAATTATTTATTTAATTCATGAAAGCCTCTTTTAATAATAAAAAATGAATAATGAAATGAATACTATATAGTAAATATTGTGTATTCATAGAATTTATGATCAATTGAGAGCTTGACTAGGATCTATTCATGTGTTTGAATTTATATAATTTAATTTATTGCATTGGTTTTTAATTATTTAGTACAAAATAAAATGATGGAATTTGATTCATCCATCCCACTATTATTATATAGGACCTTCATTTTCAAGTATATTTATATAATACCCATGGACCAATCCTTTTGTAATCGTCACTTGAATGTAATAAATAAATACTTATAATCAATGGAGAATCCCAAGGCACATAGAGGCGGTTCATGATGGAACCATGATGATGCTTACTTGGTGATATATAGATATATAGGTGGATTTTTTAAACTCATTCCATGATTTGAAAATGGATTTATTCCCCAAGGTTATAGGGTGATTTAATGTACTCTCATTAAATCAGAACTAAGATAACATGATGATCTAGACATGTAATTTATTTATTTCATTCTATGAATTATATATTTTATTCAGGCAATATCGTAGTTAAATAAATGAGTTAATTTATATTTAATAAATGAAAAATGCATAATTTTTTTTTGCAACATGGTTAATTAATTAAGCAACATATATTCAATATTAACAAGAAAAGTAATCTATAAAACAGTATGAAATTTATGAATAAATTGATTAAAATACCTAAACCAAATATGAAGTCAGAATATTCCATCCATTACATTATTTGAAATGAAACCATATAAATAACTTTATTACTTAAACAAAGTCCAGACACTTACTTTTAGTGATGAGTTCAAATTAGTGTTTTTGGATTACTTAACCAAACTGAAGTGCCCAGATCAGTGTGAATCACTGAGAGGGGGAGGGGGTGAATCAGTGATCCCTTAAAACTTTTTACTAATTGATTCTTAATCAATTAAACCTCTATGGCTGGTTAAAGCCTCGATCCACTATTCTTGTATCTCTCACCTTTCCACGAATGATGCAGTAAATGTAAAGGCACTGGACACAAGGATTTACAAGGTTCGGCACCAAAGGCCTACATCCTTGCCATGCTCTCTCAGCATGGATTCTCCATTATAACCTGTTAAAATTACAATGGTCGATACAGAGTCCCACTGTATCTCTCCTGAGTCCCACAGGAGGGTCTTTATACTGCGTCCCACAGTGTTACCAGAGTCCCACTGGCCTTCTCCAGAATCCCACTGAAGACTTCTTCTCCCTGAGTCCCACAGGGTCTTCTCCTGGCTCCTCGAGTCACACGAGTAGCTCTTCTTCTCTTTAGGCTTCTTCAAGTATCCTCAGCAGTCTGGGATAAAGACTGCTGGCCTTGCTCTGTACCTCTGATCACTTGTGATGATCAGGGTCTTCTCAATCTACTGAAAACTCAGACAACCAATCTCTTTAACTTCAGTCTGGCTCAGTCTCAGTCCTGGTCTTGGACAACTCAAATGCACACCACTGATTTGGCTCTGTTCACGTGTGCACGTGCATGCATGCATGCATGCACTTTTCCTCTTTCTCCTCTTGGTGCAGTAGACCCACAAAGGGTGTAGTCACTTTAAGCACACACCTTCACTGAACTACACACACTTTATTCTCTTTTAATTACACACATAAATGTGTGTTATACACTAGTGTGGATGTCTTCTCTTCTTCTTAGTGTGTACACACTTTGGTTTGCACACACACTAAGGTTCGACCACTTTGTCTTTTTGCACACAAACTTTGTTTTTCACTTTTGCACACTCTTGAGCTTGGCCTTTCACTTATTCTTGCACACACTTAACTTCCTTGTTCTTTTAATCTTCTTCAAAGTGTGCACTTCACTTATGCACACACTTGGTTCTTCATTTTTCACACACAAGGGCTACGGCCTTCTTCTTCAAATCCACACACAAGGTATGGCCTTGTCTTGCTCACACCCACTGCCCGTAGGGTACTTAGCACACACAAGATGTGTTCTTCATTTTGGCACACACACAAGGGCTACGACCACTTGTTTAAAGGTCTCGGGTAGTTCTCTTCTCCTATTACCACACACACGAGGCAAGGCCTCGGCCTTCTTTGGCACACACACAATGTGTGTAGAACACAACCCGAACTCCTGTCTCAAATGAAGGCGCGCAAGGGGTGCGGCCACTTCCACTTCTTCTTCAAAGAGCACAAGGTATGAGCCGCGGCCTCTCTTCTTCTTCAAAGCGCAAGGCACACTTGGTGCACAAGGCATCGTGCAAGTGCTCAAGGCCTCTAGGGCGCGCAAGCCTCGGGTGCAAAGCACCTTGGGTGCAAGGCACCTCAACCACGGGTCGCGCAAGAGCTACTGCCCCGGGTTCTTCCTGCCGCGCAAAGGGATAGCGCGCAGGGTACTCCTTCCCTTCACCTCTTTCGCGCAAGGGGTGCGCGAAAGGAACTCCTTCAGGCCTCGGGTGGCACCGAGAAAAACAGCCGCGCAAGTGCTTTGCGCGGCGGCTTCTTCTTCGCGAGGCAGAGGCACACGCGGGACACAAATCTTCAACAAAGGATCAGCAAGCCTAATGAGAGCCTCGACCTCTCTTTTTATAGGCAGAGGTGAGGCGGTGCATCCGCGTGAGAAACATTTAATCTCCCGAAGATTTCGGGTATTTCAAGATTCTGTGAATCTTGAACTTTTTCTCTTGTTTCACGCGGGTTCCCTCTTCTTCGGTTTCCTCCGCGTGCATGCGACTTAGAACGCATGCACGGCCTTCTTTTCTCCCAATCCATGCAAATCATAAACACCCCATGGCCTCGGCACCTTCGGTTTGCCTTCGGCCAACATCGAATTCATTCATACGTTGCATGCATGTATATTTTTAAGCATGGTTCAGTTCAGTAGGTCCAGACGAGTCGGATGGTGCCTTCGGCTTCTTCAGAGGTGGCCGGAATCTCGAAATCCGGTGGTCGGATCGCCTCTGGTTCAGCGGCGTCGCGGGAGATGCCTCGGCTCGAGCTCGAGGAAGGAGATGAGCTACGGCCGTCGGATCAGGCGATGGAGATACATCGGGCGGCCTGGATTAGATCGCGGCACCGCGGATGGATCGTGCGGCGCAGATCAAGCGCGCGATCAATCGAGCGGCTCAGATTCAATCCCGGGAATTTGTCCGCGTCCCACATCGAAAAGGGCCACGGAATTCTCGCGCTTTATCAACTAAGCGCTGCCTCTCAGCGCTCAGTTGAACTTCTCCCCTCCCGGTGCCGCCCCGCACCGGGTTCTCTCTGCGGGCGCGCTCTTGCGCCCACTATGCTCCATGCGGGCGCGCCACTGGCGCCCACTATGCACGCTGTGACACTCGCGGGTGCGCTCATGCGCCCCTGCCGCGCTCCTCCGGGCGTGCCCCAGCGCCTCTGTGGTGTCTGCGGGTGCGCCCCTGCCGCCCTGAGCTCGCCCCACGGGTTCCCCCTTGGGCGTGGCGCCTTAGGCCCACATGAGCCTTGGGGTTGAACCCACAAGGTGCTCACGGGCTGGCCATATTTTTTGGCAAAGTATAGAATAAGACTTTTTCAAAAACAAAGTCCTCCATGAGTATAAGCCAAATGCCAAGCCACAACTCTAAAACATCCTTCTTCTACATTTCTTCTTCTTCCTTTCTTCTTCTCATTTCTCCTTCTTCCTTTCTTCTTCTTTATTTAAAAATCTTCATTTGAAATTCCTCCATTATCTTCAACATGTATTCATCACTTAGGAATGGAATTTCAAACGGTTTCTTCTTAATCTTCTTCATCTCCTCTTCCATATGTGTTCAATACTTAGGAGGGACTTCTTCAACTGAATCTTATGAATCACACATGTTCTTCAACATTTTTCATTGATCTAATCAGAGATCAATTGGATCTTCTCTTGATTCACATGCACTAAGAGTTAGTACATGGACTATTTTAATCCACTTCATCCACTTAGAAGTTGTGGATGGATCTCTTGCTTCTCCTCATGCATTGTCAGCACAATGCATGGTCTTCAATCAATGTTGTGACATTGTATCATCAGGATACAAGTTCTTTGAACTTAAGGATCAGTTCAACAATCGTCTGATGTCCATGGAGAATGTTTCAACCATATTCTCCAATGCCACTTAGTGAATCTCCTAAGTGACATTCCTCTAAGTACCATGGCCATTCTCCTTCACCACCATCACCATCACATCCTTTGACATTCACATCGTGACGATTCATGACATCCATTCATTCCAAGACAACTTCATGCCTTATTGACAACAAATGCAACACAATGCACTTCAATCTCCCCCTTTGTATTTGTTGTCAATACACTCCTTCGGCACATATGAATGGGTCAATATGTGTGCCAATATTTTCTCCCCCTTATTGGCAATAAAATGCAAAGGTGTGGTGTGGTTTTCTTTCAAAAATCTCTTCCTCCCTTTGAAAAGTATTTTCTTGAAGAACACTGAGAGAGGGATGATGTCACATGTTCACTTGAGCAATGAACCTTTAGTAAATCAACTCTAAGTCTACTTGGGCTAACCCGGTGTAGAAAACAAGAGTGATATGACCAAGGAATTCAAAGCTGTCCAAAATTCACTGTACATGTGAGATCATGCTTCAGGGGTTTGAAATTTTTCAGATATATCAATGAATTGTTGAATCCTGCACATACTTCACAAAACACATTAGAATGTTCAGGTGCAAAGATAAAGCTCCCCCTTTCATCCATTTGTCTTCAATCAATACTCCCCCTTAATTGTCATGATGAATGCAATTAAGAAACAAGGGTTGAAAGTATGATTGGAATACCTTCACTTTTCTCAAGATGGTATTAATCTCAGAATCCCATCTTCTTCAGATTGACTCCCCCTCAAGGGGTGCACTCCATTTTGTCCAAACCATCCTCCAGCTGAGAATGATCATCATCTTCAATTCCCTGCATTGTTAGCACATGTAAATACCAATGTATAAGGGAATAAGATGGAACCTCCTTGGTTCATCAATGTGAACAACAAGGTGGAGAAGATTCTCTCAACCGAGATGTCCTATTTTCACCATTCTTCACACTTGCACATTTGATCTTCAATGATGTTTGTGCTGGTGTGGATCTCAACCCATCTTCATGTGAAATATTCTTCTTCCCTCTTGCCTTAGCAATTGCCAGAACTTCATCTTCAGCTCTTTTCAGATCTTTGGAAAGTTGCAACTGATTTGGCCATATGACCAGTAAGTCACTTGGAAGTGTGGCCTCAGTTCTGGATATTCCACATGGTTCCTTTGATTCTGTCAAGCTACCTCTCTTAGGCAACTTGTTTTCAATCAATCCCTTCTGCTTCTTCTGGATTGATTGTCTTTTGGAGTTCAGTCTGCCTCTATTGAATTTCATGGCTTCCGTACAAAGATCCATGATGTGTCCTTTCTTTCCACAGTAGAAGCATTTCTTGGTGGTCCTACTGGATGCATCACCCTTCTTGGACTCAGACTCCAAGGACTTCTCTTTATTTCTCAACATCTTCTTGGGAGCTTTTTCAACTTTCTTCTTCTTGCTTCCCAAGGATTACTTTTGAGCCAGGTTCAGTGATCTTCTCTTCATTCCAGCTTCGGATACATTCGGAGATTGATATGTATCAATTCTTTGACCACTTTTGCAATCATCCCAGATGTTGTCAAGTAATCCGAATCTGTTAGCAGTAAACAGATGTCTCTGGACCTGTGGATGTTGCTTCCTTCCTTCTGGCTTGCTCCCCCTTGGCATGGGCTTCCTCTATGCTTTGGCATTCAGTGGATTGTATGAACAATCCTTTGCACAATGCCCATGCTTGTTACAACACCAGCATTGTCCCACGAATCTTGACCTCTTCAGTCCTTCTGATTGTAGGGTACTTTTCTTGACTTGTTGTGCTGTTTCAGGAGAGCTCTCTTTCTTCATCTTCTTCATCCATACTTGATCAATGTTATTCTTCCATCCTGTATTTTTTGTGGAAACACATTTAGTAACATAAGTACAAGATGGGATGGATGGTACCTTCTTTTTAGAAGATGTTGCCCTTTCATTAGAGGATGTCTTTATTTTAGAATCATCCTTCTCAATGCATACTTGTGTAGCAACATTTCTTCTTCCAGCTGTCTGGGAGGTTTTGGCTTTGGGTGATTGCTGATTTTTCAATATCACCTCCAATTCTAAGCATTTCATATTGAGGGAGTTCTTCTCATCCTCAATAGTTCTTAGCCTTCCTTCCCATTTTTCTTCTAGCTGTTTCATCTGGTCTTCATGCACTTTCTTCATTTCTTGCAATGAATTGTCTAACTCCTTCACCCTTTTGACTTTCTCTTCTAGTTGAGCATCTTTGACAACCATTGAAACTCTGTGTCTCTTTTGCAGTGCACGGAAAACATCTTTGATCATTATCAAAAATATTTCTTTCTCAGAAGAGCTCCTTTGCAATTCTTCACAGGTATCTTCATATCTTTCATTGCAAAGGGAAACAGTTTCATCCTTGGCATTCACCATCTTTCTGAGTGTGTTGGTTATGCCAACCCTTTTTGCCAGCTGATCTTCCATAGCATTGGCTTCTTCTTCTAACTGTGATTTTTCTTCATGAAGATCATGGATGCCTGTAGCTATACACTTTTCCACTTCCATGGGAACTGTCTTCTGAAGATATTTGAGTGCACTCTGAAGATCATTCATTGTTTCAACTTCATCACAGCTAGGACAAGCTTTCTTCATCTTCTTGGCCTGTTTCTTCTTTCTATTTTTCTGAGTCTTGGCAGATATCTCCATTTGAGGCTGGTCGCTCATTTCCTCAAATCTGCACTTCATAAAGACTCCCTTGGATCTTTTAGAGGTAACCTCGCTCTGATACCAATTGAAGTGCCCAGATCAGTGTGAATCACTAAGAGGGGGAGGGGGTGAATCAGTGATCCCTTAAAACTTTTTACTAATTGATTCTTAATCAATTAAACCTCTATGGCTGGTTAAAGCCTCGATCCACTCTTCTTGTATCTCTCAACTTTCCACGAATGATGCAGTAAATGTAAAGGCACTGGACACAAGGATTTACAAGGTTCGGCACCAAAGGCCTACATCCTTGCCATGCTCTCTCGTCATGGATTCTCTATTATAACCTGTTAAAATTACAATGGTCGATACAGAGTCCCATTGTATCTCTCCTGAGTCCCACAGGAGGGTCTTTATACTGCGTCCCATAGTGTTACCCGAGTCCCACTGGCCTGCTCCAGAATCCCACTGAAGACTTCTTCTCCCTGAGTCCCACAGGGTCTTCTCCTGGCTCCTCGAGTCACACGAGTAGCTCTTCTTCTCTTTAGGCTTCTTCAAGTATCCTCAGCAGTCTGGGATAAAGACTGCTGGCCTTGCTCTGTACCTCTGATCACTTGTGATGATCAGGGTCTTCTCAATCTACTGAAAACTCAGACAACCAATCTCTTTAACTTCAGTCTGGCTCAGTCTCAATCCTGGTCTTGGACAACTCAAATGCACACCACTGATTTGGCTCTGTTCACGTGTGCACGTGCATGCATGCATGCATGCACTTTTCCTCTTTCTCCTCTTGGTGCAGTAGACTCACAAAGGGTGTAGTCACTTTAAGCACACACCTTCACTGAACTACACACACTTTATTCTCTTTTAATTACACACATAAATGTGTGTTATACACTAGTGTGGATGTCTTCTCTTCTTCTTAGTGTGTACACACTTTGGTTTGCACACACACTAAGGTTCGGCCACTTTGTCTTTTTGCACACAAACTTTGTTTTTCACTTTTGCACACTCTTGAGCTTGGCCTTTCACTTCTTCTTGCACACACTTAACTTCCTTGTTCTTTTAATCTTCTTCAAAGTGTGCACTTCACTTATGCACACACTTGGTTCTTCATTTTTCACACACAAGGGCTACGGCCTTCTTCTTCAAATCCACACACAAGGTATGGCCTTGTCTTGCTCACACCCACTGCCCGTAGGGTACTTAGCACACACAAGATGTGTTCTTCATTTTGGCACACACACAAGGGCTACGGCCACTTGTTTAAAGGTCTCGGGTAGTTCTCTTCTCCTCTTACCACACACACGAGGCAAGGCCTCGGCCTTCTTTGGCACACACACAATGTGTGTAGAACACAACCCGAACTCCCTGTCTCAAATGAAGGCGCGCAAGGGGTGCGGCCACTTCCACTTCTTCTTCAAAGAGCACAAGGTATGAGCCGCGGCCTCTCTTCTTCTTCAAAGCGCAAGGCACACTTGGTGCACAAGGCAGCGTGCAAGTGCTCAAGGCCTCTAGGGCGCGGAAGCCTCGGGTGCAAAGCACCTTGGGTGCAAGGCACCTCAACCACAGGGCGCGCAAGAGCTACTGCCCCGGGTTCTTCCTGCCGCGCAAAGGGATAGCGCGCAGGGGACTCCTTCCCTTCACCTCTTTCGCGGAAGGGGTGCGCGAAAGGAACTCCTTCGGGCCTCGGGTGGCACCGAGAACAACAGCCGCGCAAGTGCTTTGCGCGGCGGCTTCTTCTTCGCGAGGCAGAGGCACACGCGGGACACAAATCTTCAACAAAGGATCAGCAAGCCTAATGAGAGCCTCAGCCTCTCTTTTTATAGGCAGAGGTGAGGCGGTGCATCCGCGTGAGAAACATTTAATCTCCCGAAGATTTAGGGTATTTCAAGATTCTGTGAATCTTGAACTTTTTCTCTTGTTTCACGCGGGTTCCCTCTTCATCGGTTTCCTCCGCGTGCATGCGACTTAGAACGCATGCACGGCCTTCTTTTCTCCCAATCCATGCAAATCATAAACACCCCATGGCCTCGGCACCTTCGGTTTTCCTTCGGCCAACATCGAATTCATTCATACGTTGCATGCATGTATATTTTTAAGCATGGTTCGGTTCAGTAGGTCCAGACGAGTCGGATGGTGCCTTCGGCTTCTTCAGAGGTGGCCGGAATCTCGAAATCCGGTGGTCGGATGGCCTCTGGTTCAGCGGTGTCGCGGGAGATGCCTCGGCTCGAGCTCGAGGAAGGAGATGAGCTACGGCCGTCGGATCAGGCGATGGAGATACATCGGGCGGCCTGGATTAGATCGCGGTGCCGCGGATGGATCGTGCGGCACAGATCAAGCGCGCGATCAATCGAGCGGCTCAGATTCAATCCCGGTAATTTTTCCGCGTCCCACATCGAAACGGGCCGCGGAATTCTCGCGCTTTATCAACTAAGCGCTGCCTCTCAGCGCTCAGTTGAACTTCTCCCCTCCCGGTGCCGCCCCGCACCGGGTTCTCTCTGCGGGCGCGCTCTTGCGCCCACTATGCTCCCTGCGGGCGCGCCACTGGCGCCCACTATGCACGCTGTGACACTCGCGGGTGCGCTCATGCGCCCCTGCCGCGCTCCTCCGGGCGTGCCCCAGCGCCTCTGTGGTGTCTGCGGGTGCGCCCCTGCCGCCCTGAGCTCGCCCCACGGGTTCCCCCTTGGGCGTGGCGCCTTAGGCCCACATGAGCCTTGGGGTTGAACCCACAAGGTGCTCACGGGCTGGCCATATTTTTTGGCAAAGTATAGAATAAGACTTTGTCAAAAACAAAGTCCTCCATGAGTATAAGCCAAATGCCAAGCCACAACTCTAAAACATCCTTCTTCTACATTTCTTCTTCTTCCTTTCTTCTTCTCATTTCTCCTTCTTCCTTTCTTCTTCTTTATTTAAAAATCTTCATTTGAAATTCCTCCATTATCTTCAACATGTATTCATCACTTAGGAATGGAATTTCAAACGGTTTCTTCTTAATCTTCTTCATCTCCTCTTCCATATGTGTTCAATACTTAGGAGGGACTTCTTCAACTGAATCTTATGAATCACACATGTTCTTCAACATTCTTCATTGATCTAATCAGAGATCAATTGGATCTTCTTCTGATTCACATGCACTAAGAGTTAGTACATGGACTCCTTTAATCCACTTCATCCACTTAGAAGTTGTGGATGGATCTCTTGCTTCTCCTCATGCATTGTCAGCACAATGCATGGTCTTCAATCAATGTTGTGACATTGTATCATCAGGATACAAGTTCTTTGAACTTAAGGATCAGTTCAACAATCGTCTGATGTCCATGGAGAATGTTTCAACCATATTCTCCAATGCCACTTAGTGAATCTCCTAAGTGACATTCCTCTAAGTACCATGGCCATTCTCCTTCACCACCATCACCATCACATCCATTGACATTCACATCTTGACGATTCATGACATCCATTCATTCCAAGACAACTTCATGCCTTATTGACAACAAATGCAACACAATGCACTTCACAAACATTAATAGAGTTTATCGGAAAAAATTCAGTGCAAAAAAAATATATTGGAAAGTGTTGAAGAAATATATGTTAGGATTTTAGGATAAGAGAATATACTAAATGGATCAAGGAGCTGCAAGCCATTAGTTGGGAAGACCGCCTACCTAAATTATTGTCTTATGGTTTTCATGAGCAATGTATAGATCATTATGAAATGTAATAGGGACCATTAAAAATTGTATACTAGAGAAACTAGACATTATGAGTTCAATGTTGAGAGTAATTTGGTCATGATAAAATAATGGGAGATTTAATAAAACAAATTACTTTATTTAATGTTTCCCATATAAATTTTAATTAAGAAAAGTAGTAAAAATATGCTCTTCAAATTGTAGAATAAAATGCAATGATCATCATATACACTATCCTTGTGATGAATATTAGAGAAATACAAACACCTCACTATATGTTACTACCAGGCATGTTTTAAATTCATTCATGTTGTGCTATGTCATGAATAGAAATCTTACAAGCTAGAATCCTCAATGCTTTATTATCGTGCTAAAGAGGTGATTGATGAAGAGTTCCTTGTTTAGGGAACTATTTAAGAAACACTGTCCACATTAAATTTTTCATGCTTTCATTAATGTATAGTGAACTAATGAATTATAATGAAATCATGGATGAATATATAATTCTAGATTACCTCTACGGTCTATACTAGGAGATTGATGGATAATAATGATTTGATATTTCCAAATCATTTTATAGAGAAATATTGAAGAGGCTACCCTATCTAGTCCTCATGTAGTCAATATCATTAGATACATTGAGTGCCTAGTGGTTTTAGGGCTTAAAATCCTAAAATAGTTTGGTACTGATCTCATTATGGAATCACTCTCTCAAATATTCTCTTTCTTTGTTTTGAATTTTATTATGTATAAAATTGATAAATATCTACTGGATATTCTCAATATTTATCTCCAAGTTGATAAGTATATGAAGCATTAAATTAATTCCATCTTTATGGTGACCAAATACAAAGGGTAGGTGAAGAGCGCTATGTCCAAATATTCTCCACACCATTCAATTAAAAGGAATATCATGAGGAATACAAGGGAAAAAGATATTGTTGATTATAAAGTTCAATTTATCTATTTATACAAAGTGGTTATTAAGTAAAACATGTGGTGATATATATATATATACACATTTATATATATAATAAAATATAGAAACTACATAAAATTAAAATTATTGAACAAATGGAGGTAGAACTATGGGGAACCAATAGTGATAAATTTTCTTTTATAGCTATTAGTGACTGAAACCTCACATTTCCAACCTGAATGTTCTTGGTATCAAAGAATTTTTATTACATTCCTTCATTTTGAAAAAACATTATTCCTATATACATACTATATAATTATGGATTTATGTTCAAATTTTGGAATTAATGTTTCTTTTATTATGAAGATAGAATTGTTTGTTGTAATTCACATTTAAATAATGTTCTTTATGTGTTGTATTTCAAAAATCATGTAATGGTAAACGATAAAGAAGTTACTTCACATGACTCATGAAACACCCAACTATGGAATCACTTAATAGGTTGAGTAAATGAAAATCACTTGAATAATTGAAATCAAGATAGATATTTAGAGTCTTTTGAACTTAAATAACTTTGTGTATGTCACAAATGCTTACATGGAAAAATTAACATATCCCCATTTTTTGGAAAATAAAAAAAGGATAAATAGATTCTTGAATTAGTTTATACCATTGTGTGTGGACCATATCATATGGAGGAAAGGTTTGGTTACTCATACTTCATACAATTTTTGATGAGTTTTGTAGATATGGATATTTCTACTTAATGAGGTCTAATTCATATACATTTGATAAATTTAAGGAATTATAGAATGAATTTAAGAAGAAACATGGTAAAAATATTAAGAAACTATACATAGATCGTGGTGAAAAATATCCTAATCAAGAGTTTGTTAATTATTTACGGGAGTTGTGGATATTATCTCAACTCACACCTCCATATGAACCTTAGTAGAATGGTGCAAGTGAAAGTAGAAACTGAATCTTTTTTGAAATGGTGAGATTAATGATGATTCATGATTCCCTTCCTTAATCCTTTTGGGGATACACATTACAAATTGTAGAATATATACTAAATCGGGTAAAAAATAAAGATACATATAGTATACCATACTAATACTAGAATGGAAATAATCCCACGTTTTCATACTTACTTCTGTCAGGTTTCAAAGCATTTGTTAAGACCTTTTCTGGTGACTAACATGCACCCTGAGGCACAAATTGTATCTTTATAGGATATCCCAAAGAAAAAATGGGAGAATTCCTAAAAATAATCCAAATAAAAAGGTTGTGGTTGACATAATTCTAACATTTCATGGAGACTATAATATCTATAAAAGAGATACTAGGAGTGAGATATACTTTGATGAACTTCAGGATCAAACAACATTAGTGTTTCCATAAGAAAAATTCCACAGTGCCTTATGGAAGAAGAAATTGATCAAGAGACAAAATTTCTATGTAGAAGTAATATAGATGTTATAGAACCATAAATGTATGGTTTTCCAGTCAACAATGATGGTGATTAATTATTAGTTGACTATAAAGATCTTCTAACCTAAAAGGAACCAGTAAGTGGAATACATGTTTCCAAGTGGCAGGAGGCTGTGAATTATGAAATGGATCCCATGTACCAAGACCATGTCTAAAATTTAGTAGACCATCCAATAGTTGTTTAAAATTTTGGTCTCAATTGGTTATTAAAGATGAAAATATACCTGGAAAGACCACTCAATACCTATATGGTGAAACCTGTTGCAAAAGGTTTTAAAAACATCAAGGAATTTTTTATGGAGAAAACATTTCACCATTTTTAATTTAAATATCCATCATAATTCCACTTTCCAATTTGGTTTTTCATGATTATTGGATTTGGAAAATAGATAACAAAACATCCTACATTAATTTGATCCATCATGAAGACATATATATGACATAATCCAAAGTATTTGTGACCCCAATGGATTTCAACAAGGTATTAAAGTTTCCAAGATACATTTATGGATTAATGTGAGAATCCATGTCATAGAAAATTCATTTTGATGAGACCATAACAAAATTTTTATTTATAAAGAATGAATGTGATCCATGTGTCTATAAATGGTTTAGTTGGAGTAAATTCATTTTATATATAGAATATTTTGATGAAATATTAATTATTAGAAACAAAATACTTGTCTTACTATCTTTTATGGTGTGGTTGAATAAATGCTTCTCAATGAAGAAATTGGGTGAGGAAGAATATATTCATGGGATCATGATTCAACATGATAGATCCTAGAGGTTTCTAAATCTATGTTAATGTACATAAATTGAAAAGATACTAAAAATATTTTGTATGGAACAATATAGCAGGGTATTATTTCCACCATCACATGGTATTTAACTTTTTTAATAAAATGTGTCCATAGACACATGAGGAAATAAATAGAATGGTAAGGATCCCATACACATCAGCGATTAGGACATTCATGTAATTTATGATATATACTAGGATATATGTCGCTTACACATTATGTGAAGTAGGAAGATATCAAGCAGATATAGGTGAATTCTATTGTATGGAAGTAATTAAAATCCGTAATAATATGAGGCATATTGAGGACATGTTCATAGTTTTTGGAGGATATAAAGAACAAGTCATTAGATGATATGTAGATTCTAGTTTCCAATCTAATCTAGATGACATGAAGTCCCAAAAGGGATACCTATTTACTTTCAAAGGTGGTGTTTTGAGATAGAATAGGTCAAATAAGGTTGTGGTGTACATATTACACATTAAATTCTGAGTATATTGTGGCATATAGGTAGATAAATAAGAACTATGAATGTGTAAATTATTTTATGATCTTAACATGGTATGTATCTGTAAAGATCCTATCACACTCTATTCTGATAATACTTCATCAGTGGCTCCTGTAAAAGTACCAAGGTCACAAAAATGGATGATTCCCATACTCATATGTATCATCTCTTGATGGATTTTTCTTAGAGAGGTTAAGTTGTAATGAGTAGTATTTTCATAGAATAAATCATAGAATACCCCTTGACTAAAGATATGACTTCACAGATACATGAATATCTTGCGAGGTCTAGTAGACTGAAGTTCATTGGATGTTGGATATTTTCCAAGTGGGAGTTTTTTGGAGTTGGTGTCCTAGGAACAACTATTTTTACTTTTCTTAAATGTATATTTGATGTATTAAATTTTAATAAAACTTATTATTACAAATTGATAATTGTTTCATGACTCTAATGTAATAATTTCTTAGAGTATACATCGTATTGATAAGGTCATAGCAGTTCCCTACTATGATAAGAACCTTGATGTGATATGATGATATTATTAAATAATTTTATGTTCTAGGATAACATGCTATGATATCACATGTAGTACATAGAAAATCATGTGTTATTACACATAATAATATGAGGCTTCCTCTCAAGATGTTTGTAGATGGTAATCTCCTGGACATGTGATTATGAGAACATACCTACAAGTAGGAATTCTGCATGTGTTGGTGTTATCAAATATTCCTATATATGAGTGTATGTGATTGTACATAGTCTTTAACATTATTATTAATGAATGTTAAAACTCATGTTGTAAGATATATTTCATAAACTATGACGATAACAGTTTAGGGTGATGTTTGATACATTGGGTGCATCACAAGGGACATGTCATTAATGGATAAGTCAATGTAGTATTTGTTCCTTCCATCTTTATGGTATATAATATCTCATCTATTAGATTGTAGTGCAACCATCACACAAAATTTAATTTCGATGGAGCAATGACGTGTTTATAACATATAGTCAATGAAAGACATATCAAGCATATAGGTTGGTGACCTAGATGTGCAACCTCCTTGATGAGATATGAAGACAAATAGATTATATTACACAGTGAGAATTCATATTTGGTTTTCATCATTACAACATTAAGGTGTTTCTATCAGGTTCCGTGACCAACAGTTAGATAGTAATCATAGACTTTCAGAATTCCATCCAAATGCTAATAGTAAATAATCAAAGAGAGTCACACAGTAAGTGTTTCTATTGATCATGATTAAAATCTATTTGAATTTTATTATTGGAATAAATACTATTCTCAAGATTGAGGAATAATTTTATTTAAGTTATATCGATTTCTAATATTCACATGGTAATAAATAAATTTTTTATTTATAAATAAATTATTTGAGTACGTGAATATATATATATATATTATTTATTCAATTGATTTTGAATAAAATATTTATTTTATTTATTGAATAATTTAATTAATATTTATTATCTGTATTTTGAATAAAATTTTTGTTTATGAATAAAATATAGATTGAGTTGTTCAATAAATGTTAGAGAAGTTTGAATGGTCTAAGATCGAGTCTGGTGAAAAATATTAATTAAAAATAGAATTACATGATATTTTTTATTACGAACGTTGGCACGTTCCATAAAATAATAATGAGGATATTATTATTATGTTTCATGGGGTTTGTTATATATTTGAAATTTTATTTAATGGGTGAAAATAAATTAAATAATATTTGACCCTAAACCCTAAACTTATAGACATATGGTTATGTATATTGTATATTGAATCCCAAAATTTAGAATTTAGATTTTTAATAAAACACAAATTCTCTCTTGAATCCTCCGTCTATCTCGCTCTCAAGAACGAGAAGTATAATAGAGATTTATTCAAGGGAGAAGAATGATTGATGAAGAATGAAAAACATAATACATTCTATTCTCTGTGCCAACACCCACTGATTGAGTGGTTTTTCTTAGAGATAATATGAGTGTATGTGGATCATATCTAGAGGAATTATATCCTCAGATCCTACTAGTTGAACAAAGGAAATATTAAAGGGCCTTTTTATTTGATCAACAATCATTAAAGAATAAGTTTATATTTCCCATGTTTTTAGTTCTTCTGATATTGAATAAATTAATTTTAAATTAAATGTGAAATATCCTAGATCCTAGTTTCAGGAAATGACTATTAAAGTAAATTTTAGTTAATCTCCCACCATAGAATGCTTCCACTATACCTGTAACCATTAGGTATTACATGTATTAGTCTAGGTGTGAGGTAACTTTTATGTATTAATCTGGAAACACTTATTCATGGTAAGGAACTCTTATAAATTTTCTAGCTCATGTTTAAATGTTTTCCCTTTCAAAATAAAATATATACAGCCTATCCAGGGCAACAGACCCACCCAAATTGGGATTTCTTACTTATATGTGGTGTAATATTATGTATCATAATAAAACAAATTTATGTATGGTATTTTCCATATTTTCATTTTCATCTATTAAACCATGAAACATTATCCATGGACATGGGAACTCTTATATATCCTTGTAATTTATTAATTTCTTCAATAATATTCCCTCTGTTCATCCTCCTAACTCCAAAATATAATGAATCTAAAACCCTACTTAAATAAGAAAAAACAACTGAATTATATTATTAGAAAAATGTTGAACATAATGGTTGTTCCTTACTCAATCCAATCTAAAATTATTCCTATAATCTATAACTAACCTTCCATGTAGTCCTATATAATAGTGTCAAATATTGAGTGTTTCTTCATCTTCAATTTATTTTTTATTTTTATACAAATTAATTTTAATGTAAATTAATTTTAGATGAATTTATTTTAATATAGATCGTTATGGTAGAAATATTTTAAAATAAATGATGAAAAAATTCATTCCCAAAACATGATGAAATACCCAATAGTCCTTCCAAATAAATTATCCTCCCATGAAATACATGAAACACCCCCTCCCCCCTGCATTTCTATTAATGAAATAATGTATATTCCACCAAATTATGGTACACATGGATAATTATTTTGTAATGTGGAATCCAAGGAATTAGTTTATATATTTTATGGGGCTAAATATAAATTAAATATATAATGGAAAGATCAAAATATGTTAACATTTCAAAAAATAGATTTATAGAATGATGCCTCAATTATTATTTACACAATCCATGAACACCAATAGTTTTTGAAAAAATGAAAATTAAAAATCAATATTTCTTAACATTTCTCAATAATATCAATAAAAATATAAATGTGTTATGATATGAAAATGGTTTATAATCCTATTGGTTTAGAGAATCATGACATTTGACAACCCTTTTTCACATTGGTTTCACAATTGATCAAACGTCATTAAATTTATAGATTAGAACTAGGGTAAAACCCATTTCAAAAATCATTTAAATAATTATATATTCAAATAAATTAATTTTTCTTAAAATAAGATGATCATAATTCTATAATTCATTGAACTTATAAAAAATAACTAAAAACACTCCAAAATACAAAAATAGAAAACAAAATCATGTTGGATAAAAAGTATGATAGTGAAATTCACATACACCTGGACTATTACTACCTTTTATTTATATCAGTTATAAATTTAATAGTGTAGGACCCTGTGACACCCTGAGAGGGGAGAGGTGAATTTGGGTGACAACTTTTTCTTTTAATGTGATGGATCTTGTTCCCATGTTGGTAGGAACTTGTTAAACCTGTATGATGAATATGATCCGAAGGAAAACATTCACATGTAGAGAGATGACACAACACTTTTTACATGGTTCACCACTAAGGGCTACGTCCAAGGAGCATACGCCAAGAGGTTGTTGTTTGTACCAAATTCCACTAAAACTTCAGTATCTGTGGATTACAAAGGTTCGGGCACAATTACTCTGTCCCAGGCTCACTTCATTTACAAAGGTTCAGGGATAGATCACGGCGTCCCTCGGGTCACTCCCGTTAACTCCCCCTAGCTCACTTCCTTTGGTGAAGTCCCACTCAGCTTATAGTTGTGAAGGTCTATTCATTTTCGCTAATGAATACACCCTCTATTGTATGGAGAATCTCTATTGACGTTAAACTTCCACCCGTAGACTAATCTCACATTGTACCAAAGGTATCGGGCAATCTTCCAGCTTTCGTGCAGCTCCATATAGACTGGCATGCATCAACTACACAAGGAGCGCTTCTCCAAGTCGGATTTCATGTTTCAAAGTTGGCGCGCAAGTCCAAATCCAACATTAAAGTCCACCTCAACCACTTGCGCGACACTCACTTCTGCAACACCAAACTTGTGGGCCTCACACCCTTCTACCCCCACACCGATTTTGGTGCCCAACTATCAACTGTCGCGCTTATTCAAATTCTGGCATGCATGTGTCACCAAACCACCTGTGTGAAACCACCTTCGCCAACTCCAATCTACGACGATGCACACCATTTCTCACCCAAAACACCTTGGACGTGCATCAAACAACTGGCGTGAAACTACTACTTGCGCGACCACTACACCTACGCGATGAGAGATCTGACTTTCTCCATGTCTGAGATTCGTACCAAATGAAGAGGGGTCAACCTCTATTTATATGAATTTTGAAACCCTTCACGATGGAGCACAAGCCTTCCCTCAATGCACAAGTTTTGGCACGCAAGTCTCTGCTGCGCAAGTCACTTGTGTGCCTAAACATAAAACATGGGCGCCCTTCTTCCTTTTCCATATTTTCATGTTCTGATCTTGAAAAAAAGGTGCAAATGTATCCTCTCCTTAAAGACAATGGCGTGAAAGTCTCTTTTCCAAAAAAAACTTTTCTTCATTTGTTGATTTTCAGGACAAAAAATTTGGCAAACACTGGAAGATGGTGCCACCTTCAATAATGTTATCTGCTTGTTCTGTATGATCACTTTGTTGGAACACATTCGGAACTTCCACTGAGTATTAAAAAAAACACAAACCATACTCCAATTAATGCATAGAGAGAAAATGGTTCCAACAATCTACCCCTTTGGGTTTTTTTTGGCAATAAGTAAATAAATTCAATAGAGCACCATCCATAGGCAAACCACAAATGCATGAATCAACTCACCCAACACACTTAGTCTACATGAACAATGCTCGGTGTAGAAAACAAGAGAGGAAGCTTTAACTGGGTTCCCATACAATGTATTCCTTCCAATGTATTGCATTCCATCCTCTCACCGACACTTAATTATCAATGTATCACAAAATCATTACATGCATAAATTTATTCATTTCTCCCCCATTGAAAATAAACCAATATACTGGTAATTGTTCATTGTTCAGCTCAAACCACACTCCCCCTGGATTGTATCTCCCCCAAAAACCTGCATCGCATCCATAAATAGATTAAAAACAATTAAAAAACGGGGGAGAGGGGATTTGAATTACCTCCTTATGCACTGGGAGGTGGCTGAACACCAAGGATCAACCAATTCTTATCAAAAATAGCCTTTGATAATGGCTTGGTCAGGATATCAGCCACTTGCTCATCAGTTCCCACATGATCCATCATAATAACTCCTTGATCATATTTTTATTTGATAAAGTGATACCTTAATTCAATATGTTTTGTATGAGAATTCTGAACATGATTCTTCGTAAGATCAATTTCACTCTTGTTATCATAGTAAATTACCATTGGTTTCCCCACCTCATCACCAATATCAGTTAGTTATGGATTCATCCATAGCAGTTGAGTGCATTCCATTGTGGCAGAGATATACTCAGCTTCACCAGTATTAAGAGAAGTACTTTATTATTATTTTTCAACCATCCAACACATTTATTTCCAATATAGAATGCCCCAACACTGGTGGACTTTTTTTCAACAACATCTCCAGCCTAGTCAGCATCAGAAAATGCTGATAATTTACTGTTTCGTCCTACCACAATATATAATCACAATTGTGAGTACCTTGAATATACCTCATTATTCTTTTTATAGCAATCATATGTTCCTCCTTTGGATTACTCTAAAAGAGGGCCGCTAGCAAAGTTGCAAAGACAATATCTGGTTGTGTCGCTATCAGGTACAGTAGGCTCCCAATTATCCTCATGTACATAGTGGGGTCTATAGAGGCCCCATCCTCATGATTTACAAGTTTGGTTCCAACTGCAATTAGAGATGATATTGGCTTGGAGTCTTGAATATTAAACATATTCAGCAGATCACTTCCATACTTTTCTTGAGAAATGAAAGTGTAATCCTGCCTTTAAATGACCTGCAGCCCTATGAAATATGTGAGCTCCCCAATCATAGACATTTCAAATTATGATTTCATGTGATTGGGAAATTCATCCACTGATTTCTGCCTGCTGCAACCAAATATAATGTCATCGATGTAGACTAGAACCATGAACTAGTCTAATAGAGAATTCTTCACGTATAGATTGTAGTATAATCCTCCTATTTTAAATTCCAACTTTTTTAGATATGAGTCCAACCGGGAGTACCATGCTCATGGTGCCTACTTCAAACCATGTATATCATTCTTTAGTTTTCAGAATTTTGTTTCATTAGTACCAAGAACAAAATGCACTGGTTGTTCAATGTAGACTTCTTCTTCGAGTACACCATTCAAGAATTCTGGCTTGAAATCCATTTGATATACCTTATATCCTTTTTGGAGTTCCATGGAAAGGAAAATACTGATTGACTATAGTCTAGCCACTGGAATGAAGGTTTCATCAACATCAACGCCTTCAATCTGAGAGTATCATTTACATACCAGTCGTTCCTTGTTTCTAATAACACTTCCATGTTCATAAAACATGTTCTTGAAGATCCATTTTGTACCAATCACATTGTGACCTTTGAGTATCTATACAAGATCCCATGTCTGATTCTTGTCAATCTGATCTAACTCTTCATTCATGGATTTCACCCATGATTCATATTTTGCAGCTTCTTGAGACAAGGATGGCTCCACAACTGACAGAAATGAATATTGCATGCTATTAGTCATCCTCCTTGTTTGTGTGGGTGCACTCCTACACATAATTATATTAGATGGATCAATCTCAGCTCTTAGATTTCTCCTGTGAGGTTCAGTTGCATTCTCTCGAACCATAGTTTCTTCTTCAGATTCAACTTCTGATTCAACAACATGATGTGAATTCTGAGTGTTTTGTACAGCTTCCCATATTTTGGTATTTTTATTTTCTCCACGTTCACTATCTTCCTCAATTTCTATCACATCAACATATGACATATTTGAAGCATTTTTTGTTTTCTCATCAATTATATTAACATAACTACCTTCCACAATCCTTCCTAAAAGCTTGTTGAAACAATTGTAGGATTTCCTGTTCATTGAGTATCCGAGAGAAATTCCTTAATTTTCATTATCACCATACTTCTCGTGATTTCATTCTTTGTTTCTGATGAATAATTTAATTCCAATAACACAAAATTATTTCAAAGAGGGCTTCCTTCCATGACACAATTCATATGGTGTCTTTTTCTCACCCATATAATGTTCTGTACGATTTTGAATATACACAGCAGCTTAAACAGCCTCTATTCAGTAATTTCGTGGAATACGACTCTCAATTAGCATAGTTCGCACCATGTTGTTCACCTGTCGATTACTACATTCAACAAATCCATTTTGTTGTGGAGTTCTCATAGCAGCTACCTCATGTTGTATCCCATACTTCTCCAGGTAATTTTCAAATTCAATGGATGTTTCTTCCCCTCCATTTTCAGATCACAACACTTTGATTGTTCATCCAGTATCATTCTCAGCGATTCGACGATATGTTTTCATGCAATCAAGCACTAGTCATTTCCTATGAATGACAGTTACATAGGCCATTGTACAATAATCATCTATGAAAAAGACAAAGTAACTTTCTCCATGAGTTCCGGAAATATTAATCGGCCCACATACATCTATATGAATTAGATCATGAAGAGGGGGTGCCCTTTTCTTCTTTGGACAATATGAAGTGCAGACCAGCTTCCCACGAATGCAAGCATCACAATACTTTTCATGCTCACGCTTCAAGTTGGGAATGTCCATTACAATCCTCAATTTTGATATTTTCTCCTTGTCTTGTTGATTGATGTGTCCCAGTCTCCAATGCCACAAACTATTTTCTTCTTCAATAGTCATATAACAAACATTTTTTTTACTATCAACCAAATACAAGTTGCCTTAACATCCGAATCCCTTTATATGTGAATTTTCTGTCTTTCCCTTGACAGTGAAACATTTTTGATTAAAAGTAACTATAAGTCCCAAGTCACAGAGTTGACTCACATTGAGTAGATTATGAGGAAGTACATCTATATCAAGGAATTTGGTCTTCTTTAGATCTCTATTATCTAATTAAATACTTCCACTGCCTTTGATTTTCAGAGCTCTATTATCACCAAATTGTACTGTACCATCAACATTCCTTTTGATATCTGTTAACAGGTCTGTATTACCTATCATATGAGATGAACAACTACTATCTAGAATCCATGTACTATTTCTTTTTGTAGGTTTGAGGGCCACCTCTGCATGGTTGGTTTTCTCAATTTTCATCTGTTCCTTCCATGAGACATTGGATTGATTATAGAAAATTGATTGCCTTTCAATTATCTCATCAGTGTACCAAGGTTATTCATAGTTGAAATCTTCTTTGATAGGAGAAAACCTATTTGAATGATCAAAACCTTTTTTCTGACAAGACTTGACTTGTCTCAAACTTCGGTATGAGGTGTCCATGTCCCTTATCTGCCTGTAATTAATAGCCATATAACCAAAGTTAGAACAACAAAAAAAATATCCATAGAAATTTTTTCTTCTAAAATATTTAGGATATGAATTTGATTTGCTTTGTTGAAATCCTATATCTTTTCCATTCAGATAGCTTCTTGCCTCTTCGCAATAAGACATGATATGGCCCAAATATCAACAGAACTGACACTTCATGAGAGGAAATGTCTTCTTGCTCCTATTTTTCCTCATTAATTCTTCCGTGAGATAATATTAAGAGGGATCCTTTTTCCAAAAGGATTGAGGATAATCTTCTTTTTTTTCATTTTGATTTGGGGGTTTCCATTTCAAAACTTCAGAAGACTTTCCCACATCACTCAATTTCATATTACCTTTATTTTGGTCACCTTTATTTGTAGCATTTGACGATTCTGCCTCACAGCCAATTCCACTATTTCCCATGCAGGAAGGTATTTGATCATTTAAAATATTTTAAACTACATTAGAGCCACATTTTTCTCTCTCCAATATCTCAGCATTTTAGAACCTTTCAAACTGTATTTTTATCCTTGATTCTTTTGAAATTGAATCTTTTTCATGTTTAATCCTAATAGTAACAACTTCCTCCTCAAGACACTCAGTAGTCTTGGACTTTTCCTCTAGTCTAGAGGTGAGGTCATTGATGAACATTTCCTTCTCTTCAATTCTCATCTTCAGATCCACTACATCATCATTGCTTTCATAAATTATAGACTATACTTTCACAAATTCTTCTAGTCGTTCAATTTCAGCTTCATGTTGATCAACATATTCAATTGATTCTTCTACAATTGATTTCCTCTTCTTGAAACTCTTACATTTAATCTTAAGATTACTAACATCATCCTTAAATTTCAACTCGAGATCTGCAATAGTTTTCAAATGATTTTTTCCACCAATATCTTGTGATTTTTCATCAGTGGCCATCATGGAAGCATGGATCCAAGTTTTAAATTCTGGTTCTTCTTCATCACATAATTCATTATCATCTTCATCCTCTTCACATTAAAAAATCTTCTTCAGAACATTCATTCTAGATTTGATGTCTCCTTTCCTGAAAAACCTCTTCTAAGGCTTCTCAATGTTTTTCAGAATTTCTATCATCATCATCGATCTTTCTTAAGCACTGAGAATAAATGTGCCCGACTTTGCCACAATGAAAGCAAGCTAGAGGTAAAATCCAATTTAATTTCCCCTTTTTTCCTTCCACAACTTCTTGGAAATGAGAGAATGAATTTATGTTTCCTCATATTCTTCACCACTACTATCTTTTGAAATTTTCAGTTTCTCCATGGATTTGAATTCCATTTACTTGTTTACTCGTGTAGTTGAATCTTCTAGTTTGACTCTCATTTCATACGCCACTAGGCTGCTCAACAAATCATCAAAAGAAAGTTTGGAAAGATCTCTTTCCTCAAGGGCTGACACCTTTGCATTGTACAGGGGTGGAAGTCTTCTAAATATTTTCTATACAATGTCAACGTATTTGATTTCTTCACCTAGACCTTGAATTGCTCCAACCATTTCTGTAATTCAATTGAAGAAGGAGTCTACATTTTCATCAGGATGTATCTTCAGATCATCAAACCTATTGTGTAGGACTTGTAGTTTTTCCTCCTTCATTTAGTTATATTCTTCATAAATATTTTCAAGTTTATCCCATATGGACTTTGCCAAGGTGAAACTCATTACCTTTAGATAGATCTGGTCAGAAAGGGCTACAGTGAGGGCATTATGCTCTTTAGCATCATCATCATGAATTTTCCTATCAGCATCCGTCATAGCCAGACCTATTGGATCAGTAACACGAATGCTTTAGACAGTGGAAAAAAATACTTCTATTCCAAGGGATCTTAGATGATATCTCATTCTGTTATACCAAATCTAGAAATTACTTCCATCGAAGAGAGGGAATCCCCCGACATTGACTGCATTCTCCTTGAGGACAAAGGTAAGATTAAACACCAACAACCTTTACCTTATGATACCACTTGTAGGACCCCGGGACACCCGAAGAGGGAAGGGGTGAATCAGGTTGACAACTTTTTCATTCAATGTGATGGATCTGGTTCCCACGTTGATAGGAACTTGTTAAACCTATATGATGAATATGATCAGAAAGCAAAAATTCACATACAAAGAAAAGACACAACACTTTTTACATGGTTTTCCACTAAGGGCATCGTCCAAGGAGAATACGCCGACATGTTTTCGTTCATACCAAATTCCACTAAAACATCACTAGCTATGGATTACAAAGTTTCGAGCACAGTCACTCTATCCCAGGCTCACTGCCTTTACAAAGGTTCAGGGACAACTCACTATATCTCTCGGGTCACTCTCGTTGACTCCCCCTGGATCACTACCTTTGGTGAAGTCCCACTCAGTTTATAGACGTGAAGGTTGCTTAATTTTCTATAATGAATACATCTTCTGTTATATGTAGATCCTCTATTGAAGTCCAACTTCCACTCGTAGAATAATGTCACTTTGCGCCGAAGGTATCAGGCAATCTTCAAGCTTTTGTGCAGCTCCAAAAAGACCGGTGTGCTTTAACTACACCTGGTGCTCTTCTCCAAGCCAACATGAATGTTTCAAATCTAATGCACTAGTCCAATGCCAGCATGCAAGTACGCCTCAACCACCAGTGCAACTCTCACTTCTTCAACACCAAACTTGCACGACTCACATCCTTTTACCCCCAACCCAATTTTGGCGCGCAACTATCAACTGTCACGCTTCTACAAATTCTGGCATGAAAGTATCACCAAACCACCTGTGTGACACCTCCTTCACCAACTCCAAACTTGGGCTATGCACACTCTTTCTCACCCAAAACACCTTGGACACACAACAATCAACTTGCGCACAAATTCTACATGTGCGACCCACCACCACTTGTGTGACCGCTACACCTGCACGATGGGAGCTCTGATTTTCTCTAAGTCTAAACATTGTACTAAATGAGGAGGCGTCGACCTCTATTTATAAGAATTTTTAAACCTTTCGTGACAGCGTGCATGTTTTCCCTCGGCGCGCATGTTTCGGTGCACAAGTCACTGCCGCGCAAGTCACTTGCGCAACCAAACATAAACCATGGGTTCCCTTCTTCATTTTCCATATTTTCATGTTCTGATCTTGAAAAAAAATGGTGTGCAAGTATCCTCTCCTTAAAGACAATGGTGCGCATGTCAATTTTCCAAAAACCACTTTTCTTCATTTTTTGATTTTCTGGCCCAAAAATTTGGAAAACACTGGAAAACAGTGCCACCTTCAATAATGTTATCTGCTTGTTCTCTATAATCACTTCACTGGCACACATTCTGAACATTCACTGAGGGTTGTCAACAAACAAAAACCATACTCAAATTCATGCATAGAACAACCATGGTTCCAATAAATAGTATGTTTATTTTATGGTATTAGGGTAATGAGAAATATAAGATAATGGATTGTTACAACCTTGATGTTATTGTGGAGTGGAATCATGAGTTAATCTCTTAGTTTATTCCCAATTAAAACCTAAACTAAATTAAGAATAGAAATAAAAAATGAGAATTTATTTAAAATAAAAAATGATAATTTAGAAATATGGAAATAAAAGAGATTATTTTTGGTTCAACTGCCAATTGGGCATTGGGTATCGGCTACCCCTAGTGAGATGGTATTAGTTAATATCCCACATTTGATGTGTTCTTTGGGTTCTGTGATGTAAAAACCCACTTATTTTCTTAATAAAGTACTAATCCACACGCACTGGGTGTATAGAACCTTAAGTATGTCATTCTATAGATCCTCCCCATTATCAATTAGCTATATATTTATTATGTGGGTAGGATTTGGTATGGATGCACCACATTTTTCTACTTATTTTTGTTTCATTTACTGATGCCTTCTCCTTTGATAGTGGTTAAATGTGTTCAATCATTTGGAAATTTTAAAAAAATTCAAATTGTATAGAATTAAATTATAATGAATTTACGTCAATCTTCTCCTCCTCATTCCATAATGCATGGTTATCCATATCCTGAGACAAGGCCATTGAAAACTCTTCATTTACTCCCTTAAAAAAATAACAAATGGGATTAGAGAGCTTCATGTGTTTATATAAAAGTTTGATTTATTATTTTTATTGACTATTAAAAGCAATATAAGGGTTTATTAATTATACTAGATCAAAATATTGGGATTTAAAAATTAATACAATTTCAAGGATATTTATTGAGAAAAAAATTTATGAACAGATTATCTCTCAAAATATGTCTGAATTCAATATCCTCTTATTTCATAAGTGACTATAAGAGGTATTTAATTACAGTTAGAATAATATATTCTATATAATCTAATTTATATTTAAATTCTACCACTTTAATGATTTATTATTCACTGGCTACATACAGGTAGAGTGATGTTGATTTTTCATCCTTGAACATGGGAGAGTCTCATGACATTTCACCTCGTACAAAATTTTCCTTAAATTTATGTAGTGTTTAATGATCTACCATAATAATATTATAATATAGGAAAACTATAGAAACATAAAATTTTTATATTAGTGATAATTCTAATTTTAAGTGTTCAATGTTTTTTAGAGTCATTGGGTTCTACATCATTAAAATTTATTGGGGGAAACTTCTTCATGCATTGGATTTGGTTCTTGTTTCTCTGCTTATAATTTATTTGATGCTATAAGATATTTGGTTATAAACATCATCTAGTTCCTTATGTCCTATATTTCTTCCCTGATATTTATTAATTTGGTTTCTTTTCATCATGAACCTCTTCATCCTGCACCTGTGAGTAGTATGATTCTGATTAACAATCTGAATTTGAAGACATCATGGAAAAAATTATAATGTTTTCTGAAAAAACAAGAAATATTATTTATATAACATGAAAGGAATAAAAATTGATTTACTAAATCTCTTGAATAGGTTTTATATTATTAACACCAATTGTCGGTTTTGATAAAATAATATTTATACTACTTTTAGTGTAGAAAAGTGGTTGACTAGAGTCATTTGTCATGGAGATAATTTGGTGCCTGTCATTTTTCCATCCACATTATTATAATTTTGGTATTTTTAAATTTTATAAAATAAATGAAATCATTGGGATTTTTCAATTATTATAAATGCATGAAATTAAATATATGCATGTAAAAATATTATAATGTGTTAAAAATAAATTTCGTGGTCCAAGGGTTAGCTACTCGAGTTATCTATTTTACATTTTTATTGTATAAATTATATTTTATAAATCATCTAATTGTATATGAACTACAAATCCCTAATATGAGTGTGAAACATAAAATACATAAGACATCCCTATGATACAACATGTATCACCTCCTATAATAGTCTATAATGATGTACACACACCAATCGACCATGTGATACCTCTTAGGAAGCATCTCTATCATATGTTGTTCTATTCCGAAATTAGACTCAAATCCATCATATATAGATCTACCAAAGATAATGGAGGGAATAAATTCTTGTTAGGGAATAGAATGACATCGGGTGTTATGGTATGGAGAGGTTCTAAATTTCAACACCAACCCATAATACTCTTCTATACCAAATTCAAAAACATAAGATAAATGTTAGGAATGGAATAAAATGGATTTAGGAACACCATGATAAAATCATCATGGAAAAAATATAGGTATGATATCAAATCCCCTTAAAAATATCTCTAAGAACATTAGACCCACTAGATCACAACCTCACCTCATCCACACCTCCCAATATGCCAGATGCAATCAAATATTAGTGATGGATGTTGTGTGCATGGGAGAATAATGTTCAAGTATCAGATTAAGAAAATATAAAAAATAACCAAACATCATTCATAGTGGTGAATAATATGAGTGAAACATAAATAAATATAAACAAGTATATTATAAATTGTAATAATATAAATTACTAAGCATTCATGTCATATAAGGAACACTGATCACCCAATGGAACAACATTATATATATGACTAAAGAAAATAAATAGAAAGAAAAATTATAAGGCTCAAATTATTACACATATCCATACCCTTTACCCATATACATGTATTCATTTGAGCTATCCAGCTTGATCTGTCTTGGGACTCATAAAATTTTATTTTGGAAACCAAGTGATCACCTTCTCAGGTACCTCAATAAAATGGTAAACGAGTAGGGTGTCAGTAGAATACACAATAGGGAACCAACAATGAGGTCCTGTACATTTTCAATAAATATATTATATGTATATGTAAGAAAAATAAACAAATACTAAAATAAAAAATAACTCCTAAAAATCATCTAACTAACCAATGTCCTACTGAGGGATTAATTTATACCATAGTCAGACCATGTGTGCATTGGCCAGTGATGAAATATCTATGAGAATGATATGTCATCATAGAGGGGATATAAGTCAAAGCACTAGGATAATCAATCTTCACATCCCCTATATGAAGTATGATTATATGTATCAATTGGAGATCCTGTAAAAATAAAAAGTTATAAGTGTTATACCACTCAAGTTCATTGTAAATATTGGATCCTAGAGGATATATCAATGTTCCCTAATCTAGTCCAATGTCTGTTTCCTAGGTCTTGGACTATAGAAAATCAAGACATCAAAAATTGGATGACTATTAAGAGGGATGGACCTCATAAATTTTATAAGTAACACTCTCATGGATCTAAGATAATAACTTGACATCCTTAAATCAAAGTATCAATATCCCATTCATAGGCATCTCTGAGCAATAAAATAAGGTC
Source organism: Viscum album (assembly GCA_963277665.1). Lineage (NCBI taxonomy): Eukaryota > Viridiplantae > Streptophyta > Magnoliopsida > Santalales > Viscaceae > Viscum > Viscum album. Next base: position 1,830,697,892 of record OY728136.1, read on the forward strand.
CATCCACCTAATCCTAAAGAGTATCTTAGGTATAGATCGAGGAGATAATCATCAATCCTCAAGGATGTTACAAGAATCTAGTGCTTGGGGTAAGTGATTCCACTCGGTAAACTCTAGAATCACCAAGATCCAAATAGGATAGGCATCCAAGGTCACACTATGTCTAAGAGGGGTTATATGATTCACTCAGTAATATCAAATATAATCCATGTACAAGAATCGATACCATTAATAATATGAATTTTTTAATTGTATCATTCAATCAAAGAAGGATAATATGTCGGATCCTTTAAAGTACTTATGGTTATCCCCACTATACCATCACATCACGTCAGGACCATAGGCCGAGTTATATGATGTACATCCAAATTTCAAAGTTTCATCAATAATAAATTGGTCAAAACAATAAATAAAATAGTTGGAATATCCAAATGACTAAACATATCTATACTACCATAGCATATTAGGGTCACATGTTTTGTATTTGATTCATTATGAAACACATTACCATTTTTTACCAAGATGATATGCACTCACTCATAGTCAATCAACCATCGGGGAACCTAGTAGGTTCCCTAAGGCCATTACACCTAATAGGTACCCCTCTTGGGATCTAGTAAGTTAGATCATAAATGGATGTATACATCATAGTTCTCGATAACTTTCAAAGTCTTGGGTCAACACCTAACACAACAAGAAGTCACATTCCATGGCATCTTGAAGAGGGAAGCATGGGCATTCTTGGTACATGGGGTATTTCCACTATGAAATTGGAAATGATACGGGTCATGTCTATACTTGGTTCAAGGTATCTGCAGGATGTTATATACACCCATACATGTCTCGGTATGTGTACGGCCTATCCACATAGGATACAAAATGGGATGACACGTATCACCATTTCCAGCCTCCCATCCTATGATATCTGAAGGCCACTTGGTGTCTTAAGGGTATAGTTCTCCACCATCAGGGGCCGAGGTATGAGTCTAGAATAGAGGGGTTTCTAGTGACCCTTAGAGTCATCCAATTTAGTTAACCAAAACAAATTCATTGAAAATTCAGTAGGATAAATTTATATATGACGTTTCACCCTTAAGAGTGAGCTTTAGCATTCAGATACTACCATAAACATGCTTGAATACCAGAGGGAAGATATGAAATAACACATACCTTATATGAACATGAGCCTCAACGTAGTTGGTGAGGTATCCATAAGTGAATCCACAAGACCCAGGTTCAAAACCAGGTAGAGGCCTATTTCCGGGGGTACTGTAGAAGTACTATAGCAGGAACTGTATTAGACTTTACACTGTGCGGGCACTGTAGTAGGCATTGTACCAATAACTGTAGCAGGTACTGTTCAGGACAGTAGCAGCTGGAACAATTCACCTTGGGCCACCGATTTTGGGCTTGGAGTCCTTAAGGATTTTGGGCCTCCTAGGAAATCGGGTCAATAGGTCTTTCATGCCACCTTTAAGGCCTTTGGGCCAACTCAAAGCCTTCGGGCAACATGTAGTTGCCCTAGACAGACTAAAAAAAGAGCATCCCCAGAAAAGGATTCAGAGCAGTTGCACTCACCGGAGCAGATCCAAATGGATTTTTCAAAATGAGTGGGTATGACAATGCCATCGGGACCAGCCTATGCTTACATGGGAAGTCTAGGTAGATGCCCATGTGAAGGTGGATAGATACTATCATGACGTACATGCTGGGGAGGGCTAGGTCCTTGTAGATAGTCCGGTTGATTTCTCTATGAAATTCAGGTCATGTAATATCCTAAGATAATGGGCCATGTAATCTATGAGCCTATGGGCCTTGTAAGGGTTCCACATCATCCCTTAAAAGGGGGTTATCAAAAATCAATAAAAATGAAGGCCTTTGGGTAATTCGTGCACATACCTTATAAAAGATTTCAATTTAATTTTCGAGGTTCGAAAATTTCTTTCAAGGCCCATCCAATCTCCGATGAGACATACAGTGTTGAGTAACATATTCAAACCATCAAAAATTAATTATTTGTAATTAAATTATAAAGAATTAATCAATATCAAAAAGTTATAAATAAAAAAATAATAAAATACAAAATAATAATTCTCTAAACCTCATAGGTCGATCTCATCACAGTAGAACCATGAACATAAATTTTTCAAGAACCTAAGGATCAATCTCAACATTGAGATAGGAATAAAACCAATGAAATAATTTTACAACAAACTACCAATAAATTTTAATAATGATTTGTAAAATCACAGTGATGACAATCCTCAGCAAAACAAAATGAGAAAAACTGTGGAGAACCTCTCAGGATGTCCCCTTCATAGGTAGTGAAAAATCCCCATCACCAATATTTTATTCCACCATGATATGGTGTAATCATAATTTAAAAACCTAATCTAGGAAACAAAAAATTAAGGAGGAAAAAGAAGGAAATAAAAATAGAAGAAAATGGAGTTAAGGACATACCTTGAATCACTATTAAAATCTTCAAAATATAATAAAACCACACCAAATTGGAGGGAAAAAAGTTAGTAAGAGAATTTGGTTTCCATGGTTACCAAAAAAGCGGGAGTGAAAATGAGGGGGTCCCTATTAAAACCAATAGCAGGAAAGGGTAAAATCCAACTTTTTAATGACCAACCTATTTTAGAAGTACGGTTAGCCAAACTATGCATAAACCATGTGCCTATACTATTCTAGATCACCAACCTAATATGGCTAAAATTTGTAGTTTAATAGATAGTGAGGCATGTCTAAACTTTATCTCCGAGTCTCAAATGGTTTTCAAGGTCACATGAATGGTTTTACATGATGTGTTCCTATATAAATTGGGACAAATTGTTTGGCCTCACAGTTAGTACTAATCGTGTGCCCCTAGATACATTTTCCAAAAAAAAATATACATAAGGGCATGAACCCCTGAAACAATTCAAATACCTACAATATACTTTTATATCCCCATTCCACATATAAAGGCACTACTTAGAGGAATCACATTGCTCAAAATCGAATTCTGAATATTTGATCTTGATTCAACTAGTCTAGTTGTTGAAAATTCAAATTCCATATGGAATTTTTACATCGAACATATGAAAGAACATATAACCTCCCCACATTAATTATTCTCATCATTAATAAGTGATAGTGTCCATACTGAAGAAAATTTCGACAAAATTTTGTGATTAATTTTCACAGAAATGGTTATGTTCTGTTACTGAATTGCCAACACACTTCCAAGTGCCACATTAAACATATAGCTCTTAACCTCTAAAAATATTATTCAACACTCTTAAACATTTTTTAAAAATAAGGAAAATGTTTATTCTTTCCTATGTAACCTAAAATATTATCATTTCATTTTTTGATTAATTAATCAGATTATGGTACTTCACACTATAGGTTTTTACTTTTAGTGACCAATTTTGAGCCATTGTACTTCCACCATCAAAATTTCTAATTGAAACACACCCCTATCATCATATCGATGCTCGAAACTTGTTTATCATCTTTTTACACTAGATAAAACAAGAGAAAAAATCTCTTGATCCTTAATTTCATTTGAATTGTAAAATCCTAATAAACTAAGAACGACCTAGTTTCCCCTTCTTTTCCTTGAAAATCTTGAACCAAAATTTAGACAACACCCATCTTGTCCCAAAATTTTTTTTGATTCAATTCCATACTAAAAACATCAAACAATACTAGAGAAGGAAATACAAATCACTTTTGGATAACTATTCTGGAAAGCATTCATCTTTAGTATCCAATGAATATCTCAAACCTGATCCAAAACCCATTATCCCAAGGAGGACAAATACCATTCCATGAACACCCACTGAATACCATATCTAACTTATGATTACATTTTCTAGCTAAACAATTCCTTGTTCATTTATTCTTCTATTCCATAATATGAAATCTAACAAAATTCTAATCCAATACTGTTAGATCATCACAATCTATCAAAGGCTTGAGGCTCATTCATGAACTCCACCCAAGTTTATATTTAAACATATACATGGTATTTAGAAGTAAATCAATAAAAACCCAATTCCATTAATACAATTCCATTTGAAAGATGAAATGAAAATCTAATTACTAGTCTCATCCTTTAAAGACCCTTCTTATGTAAGTGTAACTCATTTGAGACCAATGCCCTACTCCCTGTATTTGGATAAAATTTATCACTACACCATAGAGACAAGTTCCCAATCATTGTATCCTATTACCCCATCCATTTCTACACATAAGGTATTTTATGGAAAGAAACCAAATAATTCAAGATAACCAATGTAAACATCACAAGGAACATATTCCCCAATCATTTTTAATGACATCTGTGACATTCATTAAGTGGAAACACTTACCATGGACACCACACACAAGTTTTTCCTTAGAAAACTCTATTGTTATACACCCATTTCTCATACCGAACTATTCTCATTCGAAGCTAGGATTTAACTAATTTTATCAAACCCCTAACACCATGTCTCTAGATAGTGCATGTAAACGTCTACCCTCAGGTCAACCATCCCATGAAACATGGTTTATTTCCATGAAAACCCTCATCATAGGAAACTTCATTTATTCCACTCAATGATCTAGGTCACCATGCCTATAAGAATATTTTTAAAAACCATAAATACATGTCCCACACCTATTAACTCATCGATGATTCATTTTAAATAGTCACTACAAACAATTGAAAAGATAGAAAACTCATCACATGTAGTGGTAAAAAACATGAACCACCCGACTCATGTTCTAGCAAGTGGAACCTTACAAAGTCTTAGATGTATCTGGACCATGACACATCAATATCAACACAGTAGAAAATCTCTGAGAACACCTCTTCAAAAGTGGGAAACTTAATTATGTCAAGATTCCCCATTGACTGCTCTCCTGACAACATCATTCTAGGACCGTAGCTGCACACCCTCGAAATGAAGCATATTAAAATAATGTAGCCAAATAAATTTCATCCAATATTAATCTATTAGTGAGATTCCACTAACAGTCTAACAACATTGATGGGATCTTACACATTGATTAAAAGGGAAAGGTACTTTAATGTTCCTTCCTTCCAAAACCATCCATGATACCCCACCACCCTAGGCGACTCCTTAGAAAACAAATCCGTCTTGTACACCTAATTAGTAACGCCTCATATACCCAACCTCATCACCTGCATACCATCAATATAACCACAATTATAGAATCACGTTAACCCGACCAAATCCACTAATAGTTTTCCCTCGATCAAATGAAATTTTACCTTGCTAGGGATCAATTAAAAATTCAAGGGCCTCTAGGTCTCCCACCTAGCCCTACAGATCCATTATTATGATAGAGCCCTTGGTCCGATGACACAGACCATAGGTACTGCACACATTGAGATTTTAACCTATTTTAATTACAACACCTAGGAAACATCCACATTCATACCTCAACTATTACAGAACATATAATGCACCTAAAAAATCACTATAATTGAGATAATGATAACATTGACCTACTAGTTCAGAACACAACTACATGGGTTCAGTTATATTGGTTTTAATTCCATGTTATAGAGGAAAACACCGTATAATTTTTAATTAGAAACCAGTTTAAATGAAACCCATTCATAAATCATAGCAAAAATAGGATTATTGTTTATTAAACATTTAAGGTGTTGCCTACGAATTATCAACCTAACAGTCCCTAATCCAATCCAAGAATCCGTATAAGGGACTAATCTCTATAGGGCAATATGAATATAAAAACGATAATTATTAGACACTCACTGAGAATATATATATATATATATATATATATATGGGAAGACCCCCTCGAAGTCCTAGTTCACTATAGAGAGTTTAGGTACCCATCAGTATTTCACTAAACAATCCGACTAGATAACCACAACCTATGTTCACGTAAGTAAAATATCATTAAAATATAGATGGGAAAACACAATGTAGGTTGTTATGAATATTTAACCTTCACATGAAAAGGATTCAACCTCAAAATATATTCTAAGATGCAATTAACTATTAATATTGACCTATAATGGACAAGAGTAAATATACTACATCATCTCAGATGATCTATGATAAACAATACTTATATAGTTTAGTTAACTATAATTTCATTCCAATATATTACAGAAAACACTGTATTGTTTTTAATTCCACATTAAGTGTACCTAAGTAAAAATCCCCCATGATGGTCCAACACATAGAAAGAATGTTCCACATCATCCCACTAGGGGCACTCCACCTTCCATGCATGTGGAATGTGTCATCATCCACACATTTGATCATCTCATTATAGATCCATATTAACAACCATGGAAAATGTAACGAAGGTTGTACAACTAAATATAATTCCACCAATAACCTATATAGTGAAACCCCATTTAGATTGTTTTTTAAAAATTAAATCTTTAACCTCACTGGTTAGAAAAATAAAAAACTAGTAATCTTATAACATGTGGACCATATGTGCCAAAAAAATTTAAAATAAAATGCCTCTTGCCTCTACCATCCAAGAGTAAAAATACATCAATAGCCTCTTTCCAATGGTCTAAGAACTAGAAATCCATAAAAAAACATATAATACACACCAAATGTAAATGTTGTGAAGTAGAAAATATATAAAATTGTGACATCACATATCATGAACAACAATCACATATCCTTGGAATCCTAGACTTTTTAATGGAATAGTTATTATTAACTCACCAATCTAATATCCATCATATGTTTTGACATATTTCTAATACTTCTATATACCATGTATAAAATAGTATGATGTTATTAAATAAACACCCATGGTACCATATTGTCACATCCAGACCTCTCTCACTCCATAAATAGTTGGTAGAATGGTTTTCAACCTTTCCTCAAGAAGAACTCCCATAAACTAGAGGATTCCAATTATTAGTGAATTCATAGGTTTTGTATTTAGGGAGACTATAAAAATTTATTATATTAACAAAACATTGTAAATAAAAAAAAATCAGCCAAATATTTTTATAATTAGAGTTCAGAAATAGTAAATATAAACTTGGATATAATAAAATGAAATATAGTAAAGGCCAAAATAGACATGTCATTTATAAAACACTAATATATCTCTAGACTATAAAATATATAGGTATAAATAAATGAAAATGAAATAAAAATTATCAATATCTATTTCCCTCTCCAATATATACCACATACCTAGCTCCATGTACACATTTGAGCTACCCCGCTAAATTTTTCCCATGCCTCGATCAATTTTTTTTACAACCACGTGTACATTTGCTTTGCCACCCCATTGAAATGGAGGTCATAGGAAGGTGTGAGTATGTAAATTATTAGGGAACCACCATAGAGTCCTGGTACATAGATTTTAAATATAATGTATGCATATGTGAGATAATCAACTGAATAATAAAGTAAATAATGAATGTTAAAAATAATCTAACTAAAAAATGTCGAATTGGGGGCCTGATGGAAACCCTGGCCTGACCATACCTTTATCATATAGTGAAAAAATATATCTGATGAAGCAACATCACCATAGGTGAGATAAAATTCCTTGCCCATGGATCATCTATACTTTCTTCTAATATATGAAGTATGATTTCAAGTACAAACATGACATATTATTAATAAGGAACTGAGCTGGATGTCATACCACTCAAGCCTCATGTAACCAGTGGATCCCAGATGATGTCTTACTATTCCTTACTCAGTTTAATGTTATATTCCTATGTCCCAATCATTAGTTGATCAAGAAATTATATATATGATGATTCAAAAGGGTCATGGACCTTAGGAAATTTTGAAGGAATTCTATCACGAATCCATGAAACAAACTCATCATCTTTCAATCACTATCTCAACATCCTAATCCTAGATAGATTTGGTAAATTCAATTAAATGAATATTCATGATCCTGAGGTGATTCCTAATAATCAATTGAGTATATCATCATCAATCCTTGGGGATTTCATAGGAATCCAGTTCAAAGGTGATGTTTGGACACCTAGAAACCTCTAGCACCAACATTATCTTGACAGGCTCGAAATCCTGAGTGACCCAATATATAATAAGGTATCTGAGACATTCTAAGAAATATCCTCTATAGTACTTGTGTAGCGAGAAAACCTAGTCACATTAGGACTTCTATTATTTATATAATTCAATCAATTAAGGTTCATAATATGGATTTATGGAAATACCTCAAGAATCCACTCCATACCATCAAATCACATCAGGACCATAGGTGGTGTTCTAGGAAGTACATTTGGTATTCATAGCTACATAAATAGTAACTTAATTGAAGCATAAATAAAAGAGTAGGGTAAAAAGAATGCTTAAAAACATGTATACTTCCATATCCACTTAGTTTTACATGTAATGTATAACATATATTGTAAAACTCGCTACCATTTTTTTCACAAGATCATAAACACTTCCTCAAGGCAGGTCAGCCACCAGGTAACCCATTGGGAGCTCGAAGTTTAATACATTGAATAGGTACACCTATTATGATCCTTAATGTTAGATAAAAAATTAAGGCATTCCTCATGGGTCTCCGTCTCATTCAAAATATCTGATTAGAACCTGATGCACTAGGATCTCACCTCCCATTGAATTGTGAATAGTGTAGTGTGGACTTATGGGCTTCAAATGGTCTTAAAACCAGGACAACTGTTGAGATATGTGTCATGGAATATCTCATTACCGATGTCTCTCTAGGATGACATACACACCCAAACCAGTCCTAGTTTTCATAAGATATATCCCCTTAGGCCTATATTGGGTTATCATGACTCAACAGGTCCAGCCACACATGATAAAAGGTCTGGAGGCCACTCGATTTCTTAAGGGTCTAGGTTATGACAATCACAGTCTAAGGAATGAGGCCATCACACATTGGTTTTTAGTGGCCCACGACATAATATATTTTTATTAACACAAAAAATTATTTGAAAGGTAATTGGGAAAATATTAAATATGGGTAATTTAACCCAATGGTGATCTAGATAATTTATACACTACCATAAACACACATGAGTAATTTTGGGAATAAATATCAAACCAACTAGATTATAGAAGGTTTATGTTTATTTTCCATCAGCCAAAAACTACTAGAAAGGCATGTTAAATCCCATACAAGACATTTGGGGTCCTATTTTATAGAAATACCTCCCTAAAATATTTAATCATAATAATTTTATAATTAATTAATTAATCTTAACCAGTTTAAAAAAAGAAGGGAATAATGCCCAAAAATCATCTGTCAATCTCATCACTCCAAAATAGTGACACAAATTTTTTTAGAAACTAGTGGAACATACTCATCCATGAACATGGAATATTTACTAATAAATTGTATACAAACTATATAATTTAATTAATTACATAATGATTTTTGTAATAATTATGTTGACATACCTCAACGAAATGGTATGCCATGAAGTGTGGGTGACCTCCCCTGACATTCTATTACAAGGAATTACAAAATAATCAACATAGGTATCTCATTCCACCATGATATGATTAAATTATAATTGAAATCACATACTAATGAAAAAAAATTATAGTAAGAAGAATATAAGGACAAAAGATTCTAACTGAGTGAAATAATTAATTTGAATCACCAAAAAAATAGATTCGAACACCACTAAGAACTCCCCAAATTGAAGGGGGTGAAAATAGGAAGAGGTGGGGGATATGTCGGTCCCACATGAAATAAAGGGGAATAAATTAGGAGGTTTAACTCTAAAAACCTTTAGGGGAAAATTTTCAATTCCCCCTTTTAATGATCTATGCATTTTGGCCCCACGGTAGGCCAAACTGTGCACCAACCATACACTACCATTTTCTAAGGCACACTCATCTTGAAGGGTTACATGAAATGATTTAATAAAACATAATTTAATTACATGAATTTTATTCTATTTATTAATTATTATCACACATTTTTTATGTCATCACACTTGGTTTTACAATTTTTGCATCTATGTAAACATAGAAGCATGTTTTGGCCACATGGTTAGCACTAACCATGTTAAAATCTTGTGTACAACAACCCCACTCATTATTTCCAACTTAAGAATGATTTACCACATAAATTGAAATTAATACAACACATAATTTATATAGGTGTATTGTATTTGGGGATTAGAAAACTTACATAACAACTTAAAACATAAAATTAAACATCATTATTGAAAACTCTTTTTTCCTGACCACACCATTTTTTCATACTAAACACTGCATGGGATAACCTGATGACATACATAAGAAAAGGGTGAGATATATATCCCAATAAGTGAATAAACATGGAATAAAATACATTTTAGTCAATAGTTACTTCAATGGGGACAAAAGAAAACTGAACATAAAGGCATGACAAGGTGTGATAATTATAACATGGAAATGTTGAAACAACATTCAACAAGATATTTGCGTGAGTCAAGGATCATTGCACATGGATTATCATGACTAAACCATCATTGAACAAGAATTATCATTATTAAACCATCATTACAAATGAAATATCTTGAGTAAAACCTTATTTCACATTAAGTATCACGATATTAAACATTACCCAATGCATTGGTGCGCTATCAAGGTGCATCCTTCAGAAACATTTTAATTCATGCATATGTGTGCCACATAGATCATATAAAAAATCATTAAACATCATAAGTTATTAATAAATCATGGAATGTGGAATATATACATTTAATTCCCACATCAATATGTATATTAACATAATGGTGAATACCCAGGATAGAGAAATTGGTATGGTTTTTACCACATGATGGAAAATCATAGTGAAATTTCGGCAGCGTAACGACATACCATAAAAATTCATAATTTGGTTTGATGAGAGAGAACATGGTATGTATTCATTTATACATGAATTTTTTATTAATGGGATTATGGAACATTATACACCAACACATTAAATGTAATTTAAGATGCATAATATAAAAGAACTTCTTGAATGGGATTGAGGAGAGAGAAATGCCTTACAGAATTTTGGCATGGTAAATGGTGTATATAAAGGATCATAGATAGATTAATGGTGGTTTAAGAATGATCTAATTATATTTAAATTAAATGGACAGTAATGGGAGTATGTATGAACATATCCCAACATATGAAAAGTGAAATGAAAAAGTCATATCACAAAAGGAGTGCTTGATAATAGAAGAGAGTAGAAGATCCCTTACATTGATACATGACTCCAAATTCTTGGGAGAGGCTAATTGGAAGCATGAGGATTCCTTGGGAGGAATATATGGAGTATAGATAAGAGTTTTTACAATCTTAATGTTGTTTTAGTGAAGAGGGATGGGATCTTGGGTGTGTTTATATTGGAAAATAGGGGGATTTCATTATTATTTTGGTTTTGGACACCTCATAATATAATATTCAAAACCATAACACATACTAAGGTATCTTCCAACGGGTAGTGGAAAAAATTATTTTATAATTACAAGGTCTAATCAAATTAAAATATTTCCTTTTCTTATGTGGTGTGAGATGCACTCTCAAGAAAATGATTTTAAAAATCATAAAATATATTATATATTTTGGTGGATTCACTAAGGACTTATAAAATAAATTAAATAAACGTAAAGTTAAATTATTTAAAAGTAATAAATATATTTGGCTGATTATACCTTTTGTAGTATTTATTACATCATTATTGGGACATTATGATGGCCTAAAAACACCATGTATTTATACAGTATTTAATTTTTACCCAAAAATTAGAATTCATTATAAAGTTATATAAAATTCAGCATTGGATAATTTATATGTACTACTTCCAAAAATAATATTAATTTTATCTAAATAATTTTTTAAATATGTGAATTTTATCCTTTAAAATTAAAACTGACATTTACTGAAAAATGATGGGTTTTGTCAAAAAATGTTCTTAATCCTAAGTAAAAATTAATTTTGACGTCATAAATATTATATGATAATTTATATTTAATAAAATTAATTTAATAAGAAAATTTTATATCATTATTATTTATTTCAAATATCCATTAATTTATAAAATATAGATTTCTTAATTCAATGTGAATATTATCCAAAAATACTATTAGTGCCTTAAAAAAAATTAAAATTAATATTAATTGAAAGAAATTATAATAATTATTCTATAAAAAATAATGTACATAATTATAAAGATAGGGTCTTTTTTCATATCCCTTTATTACATAATCATACACCCTAAGAGTAATGTGTGTGATGGTGGGGCATCGATGGGTTAGTTTGGTTAACATGGTTTGAGATGTGATATCGAAGAGTTTGAAATTCTCCCATATATAATTTTTCTCATGCTTAAGTTGATGGATCAAAACTTGGGAATGGTTTAGGGAAAATACAATAAATTATATCTCCCATGAAATATATAAAAAATGAACTTTATAGGGAAGGATCCTAGTGGTTGAGGTCATCACTCCCTTGGTTTTTTCCAAAAGGATTTGTTAAAACCCTATATTTATATTAGTCATTTGATCACTATTTAACACCTATATTATCAACGGTAATGATACCTAATATTCATTTAAATCCAACTAGATATAATAAAAAAAGTAGTTAATATTTCTTCTATATCTAAACCACATTTTATCAAAAGAATGGTAATTTTATTCCTAAATGTTTGGTTCATTATAACCTTCCCCCCTTAAGAAATTTTCCCTCGATATTTTCTTTTTTTTCACACTAAAATAGATGGGGGGAACTCTACTTCATCGCCTCCTCTATTTCCCACATTGTTTCTTCCATCATTTGGTTTCTCTAAAACACCTTGATAAGGGAAATTGTCTTGTTTCGTAGAACTTTTTCTCAACAATCTATGATCTTCACCGGCTACTCCTAATAGGAAATGTAATTATCCAATGGAAAAAAATATAGTTTGAGTACATGTGATGTGACTGGGATATACTTCCTTAATAGGGATACATTGAATTCATCATGCACTTGTGATAGGATTGGTGGGAGTGAAAGTCAATAGGCCACTGCTCCAAAATGATCAAGGATATAAAAAGGGCTGATGTACCTTGGAATAAGATTTCCCTTATTAAAAAATATCATTATTTTGTTCCATGGAGATATGTAGAGGAATAACATGTATCCAACATCAAACTCTAAGTCATGTTGATGATTGTTAGCATAAATGTTTTCTCGGCTCATAGGGGCTTCCATGTTCAACTGGATGGTCTTACCTTCTACACTATTTCTTTGAACATTTACGGACCTAGAATGTTTTTTTCTCCAACTTCATCCCAATAAGACAATGTTCTAATCCCTTTCCAATAAAGGGATTCATAGGCCGCCATTTGGATGTTAGAATGGAATCTTTTTTATTAAAGAAACTACACCAAAAGAATATGTTGATCCCATCCACCTTTTAAGTCCACTGAGAAAGCTATCAACATGTCCTATGGTTTTTAGATATTCTGCCAAGATTGTACATCAGTTTGGGGTTGATAATCCATACTTATGTTAAGCTTAATGTATATAGCATGTTGGAGACTTTTCGAAAATTTATAGGTGAATCATGGTACACCATAGATAATTACCACTTCTTTGGTGTATATCTATGCAAGTTGATCCTTTGAGAAATCCTCTTTAATAATAATGAAGTGTGTAATCTTTATAAGATGAACCAAAAAAACCCAGATAATGTTGTTTCCTTTTGATGTCTTCAGAAGTTTGGTGATAAAGATCCTAGTGATGTCTTCCCATTTACATGTTGGTATAGGTAATGGTGTTATAATCCCCCTAGAGGTCTACCACTTAGTCTTCACATCCATGAAAACTATAAAATTTGAGGTATATTCAGTGATCACCTTCTTCATGTCATACCACTAATAGTGCTCCTATAGGTCTCAATACATCTTTGTGATTACTAGATGAGTAGAGAAATTAAAGCAATGTGCATCATCCAAAAGTTCTATCTTTGACTTAGGATTTTATGGATCACATACTCTCAACCCCAATCTTATAGTTCCCTCATAATTAAAACTGAACTCTCATGATTTTCCTTTTTTGATAGTTTCCACTTTCTTCTGAATTCCCACAACAACTTTTTGAGTCTCCTTTAACCTTTCCAAATGAGACAGTTGAGAAATTATTTATGAAAGTATTTGTGATTTTAATTTCATTATGATTCCCATGTTTATATTTTCCAAATCTATGAAGATCAGATCCTTATCGATTCTCATCAATAATGGATTTTTTGGGTCCTTTCTACCAAGAGAATCTACCACCATATTTGATTTCATAGGATGGTAGTGGATCACACTATAATAATCCTTGATAATCTCTAACCATCTTTATCGACACATATTTAGATCTTTCTATGCGAATATATATTTGATACTTTTTTGATCCATATATATTTAACACCTTTACCCAAAGAGACAATTCTGCCAAATTTTGAATGCAATGATCACAGCTGCTAACTCCAGATCATGTGTGGGGTGGTGTTTGCTCATGAATTTTCATCTTCCTTGAGGTATAGTCATTGATTATCGTTTTTCCTCAAATTACCCAAAAGGGATACATATAATATATTCAATAAGAACATTCCCAAAATAATTAACATGTGATATAATACTTATTTATTTTTTCCCTAATAATTTAATACCATTTATGGTAGGGACACAACATTCTTAAAAAACATAAAATATGTTATAATAATACATGAATTTAATTAAATTATGCCATAAACTACTATGAAGTAGTGGTTACATGTAATTCATTCATCATTATTCATCTTAGCATAGTAATTTTCGTGTTCCAATGATCAATGAGATTGTTGATGCTCATCTTGCTTCTCAGCCCTTGTAATAGAGAATTTTCTTAGATAATGAATACCTTCTTAAAATTTATGACATAGAACATTTTATGATTCCTTATATGGAACTCGGATCCCATTCATCACATTATCAATTTTTTCGGCAATTGGATACTATGTTCCCAATCATTCCGTACATAAAACATATCCCAGTCCCTTTGTGACATTTCCCTTTATAGCTCATTCCACACTTGTTCCATGAAGTAAATTGGGTCTTCAGTACATTATAACTTTAATGAGATGGAAATTCATGATATTTCATCAACTTATTCCTTGGATCCATTGGGAAATCCATGATATACCAATTTTTAATAGTGATTTTTGATAGCTGGTTAGGCATAATAATGATATTCCCTTCTTAACCTCCCATATAATTGGGAATATCAATTTAGCAGTCATCACATTTCCCTTAATGTTTAGTGTTTACCTGACTACTCTTATATTCAGCCATTGGATAGAGTAAAACGAAAATTTTGGATGAGTATCTCAAATATTTAAACACATAAATCATATCCAATGACATTAAAGAGATAACTATAAATAAAAGTTGTCTCCTTATCTTATGATCTTCTAGAACACATTCTATGTTACCCTTGATCTACTTCATAACATATACTACTATGTGCACTTTTTTCCCTTAATAAGGGTTTGTAATAAGTTTTTTAATTTACCAAAGCATATCCCCTGGGAGATTCAAACCAGGTTTGTAGTAAGGCCTATTTTCATGTACCAGGTTACCCTGAGTCAAGCCTGAAACACCTTTTCAGAGTTAATACTCCTATGTACATCTATTCGAGAACCATGTATACTTATTGAATCCATATATAGATATATTTTTTGATAATCCACTTACTATATCCTTCCCTAAATTATTGTCATTTTTCTTACAATTAGTCTTTCCCCTATGTGTTTTCACTAGGGTTTTCTAATCCTAATCCCAAAAATAACTAAACCTATCCTCTTATACCAACTATAATAGCCCTTATATTTATTTCATATTTAATCATGATTTATTACATAAATTTAACTTAATAAAACTATAAATATAGAGAGGGATAGTTTATTTGGGGCTTAAGAGAAATATATAAAAAATAAAACAAAAAATTCAAAATGTTTATTGAAAACTTCTTTTTCAGGACCACAAATTTCCTTCATACTTAACACTGAATTGGATAACCTAAGCACATTCATCATAAAAGGCTGAGATATAAAGACATTCATGGGAATAAACCTAACATAAAATGAGAAATACAATATATTTTAATCAATAGGCATGTTAACAGAGATCAAATGAAACACAAACCTAAATGCCTGAAATTGCACGATAATCATAACATTGAAATGTGAAAACAACATTAAACATGATATTTGGAGTCAAGGCTCATTGAAAACAAATTAGCATGGGTAAACCCTCATTTCACAAGATTTAGCTTGATTAAAAACTCATGTAACATGATTTATCATGAGTAAACCCTGATTTCGCATTATGTTTCATGATACTAAAAATTACCCAATGCGTTGGAGCACTATCAGGACACACCCTTTATAAACATTTCATTTTATACATAAGTGTGCCACATAGATCATGTAACACAGAATAATAAAAAATATTATATTATTAAATGATCATGTAATGTTTAATAAATACATATAAGTCCAAAATCAATAATTATATGAGTATAATGGTGAATAACCATGATAGAGAAATGGGTATGATATTCACGACACAATGGAAAATCGTAGTGCAATTTCGACAGCGTAACGACATCAAAACGAAATTCATAAAATTTGTTGATGAGAGAGAAATAGGTATCTCATAATTTATTCATGAAATTTATAGTAAGGGAATCCTGTAACAATATATCCCAACACGTGAAATGGAATTTTTGATGCATAATACAAAAGAAGTTATTGAATTAGAATGAGGAGAGGGAAATACCGTATGGAATTCCAGCATGATAACAGGTGTATAAAAAGGATCATGAATGGATTAATGAGAGTGGAAGGAAGATATAATTATTTATAAATCATTTGGATATAATGTGGTCTATTTATGAACATATCCAATTATATTCAAATTTAAATTAAACGGCATATCACAAAAGGTGTTCTTGATAAAATAGGAGAGTGGAAGAACCCTAACATGGTTGTGTTACACCAAATTCTTAAGAGATGATTCTTGTAAGATTAGGGGAGACTTAGGAGGACTCTAGAGAGTTTATATAAGAGTTTTGATGTGAATAAAAGTGTTTTAGTGAAGATGAATTGGAGATTGAGTGGATTAGATTAAAAGAAGATGTAAATTTCATTATTATTTTGGTTTTGGACCCCTCATTATAAAATATTCAAAACCAAAAACCAAACCATGAATTTTCCCATGGATTAAGCCAAATTAGAGTCTAAAATTTCAATTTATAAGTCCATATTCCTAACATATTAAAATATTTCCAGGGATTATGTGTAGGTGAGTCACGCTCTCAAGGAAATTATTTTAAAAATCATAAAATGTATTTTTTGTTTTCGTGGATTCAATAAGGATTTATAAAATTATTTATATAAACATAAAATAACATTATTTTAGAGTAAAAAAACATATATTTGGACGAATATACCTTTTATAGTATTTATTACATCATTATTGGGCCATTAGGATGTCATAACACACACAGTATATTTATATGGAATTTAATTTTTACCCAAAAATGCGACTGTCTTAGAAAATTATGAAAAAATCACTGTTGTATAATTTTAATGTCCTGATTGCTAAAATAATATTAATTTTATATAAATAATTTTCATATGTGATTTTTTACTTTTAAAATAAAAATTGTTATTTATTGAAATTTGATCGGTTTTGACAAAAAGTATTTTTAAACCTTAAAAAAATTACTTTTTAATTCATAAATATTATATTATCACTTATATTTAAAAAAATAAATTCAATTAAAATATATTATTAGATATTTTTAGATAATCCATTAATTCATTAAATAAATTTTTTCTTAATTGAATTTGAATATTATCCAAAAAAACTATTAGTGCTCAAAAAATAATTTACAATGTTACAATATTAAAATGAAAGAATATTAAATATTATATAAAAATAATAATATAAATAATTATAATGATAGGTTATTGTTACATATTCCTTTATTACCCTTACATACGACCTAAGATTAACATGTGTGATGGTGGGGCTTTCACATGGTCACTCGATGAAGATGGTTTGGGACGTGAACTAGATAAGCTTGAACATCTCCCGTAAACAGTTTCACTCATTCATAAGTTGTTAGATCTCATATTGGGATTTGTCTAGCGAAATTACTATAAAGTCTATATCCCTTTTAATCTCTAATAAATGGGCTTCATAGGGAACATTTCTACTAGTAGTTTCCATAAATTCCTTTGGGTGTGTGAAAATAAATTTTTTAAACCATATATTTATACAAGTCTTGTGATCACTATTCAACAACAATATTATCAATGATAATGATAAATAATGGTTGTTTAAATACAATTCGTTATAAAAAACAAAATAATTTTACATGTCTTATATATCCATAAGACATTTAATCAAAAGAAATGGATGTTTATTCATAAATGTTTGAGTCATTACATTATGCATTTGGTTATACATTTCCAAAACTTCAACCTAGGTCATTGAACACCAAGTCACTCCTAAAAAATACAAGCTACCTTATAAGGTTCATTCCACATCCAAATACATCCCATAGAGGCCTTCCTACCCTTAAAAATTCATTCGGAATTTCAATTAATATTCAACCTATGTAGTTGTTGAAAACTAAAATTCCATTATAAATTTACAACTCATAAGGATGTGGTAACTGGAATAAGATACTATCCATAAAGATTATTAGTGTAATGAATATGATTTTCCATGTATTAATTCAGAATATATTATGAGTTATTTTTATATCTAGGCATTGAGACTATGTGAGATTCCATGTCCTAGTGGGCCTGAAGTTGATGTTCAAAAAATATTAAAAATTTAAAAATCAAGCGAATAATGTTTTCTTATAGAATTCAAATAAATGTGAAAGAGGGGATCATATTATAAATATTAGTTCAATATTGATTAACAAATGTGTAAATTAACTTAAGAGAGACCTAATATATGTCGAATTCTAGTATTTCGATAAAGTGCTATCACTGGGAAAAATAAAAAATAACATATTATTTTTTTATTGCATTAATAATGTGACTTAAAATCCTCTAAAAATGTAAAAATCTACCACAATCCCTCGGTTTATCCTCATAAACTAGATATAGTGAGGATATGTTTGTGAGGTACTTTTGGAGGATGAATCATAGATGACATTAGATCTAGATTATATTGAGGATCATGTGCCAACAGACTTTATGGATCTCACCAATAATGAAAATTCTGGAATATTCATCAATAGGAATCGTTCCAAAATATATGTAGGACATTTTATTTTTTAGATTTCATCTCATTTTTTTATCTCAGTCGATCATAGAGCAATTAAACAAACAATTATTGATTCATTCATCAATGATAGATTTATTTACAGTGGATTTAATTATTATCTTTCTATTCCCAATTTATTTTTTTAATTAATAGATTATAGATGAAGGATGAACATTAAAAAAGGTCAAGGCCAGTTCCTCACATTTTTCATATTTATGTATTTCTCCCCCAATTAATTCAAAAATTCATCATTGCTATTGTATTTGGCCAATAGTTGGATTAATACTGAGAATATGGATCATTTTGCGACCATTTTCCATCACAACAGATCAATACCACTATTTTGGTTTTTAATCAAGGGTGTGATCAAAGTGTGACAATGATGGAGGATGATCAGAGGTGGATAAGAATGGAATGGTTTCTATTCTTCCCAGTTTTTATGTGAATAAATTAAATATCGATCGATGTTGATGTTTTCTACACATATTAAAACCTGAATCCTTGAAATCAGTGATGACAGGGGTCATTTGACCCAAAATCCTTGATTCTAGCATGAGTTTTGTTGGGGGTTGTGTAGAGGATGATGTAGATAAGAACACATGGGTTTTGGAAAATCCTGATTTACACACCATGTGAGACCCTATATGAGGCACTAGGGTTTCCATAGTGAATATGAGGATACCATGGCATGTGATCCCTACCAGTCACCATGTGACCTTCCATAGGATTCTTAATGTTTAACCTGAGGTGCATGGGGAGTTAAATACCTAGCTACATTGGGTGTTACATGTGCAGGCTAGGTGTACACAAACATGGAAACATGGCATGGTAAGTGTACCGATAGGCCTCTACTTGTTGTGTACCATTTGGTATATGTCATGTATATGAAGGTTTAAATTCTATGTGAAACATCACCGAATGGGAATTCCATGGGTTGGATTGAAAAGCCTTGTAGCCCTAGTACACATTGTGTACCACTTTTGAGGGTGTTTGAAGCCCTTAATTTCCATATTATTATACCATTATCGGTTGAGTCTGTTCTCATGACCCATTATCTCAAGGATATAGTGTGAAAATACATCTATATAATTTAATAATGTTACCCTCTAGGGGATGAGTCTTATATTGAATCTCATGTTTCCCTCTATGAGACCAGAGTGTGATCCTCTATCACTTCATCTTATTCCCTGGGCATGGTTCATGGAATTGTGGTGAACTCCATGCATGGGACATTTATCTTACATCTGTTAGGCCATTTGGGTTTATATTTTCATTTCATATGATCCCCAACATAGATAGTTGTTCCAGATTGGGTTTGTGGTGTCCTCAAATGGTCCTCGATGTGATCCCCAATTAATTTATCATGGTCTTTTTAGACCAGTGTGTTTTATTTGATGGGAACAATGATAATGAATTCTTTTATGAGTTTATCTAATTATATAATTGACCCTAGAGTGGGTTCTCCTAGAAAGAACTTTTCCTATAATCTTTGAGCAGAATCTTGTGGTTGGCAGTTTTGTTGAGATCGTCTGGAGGTGCGGTGTACTTCTTGAGTATATCTAGGTGTTTTTACATTGATTTTTATATCCTTGTTATAATATGACTATTATTAATGATATGTGTTTAGATTTTTGGAGGTTTCCCACTTTTATAGTAATAATCACCCTAATATGTGATCTTCCAACACATGTCGTGTCTTATACAGACGACAACCCATTTGATGGTGTGTTTCTAGGATTTGGAGCTGGTGTATGACAGATTGAGCTAGAAAGGAAGAGGTATTTTCTCAGTGGTGGAATTTTATACTAGTCCACATTTTCAAATATTTTGAATATCTATATGTTTTGTATGGATTTTTATTTCCCCCCATTCAACGCTTTAAATCCATTATTGTCATTATATAATTGTGAGATTATAGATGTATGCATGCATTGGTTTCAGTTATATTAAATTTAAAAATTGTATGGTACTGGGAGTGTGTGTGTGTGTGTATGTATGTTAGTACAATGCATCCTATATGAATAATATAACTACTCAGTGATGGTCACCATCCCTTAGCCAATTGGAGTTGGGTTTTGGGTAATCCCGACTCGGGCCTTGATGGGTCGGGTCATAAAAAAGTCATATTAGAGGAGTCAGTTATATCTTAGGAACAATGTCTATGGGATTTTTTTGGGTTTTATGGAATTAGTTGTAAGTGTTTTAGGTTTATATTTCAAGCCAAGGACTCCATTATTGGTGTAGTGGCCAACATATCCATAAATAGGGATATTGATCACCTACCTGTATACATGGTGTATATTGATTTTGCTTGTATGGAAAACATTAGAACATGAATCATATAGAAATGGGTTATGGTTTCCATGTCCTTCTTGATTCATATAACCATATATACTCTTTGATCATTATACTTCTTTCTTATTTGAAGATTCCTCCAGAAAGATGGTCATCTAGGATTTCACAGTGTGATCACGAGGAGGATCCACCAAATGATGGGGCTTTAGAACATAGACTTGTACGAACAATAGTAACTCTAGTGGGGTTACTTTATATACCACCACCCATTGATTAGTAGTTAACACTATAAATTCTGGCGGAGGATGCACAAAATATTATTGTGTTACATGATTTCCAGAGGTATCAACCACATTGATTTGATAGTGAGCCGGAAACCCAAGTATTTGATGACTGGTTGAAGGTATTTATATGATTTGTCTTCCTTGTTAGGACCCCTAATAAATATACTTCATTCCTCACATTGAGTATTTTTCAGGGATGCATATGGTGATGTCGGAGTCTAGTGACTTACTCACACTATGAGAAAACTATCTCTTTGCCATAATTTGAGATTTTCTCTAGGGAGTAGTTTTATCCATATAAATTGGTATTAGGGAACATCAAATTTTTTTTTCATATGAATCATTCTAGTATGATTGTTTTAGAGTATTCAGAAAGTTTTACTAATCTATCACGATACATCATAGACTAGGTGCAAGGTCTATTCTTCAAAGCATGTACATTTGAGTAGGGATTACACCAAGATGTTAGTGCTTTAGTGATATCTCATTTTATTCCCACATATGATGGATTGATGGAGATGATCTTAGTGGTTGAGAGATTCATAGAAGATTAGGCATCAATACTAGGGGTCATTAGTTGGTATCCAAGAGATGAGACCTTGAAAGAGGGTATCCAATAGTAGTCCCAGGGTTTCGGGCATGTCAAACACATTGTGAGACAATCCTAGGATCAAGGATCAATGGTGAAGTGCTATCAGAATAGATCCAATTAGCCAAGTGATAGGTGGTGTTTCTCCTACATTGGCTAGGGACCTCATGAAGGGGATTATATGAACTAATCTATAGCTGACCAAGATATGTTCAAGGGAAAAACTAGGAAAAGATAGAGTCATGAGTAGGGTGGTACAAAGGGAAACATACATGGTATAGGGTCCAATAGAGAATCAAGAGGTTGTCAGAGTTTTAACCTCTTTCCACCACCACTCCAAGGTGGTTCACACCAGGCTTATAGAGTTGGTGTTTATGCATGAGGAAAGATATGGGATATGGATGCGTATGACCCTAAGACTATGGGGATTATATGTGGTGAAATCTAGGTCTATTATACATTAGTTTATATAATTATTGACACATGTGTGATTAATTCTTTCTTTCCACTTCTTTGGATTGAAAATTAGAGATTCTGGTTGAGTCTTTATATCGAACCTTGCGCTTGGATACTGTAATAATAGGTCACTCAATGATTTCACACTTATTATAATAGTGAGATCTATGAATTGGAAATGAAATATTTATATTTAATCTATTTGTAGAAGTTATGAGTCCATATAATGTCATCTTAGGTATGAATTTGATATCCATAGTTCATGTGTTGATCGACTTTTTTATGTGGATAATGTAGTGTGTACTTAGTGATGAGATGTGGTATTCTTTTTATGGTGAAAATGAATCCTTGGTAGATAAGGACAATATCAGGCATTAAATATTACATCTAATTACTCATGAGTTGGAAAGAATGACTCTTGGAGTGGTCGATGGTACGAGCTATCAGGTCCCTGTGGCAATATCAAAGTGTGAGGATGTATTCCTGACAATGTTATTTTCTTACCTCCCAACAAAGATCTATAATTCTACAATGAATTTCACCCTGGGATACCCCCTGATATAAACAATATCATATCAGATAAATATTTTCAAGCTTTATGATAATATAATACAATTAGGGGATTTATAGAGAAACGGATTCATGATACTTAGTGTTTCCCCCCTAGCAACCCTGGTTTTCTTCTCCAAGAAGGAAGATGAAAGATTGAGGTTATGTGTGGATTATGGGTTCTTTTAAACCCGATGAACATGAAGAGTATGTATCCACAACTAATTAATCAATACCACATAGATCATTTGATATGATTGTGGTGGTTCTCTATGGTTAAAATCAGATCATGATATCACCAACAGTTTGTATGAGATATAGACATATCAAATATGACCTTAAGATATTTCTACAGTCACTATGTGTACTTGGTGATACCTTTAGTCATAATGGACACCCATGTAGTGTTCATGTAAATTATTAAATAGATCATTCATCCTTTCCTTTACATGTTGTGGTGTTTTTAATTGAAAATATTGTTGTGTACTCGACATCTGAGGAGGATCACATGGGACAGTTGCTGATGATCTTGGAAAAAATTTGGGAGCAGAAAATTTAATGGATTATCTCAAACTGTTAGTTTTAGAATCAAGTGGTCCACTTCAAGGGACCCATAATCTCAAAGGAAGGAGTGGCAGTGGACCCGATGAAGGATAAAGTAGTTCTATGTTGGGATCCATGTTTCCGACGCTTTCCGTCGGGGCGCGCGCGCGCGCGTTCCGCTCCGTATTCGCAGAGGAGGGCGCATGACACTTCTGTTGCCCCGCATTCCCGCTTTCCAAAGGCGGGTGGCATTCGCTCTTTATTTAGGGGTGTCTGCTCCTTGATCAAAACGGGATGGTGGGATGTTGGTTCTTCCTCCTGCGGATTCCTCCTCAGAACTCGTCACCTAGTCCGGGTCTCCCTCATATATTTAATACGTAGTTCGTGAAACTCTTCCCAGCGCAATGTTTCCATGGACGCCGGTTAATTACACTACTTCTATCGGGACATTCCAAAGGGTCCAGTCAGGGCAGCAACCTTCAGTTAGGGGAGTAGTCACATTGAGGCATCAGTAGCGTGTCTGGATGCTGGGGTACCTGGCATGTCGGTCTGTTATCCTTGGAAACAAGGCTTCTCGAGGGCGTGGAGGCCCAAGGCATCCCACATCGAGCGCGGGGAATTATATGTCATAGACACATATCTGAGGTTTTCCTCAGCTTCCTGCGTTTAACACAGGGTATGTCACGAGTTTAACGTCTAGCGAAGACGAATCAACCCAACCAGAGCATTATCTAGGATAGATCGGATTGAGGGATCCTCCTTGAAGGGATGTAGATACCGGGGCCAGCCCATGGATGGCTGTGGAGAAGAGCGTACCAACATGGTCTCACCGGGATAAGACGGTTCGAGTGAGAATCGGGATGGGGGATAGGTCGATGAATGGAGTGGAGGGAGAGTAAAATGGGATCATCGCAATGGCGACGATGAAGTTGGGCTTGAGCCATGACGAGGCTTCCTACGTATCCCCGTGGCAGGGAATCAAAGTCCGCGTAGTTCGGGATGATTTCGATAAGCTGACGTGAAGGTGGACCTTGGCCCAATGAGCATCGCCAGCGCACCGACAAGAAAGTAGACCAGTGGGTCCACTAGTGGTGGGCTTGAACCTCTAGAAGGTTTCCTACGTACCATGCCTTGACATGGATCAAAGTCCTCGTAGTTCAAGGAATATAGTTTAACGTCATGAGGGACGATAGCGAACCCTGACGTGAATAAATGACGGGTGGTGGGTGTCGCCGAACTGACATAAGTGAGTGACCTTGGTCCGATGGGAGTTGGGCTTGAACCTCTGAGAGGATTCCTACGTACCATGCCTTGACATGGATCAAAGACCTCGTAGTTCGGGGTGGTCACAACGGCTCACCGTCAGACGAGAATTTCAATTTAACGTCGTGCTGGACGTGAATTGGATGACGGGTGGGCTTGAACCTCATGAAGTCTTCCTACGTACCATGCCTTGACATGGATCAAAGACCTCGTAGTTCAAATGGGGCTTTGTCGGCGAACCGATGTGAAAGTGGACCTTGGTCCAATGAGTGGTGGGCTTGAACCTCTGGGAGGCTTCCTACGTACCATTCTTTGACACGGATCAAAGACCTCATAGTTCAAATATGTAGGACAAGGGGGGCATACAGTTTAACATCATGCTGGATGAGGGAGAAACTCGACGTGAAATAAACGACCGAGCTATTTGGCTTGAACCTCATGGAGGCTTCCTACGTACCATGCCTTGACATGGATCGAAGACCTCGTAGTTCAGGTGGGAA
Source organism: Viscum album (assembly GCA_963277665.1). Lineage (NCBI taxonomy): Eukaryota > Viridiplantae > Streptophyta > Magnoliopsida > Santalales > Viscaceae > Viscum > Viscum album. Next base: position 1,830,723,692 of record OY728136.1, read on the forward strand.
TGGGTCGTAGTGGCTTACCACTGGACCAGAATGCAATTTAACGTCATGCTGGACCGAGGTGAGACCCGTCGTGAATGACGGGTGGGCTTGAACCTCCTGGAGGCTTCCTACGTACCATGCTTTGACAAGGATCAAAGACCTCGTAGTACTCTATGGATTCGCCGGTGAACCGACGTGAAAGTAGACCCGGGGGTCCACTATTGTTGGGCTTGAACCTCGTGAAGGCTTCCTACGTACCATGCCTTGACATGGATCAATGTCCTCGTAGTTCGGATGGAATGCGCAGTTTAACATCATGCTGGACGGGAATGAGACCCGACGTGGAAGAATGACGGGTGGGCATGAACCTCATGGAGGCTTCCTACGTACGATGCCTTGACATGGATCAAAGACCTCGTAGTTCATAAGGGTAAGGGGACAGGGTCGGTGATCACTCTAAGCCCACGTGAGTCATGCTCGGTGTGAGAAACAAGAGGTTGCAAGGACCCGACGATCACGTCGCGAGGGGTGCGTCCGTGAGAAGCGAAAAGGGGCTTACGCGTTGGGTGGCCCATGGTGTTGGGACTTACTCCAGGATGGAGGCCCAGAGGGGGGTTCCTCGTTCCCTATCACGCCCTCCACTGTCCTTGGTAGCGGGGAAGTACGAATATGCACGTGTGCAATCATCCGTACGAAAGGTTAGGGGCTTACGCTCTGAGGCATCCCTTCCCCTATGAACATATGCCACTCCGACAAGGAGGATCTCATTCCATGTGCGGAAGAGTTCCATTCCCGTGGAGACGAGTGGTGTAAAGAATGTTCGACCTGGGGGGACCCTTCATGGGGGAGACGAGGTTGGGTCACAGTTTAACGTCATGTGTCGAAGACGTGGTGCTTGGCAGTTTAACGTCCTGCAGCTCGGACGAGGTGGGTTCACTCCACACCCCTAGGACTTACATAACCGGTACCCTCTGGTCCTTGGGGAAGGGAAGGTACCAGTAAGGCCATGGTCAAGGGGGGTCATGGAACGAACCATCGAGGGGTCCACATTAGCGTGGCTTTGCGAAGAAGCAATAGCCGTTAGCGTGCCTATGAAAAGAAGCATTAGGCGAAGCAACGCTACGGGTGGTATTGTCCATGGGACATTGAAATCACATCGTTCAAACCTGGAGGGTCGCACTGGAAGAGGAATCTCTAAGCAGATGAGTGTGCTTCGTGAAGTGGAGTGCCTTGGCCTTAGCATGGGGCATTGGTGTGAGTGGAAGGTGCTTCGCGAAGTGGAACAGTGTTCACAGAGTACTGCCCCGTGAAGAAGGGGTGTCTCGCGAAGCAGGGTCCTGCAAAGCAATGTTCTTCGCGAAGTGGAGCGATCCTGCCTTAGCATCGGGATCACTAGCATGGGTTGAGAGTTTCGCGAAGCATAAACGCTCCACGGCTGCCCGGGTTCCCTTGGGAATCCCCTCCCTTCGCAAACGCCCTTGAGCTTCGCGAAGGGAATCCCTCTCGGAAGAGGGGCTCAAAATGAGACAAAGCAGAGGCGTCTCGCGAAGTAGAAATACCTCACGGAGCTCATGATTCCCGGGGCAAAGAGTGCTTCGCGATTCGGGAGAGGAGAAGCCGAAAGGTCGGATTGTCCGTACCTCTTCGGGACTCAGGGGGAGTCCAGTATTTATAGGGAAGGGGCACTGCGAAGCGGAACTCGCGCGCCGCCTGCGGTGCTTCGCAGAGGCTCGCGAACGTCAAATGGGTTTGCGGAGCATTACCGCCTCTGGAGCTTCGCGGCGGCTCGCGAACGTCAAATGGGTTCGCGGAGCATTACCGCCTCTGGAGCATCGCGGCAGCTCACGAATGTCAAATGGGTTCGCGAAGCATTACCGCCTCTGGAGCTTCGCAGCGGCTCACGAACAACAAATGGGTTCGCGGAGGATTACCGCCTCTAGAGCTTCGCGGCACTGCCATGGTCGGGGCGCTTCGCGGAGGAGCTTCGCGAGGCAGCACGCCGGCCTTCTTTTTCGTTCCTTTCTTTCGGGCCATATTTTTGGTGCCAACAAATGCCCCCCCTCAAACTTGGAGCCGCGGAGGGCGAACGGTCGAAGTCTGAGGGAAAATCGCCAAAATTGTCGGTGGTTCGCGTAGCGGCTTCGCGAAGGGGGACGCGGTGCTGACCGGGGCCACAGATCCGGACGCGCCGCGATGCTCCGTGCAGGTGAGGCGCGCTGCGATGCTCCGGGGTCTCCGCCTATAAATACAGGGTCTGACCTCCTTTGTCTTTATGTGCCTTCCTTGTCTTTTTGCGCTCTCGACTTCGCGAAGCTCCGCGTACTCCGCGACAGCCCTCTGCGAATCGAGCTTCGCGGCGAAACGCGGGTCTCCGACTCCGCGTCCGCGCCAAGCGAACCTCTGTTTGTCGGCCTTGGCCAGACTTCGCGGCTTGGTCTCGCGACCGATCTTCGCGATCCGGCTTCGCGTTCCAGCTTCGTGGTTGAGCTTCGCGATCTAGCCGAGAGAACTCTTTTCTGAGTGTCAGAGTTAAAATGGCCCATCAAGAGGCTGTATTGGGGGTCCTTGAAGATGGTGCTCGTCGAGATGAGATGGACAACCGTCCAGGCTTGGGGGAGATGATCCGGAGCCAGTCGGACCATTCTTCTTTGACAGATCTGCTCTCGGAGGGCCAGAAAGATTATCCGCAGTGCAAGAAACTGCCGTTGTACGTCCTCGGGCTGAGGGATGACGTCTTCATCCCTGAGGCGAGTAGGGATGAACCAGCTTGCTGGTTCAGGAGCACACCGTGCCAGCACCAGTGGTTCAGGGCGGCCGATGGTCACGCACGGGAGGACTTCACACCCGTCACCGCTGATTGTCTCTACAACCACGTGAACGATATTGATGGGAGGCCATTACAACCGGAGACGTCCCCTCCTCTCTACCGTACCATGCTGAAGGTGGCCTTGCAGGATTCGAAGAAGGGATGGTCCGAGGAGTGGGACCTGCGCCAGGGCGGCAACTTTACTGATGACTGGGCCTGGGCCTACTGGGTAGGCGCCTCATGTGAGGATTTTGGGGCCGAGCTGAGGAGAGCGGGGTTGTATGAAGCGGCATGGGCCTTCCAATTCCACATTTACCAACCGAAGCAGCTAATCCCGATGTTTCTGAGCAGATGGTCATCTAGGACCAACACTTTTCACTTGCATCACGGGGAGGTGGGCATCAGCCTGTGGGATGTCCACCAGATTTCTGGGGTCCCAATCTTGGGGGCCATGTATGACGAATTCCTCCCCGTTTCTAGCGTTTGGGGAGATGCGGAGCAAATGTCGCGACTGGCATCGGCGCTGATGGCACTTGTCCCTAGAGAGGACAAGGAGGCAGTGAGGGATGTCCATTTTACGAGATTGTTCAAATGCTTCCTGAATTTTCCAGAGAATCGAGAATTCCCTACAAGGCCTCGAACTTGTCCAAGGGCGGCCCAAAGGGGCAAGGGGCACTCGTATTGGAGGGTCTTGGAGGACATCCAATGGAAAACTTGGGGTTTCAGTGTCAGCACTGAACAACAGCCGATAGTCAGGCTGGCGGCGTTCATCGCGGCTCTCATCTATGGTTGGATCCTACTGGTGAGAGATACAAGCATGGGGGTACAACCCAGCTCTTTTATCATGGCGTCGATGTTGGCCATGGGGTAGCGGATCAACCTGGGGATCCCGATGCTCACCAAACTGTACAGAATGCTGCGGCATATTAGCGAGGGCAAGAAGCCGCCAAGGATATGCGGGCCCTTCCACCTCCTGTACGGGTGGATCGCAGCGCATATCAGGGGGATTTACGAATATCCAAACCCCATTTCGCTGCCGAGATAAAACTTTCGCCCCTCCATCCTGAACGCGGTCGAGAGCATCCCGTTCAAACTGGCCATTCCGATGGTGCTTAATAGGGTGTGGATGGCGGATGAGTTCAACTTCCATCCCTTCCCATTGCCGACGGGGATGCTTACCGATGACGGATGGGGAACGGAAGAACATCGGGCTTACCTCCTGGCCTTCCGAGGTGGAGTTTTGGTGGCACGAATAGATTGTCATCCGCTCTGTGAACCGTACACTCTGTATCGGTTTGCGAGGCAGTTCTGGTGCCTCCAGCGGCTGACCCTGTAGGTCTACTGGGAGGTGCGTCACGAGGATCACCCGTGTGTGACGAGGCAGCTGTGGCTCATGTTCACACAGGAAGATGGAAAGATGCGGATTGCATTGCCTCCATCCACCGCCGCCTTCAGATTAGTGAAGGAGTATGCCATCAGTTGGGAGGCCGCTTATTCGGGGGAGATGCTGAAGCAACCAACGATCCGGGTTGGTGACAGTGGGCTTCCTCTATCTCATGGTCAGGGTCGGAGGGCAGCTATGTCCGCTCGCGGCAATGGGGCTGCCATGGCGGCGAGACCCGCACCGGCCGAGGGTATGGAAGCAGCGGTGGATCGGTGATTCCGGGAGAGCAGGGTCATCCGGAGGGGTTGCCACCGAGGGGATTCCGTAGGATATCCACTCAGGCTCCGGGGAAGCGCCTGCGTCACATTGACTTGGCAGAGGACTCCGTCTCCCCGGAGGCTTGGGATATTTGGGATATCAACCGGCAATTCCTCAGCCCATCCGAGATATGGGCCCACCTGAATCGCCTTGGGATGGAATTACTGGGTATAGGCCCAGTTCGGGCTGGATTCATGGTGTCTCCGGCGGAGGCAGAACAGTACCTGAAAGAGCTGGAGGATTACGTCCACTCCAGTGGTGTCCTTCACCCAATGACAGACCGGGTGAGGGTACTGTTGAATCAGACGGTCCCCCCACAGTTATCGGCTGCCGATCTGAGGGAGCGCTTCCCCTTGCCGGAGGAATCAGAGGACTCCTCTCGGGAGGATGAGGCTGGAAGAGGGAGCCCGCTGGAGGAAGGTGAGGTCGGAGACCGAGGCTCCGAATCCAATGAGTTCACGAAGGCTCTCGTGGTAGCATTCCGAAATTTTCTCCTTACGATCTGTTCTTGGGTCCCTATGGACTTCTCACCAATGTTTGAGCCATGCAGGAGGAACTTGTTCGTAGGCCTCGTTCTCGCTCCTTGGTAGGTGATGATGCAGGACCTTCAGAACCCGCGCCTATGGCTGCATCCAGTTCCGCGTCTGGTGGGACCAGGGCGTCCGAGGTGGCTCCTCCAGAATCTCTAGACCATCCAACAGTATACGGGGGGCCTTATCTCGGGGTCCCGTCAGTATCGGCTCAAGAGCAGCGCTCGGAGGTCGATCTCTGTAAGCCCCCTCCACCTGTCTCCTCGTTGCCACATGTAGACCATGCCAACTGACGTTCATGTCCCTCTTTGTCGCACAGTTATTCGACTGGCGTGGGCTGCTGCGGTAAGGCTGGTCGGGATGTCTGGTGGCGTCCCTCCTAGGGGCATGCCAGTAATGGTGGCGATTGTCCCGCCATCTCCTCAAGCCACGACGCACATCATTACTGGCGGGACCACCAGCAGGGCCATACCCGAAATCATTGAGGTGGACTCCGAGGAAGAGGATCAACAGGTCGGTCCCAGTTCTGTCGCGCCTGCTTCGGTGCCAGGTGTCGCACCAGATTCATCACCGGATGTTGATCCTGCCGAGGATTTCTTGCGGGCGTATCCCGCGTACGAGCCTGCCAATCGCGCAGACTGGGACGAAACGGCCTCCGACGAGGAAGACAACAGCATAGTCCGCCGCCGGTCGTGGAAGCTGATTGCGCGCTTTATCAAGGACACTCCCCAAGCACAATGGCTGGCCGAAATGGATAGGCTTCACTCGCTGTTGCGCGAACTGTGCGCTGGGGGAGTGGATGCCCAACATCCTCATGCACTCATCCAAGATCTTATGGCTGAGAAGATCCGGGAGCATGATCATGGGCTCAGCGTGGGCTGGCAGCGGAGGAAAGCGACTAGCATTAAGAAGCTCCAGGAGGCTGAAGGCGAGGTTCAACGGATGCAGGCCCGGGCAGACAAGCTTTCAGCCTCTCTTGATGCGCAATGTGAGCTGGTCTCACGGTTGAAGGCCCAGCTGGCAGAGTCAGAAGAGCACATGAGGTAGACCTCTGAAAAGATGGTTGCCGTTCAAGCTGATGTAGAGAGGGCCAAATCCAGAACTGACAAACTGCGCCCCGCCGCTGCTGAGGAGGAGCGAGAGCTGATTCAGCGGCAGCAAGCCTTGGATGCCGCAAGTCAACGGGTGGCGGAGCTGAAACGCTCTTTTTACGGGGTCAACCCATCCATGGGGGAAGTCAACCCCCGAGTATTGTAACAAACTCAAAACCCTTTTATTGGTACTTTCATGCTTCCGAATTTTCCCTTTGTTTTTGAATGCTGTAGCACACACAATTTCCACTGTTGAATTGCCTTGTTACATCCCTACAATGTTTGCGGGACGTTTGACGACAATTCCCCAAGCCAGTCCAGATTCCCGAAAGACGGGGAAGGCTTGATCAGAGGAGGAACTTCCAGGATAGCCGAATTACCGTTTCTTCAACGTGCTCTTATGCACGAACAGGGCAACGCCAGGGGCATTGAAATCCGTCCAAACAGATGAAAATGGGATGTGTGAATCACGATACCCAAGATTCGGAACACCGTGGGGATGGCGTGACAATAAGGGACAACCGTTAACCTTGGAGGAGAAACGGTACCCTTACTGCGTTAGCCTGAAATGGGGACAACAAATGAGCATCGACCGCTGACCGTATTCACAACGCGGGATTTTATCAATTTGTTGTCGATAAATCCTTCGGGACGTTGGCCCAGGACAGTAGGCGGACCATAGGTCGAACATCCATACTATTAGGGGGTCCTTCCAAACATGACCAGTCTTTCGGAACGTTGGCCCAGGACGGTAGGTGAGCCGATGCGGCATGAGACCAGGCTGTTAGGGGGTTCCTTTAGACACGGAAGAGGACGAGGGTCCGAATAAGGGGCACACAAAGTGTGGAATATGGAGTGATGGTTTGTCCGAACAGAATCCAACACTTAGGTAGTTACACCACCGTGGTGGGAGTACGTCCGATGGGCGTATCGGTTTGATCATGGATCATTCCTTCTTTGGGACAGGGCCTCTCTGGCAAGGGGATCTATCACTTCCCAGTGGGATCTTGGGGAATTCTGAACATGTTCCAGGCAGAACCGCAGTTTATTGTCATGCGTTGAGGACACATAGACTCTTGTAGTTTAACGTCATACGATAGGACGCCAAATAAAAGGGAAGCGTGTGGCGCGGTAGATATAAAGCCGACATGAATGTGGACTTGGAGTCCCAATCACACCACATACCCCCGGAGGAAACTCTTCAGGTCGAGGGACCAAGAGTGAGGATTGGGCTGGGCCCGAATCAGAGTGGTCGGGCATTCCTACGTACCCCATGAGGATGGGAATCAAGCCATACGTAGTTCTGAAAGCGCATTTTAACGTCATGCAGGACGATGAGCAGCCCAACCGTGTTGGTACACATCCTTCCAAAACTACTAAGCCCACGTGAGTCGTGCTCGGTGTGGGAAACAAGTAGTGGTGGTGGGAATTTCCTGACATAGAGAGGGGAAGGTTAGGGAAAAGGGACGCTCAGTGAATACCGGCCCAATGACACTAACACGATCATTTAGCGCACCTAGATGCGCGGAGATAAATAGCCGAGTATGATGGAATTCCACTTGAACATGGGGAAGTGGAAATGTGTGAATCATGGTGCTCGAGATTCAGATCATGATGATGGCGGCGTGATGATGGAGGAAAAATGCTGACCATGTTCGCAACACAGCATCCTGTTGCATTAGCCTAGAATGGGGACAGACAAATGAGCATCGACCGCTGACCGTAGTCGCAACACGGGATTTTATCAATTTGTTGTCCAATATCCGTACGGACGTTGTCCCGAAACGATTGAAGGGCCCTTAGGTCCAGCATTCATGGAGATCCCTTAAGCCTAGTATCTATGTCGTCCGAGGGTCCTTTTGGATGTGGAAGAGGATGAGGATCCAAATAGCGACCTCACGAAGCTTGGTCGTGGGATGAGGGGAATGTCCCCATGAAAATCCCACACTTCGGACTCTTTTTCGATACACATCTAAATACGGAAACGAGACGTATTAGATAGGGGGAGCAGATTCCTTTCCCATGGGGAGATCTTAGTTTAAGGTCGTAGAACTCGGACCATTCGGTAAGGGGAGAAGGGGATACATGGCAAGGTGGTTTACAAAACCCGACGTGAAGGAGGACCTAAGCCCTTCTTACCATGCGTTCTCTGGGGAAATGCTCGAGTCGAGGGACCGAACACAAAGGTTACGCTGTTCCCATGGGGAAGTGTCCGGGCGCTCCTACGTATCTCATAAGGCTGAGAATTAAGCCACCCGTAGTTCTGGAAATGACATGGTAGGATACTAGTGCCAGGGGAAAAGGGGAGTGTGGGCGTGGCCCTTGCACTAAGAGAAGCGGAATTTGATGTATCTTGTTTGTTCTTTAAGGTGAATGGTTTTTTTTTGTGAAGCGACAGACCTAGAATAGTAGGTCGTGATGTCGCCACAAGGATCAAGCAGTGATGGGCGTTGAAAAATGGCATGGCACGTCACCAATACCCAACGTGATGTCCTCTACAACGAGTTCACCACAATGCAGTGTCGTTTTTCGTCGTGCGACCAGGACGATAATGTCACAGTTTAGGGTCTTATGATAGGACCAAGCATGCATTTTATCGTCATGCAGTGCAGACGTAGCAGAGATGATTCTAGGCGGGAAATGTGCACAGTGTTATAAAACACAATTGACAGAGACATGATCCCACATCAAATTGTACGCCATTCGGAGAGGGAAACCTTAGGCCGAGGGGCCTATACAGAGGTGAAACAGGGGGAGAGACTGGCTTCCTAAATGGGTTGTACCCGGAGACAGGGCATCTGGGCGGTCATACGTATCCCATGAGGATGAATCAAGTTGAACGTAGTCCCGTATGGATCTTAGTTTATGGTCTTAGAGCTCGGACCATGGGAGCCCCAAAGGACGCCCGATTGTAGTTTTGTACCCCTAGCATGCAAAAGTGCACTGAGGGATAGCGCCAAAAGTGTCGAGATTCCACCTGGACATGATGGGGTGGAAAATGATGTGAATCATGCAACCAACATTAAAGTATTTAAGGGGATGGCGTGATGAAAGAGGATTGTTGCTGACCATGTTCGCAACACAGCATCCTGTCGCGTTAGCCTGAAATGAGGACAAACAAATGAGCATCGACCGCTGACCATATTCGCAACGCGGGATTTTATCGATTTTTTTTCCAAAACCCTCGGGGGTGTTGGCCCGTAACGGTAGGAGAGCCCTTGGGCGTAGTATCCAGGCCGTTATTGGGGGTCCCTCCGGTTGTGAAAGGTGATGGAAGTCCGAATGGAGGGGAACACGAAGCTTGACAAGTGGAAGGAACCTGATCAAGTTGAATCTGACACTCTTGGTCCTAGACTAGAGTACTCTTAATACATGGGTGAACCACCGCAAGGAGTCAAGGGACTCAACTTTGAGGGTGATTGAGAGATGGAAGGTTCCTGGGGGAAGGGGGCATGGTGCCCAAAACCCTGTATCATACCTACACATCCCTCTCCTGGAGAGGGATAGGCCAAGTGGCCTAGGTGACCGGGAAATCAGGAGATCTCCATGTGGTGGGGCTGGACCCGAATATTAGACATTCAGGTGGTCCTACTTATCCCATGAGGATGGGAATCAAGCCACACGTAGTTCTGAAGGGTGCCTTTTAATGTCATGCAGGACAAGGAATAGGAGGGATAACTCGGGGTACGCGTGGTGCAGCTGGTGCAAACCTGACGTGAATGAGGACGTAATCCTACACTACGCTATGCGGTCCGGTGGTCGGGGTCCCAATGGTAGGACCCGAGAGAGGTGAACTTGCTGAACTCAAGCTGGACCCAAAGACAAGGGGTCTTTAACGTAGTTCCATATGAGAGTCTTAGTTTATGGTCTTAGAGCTCAGACTGTGGATGGTGAAAACTCCCGAGTAAGCACAGATGTAACCGAATCCCTAAGCCCACGTGAGATAAACTCAGTGTGGGAAACAAGGGGGGAAGATCCTTATCGTGATACATGGGGCATCCATCAAAGGGGAGTCAGCGGAGAGTTTCGAAGGACACTTTTGATGTAGCTTGTTCCCCCAACGTGCAGACGTGCACGGGGGAAAAGTACCGAGAGTTCCGAGACTCTACTTGGACATGATGAAGTGATGAAGGGTGTGAATTGTGTACCCAGTATTTGGGCTTAATGGGTTGGCGTGGCGATAGAGGATGACTGTTAACCATGATGGAAACACAGCGTCCATATCTATTTAGCCTGAGGTGGGAACAACAAATGAGCATCGACCGCTGGCCATATTCACAACGCGGGATTTTATCGATTTGTTGTCCGAAACCCTCGGGGGCGTTGGCCCGTAACGGTAGGAGAGCCCTTGGGCGTAGTGTCCAGGCGGTTGTTGGGGGTCGCTCCGGGTGTGAGAGATGATGAAATCCCTGATGCAGGGATATGAAAATCCTAGAAAGCGGGTGCGGACGTGTCCGAGTAAAGCTTGGCATTCCAGGTAATAAACCAGAGTACTCTTAGGCACATTGGTGAACTGCCGAAAAAGGGATCGACGAAACAGCTCAGTAAGGGGGGTGGAACATGGCGTGGTTATTACGAGACCGTCTTGAATGAGGACATAATCCCACACCACACCATATGATCCTCTCATAGAGGAAGGATAGGCCAAGGGGCCAAGATGGGATGAGGATTCCCGAGAGATGGGGATGGACCCGAATCTTGGACATTCAGGTGGCCCTACGTATCCCATTAGGATGGGAATCAAGACGCTCGTAGTTCTCTATATGTAGTTTAACATCATACTGGACGAGAAGGGGAGAAATATACCCCTAAACAAGGGAGGTGTGCGGTATGGCGAAGAAGCCTACGTGAATGAGGACGTAGTCCCACATCACACCGTACACTCCCTATAAGAGAGGATCTGGGTCGTGGCCCGGAAAGGCCAAGGGGCCTGATGGTTAGGCATTGGTCAGGAAGGCCTGACCTGCTTGTAGTTTAACATCTTACATGAGGACGAGGGTCGGGGACCCTAGGAGGCCAAGGGGCCTGAGGCTGGGCCTCGTAAGGGGAGTCGTACGACATGGTACATGATCTCGACGTGAATGAGGTCATAGTCCCGCATCACACCGTACACTCCTATGTGGAATCCTGGGCCGTGGCCCGAAAATGCCAAGGGGCCTAAGGTCAGGCATCAGTTAGGAAGGCCTGACTGGTTTGCAGTTTAACGTCTTACATGAGGACGAGGGTCGGGGACCCGAGGAGGCCAAGGGGCCTGAGGCTGGGCCTCGTAAGGGGAGTTGTACGACATGGTACATGATCCTGATGTGAATGAGGATATAGTCCCACATCACACCGTACACTCCTATGAGAAATCCTGGGTCGTGGCCCAATCGCTAGCACCACCTGGGGGAAGTTTGTCACCTCAGGATGGGGCAGAATGAATCAATGCACTCGATGTCTGGGACACCTCGGGGTGTACCTGAAGATCCAGGACACTGTTGACCATGTTCGAAACACAGCGTTCCTATGGTGACCCGTTGTGGGAGCAGCAAATGAATGTTGACCGCTAAACAAATTCGCAACGCGAGACATGTATCGATTTGTTGCTTGAAAACCCTCGGGGGTGTTGGCCCGTATCGGTAGGAGATCCCTTGGGCATTGTATCCAGGCCGTTCTTGGGGGTCCATCTGGGTGTGAAAAAATGATGGAATCCCAGTCAAGGAGTGGGTGAAGCATAGATGTATCCATCCACGAAAGGGGCTTACACCTCCAGGGGGAAATGTGCAGCCGGGTTGAGGCTTGCTCGATGTGAGTTGGGGCAAAAGTGTGCTCCCTGCCATGTCTTGACCCGAGGGGAAGATTTTGGCTTTTGGGCTGGGCCAGCGGACGAAATTTCCGGGCATTCCTATGTATCTCATGAGGATTAGAATCAAGCCATACGTAGTTCTTGAAGGCCATGAAGTTTAGCGTCATGCGGTGAGGACGTGGGAGGATAGAAGAACGGGAGTGGGCACATGGTGCGACCCTTACAATCCTTGTGCGAGTGGGGTTGCATGAGCGGGGCCAAGAAAGCCTACTCCCTGCTACACAAAGATTCTCCATGGAAACTATTCCCAGGGGGAATAGCGGAAGAGAAAATCTTGGGGCTGGGCTCAAGACGAGGCGTCCGAGCGTTCCTACATATCCCATCAAGATGGGAATCAAGCCAAACGTAGTTCTAGAAATGCAGTTTAACGTCATGCGGGACGATGAGAAGCACCTCATTTGGGGATATGTACGGTACGACAAGTAATCTGACGTGAATGAGGACGTAGTCCTACACCATACCGTACAATCCCGCAAGAGGGTAAGTCGGGGAAAAACCAAGGGGGCCTGGGCCAGACCATGGTCAGGGAGACCTGACCATATTGTGGTTGAAAGTCTCGCATTGAAGACGGGGGGCCAGGGGCCCAAGGAGGCCAAGGGGCATGAGGCTGGGCCTCGGTCAGGAAGGCCTGACTGGCTTTCATTTTAACATCTTGCAGTAAGGACGTGGATGCAGTTTAGGGTCGTGCGGGACCAAGTCGCAGTTTAGGGTCGTGCATGACCCTCTCGCAGTTTAGGGTCATGCAGGGCCACTTTTTCCCTAGGCAAAGTATCGCTTCAGGAATTTGGCATTGGTGGGAGGGGTTATATGCTCTGCATCTGTGGTCACCAAGGAGTATGCTCCATTGGGGTGAACCTTATGGATGATATAAGGTCCTTCCCATTTGGGTTCTAACTTGGGCGGTTTCCTATCGGGAATCATTGGTGCTCGAAGGGCCAGTACCAGGTCACCCTGTAGAAAAGAGCGGAGACGAACCTTCTTGTCAAAGGCTCTCGCTATCTTGTCCTGATGCCTTTCCAGATTGTGCAGGGCACGAAGTCAGTTCTCGTCCAGTGCTTCCAATTCAGCTAGACGGATCTCGGCTACCTCATCTGATGTCTGGTGATCATAAACTGCAGTGCGTAGCGACGGTAGCTAGATCTCAATGGGTAGGACGGCCTCAGCTCCATACACCAGGGAATATAGGGTCACCTGGGTGTAGTTGCGAGTCATCGTCCGGTATGCCCAGAGGGCGTTGGGGAGCTTGTCCGGAAAACTTTTCTTGTTCTGGCCAACCATCTTCTGCAAAATATTAGAGAGGGTTTTGTTGTACGCCTCGATCTGTCCATTTGCCTGCGCATAGTAGCGGGAAGTATGGTTTGACCGGATGTCGTACTTAGCGTACAATTTCTTTAGTTCAGCCGCTCAGAAGTTGGTTCCATTATCGGTGAGGATGGCGTGAGGGACCCCAAACCGGTGGATAATATTGGAGCTCACAAAGTCAACGATGGAACGGGACTTGACCTCTTTGACCGGGACTGCCTCTGCCCACTTGGAGAAGAAATATGTAGCAGTCAGGATGAATCTGCACTGGCGGGATGTTGCTGGTGGATACGGTCCCACTACATCAAGTCCCCATACCACGAATGGCCAAGAATACTTGGTGGGGTGGAGGGGTTCTTGCGGCTGATGCATGAAGTTGGCGTGTACTTGGCACGCGTGGCATATCTTGGAATACCCAATGCAATCGTGGATCATGGAGGGCCAGAAGTACCCTACCCTCCGGATTTGATGGGACAGCTTCAGCCCAGCTTGATGGGCGCCACAGGAACCGGCGTGAACCTCTTGCATAACTTGAGGTATCTCTACTCTTTGGATGCAACAGAGAAGGAAACCATCAGAACTCCGCTTATAAAGAATCTGTTCAATACTGGGGCCGCTCTGGAGGGTAAATTGCAGCACGCGGCGTCGGATTCGCTCGCGTTCGGCCCGGTCGTCCGGGAGCTGACCATTTTGGAGATACTCGACAAAAGGTGCTCTCCAGTCGGGGGTGGTTCCAACCACGACGTCTGATGAACCCGGGACTCCCAATATGGAGTGTCCCGCGGTGAGATGACTTACCTGCATTCCATCATCGTCCTCTTGGGTGACGAGGGCAATGACTCTCTGGTGGGCCACGTGTATGACCAAATCATCTTGCTCGGGTTCTGCGAGCGACGCGGCTATGCCAGCCAGGGCGTCCGCTTGGCCGTTCTGCGACCGTGGGACATGGGTAACCTCTGGTCGAGAGGATAACTGGGCCATTAGGCAGAGGGTGTACCCCAGCAACAGTGCAAGCTCTGGCTTCCTGACGACATAGTCGCCATTAACCTGTTTGATTACCAGCTCGGAATCTCCATTCACATGTAGATGGGGGAGATGGATCTCAAGGGCCAACTCGAGGCCGGTGATGAGAGCCTGGTACTCTGCCTCGTTGTTCGTTCAACCTTCTGACAACATGAACAAGTATAGCAGGACGTCTTGCGCCGGGGTTATGAAGACAATACCCAGACCCACTCTGTTGAGCTTGTGGTCGTTGAGCCTTTTACCGGTGGGGCTCCGGGAGGCGCCGTCGAAATGCATTTGCCAACACGGGACATCATGATCGACTGAGAGGATCATCTCATTAGGGAAATCCAGGTCCAGGGATTGATCCGCGGAGGTTTGATGGGCAGCTAAAAAGTCTACCAATGCCTGTCCCTTAACGACCTTCTGAGGCACGAACCTGATATCAAACTGCTGGAGAATCACCGCCCACCGTGCTAGTCGGCCAGTCAGCATGGGGCGGTTCAGGATGTACTTTAGTGGATCTACCTGAGAGATCAATTTCACCTCATGGTGATGCAGGTAGTGCCGCAACTTCTGCACGGAGAAGATGAGTGCAAGGCAGCTCTTTTCGATAGGGGAGTATCTGACCTCCGTATCGAGAAGCATGCAGCTGAGATAGTAGAGACTATTCTCAGTACCATCATTATTCTTCTGGGTGAGCAGCGCACCGAGGGATCTCTCCAGGGCGGTCATGTAAAAGACCAGCGTCTTTCCAGAGATGGGTGGCATCAAGACCGGAGGTTGGAGCAGATACTGCTTGATTTCCTCGAAGGCGGTCTGACACTCCTCATCCCATTCGTAGGTAGTGCCCTTCTTCATGAGCGGGGAAAAGGGCATACACTTTTCATCCAGATTCGCAATGAATCGGCGTATATAGGCTAAGTGGCCTTGTAGGCCTCGGAGCTCCCGAATGTTGCTCGGGGGAGGCATTTGGCAGATGGCCTTGATCTTCTCCGGGTCGATCTCGATACCTCGGTATCTGACAACAAAGCCCAGAAACTTCCTGGAGGTGACCCCGAAGGCACACTTCAGCGGGTTCATCTTCAGGTGATGGGAACAGAGGAAACCGAACACTTTATCAAGGTATTTGAGATAGTCCTGGCGCTGGCATGATTTGACTACGAGGTCATCCACATAGCATTCCACCAATGTACCAAAAATCGGTTTGAATATGCGATGCATGGCCCTCTGATAAGTGGCACCTGCATTTTTCAAACCGAATGGCATTACCTGGTAGAAAAAGGTACCTTGGGGAGCCCTGAAGGCAGTGGAATCCTCGTATTCGGGGGCCATCCGGATCTGGTTATACCCGGAATACCCATCCTTGAAAGAGAGGGCTTGGAACCCTGCCGTGGCGTCAATCAACAGCTCCGTTACTGGGAGTGGGAAGTCATCCTTTGGGAGTGGCGATTAAGATCACGAAAGTCGATGCAGACTCTGATATGCCCATTCTTCTTCCTGACTGGCACAATTTTGGCAAGCCACTTGGGGTACTGGACCTCCTTGACGAAGTTGGGTTTGATGAGCTTATCAACATCGGCCCCGACCATGGCACCATGAGAAGGGTGAATTTTCCTGGGAGGCTGCTTAAACCCACGATGTTTTGCGGGGAGGCCCAGACGGTGGACAAATACCTGGGGATCCAATCCTGGCATCTCGTTGTAACTCCAGGAAAACACATCACGGTTTCGTTTGAGGATGTCTACGTACTGCTGCCGCTCATCGAGGGACATGGCTGCACTGATCAATGTGGGTCTCGGATCTGCCTCGCTGCCAAGGTTCACCTGTACCAATTCATCAATTGTGGTAGAGACGCCTTCTTCAAAAGCGGGGGGAGCATCCTCCAAGTCTTCGTCCCCACCCGTAGGGAATTTCCAGCGACGGGAGATACTTCTAGGCTCTCAAAACCCGAGGGGCAGCTGGTGCCGGCTTGGTCAGCAGCGGTCGTCATATCGGGAGACTCACATGCCATCGAGACTGTAGCAATGAAATCAGTCGACACTTTCCCATCTGGCCTTCGGCCTAAGGGGCACCGTTTGATGATATCGAAGCAGTGGTGACGTGTCGGCCTTAGTCAGTTAATTCCAGCCCGGCGGAAGAGACACGTATGGCGCACCGCCGTTGTCATGAGCTTGACGTCCCGGTATCGTATAGGGGTAGGAGGTTCCGGGATGACCCGAGCCTGGTTGATGTATGAGTACGAGGTGATTTTCCAATGTCGCTTGGATACGGGAACATGCCTTCTTTGCGTACCCGAAACAACAAAACATTTCCCCATGTCGGGGGTCTTGGCATCCAACTGGTTGATCGGAAGGACATAGGCGTCATCCATGCTTTCCCAGGGGTCACATGTTACCGGGGCGGGTTCATCCTCGCTTACCAGGATTTGCTTATCCTTACTTTTGTAATAACCAGCATCCAGGTAGCGGGCCTCACAAGAAGCGAAAGGGGACGCGTCTCCTTGGAGCACGCCTACTCGACCGTTGAGCGAGTACTTGAGGCACTGGTGATACGACGAAGGGACCGCTGCATGCAGATGGAGCCATGGCCTACCCATCAATGCGTTGTAGGCGGTGTCCTGAGAAACAACCATGAACTCAGTGCTGGCTATTAAGCCACCGAACTGTGTCTTCAGGCGGATCTTGCCGACTGGGGTTTGCTCAGTCCTGTCGTACCCCTGGATTCTGAGGTCAGAGGGAGTCAAATCACCTTCAGACAGACCCAGCTTTCGCAACGTCCGGATCGAAATTAGATTGATTCTAGAACCCGTGTCAACGAGACAGCGGTGGATTTCCACGCTGTTGAAGTGTCCAGTGATATACAGCGGGCGAATGTGCCCCTGTATTGGAGGGTCCTCATCTTCACCGGAGAACGATATAACCGCCTGACATTCAGCGTTTTCAATCGTCTCGGTATGGAAGGCGTCTGCAGCTGCTACCTTCGTCTCGAACTGGAAGGGGCTCCTTAGGGCCTCGGCAAGTGACTCGCGCATTTCAGATGATAGGCGAAGGGCCTCAAGGATGGAGAGACTCGCCGGAATGCCGGCCAGGTGCTTCAGAACATCGTACTTTCGCGCCAAACGCGAACCTCTTCTTACAGGAGGTCGTTCGACATTTGGAGGCACAGCGGGTCCGGCTGGCTGAACCAGCGATTGAATAGTACTGGGTACATATTGCTGCCTACCAGTAGAAGCCGGAAGACTAGCCGCCGGACTAGGATCGGACAGTGGAGGCTGGCCTGTAGCCGGGAAAGACTGATTGTGATACGAACAGGGCAGCTCCCCCCGATCCAGTATCACGAACGACGGTGGAGGTAGAGCCGAGGGTGTTGGATGGGTTTTCGCATGCTGAGATCTGCGCAGAGCCTGCCGCCTGGTCTCGGTAGCGTGCACGGCTTGGCCACAAATGCCTGCTGATGTGCCTCGATGACGGGCGCGATTGCGATTCCGCTGACGTTGACGTCAGCTGGGAACGTTGGGGAGGTCTGCCTGGCATTCCCCCTCGTCGGGGGTCATATAGGGCTTTACCAGCACCACGGTGTTAACAGAAGCGTACCCTTGGCTATCGCTCGAGGAGTCATCCACCGCTGGGTGGATTCTAGGAGGAATCCCCCTTTCGGGGGGCAGAAAGTCGCCGAATGTGCCGGATGACGATGGCACCGGTGGTGCACGTTGCTTCTTCTTGCGTCGCCGCAGCTTGCCCTTTTGGGAAGAGGTCTACATCGAAGACGATGCGGAGGTACCGTCCATTCCTTCTGAAGGTTCCGACTGCTTCAGGCGTGCTCGGATGATAGCTTGGGCACGAATGACAGTTTTTCGAGCCATCCAGTCATCTTATTTCCGGGATCCGCGGTTGGGGACCTGTTGCCATTCGCCCTCACTGTCGCTGCTGATCTCTGATCCTGCAAAGACACCCGCCACTTGGGCTGGAGCCGGGCCCAACTTGACTATGTTGTTATTGACCTGGTCTTGAAGCCAGTACTTGAACACATAGCATTGCTTAAGGGTGTGCCCTAGGATCCGATGATAAGGGAAATAGTTGGGGTGATCAGTGAGATGCGCCTCTACCGGCCTTCTGCACTAAGGCAGGCGCATAATCCCTTGCTCTAGAGGACTTCAGAAGTAGCCAGGGACCTGATTTTCTTTGAAGGAATAGGTCTGATACCTTCTTTCCGGATAGGGGGCCCTGGGGGCCTGACCCTGACGAGGGGCCGGAGGGGCCTGCCGAGGAAGCGGCGCCTGATTGTCTCGCCTAGGAGACGGTGGCGCGTTGCGCGGGGGAACCTGTCGGTTATGAGGCGGTCTCTACTGGGAAAGAGCTTGTGCTTGAGGTGGAGGACCTCTGCAGGGTTGCAGGGGCGGTGCCGGTGGTAGAAACTCCAGCTGCCTCGGGGCTTCTATTTGGGCCACCGTGGCGGGTTCAGCCCTGGTGGTCCTCCTGGCTGGGATCATAGGGGGCAACAAACGTGCCTGACTAGCCTGTTGCAGGGCTTCCTCGAGGCGCTGGGCCTTATCTGAGAAATATCTGAACCCTACAGGGTAGTTCTGTGTAATCAAGGAGGGTACCAGCTCCGTTTTGACGTTCCCCACACATCTTCAGTAATTTCTCCCGAGTCAGTGGCATGTCGAGGGAATACGTAAGTCCCTTCCACCGGGCGATGAAATCTGCAACCCGCTCATCAGGCCTCTGCTTGCACTTGAAGAGGTCCGCAATGCTGGTCTTCCGCGTGGTGGAGCTGAACTGGTACAGGAACTGCCGGCGGAGATCCTCCCATCCGGTCACCGATTCGATAGGGAGCTGGCTGTACCAGACGAATGCCGGACCTTCCAATGTTTGTACAAAACATCGGAGTTTGGCGGCTTCTTGCTGAGCCGGGGTCCCCAGCATGGGGCCACACATGGAAGAGAAATGATCCAAGTGCTGGGGCAGGTCCCCTGTCCCGTTAAAAGGCGAGAAAGTGGGGTTCCCAAAACCCGGAGGTGCGGACATATCATCCACCCACGCGGGATAAGGCTTGCCATCCGGTGGGACCGCCACATGCCGCCTTTACAATGCTTCGAGGCGGGCAGTGAGTGCCGCAATAAGGTCATCCCGATGGGGGTCCCTGTCTTGACGGGGATCCCTAACCACCAGTGCATTACCAGGTTCTTCAACACGGTAGACTGCCTCGGCCACTCGTGGGTCAACTGGCTGGACGACCTGCGGGGCGACTGGGGGAACCCAGACTGGATTCTTCGGGTTTCCCTGTCGCTCAGGAGGGGTTGGCGAGACGTATCGCGCCCTCTTCCCATACGTCCCGGCTTCCGCCCCGTCTGCGGTAGTAGCATGATCAGGGTTGCCCGAAGGCATCTCACCGGGGGGAAACTGTTCCTGCCCCTGCTGCCCCGGCCTGGGATTACCATAGTCGGGTCGCTGCTCTATGGCCCGCTCAGCCAGAAGTTCTTCAACCAGCCCCTTCTGCTCGGAAAGCTGATGGCGTAACGTGGCCTTCTCAGGATCCTCTTCCGTCTTCTGCACAGAGGCAGACGGGTCGGAGTGCTTGACAGCTCTGATGTTCTCCTTACACTTGCCGGTGTTTCGACCGAGTACCAGCGACTCGGTGGGTACGGGCAGGCCTAGCAGGTTCCTCTGCTGACGGGTAACTCTCCCTGATGGGTCGAGAAGCGGCGGTACGCCCTCGGGTGGGAAGTCCCCATCAAGGAATTCAATCTCATCTTCCTTATCCACAACGTCAGCCATGTGGACTGCGACCCCTCTTGAGGGAATGTCCTCGATGTCACATAGCGAATCGGGCTGCCGTCGGATAGGGTCGAAGAGGAGAGCGGCATAGTGTCCCCAACCACGGACTTGCACATGGGGGGTGGCTTCCCTGACGATTCTGCGGAGTGCTTTAAGACTCTGAACGCATTTTCGTTGAAGGGCGCTCTGGTGACCTGGCGACTCGGGGTGCTGGGCCACAAGGAGTGCGGCTGCATCAATCAGGCGACACTTCTCACCGATTTCCTCGAAGTGCTCTCGACTCCTGGGGTATACCACCCGTTCATATCAGAGGCGGAAGTGCGTCGCCCATAGGGTTCGACAAAAACACCCCACTTCTTCAGGGGTAAGAGACTCCGGTATGCGGAAATTCAGCGCTGTCGTGGGCCAGAACTTCTCTGGGAAGTAGTCCGCTGCAAGAATACTCCAGAAGCTCCTGGGCTCGGACTCAGGGTCTGGCCCTGTGTTTCCCCACTCGTCGACCGAGGGCGGCTAAGGAACCGGTAGCGGTACCGAGGTGGACCTCTGGGATAGTAAGCTCGGCGGTGGAGAGTATGACAAACGAGCTGACTGGCCGTCGAATTCCGGGCCATCCTCCGATGAGTGAGGTGACCTGGCCACGATGTCACGATATGACAGGCTGATAACCACAGCTTCCGAAATAGGAGTCGCGGCTACCGGCGACAGGTCGTGTCATTGCTTTATCGTCGTTGGCCCCCAAAATAACCCTATGTGATCTTTGGTAGAGGTAGAGGGATCTTCTGGTGACAGAGGCGGTGATTGCGTGGTCGAGACCTGCGGAATTCCATGGATTTCTTCCTCCTGGATGTACCTACGGAGAGAGACGGGAATCTGGTGGACCTCAAATTCCGGGAGAATGAGGCTAACGCGTCTGGTTCCTGCCCCAGTCCTTGATACGGAGGAGCGGGGAGAAGGTTCCATCGCTGAATTGCATTCTGATTCCGAGTCAGAGAAGCGGGTAGGTTTGATCTCCACCTGGGCCTTCCCAGGATTCTTCTTGTGGCGGCGACGACCCGCTCTTCTGCCCCGGGGCGGCTCTTCGGGATAGGGTTGATCCTCATTAGGCAGCCTCGGGGCGGCGCTGGCGCCGTGGTGGAGAGGGCCCCCACTCGAGATAACCGGGGTGCGAGGGGCACCGGGGCCAATGTCGAAGGGTACATGGGGAGGACCTCCATGAACAGTACCCATGTGGGCGGGGCCTCTGTTGGAATTGGCAGGAGCATGGGGAGGACCTCCATGGTCACTGCGGGTGGAGAGAGGCTGACCATCACTCCTCGAGTTGTTGTGGCGAGGAATACCTTCACCGGTTGCAGAGAAGACGTAGGGAAGGCCCCCACGTTGGAGAGGGACCGGATGGACGGTGCCTTCAGGTTGGAGGTCGGGGGCAGGAGGATGGACTCCATACCCTGTATAGTGGGCGCGGGAAATGTTTTCGCGCTGAGCGTCACTGCCGCGGGGCAGGTCTTCCTGCAGGATGGGGGTAGCACGAGGCATGCCTCCATGACGAACCTCAGTGCGAGGAAGGCCCACGCTCTGTGGAGTAGTGGTATGGGGAGGACCTCCGTACGGGGTGACATTACCGCGGGATAGCTCGTGGCAATCACCACTTGGGCCTGCAACCTTGAGAGTCAACCCAGCCTGCCCGTGGGGCGGTTGGGGTCTCGATCCTGGTTGGGTGAAGAAGTGCCCCTGCTCAGTGTACGCGGGGGCTTCATGATTCATGTCGGCGGTGGCTCGGGCCACTGTAGCTGTCGACGTGGACGTGCCTGAGTGAGCGTCCTCAGCCCGGGCCCGGCGCTGACGTCGGGTCAGGAGGGCCGGTGCAGGTGGTGCAGGGACGTAGTCTGCCTGCTCTTCCTGCGGGGCCGGACGGCGGCGCTGGCGCGGCCGAGCATGGGCTCTTGCCTGGGGCCCCTGGGTCGGGTCCCTGAGCGGGCTAAGCCGAACGACACCCACCTCATCAGCGTAAGGTGAGGAGTCGTCAAGGCGTTCCGGGGATAGGCTCCTGAAACGGTTGAATGTCGGGGTGGGGAGCAGGGGCTCTCTGCGTGGCCTGTTAGGGCGGCGTTGACGGCGGGGCCTGGAGGCTTCCAGGTCCAAGCGGGCCATATCCCTGGTCGGGATGACCCTTCCTCCTCATACCTGCGCACGAGGCTGTTCATCACCCTTCTTTGGATGTCCTCTGATGGGGAAAGGGGACGTGGGCATCCCGTATTCCGTGACGTGGCAGCCGTCGTGGCAGTAGTGGAGCCATGTGGGGTGGCCGTTGTGGTGTTGCCCCTGCCCCTGCGTGGGCGAGGAGCGGATGGTGACCGCGTCCCTGTAACAGCAACCTGGTTCCTGTCAAATGAAGGGATCAACTCGTCGGTACTAAGAGGAAAAGGATTGACAGCCTGTGCCCCAGTGTCCTTCCATTCTCCACGTCTGTAAGAAGGATCCATGCCAACACGCTGCAGAGCGGAGTGCCCCACGTTCTACTTCCCCGACTTCCGGTGAGTTTCATGACAGGCCCGCTATTTGCTTGGCGGGACCAGGAACCGGATATCTGGATCCGGTGACACGTCAATCTACTGGTGTCTCGAACGCTACTAATCTCCATACTGAGGAGAAGAATTCACGTCGGGTTCACCATTTCTGTTTCCGAAGCTTTCCGCCGGGGCGCGCGCGCGCGTTCCACTCCGTATTCGCGGAGGAGGGCGCACGACGATTCTGTTGCCCCGCATTCCCGCTTTCCAATGGCGGGCGACATTCGCTCCTTATTCAGGGGAATCTGCTCCTTGATCGAAACGAGATGATGGGATGTCGGTTCTTCCTCCTGCGGATTCCTCCTCAGAACTTGTCACCTAGTCCGGGTCTCCCTTGTAGATTTAATATGTAGTTCGTGAAACTCTTCCCAGTTCCATGTTTCCATGGACGCCGGTTAATTACAGTACTTCTGTCGGGACATTCCAAAGGGTCCAGTCAGGGCAGCAACCTTCAGTCAGGGGAGTAGTCACGTTGAGGCATCAGTAGCGTGTTTGGATGCTGGGGTACCTGGCATGTCTGTCTGTTATCCTTGGAAACAAGGATTCTTGAGGGCGTGGAGGCCTGATGCATCCCACATCGAGCGCGGGGAATTATATGTCATAGAAACATATCTGAGGTTTTCCTCAGCTTCCTGTGTTTAACAAAGGGTATGTCGTGAGTTTAGCATCTAGCGAAGACGGATCAACCCAACCAGAACATCTTCTAGGATAGATCGGATTGAGGGATCCTCCTTGAAGGGATGTCGATACAGGGGCCAGCCCATGGATGGCTATGGAGAAGAGCGTACCGACATGGTATCACAGGGATAAGACGGTCCGGGCGAGAATCGGGATGGGGGATAGGTTGATGAATGGAGTGGAGGGAGAGTGAAATGGGATCATCGCAAGGGTGACGGTGAAGTTGGGCTTGATCCTTGACGAGGCTTCCTACGTATCCCCGTGGCAGGGAATCAAAGTCCGCGTAGTTCGGGATGATGTCGATAAGCTGACGTGAAGGTGGACCTTGGCCCAATGAGCATAGTCAGCGCACTGACATGAAAGTAGACACGTGGGTCCACTAGTGGTGGGCTTGAACCTCTGGAAGGTTTTCTACGTACCATGCCTTGACATGGATCAAAGTCCTCGTAGTTAAAGGAATACATTTTAATGTCATGCGGGATGATAGCAATCCCTGACTTGAATAAACGATGGGTGGTGGGTGTTGGAGAACCGACATAAGTGAGGGACCTTGGTTCGATGGGAGTTGGGCATGAACCTCTGAGAGGATTCCTACGTACCATGCCTTGACATGGATCAAAGACCTCGTAGTTCGGGGTGGTCACAACGGCTTGCCGTCGGACGGGAATTGCAATTTAACGTCGTGCTGGATGTGAATTGGATGACGGGTGGGCTTGAACCTCATGGAGGCTTCCTACGTACCATGCCTTGACATGGATCAAAGACCTGTAGTTCAAATGGGGCTTTGTCGGCGAACCGACGTGAAAGTAGACCTTGGTCCAATGAGTGGTGGGCTTGAACCTCTGGTAGGCTTCCTACGTACCATGCCTTGACACGGATCAAAGACCTCATAGTTCAAATATGCAGGACAAGGGGGGCATACAGTTTAAAGTCATGCTGGACGAGGGCGAAACTCGACATGAAATAAACGACCGAGCAATTTGGCTTGAACCTCATGGAGGCTTCCTACGTACCATACCATGAAATGGATCAAAGACCTCGTAGTTCCGGTGGGAATGGGTCGCAACGACTTACCACTGGACCAGAATGAAGTTTAACGTCATGCTGGACCGGGGTGAGACCCGTCATGAATGATGGGTGGGCTTGAACCTCATTGAGGCTTCCTACGTACCATGCTTTGACATGGATCAAAGACCTCGTAGTTCTCTATGGATTCGTTGTTGAACCGACGTGAAAGTAGACCCGGGGGTCCACTATTGGTGGGCTTGAACCTCGTGAAGGCTTCCTACGTACCATGCCTTGACATGGATCAATGTCCTCGTAGTTCGGATGGAATGCGCAGTTTAACGTCATGCTGGACGGGAATGAGACCCGACGTGGAAGAATGACAGGTGGGCTTGAACCTCATGGAGGCTTCCTACGTACCATACCTTGACATGGATCAAAGACCTCATAGTTCATAAGGGTAAGGGGTCAGGGTCGGTGCTCACTCTAAGCCCACATGAGTCATCCTCGGTGTGAGAAACAAGAGGTTGCAAGGACCTGACGATCACATCGCGAGGGGTGCGTCCGTGAGAAGCGAAAAGGGGCTTACGCGTTGGGCGGCCCATGGTGTTGGGACTTACTCCAGGATGGAGGCCCAGAGGGGGGTGCCTCGTTCCCTATCACGCCCTCCACTGACCTTGGTAGCGGGGATGTACGAAGATTCACGGGTGCAATCATCCGTACGAAAGGATAGGGGCTTACGCTCTGAGGCAGCCCTTCCCCTATGAACATACGCCACTCCGACAAGGAGGATCTCATTCCATGTGCGGAAGAGTTCCCTTCCCGTGGAGACGAGTGGTGTAAAGAATGTTCGACCTGGGGGGACCCTTCGTGGGGGAGACGAGGTTGGGTCACAATTTAAAGTCATGTGTCGAGGACGTGGTGCTTGGCAGTTTAACGTCCTGCAGCTCGGACGAGGTGGGTTCACTCCACACCCCTAGGACATACATAACCGGTACCCTCTGGTCCTTGGGGAAGGGAAGGTACCAGTAAGGCCATGGTCAAGGGGGGTCGTGGAACGAACCATCGAGGGGTCCACGTTAGCGTGGAAATGCGAAGAAGCAATAGCCGTTAGCGTGCCTATGCGAATAAGCATTAGGCAAAGCAACGCTACGGGTGGTATTGTCCATGGGACTTTGAAATCACATCGTGCAAACCTGGAGGGTCGCACGGGAAGAGGAATCGCTAAGCAGATGAGTGTGCTTCGCGAAGTGGAGTGCCTTGGCCTTAGCATGGGGAATAGGTGTGAGTGGAAGGTGCTTCGCGAAGTGGAACAGTGTTCGCGGAGTACTGCCCTGCGAAGAAGGGGTGTCTCGCGAAGCAGTGTCCTGCAAAGAAATGTGCTTCGCGAAGTGGAGCTATCCGGCCTTAGCATCGGGATCACTAGCATGGGCTGGGAGTTTCGCGAAGCATAAACGCTCCGCGGCAGCCTGGGTTCCCTTGGGAATCCCCTTCCTTCGCGAACGCCCTTGAGCTTCGCGAAGGGAATCCCTCTCGGAAGAGGGGCTCAAAACGAGACAAAGAAGAGGCATCTCACGAAGTAGAAATACCTCGCGGAGCTCATGATTCCCGGGGCAAAGAGTGCTTTGTGATTCGGGAGAGGAGAAGCCGAAAGGTCGGATTGTCCGTCCCTCTTCGGGACTCAGGGGGAGTCAAGTATTTATAAGGAAGGGGCGCCGCGAAGCGGAACTCGCGTGCCGCCTGCGGTGCTTCGCGGCGGCTCGCGAACGTCAAATTGGTTCGCAGAGCATTACCGCCTCTGGAGCTTCGCGGCGGCTCGCGAACGTCAAATGGGTTCGCGGATCATTACCGCCTCTGGAGCTTCGCGGCAGCTCGCGAACGTAAAATGGGTTTGCGGAGCATTACCGCCTCTGGAGCTTCGCGGCGGCTCGCGAACGTCAAATGGGTTCGCGGAGGATTACCGCCTCTGGATCTTCGCGACGCCACCATGGTCGGGACGCTTCGCGGCGGAGCTTCGCGAGGCAGCGCGCCAGCCTTCTTTTTCGTTCCTTTCTTTCGGGCCACATTTTTGGCACCAACAATCCACCAAAGAGTATTTTCAAGGATCAAAGTTTCCTTTATTTTGAAGGGTAATATAAGAGTTTTTTTGAAATTTATCAATATTTTCATCCCCCTTGGTAGCTTTGACCCAAAAGGGAATGAATTTTGTTTGAAAAAAAGGTGCAGGTAGTGTTTTAAAAGATGAGGCATAGGTTTATGAGCACCCCCATCTGGACATTTCCATAGGATGGTGTAGATTATGTAGTTCTATATGATTCCTTAGGGACTAGACATGATTTTGTAATGATATATGGGTAGGAATTTATTTCCTATGGGTCTAGGTAGTTTAAATCACATGAGAAGATATATGTAACAACAATTTAGATCATGGAATAATAGTTTTCTCCCAAAAGATGTGGTGAAACTACCTAATGGTAGATATATTTATCATCTACTTTAACCCTAAGATTATAAAATATATATTATCTCATAAGGATAATAACCTGTGATAGAGTCGATGGATAAATTTCCCTCAGGATTATGGCTTTTAGATTTTATATACTACTGGGAAGGGGATCATGGTGGAAAAGACACTGAGCTGAAGATCTTGTTCTCAGTTGTTGTCCTAGGTGTTAGATAAATTACCCTCATTTATGTTTTCCGTTGTGTAAAAACATGATTATTTATATATTTAGTCGATGGTTACTAACACACCACTTATAAAATGTGTTAGGAAAGATCATCAGGGAGATAAAAACTGTGCGACCTAGCATACAATGATATCCTTTAGATGTGAACATAATTTATTTTCTAATGGTGGGGAGCATGTAATACTATTTAGAGGAAGAATGATGGTTCCAATGATGTTGTAGGAGGAGGTGATGAGGGGTTTTTATATATCCACCTTTTTGATACATTGAGGTGTGAAAAAGATGTACCAAGACCTAAAAAGATATGTATTCAATCTAGGAATGCATATTTGTGTTGTATAGTTTGTCTATCAATGCCTCACTTGTCAGTAGGTGAAGGATAAACACTAGGTTTCAATGGGTTTAGCTCAACCCCATGAGATTCCATAGTGGAAGTGGGATGGGATATCCAAGGACATATTGAATGGGTTATCATATAAATCCATGGGACATAATGTTATCAGGGTGATCATAGAACAACTAGCAATGTTGGTTCACATCTTTTCTATTTGGGAGAACGGTTTAGTTGACAGCTTAGAACACATGAATGTGTAAGAGATAGTCAGACTCAATGGAGTTCCCTCAATGATGATTTTAGACTGTGATTATCACTTCATATCATGATTTTGGAGTGGATTGTAGGAGGCCTTTGGGGATTAGTTTCATTTGAACAAGGAATCTCACCCCTAGATTGATGTCCATACATATTGTACCATTTGAGAATTATAGGGCATGATGTGGGATATCAACTTGGATTATGGATATTGTTGGGAGGATCACCGACACATGGTGGAGTATTCATATAACGATAGTTACCGTTCTACCATTAGTTTGAAACCATTTGAGGCATTGTCTAAGTGACCCTGTAGGTAACCACATTGTTGGAATGATCAAGGTGAGTCAAAACTCATTGGACCAGAGTTGGTGCGAGCTATGAAATAGATGGTAACAATCATTAAGGAGTGGATAAGGACTCCACAAAACCATTAAAATATTATATAGATTGATAATTGAGGCCTCTGGACTTCTACAAAAGAGAAAATGTTTTCCTAAGTGTCTCACCTCGATGTGGATTACATAGATATGGCATGGGTGACAAGCTATCTATAAGATTCATTAGAACTTTCTAGATACTATGTAGAGTTGGTGCAGTTTTGTATTGCTTATCACTACCATGGGTACATGATGTATTCTATGCGTAGCAGTTGAGGAGGTAAGTTTCCAAACTATTACATGTTATCGACTAGGGAGAGATGGAATTAAAGTGTAGGGATTCCACTGTTAAGTACCTAGGGGATATTTATGGTATATAGTAGATGATCCTTTATGGGAAATTTCTTCCCATAGTGTGTTCCTCGTTGAAGCACATGATTATATAAGAGATAACTCAAGAGAAGGATACCATTATGTGATATTATCATCCTAATAATTTAGAGTAGTTTTTTCACTTTTAAGGATGAAATACCTATAAAGGGGAGAATTTAAAAAGTCATATTTTCCATGTATTACTTGATATTTTTATATGGATTACTTACAGAGACTACTGCTAAGATGGAATGTGATTCCAAGGTCCAGTGATCCCAGAATTGATATTTGAATAACATTAAATATATTAATAGAAAGCTCATGAATTTGGGGCTCACTCATTTATAGCTCGACTCATATTGCCTAGAGGATTCAAACCATGGAAGACCGAGAATCACACACCGCGACATTCCAATACTTGGGGATTCTCTACTTGGAAGTATGTCTCACTGGGGCGAGGATTTTTTTTCCTTTTTTCCCCTTCAAAGAACTCAAGATGTGGGCATGGGGGTACGATTCAATATCATTCAAGCTAGGCACGCTGCACATCCCAGAATGAGATTGAAAATTCAACCCTCTGGAAATTGGTAACTCTTTGAACCAAATTTGGGTTAAAGTATTTGGACTAAACTGAATTCTGTGGAATCCTAGAATATTATATGATATTTCCTTGTCGATAGGAGTTCCTATAAAAATTGATAGTGAAACTGAAAAAGCTGGATTTGTGAATTATACTCATTTCATGGTGGAAATAGACTTAGGTTCTACTTTGGTGGGTAATGTTTTTCTTTCTACTAAAGAAGAGGAGCTTGAGTTGAGAATCTAATTTGAAAATATTCCTAAATACTTTCCAGAATGTAGAGTTATTGGTCATGATTCATCTAATTATAGGAGGTCTGTTGTTTGTGAATTTTGATCTACTAGTAGACGTGATGCTAATATATGCTTCAAAAGGATCAAAGAGCTGAATGAAAACACCAATAGTGTGTCTGATACTATTGCACAGAATCCTCATTTGCAGTTTCATGACCCAAAAAATCAACAAGTATGTAAGCAGATGGGAGAGAGGATCTTCGCACAGAATTCTGGACCTAGTGAGGTTGAAAATCATACTGTAGGCACTATGGAACATTCTGAAAAGAGTAGAACATGGGATGATATTTTTGATAAATGTTAAATAGGTAAATACCAATTAAATGAGGAACTCAGAACACAAGTAGAAGGTTCTCTATTTGTGGAGGTTTTTTATTCTCATTTGAAAATATAGGGGTCATGTTCTGGTTTACTGAATGCCCCCATGTTGCTCCCCCCTCTACAATAGTTTAAAAATGCATTGAGAATTATATTCTTCCAACTCATGTTCATTACACAGATGGATCTACTGACTTCAAAGGTGTGAGCTGCTCTGAAACTGGATTTTTGGTGAATTTACTTGCTGCTGCCTCTGGAAATGAGGAAGAAAATGCTTCCTCCAGTCCTCCTAAATCTGCCTCCATGCATTCTGGTAAACAGGAGGAATATATGGATTTGGATCCCAAAGATCCTCTTGTGCAGGTGTCTTCTCCTGTACATAATAGGGTAGAGAAATATTGTTCTCTACCAGTGAAAAACAAGACAGAAAACACTGCTAATCTCTAATCAACTTCAAAGAAAAATTTTTTTCATCAGGAGAAAAATAAGACCCCTTCAATGAAAATGCATCAAATTGATAGAGCCGATGATGATTTGGAAGGTCCATAGAATCAAGAAAATTCAAAATGGGGACATCAACCTAATCGTGGGAGGAGACGAGGACGTTACGACTGGACTACAATGAATTATGATCCATATAACTCTGACCTGGATGGCTCAGATATTGAATGTCTCATCCAAAAAGTGAAAAAATTAGAAGCACTCCACTTCCGAGGTTGTGTGCGTAGGTGAGGTCGAGGCACAGACTGGGGAGCCATACAAGATAAAGAATGCCAGATTGCGGAGAAGATAAATAAAAAACTTGGTAACTCATTATTGGGGTATTAAAAATTTGTGCGACCCCCTATTTCTCTTTTAGTTATTTTGTACTTTTAATTTTAATTTCTATAAAAGGTTTATGGAATTTTAAATAAACGCCTGATTTTTTCTTTAATAGTGGAATAAATCTTAAATGGAGCCACATATTAGTTATCTGAGGCTTCCCCCGAGTTCATATATTGAGATTTACCCTTGGTTTAACATAATTTTTATTGGTGTTGGGAATTTATTTAAATTGACATTGAGGGAATAAATAATAAAATAAATAAATAACCTTTTTTATTTTATTATGTTGATGAATTGACCTAAAATACCTTATAAATAAATGGATAATCCTCAATAAATATGGTTTTTCTCATATCATAGATATTGAATGGATTCATTTAAAGATCATTTATAGAAGACATTACATCAAGACCAGATCGAGGATCGTGCTCCAATATAGATTATAGACCTCACCCATGATGGAAACAAAGGACCATTTTTCATCAGCTATCAATCTGCACTCAAGGTAGTATGTTTCATTTGTATTATTCTATCCCATTCTTTTATCCTAGCACAACATAGATCAATTCTAAAAATAAGAAAATATTCTTTCATATACGGTATATTTATTTATAGTGGATTAAATTTTTCATTGTTTATTCCCGCTTTGTTTGTAAAATTCTTAGATAATGGATCGAGGATAAAAATAAACAAAGGCTGAGGTTTTCTTCTTAAATGTGGTGTTTTATGTATTTCTCCACCACTACATCACACATTTATCATTGGTATTTTATTTGAACAATAGATTAAGGAATACTAGGTATATGGATCATTCTGTGAATATTCTTTGGTGCATATGATCAACAATGTGGTTGTAGTTCATGATTGAGGGTGTGATCAAGGTGTGAGGATGATGATGGAAGATCAAAGGTGGATCAAAATGGAATGAAATTAATTATTCTGGGTTATGACATGATGTAGTGAAAGATTCATAAATAGATATGTTTTCTGAGTATATCCAGATATAGATTCTAGCAAGTAGTGATGTCAAGCGTAATCCCACCATATACCCTTGGTTCTGAAGTGATTTGTGGCATAAAATGAATGGAAGATGATATAGATAAAATATCCTGGGGTTTGTAATGTCTTGAGTTACACAATGGGTAATCCATAACTATATGTTATGTGGGACCTTTGGGGTAGTGCTACGGTTTCCATGGTGAATATAATGATCACACACTATGTAGTCTATACCAAACATTGCATTACCTTCCCCTAGAGGTTTGAAATATAACCGGGGATTCATGTGGATTTACAAGAACATTTATATGGGGTGGTTCAAAATTAGGGCAAGATTACACTGAAAGAGATAGAAAACATAAAAATGGTGTTAGAAGACCTCTACATGTTGTGTACCATTTGGTTCACATTGAGTATATGACGGTGTACATGCAGTGTGAGGAACTGCCACATGAGAAGACCAGAGGTTGGTTGGACGTGTCATGTACCGCTTGTACATACCTGGTACCCCCTTTGAGGGAGTCTGAAGAACTTCATTTCTTTAGTATTAGACCAGTGTAGGTTATGTGTATTCCTTGAGACCATCCCCTCAAAGGTACAATTCATAATTATATCCACATGTTTTTATTATGATCCCCTATAGAGGATGAGTCTCGGATAACGTTTTTGGTGTCTCTATGTGAAGCAAGAGTGTGATCCTATACAATTTATTCTTATACCTAAATTTGGGTTTTCAGAATCATGATGACCTCCATGCATAGGGAGTTGAGCCTCTATCTAGTAGTCTCTTTCAGTAGGGTTTGTTGTATCATTATCATATGATCGCCTACAAAGTACGTTGATCCTTATTGTGGTTTTAGTATCCCATAGTGGTATTGTGTGTTATTCCCTATTTGGGAATCAATGTTATCTAAGATTAGTGTGTTTTATTTGGAAGGTTCCAGTCATTATAACCTCTTGGATGAGTGGATATATTGCTAGAATGGTTCATGGAGTGTATTCTTCCAGAACGATCATCACCTAGAAACCTCAAGTAAATTCCTATTACTGGTAGTTTGGTTGAGACCTCATGTATGTGAGATGTCCAACCCCCGTATATCTAGGTGATTTATTTTGGATTTATATATCCTTATTTTGAGATGACTATTCTTGATGCTATGTGTTTAGTGTTTTCAGGGTGTCCAACTAGTATTTTTATACTCATCCCAACATAGGCTCTACCCAAACATGTCATGTAATATAATGATGAAGGAACACTTGATGATGTTATGGAAGGATATGGATTTAGTGGAGCGTAGATTGAGCTATACATACCAATATGTTTTCCATGTTGTTCAATTTGATAGTAGTCCTCACCTTCTAAGAAGTTAAAAACTTTTTATTTTTTCATTAGGCTTGTATTTAGCCCCTTTATCAATTTCAGTACATTATTTTCATACTTCAATTGTGATATTAAAGATGTATTCATGAATTACCTTCAATTGTTTACTCTTAGACATCGTATGGGATTGGATATGTGAGCATGTGTATGGGTAAAATAGTATAATTCCTCCCATGTGTGGGCTATTTCTACTCAACCCCAGTCACCATCCCCAGGCCTATTGAAGCTAAGCTTGGGGTAGCCATGGATCAGGCCCAGATGATCCAGGTTGTGAAAATTAGTGTGGTATGGTGGTTTAAAAAATAAATTAATGATAGAAGTTCGATAAATAGAAAATTCAAGAATTAAAATGAATAATCGTTTACAAATAAAAAATAAACAGCAACAAAAACCCTAAATTATCGTCATCACCACCCTAGTAGCTAGGGTTTTGAACCTAGCTTCTAACCATCCCCACAATCTTGGGGGAAAATATTTTCAATAAGAATAAATGACTTATACATTTTCATGCAGATGGATTTCATGAATACAATGCACTTCCAAATGATTTTTCCATGTGGTAGTGAGATTTTATTATTCTTTGAAATCTTTCCATTATTGTTAGTATTTCGTTATTTTATTTTAAATGAAAACATATTTTAAATAAATTATTTTAATTCAACATACTGGTATAATATAATAGAATTTAATCAATGAAACTTCAATATCATCTAAAAGGATAGAGTTCTCTTTAGTGATTGAAAAACATTAATTTTCATGTGTCCTGTCATTTATCTAATTTATAAAGGGATATAATTTTTATATATGATTTATGATCTAAGGTTGAACCTCATATATAAAAAATTCATTAAAAGTAATCCTTATTTATTACATATGTTTCTTGTTAACTTTTTTGTATATCCTTTACATTTGGAAACGTTAATGTATCTCGGGGAAGTGTGGAACTTCCCCTAAATCAACAAAGGAAAAGAATCTTACCTGTTTGTGCATCATATTGGTTGAAATATTCCCTTTATAAATTATATTTCACTAAAGTATCACTTGTTTACATTTGATATCCATTAAATATTAATATGTAAACTATTTATATTGTTCATGAACTCTAATTTATCAGTGAGCCAATATATCAGGGGTTTACCTACTAAAATTAAATATATGCTTCCTGACATGTGTATAATATATATCATAGTGGAAAACACTTTTTTATAATTTATTTAATCTTAAATATAATAGTTGTGAACTTTTACATATAAATATTAAAATATCTTATTCTTCATATACTCACCTGTGAACCATTATGTTTGTATTTTGGAATTCATACATATCCTGGTCTTTTTTAAAACTTATGTAAATATATTGTAAAATTTCATCCACCAACTTCCAAACTTTTTTTTCCAAAAACCTAATTAAATATTAAAAAAATGGAATTAAATTTTATCCATCACAAAAGACTCTAAATTATAAAAAAATAATTAAAATCATGAATATAACCCATTTTCCTAATTGTTTCCCAAATATATTAATATATACTAAATTTGTGATAATATATTATGAAATATAAAACTGGTGGGTGATAAATCATGGGATTAAATTTTTAAAAAAACAATAAATGTTTGAGCTCTTTTATTATGTTATATTTGTTTTTACAACACCCATAGTGAACTAAAATAGGACCCAAATGAGTTTTTTGAATTTATATTAAATTCTATATTCATCACTATTTATGTATACTAAAATGGTTATTAGATATATATCTAATTTGGGTTTACTAATAGTCATTTTGATAAAGGTATTTTATATTTAAGGTAGAAAATACATTGAATTCAAGGAAAAATTATGAGAAATGACATCATCATTCAATTTTGATCATTGTACAAATATGATGAACTAAATTGTATAAAGATAATAAATTTAAATAATTTAGAAAAAATTCTTGATGCAACCATTTTTTTAAAATGAGTTATAAAATCATATATCCCCACTAAAAATTCACCCACTATAATAGTTACACCGGTGGGATAATCTAATTGTGTTATTAATTTTTTTTTATAATCCATATGTGAACTATGATAAAACACTTAGTTCAAAGGGTTAAAATAATCATCATTATAAAGATAATCAAGCCATCATATTTGAAAAAATAAATGATGTTATTGGAAAATATAAAATTTTTTATCATGAATTTATATAAGAAAAATAGTACAATTAGTGTAAATGATTAATATTAAGTGAAAATTTCATCCAATTTTACTGACACAAAAATATATTAATACATAGGTAAGGGACTTTTTTATGACATATTTTCAAAAAATATTATTCTTATAATACTTGATGAAGACCAATAACCTAAATTAGTGGATGAATTACATGATATAGTTTATTGAAAAAAATGAAAAAACAATTAAATTTTAAAAAGAATAACTTGAATAATATGGGGTATTTAGATTTACTATGAAAATATAAGAATCTATTAAGATGATGTTTTAGAAATGAATATTTATATGAGGAATAAATGAAAAAATTATTTTCAAGCAATAAATCACATTTTTTGTACTCAAGGAATCTCACAAAGACTCAAGATTTATTGTGATGAAACATATTCATATATAATTGAAATCATTATCTTTTGAAATCCCATGACATTGGTTATAAATGAAAAAATTAATAATATTTAATTTTAATTATTATTTAGTATCAATATTGTTAAATTGACACAAATGTTTATATGAAAATATTTAATGGATTTAAGATTTCATAATCATGTTTAAATTTATAGATCATTGTTTAATTAATTTTTCAAAATAATCCTTAGAATTAATGTAGTTAAGGGATATGTGGTATACATTTTGGAGTGTTTTTTTAAAATAAGATCATTAAATGATACATTTTATCAATGTATTTTCATAGAGAAGGTTGAATATTTAGTTTTCATTATTATAGAATATGTTGATGATATGAAAATTATTGAGACTCTCGATGGTATTTCCATAGAAGTTCAAAATTTATAAAAATAATTTTATTAATAATTTTTGAAAAGAAAAATTCTACCTTGGAATAAAAATTAATCATCTATATGATGAAGTTTTTTTGTAAATTAAAATATAGTACAAAATTCATACAAAAAAATATGGATAAGTTAAATACGTTAAGTATATCAAAAGTTTTTTTATATTATGATTAAGATAAAAAATAATTTTGACCATGATATGATAGTAATGAAATTATTGGTCTGGAATTTTTATATCATGGCGATATAAGAGCATAAATTTATCTAAAAAATAATTCAAGTTGAGATATATATTGTTATAAATTTATAGATTCTGTAAAATTATTCTTATATACAAATACATAAGAATGATATAAAACATATATTGTATTACCTTCACAGGTTTGTTTTAACTATAATTATTTTAATAGATCAATATAGAATGAAAATGATTAGTTATATTAATATTCGATATTTAACTATTTTTCATACTGCATGTTCTCAAATGAGATATTTATTCACTTTTGATAGAGATTTCATTCCATGTATTTCTTGAAATAAAATAATTTTTTCAACTCATAAAATAATTTTGAGATGATAATAGTCATGTTTACAATGTGTTTGATTGAGATATATTATTTATCGTATTTGGAATAATTATAGATTTTTTATGATGGTTGATTATATAAATTATAATTTAATGAAACAAAGATTTATAAAATTATTTGTACTAATGATCTTTAAAATAATGATAAGATTTTATCTTATAAATTAGATAATGTGATAATATTTTAGATTTATTCATTATGTAATTAGTAAATAAAACATTATATATACTAACATATAAAATTGGGATGAAAATAATGTTTGGGTTTTATTGAAAAAACACACCAAAATACATCAAAATAGATTTAAAATAACTTGAGAAAATATTATTTCATGATAGGTTTAAAAATATATAAAATTCAAAACATATATTTAGCATCTATTGGCCTTCTTCAAAATGTACATGGTGAAGATTTATAAATATCTGAAAAAATCTCCCATATCCATTGATATCTAAAAATATTATAAATCTATAAACTATTTGAATTATCATTCAATACACCATGGTATGATTGTATCACAGGATTAAAGGGGAACTTGGCATAGGAGATATGACTATGAATCCCAAATCATTGACATTATTTTTCACTTAGTTGGATCCTATTTTATAACTACCCTTAGATGATTCATGGTCTGAGTAACTTGATCATTTCACAAATGGTCCACCTGGTACAATACATGCAGTGAATATGGTTTCAATAAAATAAAAACAAACACAAACTTTTTTACTTTTAAAAATTATTTTATTTCTATATTATCTTGTTCAATATCCTCCCATGATTTTTGAAATGTATATATAATCAATTAAATTAAATAAATAATTTATATTTATATGATATCCAATCCCCATGTTATTTAATTTATATAAATTCAATCATAGGCCTTATATATTATTCCACATCTACTATACAATACATAAAGATATAACAATATTTAAAGATGTGTTATACAATTATATAAGATATATAATTAAAATTAATAATCATAATAAATCCTCTAAGACATTATGAATACAACATATTATTTTAAATCATATGAAAAATATTTTTGTAACCACACTCAAAACTCATATGGATATACTCTAGCAGTATACTTGTTAAGTTATAAAATAATTCTAAAAAATTAGTAAGAATATATTGTAACAAAAAAGATTATTTGTATAAACTTTTGTGTGACCCAATAAACCATTATATAATTGAAATTGAATATGAATTTCTAATCAAAAATAATAAGTAATGAGATGAATCTTGGGAAGTTAGTATTTCTCAAGTAGCAATTGGATTTGGCCTGATCTCCATGAAATACATGTATCTCTATATTAGTACCCTAAATATATATATTATACATTATACATAATAAAAAATCCAATTTTTGAGTACATTGATTATAGATATAAGCTATAGAACATGTGAATCTCATATATACTAACATATGCATTATTTATTCTAATAGTAAAAATTGATAAAAATGATGAATATATCACATGTAATTCAACCAAATGAATACATCGCATGGTATTCACATAAATATATGATTACATAACATGTCACCCCACAAGGTACAACTATACACATCCTCTATTATTTTAATAAATGAAAAACTTGTCATCCCTATCATTAGGGATGAAAAATCCAATCATGATTAAGAAAAACCTACCATCTGATCAACAACATATTAAAACACACCATTTTTCTTAATATTTGGGATAGAATAAGAAAGGTATTCAGATATAAATGTTAATTTGAAGGGAACCTTATTAACATCAGGTAATGGATCTTTTTATGAAACATGAACCCCATGTATACCAATAAAACTCTGTATAACATTTACTATGTTATACTAATGAAATTAAATCTATATATAAAGTCACACTTGTGTATCATGAGTAAACATTATATCTTTACACGAGTCCCTACTAATGATAATATTATTATATCATCATCATACATGATTTTACATAGTGATAATTTACCATCGATAAATTAAATATTTATCTATAAGGGGTCATTTTCATTAAAATGTCATGATTTATGCAATATAAATGAATGAAGGATAATGTAGAAATATATATTTATAATTGGAAATTGTTTTATAATATTAAACTCATTCAATATTATAAATAAAAAAACAAATATATATAATTATTAAAATCAAATTCTAATATACAGAGGTATTATATGATATGATTTTTTGTATTGGTTTTATCAAAATATATTTCCTCATCATGAAACATCAACTATATCCCCATGAATTTGTCTGAGAAATCAAACATCCCAGTACATATTTTAGTGATAAAACCTAAACAAGGAAATGTTATTTGAATTAAGGATTGATTATGGTTAACAATCCTTATTCCCAATAATTGAAATATTTTCCAATTTTTCATTACATCGTAATATATAATATATTATATAAATTTAATTTTTTTTTCAATTTAAAATGGAAAAATGTTTGAAAATTTATAAAAAATCAAAATTATTGTTGAAATTTGGAATATTTCCATTTAATAGATACAATATATATTTGAATACACTTATAAAATAAATTTAAGACATAAATTGATCCTTAAATTAACAAAATATATCCCATGTTCACCTCAAGTACATATGATATAAATATATAATTCTAGTTTTATTAAATTTGAATAAAATAAATTAATATTTCTATAATTTTAATTTATTTAATATGTATTGGTATTTTACATTACATGAAATGTTGTAGAGTGAATTATAAGAGCATGAACCATGTTTTTTAAACCAAATTTTATTTTTTTCACATACATTATATATATATATATATGATAACCTTATTTTATAAAATAATAGGAAATGGTATGAAACAACACATAAAATCTATTAAACAATCATATAAATTAAAATAAGATTGGTCAAAAAATATAATCTTCTAAAAAGCCTCCCTTTATAGAGATCTCAAAAATAAAAATTTACCGATGTTCAATAATTCCTCATTACTTTTGAATTCATCTATATATAAAAATCTATATTATAAAATTAGTATCATGTACCATTGTAAAAAATAATAATATATTTCTATTATATAAATACCAGTCAAGGAATATCCATTAATCTTTTAATTATTATTTTGGTATTTTAGGAAGTTAAATTTATAATATCACATAGTACCAACATGGAAACATTTACCATCCTTAATAATTACTCATTTCATTTTCAAAGTAACGATTATAGAATATTCCAGAAATTTTTTAAGAATAATAAATTTAACTTTATTTACATATACCATCACAATATTAATTCAGATTATATTAACCATGTGCCTCATAACTATAATAAACATTTCAATTAGACCATGTAAATTCATTTTAAAATCAATCTGGTTATAATTAATAACTAATTAAAACATCATTTATATAAAGATTAATGGATAAATTTTCTTTCTAGTTTCAGTCTTTATGGTAACCTTAATCTTTCTAAATAATTAACATACCCTATAATTTATTTATATGATTGGAAATTGAAATCTTATCATTCATCATAATAAAAAATAATCCCTTGTAAATATCATATCAATAATGCATATAATTTTTCCAAAAGAGAAACATTATGATTTCTATCATTTCATGAGTATCTTTATTTTCTTGATTATTTGGTATCATATGATCCATAAACACAACCATGAGAGTAGATATATCAAGATAATAATTTGTATACATATTTCAAGTATCTTATTTTCCTCTATAATGAATTATTTATTTGGTACCTTTTCTAATAGTGGGTTCTCTAGTACATGAAATTTCTCTTATTGGTTGAGAACGAACATCATGTTTTAAGTACAAATTTATCTCAATGATATATTATATATTGTAATTATTTTTATTTGAATAATTTGTAGAATAACTTTTCAATTGAGTATCATGTTTTCTAAATATTTTCTAATTAATTGTATTGAATATATTCACTCTATAATAATTCCCCTTTTACATTATAATTATTAGTTGGCCACATAATAACCTGAAAAAAATAAAAAGTCCATATTTGAATCACAACAAGATATTAGCTACATATCCCAATTTTTATATGGTAACATAAATAATAGAAGAAAATTTATATTATAATATGACATGATTTATCCTCAATATATAATTTTAATCGATAATAATAGACACGATCTAAAAATACATTTAGGTTAAGTAAATAATACACACATGACAGGGAGTATAAGATATTCCTTGTTTGGAATAAAAAATATACATGAAATTTCATGAGAGAAAAACATATATATGAATGGAAAATAATATGAAATCAACATTTGAAATTCATAAAAAGAAAAAAGTGGGCATGTATATCTCCATACATGATATTGATCACAATCTCCTAAAATACTCATGACTCCAATATCCAATACAAATACACCCTAGTTTGTTGGTATCATTCCCTTAGGTGGATCACATACAACAAAATCTATAAATATCCCTTGCTATAAGTATATGGTGTTAGTATAACTTAACCAATAGGTAGTCACCACTTGACCCCTAAATATAAATAAAAATAATAAGTGTTTATAGTAACAATAAAACATAGGAAAGTAATAAAAGAATAATAGTTATTCCATTAAAATTTAAATTATAGAGATAAAAAACATATAACTTTGGTGTATGTTTCCACATTTTAACCAATAAAACATGGAATAAAACTCTACCATCCATAAAAAATTCTGGGATTCCATGATAGAAGGACTATATCTACACTAAATATAGGAAGAGATAAAAATACTTTCATACTACACCCTCAATTGGTGAAATAAAAATGAAACAAAACAAAAATATTCTCTTCAGGAGGAAAAATACTAAAGATACCATACACATATATATATATATATATGCTCCATATTCCCATTTAACCCATAAACCACACACTTACACACAAACAAACATATATACATACATAAACATACACACACAAAAATACATACATACAAAGACAAACAAACATACACACAGACACACATACATACATACATTTATACATACACGCAAACATACATACATACATACATACAAACAAACAAACAAACAAACAAACATACATACATACATACATACATACATACATACATACATACATACATATATACATACATTCATAATTACATACATAAATACATACATACATACGTGCACACATACATACATATATACAAACATACATACATACATGCATGCATGCATGTATAAATACATACTCACACATACAGACAAAGAAATTGACTGGGATACACACATACATAAATATATAGATACGCACACACACACACACATATAGAGAGAGAAAGATACATAAATATATAAAGACATATATATAGATGGATAGATATACATAAATATATACTTACATACATAGATTCACACATACATAAATACAAACACATATTCATAGATATATACGTATCTTATAAACCTAAAATGTGGAATATGTATAAGAAAATAATAAAAATTATTGGATTTATTTAATTTATTGTAACATTATCCCAATATATATATATACATGTATAAAAAATAATAATCAACGTGGTCTATCTCAATGTGTAGAATTTATGAAGGGTACAAAATACTATAGGGAATGTAACACCTAGAGTTTTTATGAATTATTATTTTAATAATAAATAAAATCAATTTAACACTGTGAATTACATGTAACATCAGATTAATATTTTACTACACAAAAAATGGGTTTTCATGCATTACACTTGACACTATGTTTTAACAAAACCATGATATATTATTAATACAGTTATTTAAACGCGACTGTAATAACATTTTCGATGAAAATAGCTATATGAATAATGATAAAAAACATTAAAATATTTATTATAATGGTTTTATTTGAATACAGCATATTGATAATAAAAAACATAATTTTTTTAGAATCAATATATGTTTCAAAAATACAATTTTCTCAAAAAAATGTTTTTAGGTATTTTTGAGAACATTAATAAAATTACTTGTTGAAACTTTTATAAAATTTATTGGATAAAATTTACATCATTTATTAAAGTATAATTTAAAAATTATCTTAGGGTATTTTTTTGGTATTTTTCTGAAAATATTGTATGTTTTATGAATACTGAAAAATATTATATTTTAATTGGAACCCATCTTTTTCCATTAAATTATTTATAATGTTATATTATATTATAAATTGTTTATAAATTAAAATTAATTAAATTAAACATAATTTAATCCAATTTAGTTTATTTTAATAATTTTTATGCAGTATTTATTTTAAAAACATTGTAAACTTTTAAAAATTATCTCTTTAAAAAATCACTTTCTCTCTGTATCTGAATGATTAATTTGACATTACAATTTAACACTTTTGGAAATGCTATTATAAATAATGTATTACATGTTTAGAATTAGTATAATTAATATTATCTAATAATTGAAACTTAACTCTTACTAAATTTAATAGTAAAAACAATGAAAATTATATACCGTGGTTAAGGTAAAATGGATTTATAGGTGGTTAAACTAAAATGATAAGTGTAAAAAATGACCAAAAACTTTTTAAATGCCAATTTTATGTCTATATTTAGATCTTATTCATTTTATTATTGATATTAATATATTTGTTAGCCTTTTCACATGAAAAACGTGTGTGGTATTATTTATTTTCAAATAATTACAACTGTGTTGGTCTCTTTACTTATAAAATGCCACCCCATTTTAACTCTATATAACTCCTTAAAACCATTTTTCTGAAAATTTATACTAAAATTACTTTATAGATTCCCTCATTTCATCTTATAATACATAGTATTTCCATAAATCCAAACTAGGAGGGATTTTGGTGCAAAGCTAAGTAGTATACACAAAGAGGAGATAATGTTAGCCGACAAACATTTTTTTTATTTCTTCCACCACCTCATAAAAATATTATTTTACGATGATTAAATAATAAAATAAGTATATAATATACAGTAAGAATATTTCATGTCAATTACATGACCTACATCCATCTCAACTTTAATCAAATGGGTTACAAAACATAGTTCATCTGTACAATGGACTACCACCTCACAAACCGATGCCCATCATTTCTCTATTTCCATCATCATCATACCATAAATATTTATTGGAAGAAAATATGTATTAATACAACAACGAGGGAAAAAAATAAAATCCTCCCACACTAAAAATAAAAACTATGGTGGTATAGAGTAGTGAAGGATAAGGGCATCCCCTATAACCAGATTAAACACCTTAGGCTTGAGGAAAAGCACACTAGGATGAAGAATAGGATCATGTTCAAAGAATTATGGAGAGTCTATATGGTTTAATACTTGGTTACCCTATCAACAGGTTTGAAACACTCTGGTGTTTCTGTTGATCATTCGTTGGCACCTTCTAATGATGTAGTGAATACACCCAAGAGTAGCTCTGTTTTTCCATTACCTCCTCTAACGGTTAGGTATTATAATGAATATAAATTAT
Source organism: Viscum album (assembly GCA_963277665.1). NCBI lineage: Eukaryota > Viridiplantae > Streptophyta > Magnoliopsida > Santalales > Viscaceae > Viscum > Viscum album. The sequence goes on from OY728136.1 coordinate 1,830,767,469, forward strand.
ATATATGATATTTATCATATAATTATATGTATAGAATTATTATATAATATAAAAAATCTACATTACATTCAATAGGAGATACGATAACGTTGCTCGTGTGTAAGAAGGAATACCATATCGCGAAGCGATGTGATTTATTTTTCAGTAATGATTTAAATGGAAAATATTAATGATAAATATATGTGATATAAATGAAATAATTATGAAATAAATGAAATATTAATCATTAAAAAATATAATACGTAATTTTATTTCATACACTTCAACTCACTAAAAGAGGATAATATCGTTCATGTACGTGTGGACTACCAACTCCACCAAGTGACGTGACTCTCCCATTTCATAACCCCACCACAAAGATTATTTGTAAAATTATATTAAATGAAGATATATGTTATTTTTGATATTATTTAGAATTATATAAAGTTAAAATATTACTTTCCTCTTTTCCATATTGATCGCTGATAAATGGAATTGTAACTAAAGTGTACGTACGGCCTATCATCTACATGATCGTAACAAAATTCATTTCTCAAATACTTATTTAATGATTGGTGTTAAAATTATTATTAATATATAAATATTACAATTGGTTAATTAATATTATTTAATATATTATGGAACAATTATCAAATTAATAGGACAAACACTAACATATCAAAACATATAGGAAATATAAATCTGTTACTACTTGAAACATGACCTGAACATGGAAATGATAATAAATGAGTAATAAAGGACATATTTAAATAATATATTTTATGATATATATAATTATAAATATTTAAAATATTTAAAATTAATTTTTTTTTATTGTATAGAATGTTCAAACAAGTTCAAGGGAAGTCATGACTTATGTTAAGTGAATTTTGTTCTCTCTTTTATTTCGAGAATACATATGAAAATTCACCTCTTTTTTCTTCTGTGTTGTGTATATTCAACATCTTGGACATGTTATATCATTAATATAATTATTTTATAAATATATAATGTTTCCTTTTATTTTATTCATTATTATGTCATATGATATATAAGATTACTAATGTGGTAAGTGATTTTTTTCTCAATTTTCGTTCATTGAGACATATATAATTTAATACACCTATATTATTTTGTGAGGTTTGTATATATCCACATTTAAATGTAATTTAATGAATTTATTTATCCTTTTGATATTTTATTTTTCCTTTTTATGTTATTACTTCGTGGGTATTATGATTCAAAGTTACTAAAATTGTAATTATTCTATGTTATAGTCACATCGTTTATCGAGATTGTTTTTTATTATGTTTCTGATGATAAAATCATATGATATATATCTAAAGAAACTATTTAATTTAATTATCCTGTTATTATTAATTATATTTTAATGTAATAGTACCATTTAACCACAATTTTTTGATTAAAATAATTGAGAAATTATTTTTAAGAAAATATTAAATTATTTCTCTATTCAGTCAGAAAATCATTTTCCTACAAAACCATGTTTTCAAAAATTATTTTAAAAATAATTTTGATATTATATTATGATTATTAATAGATATTTTTACCCACGTTTGAATTTTTTTTGAATTTATAGAATGTAATATTCATTACATTTTAAAAAAAACAGTTCATATTTGTCTTTCATTAAAAATATGAATGAAATATTTGTTTTATGAAAAAACCGAAATGGAAAATATTTCCCTCTATAATTATAACATCCCAACCCTCCTCATTAAGTTGAGATTAGGTGGTATTGATACTTATCCTTAGGCGATATCACCAATATAAAAAATGCTAGAAATAAATAACAAGGGCTTCAATAGTTTGGGGAATATTATCACTTGTAAAATAAAATCAACCACAATAAATCATACCATTAAAAAACCACTAAATGATGAATTATAACAATGTAATAAAACTAAAATTAACACCAAAATACAAAAATACTAAACTACACCATTACCAATTTCATGGTACCAAAGTGGAATACTGGACCACAAATCTTATGATTCCATATACATAACTCCACAACTCCCAACATACTCAATGCTCCAATGCCCCAATCCATCCCAATGTGTCATGATTCGTCATTAATGAAATGAGACACTTTTCCATTACCTATTTATCGATAAAAAATATTTTCAAACAAAAAAATGTTCTCGATTAGGGGTGGGTAATGAAACTAAGTAAGTTTTCACCAAATGACTTCCATACTCATGACACTAAGATAGAACAGGTTATCACATTTATATAAATCATTTAAAATGGTTTCATTATATTAATCCAAATAAAAATAAATTCCAACCTCAAAATAGTTTTCCAATGAGAAAAATTTCTATGGAATGCCAAAACTATTTAAACTCATTTATAAAATACTTTTTTTTAAATAATCAAATAAATTCCACACATCGAATCATGAATGAGACCATAGACCACCCTATACTCGTGATTGGAGAGCCTTCCTTTCAGAAAGTTGTTGTTTGGTGAACCGTTTTGACGGTGGAAAGTTCAGAACCTTATCCATCCCATTAATAATAGGGGAATCTTCTACCATTATCTTTCCAAATAGACATCAACACACACTATTCATTTTCCAAAAACAAATTCCAAATCAACCACCGCAATCCATTTCAATAAAAAATTTATTTTACGGAATAAATTATCCTAAAATTCATTATTTTAAAATTCATTTTTTTAAAATCATTATTTTAAAATTCATAAAAAAAATAAATTTCCAAAAAACCAAAAACCATTAATAAAGAGGGTTTCTACCATGATTGGTACATCAATTCCACAATACATTTCAAGAAATTAAAAAAATTTGAAACCTATATTTCATGATCTATTAAGAGTAGTCGAGAGTGAAGCTATTTACCCAGGTAACTATTTAAAAAATAGAATAAAATGAATTCTCAACAAAATAAGGTTGAATCTTCAAAAAAATGTCTTATTTTTCCCTAACATAAAAATAGAAACATATCAACATGATTAGAATAAACTATAACATATCTAAAACAAAATACTATATCTATGTTTCTAAGAGATTGAATAAGATTATATTTATGCAAAACCACTAAGAGAAGACCCTTACCAAGAAATTATCCCTTCAACGCACTATGATTTTACAATGGATTTCTCCCAAATCAAAGGGAAAATATTCTATAGAATTTGGGAGGAGAGAAAACTATGTTAAGGTCATTGAAGAGGAAAACAGGAGGTTCAGAGGTAATCCCAAATAAGATATATAATTTAAGGATCTAATTGTTAATTGTGCAGGGTTGAAGCATGCAGTTAGGAAAACAATTCCCAAACAATGTCCAAGACACTGTATCAAACACCCATCGTGTGATTAGAATTTTTTTTTGACAATCATGTTTTTTCCTCTATTCCATTTTTCATGCTTTCTATAGGGCGGCCACATGGTTTGGCAAAACCATGTTCATAACCATGTACATACCCAACAACTTCTATCTCACTTTGAACGTGTTCCTGTAAGAGTTTCACAGTTTCTACTTACTGTGTACCTTTATAAAATACCCAAAACATTCTAGAAGTCCTCCCAACCCTCCCAAACAACATAAAAACACTTTACGTATTAATAATATTAAAAGTAAGTGTTACAAACCTGATACCTGTGGGTGGTACATTATACCCAACATTGGAATTTCCATCCCCATAACGTTGAAAAAAAAACATTGGCATGAATGATTTCGGGCAATTGCTCAACTATTTCCTACTCTTGTTCCCATGTTTCACCCTGAATTCGACCATGTTTTCACAAAACCATCACTATAGAGATTATTTTTCCATGAAAGACTTTTATTTCCAATCCAAAATCCATGTCGGAACATGTACCAATGAAGCATTCGACTCTAGGATAATGTGTTCCCATAAAATGACATGGTCATGATCAGGCTGGTACTTTTTCAACTGAGATACATGAAACACATTATGCATTAAAATGAATTATTACTGTGATTCCAATCGGTTTTCCACCTCACCAAGCCTTTAAAGTATCTCAATAGGGTATCAGCAATTAAGAGATAGCTTGCCATTCATTCCAAAATGTTGATTCATAATCCATGGAGGGATTCTGAAGAACACATGATCACTCAAATAAAATGAAAATGACCAACGAAAATGATTTTCATATGACTTTTGATGACTCTTAGCTATCTCTATCCATTTCTTTTTCAACTGAAAATTCTATGTTGTGTGTTGGACAATGCTCCAACCAAACAGTGAATTCTCATCTATTTACTCACTAGAAAGTGTAGAATGAAAAGGATTCCCATAAAATACTTCAAAAGAATCCATATGTATTGAGTCTTTATAACCCTTTTTCATAAAGAAACTCCACTAATAGTACGTGCTCATCACATGAGCCACCAAAATTCACTACACATTCCCGCCACATGTCTTCCAAAATTTTTATAATCATTTAGTATTGTCCATAAATCAGAGGATGATATGCCATACTCATGGTCAATTGAATCCCAAGGGATTACTACAAGTATTTCAAAAAAAATTGTGTAAACCTCATATCTTAGTTAGGCGCTATCAAAATTTGTACAAAATGCCACATTAAAACTTATTGGATATATAATTTAGGTAATCCCTCTAACATATGAGATTCATAAATATGTATGAAATGAGATGAATTTTTATGTTGATCCATATTCACCCAAAAATAATTGTGAGTTCGAACTATTATTACGAGACATGTATCAAATTCAATGGATTTCGGCTCCAATTTTCAAAAAAGAATAGGTAATTATTATGACATAACCTCTAGTTAATAGTGCTCTTCGTTAACATATATACAAGTGAGCTATAATGAAACAAACTCACACACCATCCTTTTCATGCCAACCCTCAAAAACTATATTTTCAATGCATTATACATATTCTATATTCAAATATGAATAACCAATAAAGAATGGTGGTATGCCGGAATAAGTTGTTCCTAATAATCCATAAGTATAACCATATAAATTAGAATCCACACAATGATCCTCAATACAGATTCTATCCCTAAATTGTCTCCCAACATTGGCTTTTACCTCATAAAAACACATTCCGAATCAAATGTATGTGCCTCATTAGCCACCTCCACAAAATCAATAACACAAGAAAACAAGATTAAAACTGATTTACATCCCAGGACTTCACAATACTAGTGCATCTTAGATATCAATGAAATCAACTTCCACTGGTCTGAAGTTTATTTATAAAATTGGGCATACAACAATCTACTTAATGCATATTCCACCAAATTTCATTTACCCAATGTATACTTCAAGTCAAATTTAAACAAATGGGGATACTCCATCGATCATATTTACCTCTGATTCAAATCCATTTGTGAGAAAATGTGTTTCATGATCTTATGATCTGTAATAATTGTAAATTTCTCAACAAAGAGGCAATGACTACAAGTCTTCAATGTACATACTACAATAGCTTACTCCAAATCATTTGTTGGGTAGTTCATCTCCTTGAACCATAACATCCGGAAACCATAGGCAACAACATAGTCTCCCTATATGTGATCACATCCCAACACAGTTCTCTAGGCATCAAAATACACAATGTACCATTCTCATCTTTCTATAAATATAAATATCGGTGCTTTTAAAAGACTAATAACAGTCCTTGTTCAATTTTAATGAAGCATTTTTTCTTTATCAATGTTGTTATTAGTGAGGATACTCATGAGAAATTATGATCAATCATTGGTAATAAGAACATTGATAATGAAAAAATGCTTCATTAAAATTGAACAAGGAATGTTATTAGTCTTTTAAAAGCACCGATATTTATATTTATAGAAAGATGAAAATCGTACATTGTGTATTTTGATGCTTAGAGAACTGGGTTGGGATGTGATCACATATAGGGAGACTATGTTGTTGCCTATGGTTCACGGATGTTATGGTTCATAGAGATGAACTACTCCAAATCATTTGTTGGGTAGTTCATCTCCTTGAACCATAACATCCGTGAACCATTGGCAACAACATAGTCTCCCTATATGTGATCACATCCCAACCTAGTTCTCTAGGTATCAAAATACACAATGTACCATTTTCATCTTTCTATAAATATAAATATCGGTGCTTTTAAAAGACTAATAACATTCCATGTTCAATTTTAATGAAGCATTTTTTCTTTCCAAACCTGAAACTGAATATATCGTGATCCCTAGTAAATAGTAGAGAACCATGAAGCTCCCTTAAATTTATCAAATATATAATTAATTTCTTGAAGTGGATAAAAATTATTTATCATAATATTGTTAATTTTATGATAATGTACACACAATCGAATGGTTTTATTTTCCTTTTTGACAAACAAGATTGATGCAGCACCCATAAACATTGTAGTCTAAATGAATCCTTTTCATTATTTCTCTTACAAATTCACTTAAAATTAACTTAATTCTATTAGTAAAATCTAATAATATTGAAGATAAATATGAATTATTCTTAAATATATGTTAATCACAACCAAACCTTCTGTTATGGGTGGAAACCCAACAAAACATTTAAGTAAAAAATCTAAAAATTGATCAAAAATCAAAAGAAAAGTAATATTCCTGAGCTCTTAAATCGATGCTAATGTCAAAGCTGCAAGTTTGTATTGACATAATTCCAACTGTTGGTTCCAGCATATTCATTGCACCTGGATTTTAAATTCTGGTCTCTTTCAAGGAGATACTAGAAAACATCATCATTCATAAAAGTAACTATTCTTGTATCAACATCAAAGTGATCCTTGAAAAATTTCAACCAATCCATTTTGAGGATTATGTAATAGAAATCCATCTCAATCATAGAGATGTCCCAAAAATATCATGTCCACCAATAGTGGTAGAAAATGCTCTACACATAAAGACTTGACATTCTTATTGACCAATAGAAGTTTGATGTTTCAAAATAAGAGTCATCATATAAATATTTAAACCCAAAGATCAACAAAGAAAAACGAAATAAATGAATTTTATCCACCCATATCAAAAAAAATCTTGAAAAATGTTATAATTTAAAATAATCATTCCTCTCACCATTGATGGTCCGGATTGATCACCCATAATAACTTTTTGATCCTCATATAACTGAATACTCCCTGAACGTCGTTCTTTATTTATCTAATAATATTTCCATTGTTAGGTAGTCATGTTATTCCTAGAATTATGATGCCTATCATGGTTCTAATTGTAAGTGGTATTCTTCTTCCATAATCTCATCGAAGAATGTGATGTCTATGAAACATGAGATGTGTCCAGAACACCTGACCTTGGAGCATTGTGACAATTGTGTAGGAGATTCCCCTATTTATTGAAATTTAGGAATTATCTAGATGGTTTCATACAATTTTGGATGATGTGATCAAACTCACCACACTAAAAACATATTAGATTTTTCTTGGGCTTAGGAAGAAGATTCCCTGATCTAACTGTCTGATTCTAAGTCATTCCACTGCCTTGGAAATAGGTGTCCCTCTTCTACTTGTTCCCATAGATAATGTTCCCACTATTTCCTATAACTATCAAATGATCCATCCACCTATAGCTCCTAACATTTACCTTTAATCCATAATTTCTCTATTGACTATCTCTGTATAATCCATTATACAAAGAATTACAATATTCGAGCAAATCTCCTTCCTTTTCCCCTGATTGAAAAAATGTGTGCATTCAATGATGCACTAGTATCAACTTCAGTTGAAAAGAAAACTGAATTCATAAATTTAGCCAAATATTTTGTAACTAGTAGTCTCTCTTTCATGAGGATGAAAATGTTTCTGTTCATCAAATCTTTAATGTGTGAGGATTTCTATTTTTAAAAAATTCTTACATATCCTCTCATACATTTCCATGTTCTAATTTTGCATGAATTACAAAATACGCCTACTAGAATGCAATATCCTCCACCATATATGATTCCAAATTGACATTGATCACTTCTAGAATTCCCTAGAAATTGAAGATTTGATTCATCCTATTCATCCACACCTATTCATTCTCTGGTTTCAAATCACCCAGAAATATGGGTGTATTATATTTCTTGAACTAAATGGAATGATAAACTTTTCTTGGAACATCCCTCAGTTTCCCTCAATCCACTTCATTAAAATCATGTAAAATACTCTGAACCAGCTATTGGTTGACCTATGGATCAGGTTCACCCACATTATTGTCAGCCTCCTCCATTTTGTTTCAAAGATACCTACCATGTTACATTTTTGATAACCAAAACAAACACCATATGTCATAATAGCTAGAAACTGATGGCTTAAAATTTTCAATTTCACCGTATATAAACTATCACAACAAGGCTATCCCAAAATTGAACAATTTTTTTTCAAAATGTTTTCTGGAAAAAATTCCATCATTATTTTGAAAATTACACCATTCTCAAAATACCAAAATCATTCAATTTTAATAATCTGCCATTTGATAAAATTTTCATTGTTTTTGAAAAATAAACACAGTTTCACCAAATCATAAATCATCACCCAAAATGAAATATGAACATTTATTTGGGAAGTCATTTCAATCATTGCCTATCATTGTATTTTAATTGGATAAACCCATGAAATTGAGATTAAAACTCCTATAAGTGTCATTGAAAAAAATATGTACCAAGCACCATGGAAACGTTATGTTATGCATAAATAGGTTAGCTAATCATTTTTATGCACTATTTTTCATGTTATAACAATCCTACTCTTTTTGACAATCCAAAATCAAGGAATAATATAGAGTGAAATTTTCAACTCTAAGACTAACACAAATGATACCCAAGGATTGAAAAAATTGATCATATATGTAACATCCCACCACACCTTATTTTCTTGAGATGAGTCATAATTTCTACTTCTCTTAATGAGACATCAGCAATATTCAAAAGGAAAAAATAAATGACAAGGTATTTTATAATTGGGGGAATATTTTCCTTTCAAAAATAATAAACAACCACAACCAAACATACCATAACTAAAACCACTATAATATGCATTATAACAATTTGATATAACTAAAAGTTATATCAAAAGAAAAAAATATCAAACTACACTGTGACCAATATCAGATTACCAAAGAGGATGTATAAACCACACATCTCCAAGATTCCAAAGACATATCTCCACAGCTCCCAACATGCTTCTTGCTGCAAATCCACAATCCATCCCAAAGTATCATTATGCATCACTGAAGAAATTATATATTTATACTCAAACTATTTCGTGATAAAAAATATTTAAAAATGGAATAAATTTCCCAAGCTGGGGGTGTGTATAGAAACTTAGTTGGTTTTTCCCAAATGACTTCCTACCAATATCATTGGGATATAACAAGTTAAAACATTTATATAATATAATTTATAAAAAACATTTTAAATCATTCCATTAGTTTATAAAATATCCAATGAAATTCCAACCCAAAATATTTTTCCAACCAAAATAGTTTTCAAGGAATGTAACAACTCTTTAAAATCCTTTCTCAAATCCTATTTTGGCATAATCCAATACATTCTACAAATCCCCACATCTAACCATGCATGAAACAAAGGACCTACCTATACTCATGATTGGTGATTCATCCTTTCACCAAGACGTCACATGGTGGGACATTTTTAGAGGGGAATTATCTTACCATTATCTGTCCCACTAATCATGGGGGGGGGGGACTTTATACCCTTATCCATTAAATGGAACATGATCAAACACCATCCATTATGACAATAACCATAACCAAATGACCAGTTTCTATCCATTAAAATAAAACATTAATTTTATTGAATATACAACCATCAAACAATTTCCATTAAACAAAATAAGTCTACATTTTAAAATCATCATTTTAAAATCCATAAAAGATCACTTTTCATTATAACCAATTTCAAGAATCCACAAACCATCACTAAATTGGGATTCTATCATGGTTTTCAAATATATTTTACATTATATTTCATAAAAATCCAAAAAATTTGAACCTAGACTTTATTTTTTAATAATATTATTCATGGGGGAAGCCAGCTTTCTCAGAAAAAGATGTGGAAACGAATAATGACCTGAATTCTTCAACAAAATCAGGTTGAATATTCCAAAACTCACTTTAGATCTTGTTTCATAACATCAACACAAAAATATATCATCATTAATAGAATTAAATATAATATATCTATCCACAATAGACTTGATACATTAATCTAATAAGGGAATCAAGAATAAATCTTTGGAAAATCCCCAAGAACGGAGACATACCAAGAAATAAAGCCTTTAACACAGCATGATTTTTCTTCAAAGCACTCCTAGATCGAAGGGAAAAGTTTTCATAGAGTTTGAGAAGAGATAAAACTAAGTCAGGGTTGTCAATGATGAAAAACATGTTATTTAGAGGTATTACAGAATGATATCCACAATTTAAGGATCTAATTTTTAATGGTACATGGTATAGGATCACGGTTAGCAAAACTATGAAACAACCACTATCTCTAAACACCCTTCACATGGTTGGAATTCATGGTTAAACAAAACATGTTCCAGCCATGATTTTCCCACTATTCCAATTTTCATAGTTACTCTTGTGTGGCAGCAGTGTTTGGACAAATTGTGTGCCTAATTGTGAACATAAACAAATCTCCCAAACATCACCTAATAAAATTACATAATTAAGATAGATAAATAATGGGTTACATACTTGAAATTGGGGAGGCAACAGTCATGACCACTCAATGTTTTAATGATTCAATTACATGTTTTCGAGTTTATGTTCAATGAAAATTCCATACATAATATTTGGGGAATTTTTATATTTTAAATAACTTATTTAAATGTGAAAAATATTTTTAATGTGTTTCATGTTTTAAAATTAATTTTTCAACATGGAATGATTAATTTCTTTAAAAAATGTTTTAAATGATATTTTCAAATAATTTTCCATCTAAGATGAAATCTTTTGATGTTTCCTATGAATTATTGGGGATATTATCTTAAGATATAATTATTATTCTTTATCTATATGAGTTACGTTTATGAAGAAGAGAAGTTTTTCAAAACCCATTTATCTCCCCTGTTTTATACCATCATAGAATTATTTTGAAACCCACTTCATTTTCCATGGGTTATGGTATGATTAAATTATTATGAAACCTATATCTATTTCACATGTAATGATATGATGAAATTTTTATGAAACCCATTTAATTTAATTGGTTGTGATATGATTAATGTTTTATGATCATGTGAAACACATACATATGAATTTTTTTATGTGAAGGGTGGGAACTATATCTCCCTCCAAATCATTGGTAAATGATAAATATTCTACAAGCTCAGAGGGTACATTGGTTGTTAGCCCATGTCCAAAAAAAAGTGTATATGGGTGGTTATCCCAAGCCCAAAATAGGTTACATAAGAGGATGTCTAAATTCTGATGTAGGTATATGGGTGATTAGCCCAATCCTAAAATGTTATGAATGATTGGAGGGAAGCCTTGACATAACATTTTCTATGCTTATGTGAATGCCACAAATCTATAACTTTTTCCAATGTTATTATCTCATGACTCATGTTATATATTTTCCTTATGATTAATATCTTATGAACGACCAATCATTATTCTGTGACTCATGTTTATGATCATTTATATGCATGGCATGGTTTTAAAATTTTATTCCCATGTTACCATACTCTTATATTCATATTATTCTTATGTATCTCCATGATTTATACTTACTGATCATCTAATATTATAATTTATTATATTTCATTTCCTCATGTTTTGAATAATGTTTTTACATAGGGTTTTTATAATGAGTACAAAATGAGTAGATCATTGTGTTAAATATATAATATATTTAACAAAATTAAAAGATTGTGTACCTAGTATCCAAATACACTAAACTATTGTGGTCCTTAGGCATGTGTGTGAGTAATTTATTTAATATTTATCTAAAAATATGTAATATATACATATGAAAATTGAAGGTCTCTATATTTGGTATCATATAATAGTTTTAGTTAACAATTAAAAACTAGTATGAGAAAAACATAGTGAGATCCCCAAGATAATGTCTAAGGATATATCTAAGGATTAGTCAATGTACAAGAAAATATCCTGAAATTTGGGTGAAGGATATAGTGAAGGGTTTCCAAGAAATTGCATCCATATTTGGAATATACATGTGGATATGGCTCTAGAATATAGGAAAATATGGGTAATAACATGAAAATCGATTCATTGATTTGGACTCGATCATCACCTGGTACACAACAATGGGATTTTCTATACAGATAGTTTTAAACTCTTGGGGGATGCAATGGAAATTCAAGAACTATTTATTAAATTCCATGAATTATTTAAATAGAATTTGATTATTAATAACTTTGGCAAAACCTGAGGTTTCATAGATTAAAGAATATGGTGTCATGATTTATCCATCCTATATGTTATTCTTTAATATTAAGTGGTTCCCCACTATGATCATTGTTTCATAAAATAGGATTTTTGGTTTTATTAAGTGGTTTAAACTTGAAGGATCCTTATTAATTATAAGTTGGATGAAAAATGAAATTATTTTCCAGCAGAGCCTCTAAACATTATGAGAGATAGAATAAATAATCACTTTTCAATGATAAAAAAACAATTACAAGCCACGAATCCTACCGGACATCCAAACAAAAAAATAGGGAACAAAATTCTATCGAGCCCTTTATGAGGCAACATCCAATTTATTTTTCTGGATTATGTAATTTTCTAGTTACTGAGAAATGGATATGTAACATTAATATCATATATTCTATTATCTGATTTTTAGAACATGAAAAAGTCTTTTTGGAAGTCTATAGTTCGGATGGTCAAACAGATTAATAGTGGAATATTACAACGAATATTAGAAAAAAGTAAAAAATTGAATCTCTAGATTGGGATGATTTTAAGAAGATATTTTTTCCATAGGTACTTTCCTCATATTCTTTGTATGAATATAGATAATTAGTTCCTTGAGTTAATGAAAATGGATGATATCATTTGGTACCTATGAGGAATTTTTTTCAAGACGTTCAAAGTAAGCTTCTGGTATAATCATCCATCCGGAAAATAAGGTTGATCAATTCTTTATTGGCATTAAAATTGATCTCGATATAGAGTTAGCCATAAAATACATCTAAATATTTTAATATATTTCTTTGGAGTGGTATAAATGTGAAAATTGGGGTGGGATTTATGGAACAATATCATTGTTTAGAAAAGAAAAAGAAGATAGAGTTTAATGGAAAATCTAAAAACCATAGAGAGAAGAATATATTCATTTCATTATGCTCAATTTGGGGTAGTAATGTGAAGGAAATTTTATTTTGGGTGATAGTCAATGTTTTTATTATGGAATGGATGGTTATCTGGAAGTTGATTATCAAAGTAATGGGAATAAGTTATCAAACAATTCAAATAGAGAGATATATATGTTGAATAAACCACCCAAACTCTAGTATTTCAAATGCAAAGAGTATCAGAATTATTCTATCTAATTCTCAAATTTAATGGTTTATAATGATGATCAATATTAGTAATATCTTAATCTAAGAGATAATGGAAAATTTAATGTGAAAACTATTTATAATAGGGGGTATGATAATGATGAGGTGAATGTGATTCTTACCATGCACTCTAGAAATGCTACTGTTTATATTTGACTATAGATCTTGCAATTATTTCTTATCTAAATAATTATATAAGGGTATCAATAATCCATCCAAATGATTAGACGTAAAATTACTATTGAGACCCACTAACGGTAAGATGATCAAATATCATTTATATGATTCCTCCCCAGTGGATGTTTGTGGTAATGTGCTTCCAAAAAAGGATTTTCATTCTTTCTATGGTGTAATTTGATGTCATATTATTCATGGATTGTATTTATCTACATAAATCTCACAACATTTTTCTAGGAAGGCAATTCATGTTTTCTATTCAAAAACAACCCATGATCATCAATTGATGTAATGATAAGTAAAGACTTATGATGTATATTACATCCATTGTTTATGTTCTAATTCCCCTTTTGAAGCTATTTTAATCTCAAATGCTTGGGGAGAAACAATAAATCGATGAAGTTTCTATTGTGAGGGAGTTTATTGATGTCTTTCTAGAATAGTTTCCTAGCCTTACACAAAAAAAAATGAAGTTGTGTTCTCTATAGAACTTATACTTGGTGACACACCAATTTCAAAGACTATATATAGAATCAACTCAATTGAGTTGTAAGAATTGAAGAAGATACTCTAGGTGATCCTTGAAAAGGGATTCATTAAAAAAAGTGTGTCATATTAGGTTACAACATTTTTTTTAAAATATCGTTTAATGTGACCATACATTGATTATCGATATATTAACAAGATCCAGATTAAGAATAAATAACCTCTTCCTCATATTGATTAATTAATTGATCAACATAACAAATCTCTATACTTTTTTCAATATTTTCCTTTATTCTAGATATCATCAATTGAGGTTCATGAAGGAGAATATACCAATGAAAACATTCTGTATAAGGTATGGAATCTATGAATAAATAGTGATTAGATATCATTTTACTAATACTCCCACTATCTTTATGGATATAATTAATAGAGTATTTAGATATTACCTTGATCATTTTTTGTATTTATTATAGATTTTATTTTTCTATATTCAATTATAAAGTAATATAATAAAAACCACTTGATAATTGGATGACATATCGAATGGAAGGGGAAATTATCTGAAAAATATACAGAGTTTGAATTTTTTTGGTAAAAGGATCTATTTTTGGGTCCTATAATATCAATATAGGGTATATAATTACATCCTTCAAAGATAGACTCTATTGAATGTTGGCCCAGACCACTCATGGTGACTATGATCCATAGTTTTCGTGGGTTATTTGGATATTATTGATGTTTTTTGGGGAATTTATAATGAGTAACAAATAATCTAATGAAGTGAACTTGTAATGGGGACTAGTTCCACTAGATATATAAATGTAAGGGAAATTTAAAGGAATTAAAGAGAAGATTTTTTAACGCACCTATGATTACATTAACCAATATTGAATAAGGGTTTGAAATCTATAGTGTTTCATACAAGAAGTGATTGGGATTTTTTATTATAAATTATTACATGGTTATAGATTATTCCACTTGAGAATTGATGATTCATGAGAAAATTACCAAACACATTATTTGGAGTTAAAAATGGTAATTTTATAATTAACTATATACAAGAAATATCATTATAGATAAAATTGTTATATTTATACTAATCAGGAATGTTTAAAGTATATACTCACATAGTAGGGATTACATATTCACCTTATAAAATTGTTAAAATGATTAATGATTATGACTACTCAATACATTTCCACATTGGAAAAGGAAAAAAGTTGGTTGATGGATTGAGTCAAAAATATTATGATTTCTTTTTCAAGATGTTGATTAAACAAGACCCAATATTTTTTGATATAATAAATATTAATTTTGAAATATTTATAAAAAATGGAAAATTCTATATTGATCAGTTGAATGTTCAATAGTCTATCGAAGTGAAGATTAAATATAAATATAAGGAACATGTAGAGCTGTAAAAGAATGTTATAAATTTTACTAAGGTTAACCATAATAATTATGTAATGATACTATTTAGGAATTATATATTAATTACACCCACACATGATTTTAAAAAACTGGTTATTGTAGGCAGCTCATAGTTCTTTATTCAATATTGATCTGGGAAGTGAAAATATTTATATATATTTTAAGGATTACATATAGAGAGATGTCATGAAGAGAGATATCATAGAGTTTGTATATTGGTTCTCCTTATATAAGAAAGATAACGTTAAGTGAAAAAATTATAAGGGGATGTTACATCTATTACCCATAACACAATGTAATTTGGAAAATATTACTATGGATTTGGTTATTTGACCCCCCAAAACATCTAAAGGTCATAATTTTATATGTGTTATAATTGATCACCTTACTAAGTCATCAAACATCATATCAATCAGAGAATCCATCTATTTGGATCCTCTTGGAACGATATATATTAAAAAAATGGTAAGGTTTCATGGATTACTGCATTCTATTGATAATGATTTGGATCTAAGGTTTGCCATAATGATTTGGGTATATCTTTTACAATCTCTTTTTAGAGGTGAGTATCAACACTACATATCATCCCCGAATATATGGATAGTATGAACGAATAATTCAAACCCTATATGGTATGTTGATATCTTTTTCTATGGATTTCAAAAGTGGTTGGGATCAAAACCTTCATGTAGTTTAGTTTTTGTACAATAATAGATTTTAATCAAGCATTAATATGGATTCTTATGAATCCTTATTTGTAAAAAAGTGTAGAGATCAAATATTTTTGAATGATGTTAGAGAAAGATAACTATTGGGTACTGAGATAGCTGATTTAATTTCATAGAAGGTTATATCCATTAATATTCATATCAAATAAGATAATGGATGATTGAAAATTTACACTAATAATCACTGTTGTGATATAGAATTTGAATATGGGGATTACGTGTTTCTATGAACTTATCCACAAATTAACATTATGAGATTTAGGAAAAAAGGGAAACTAAACCCTATGTATATATGTCCCTTTAAAATTCTTGATCAAATTAGGATGGTATATTATCAGATGGAACTTGTACCAAACCTATCTCAAGTCCATGATGTGTTTAATTTATCCTTCTTGAGGATGTATAAATCAAACCCTTCACATGTACGAAATGAAGAGGTCCTACCATGAGAGCAAGATATATCTTATAAGGAATAATTAGTGGAGATACTAGAGCATACAGTGAAAATAATATGAAATAATACCACTCACCATGTAAATGTTTTTTTCGGTGAATCCACTAGTTCAAGGAAGCTACATGGGATGTTGAATATGAAATGAGGATGAAGTATCCTCAGTTGTTGGTAAAAAAGTGAAAACTTTAAAGGGTGAAATTCATTTTAAGTGCAATAGAATATAACAACCCAATTTTTTATGTTTTATTGTTAGGAATCAAATCAGGTCACCATAAAAACTAGCACCTGACCTAGCTCGACATAAGGCCCAAAGGGTATTCCCGATCCCCATGGGATGGATCTAGTGCCCGAGTATCATAAAATGAGAATTGGGAACGATTTACATAAGTTTATAAAATTAAAACAACAAAAGAATCCAATAAACCGAATCTGCATTTTTCAAACCAAAAAATTGTTAACAAAATTTCTAAACTGAATTAAATATTTTAAAACAACTCAACAGGACTATAATAAAGATAAAAAATAAAAGTAAATATCCCATGAACCCTCATGGAATGGGGAACCACCCCCAAGCCATCTCTAGAAGACTTCACCACCAAGGACCTTCTAGAAACCCAAACCACTGGAACAAAAAAATTGTACCCAACCTTCGAAAACAAAAATAACAAGTATAATTAGAACCAAAGATGTAAGTAGGATGTGATCAAATTCCTAGTTGTATACCACCAATAGAATATTCCATGCGATACACTATCAAAGGAAAAAATCAACCATGTTTTCAAAAAAATGTAATCTCTAGTTAGAATTTCTAAAAGATGCAACTTAAAAAATCAGTTTTCCAGTGGTATAATTTACGGAATCCATACTTTTAAAATAAATTCTAAAGATAATGAATTTTCCAGCCAAATATACTGAATATCGATGGTAATTATAGGGAATCTAATGAGCACAAGAAATATTAAATAACCCCTAGGAACTTGCAAGCTGTGGATACTAGGTACCTCGTATCATGGTGAGAGTAACAATAAAAAATATCTGTTCTCGTGCATAATACACTATTAGGGAAAATAACCATAACCTAGTGGTCCCAAATAATCATCAACACTGTTTTGTTAGAGTTGTAAGAATCAATCTTTCTAAGTGAAACTGAGGCCAAACCTCACGGATCCAATAGCATACTAGTACACGTCCACCCACCAAGATACCTGGATTTTTCCCTTGTGCTAAAACAAGTTCATCAAGTTAATAAATATACTATGCACATGAAAATATCATACACATATCACAAATTCACCCAAAAGACCACATGTATACCACACAAGTCACATAAAGTCCCCTTTTCATTCAAACTGAATTTGAAAACCGACTCACACGAAAATTGCCCACAACACTTTTCTCATTTCATTAACACTTCCACAAATCTTTTAAATTATTTTTATAAACCATTAAAAGGCATTCCAACTCTCATAACATCCAACTCAAATATCATATAATACCTCTTTTATCTACCATATTCATTTTTCACCACACACTCACAAAAAACAACCCACAACCATGTTTTGCAGCTCTCTTTCCATTTACTAAAACATTCCAGCACTTTATAAAACATTCTAATAAAATATTTGACATCTTAAATAACCACGTAACCTTTAAAAAACATATTTTAGGTGAACAAACACCCAAAAAAATACATATACACACTTTTACCAACTTTGTTAAACCAAACAATACATTCACAATTTTCATAAAACCAACTCAAAGGGTGTAACTATGTCATGGACACAAAACCCATTTCAAAAATCCCATTTAAGACCAAAACCATACCAATTACTATAAAAAAATAATATCCCGCCCTAGATACATTTATAAAACCACATTCACGTTTTATAAAATAACCTTGAATAATAACACAAAAGATACAAATGAAAACAAGCCTTTTCATAAAATGATCTCAAGAAGTATAACAATGTTTTACACATCAAAAATATTCAAAAACCTCTTTTTTAATCCCACATGACACTAATAAATTACCAAACCATAATTTTTAAGCCAAAAAAGATTTTTTAAACGAATTATATAAGTTATAAATTACACCCAAATAATACCTCATGAGTTACACATGAATACACCCAATTTCAAGTTAAACAGTAACTATAAAATTTATCATTTATCCAAATCAATCATAAACAGTTTTTTCACTACACCCAACATATGGGGAATATGAAAAATGAGAAAATACAGCAAGATAACTCATCAATAATTATTTACACAAGGAACCACCTACCTTTTGAGTCAAAACCCTTGAATCAGGGTGCGAAACGTCAGCCACACCTCCGCCGCACCACAAGGAAGTGAAAAAGAACACTAAACCATAATATTCCACCGACAATACCACAAATAAAACCCTAGGTATGATATATATATTTTTTACACTCTATAAATTTATTAAATAGGGAGGAAACCCTAAGGAGAATGAATAAATTGAAGAGATAAACACTTACCAAAACCAATCTTGAAAAAACAACAAAAATCCACCATAATATGAATTTTTAAAACAGCTAAAAATCTAAGGGATTTTTTAACAACGATAAAGAGATCATTTAGGAACTAAAATGGTGGAAAAAGAGTAAAAATAGAAGGAGATAAGAAAGGATAATTTTACCACTTCAAATCTAGGAGATTTGTGAAATCCAGAGAAGTTTCTCCAAATTTCGTAATTCTATTGAGCTCCAAATTGTTGGAGGAGAGAGTGGGGGTGCACCTTATGTAAGTGGGCTCGGGTGGGAGTTGGAATCACCTAGCCAAATTTAAATTAGAATGAGTTATTAAAGAATTAAAAAATATTTTTAATGGAGGAAATGGGATTTCAGGTAGGCCCAATCCCATAAATATAAACTATAATTACCCATGATTATGGATTCCTAAATGGTCCAAATTAGTTTTTTGGTGTCCATAGATCAAGGGATGACAAGTTGGAATTGGAATGGAGGAAACATATTGACAAATGAAGGAGTTATATAGGAATCAATTTTTTTTAAAAGGTGTAATTGGGCTCATGGTTTGGCCTAATTAATGAAAACTCACCCATTCTCCATAAAAGCTTTGGAAACAATCAAAACAAATCATGAATGGAAGATAAATGAAATTTACCTTTACAATATGTCATTAGTGTGACAATTATCACCACCAAAAAAACTATTCAATCCCATAAATCCACAGCCAGACCAAAAAAACATCCAAACCCTACTGAGAAACCAATAGATACTCCCTTGCCAGGTTTTACCCCTAAAGGCCAAAACACCTATAGTGTGAAATTAATGAAGGATTAGTCTCACAACCAAAAGATACACAACTTTCCTGAAATTTTCAATCACATTCATAATTTATCCCAAAAGAAAACTCCTGAAACAATATATAAACAATACTCAAGCAATTCACCCAAACAAACAATAACATTAAATAGGGTTACACTTACATTACTTTAACTAAACCTTTGGTCTCCCTCCAATACGAACATTTACTCATGGAATATGTTGGTTTATAGATATCTCAAAATGATACTATCTACCAATAATCAAGGACCATGGAAAAAAACTGAGTTACCGGTACAAGGAGATACAAATGGGCTCCCCACCATAAGTGACAACTTAAATTTTTCCCAAGACAAAATCCAGACACTAGCTGGGGGAGTGCTAAACAGACTCCCTAGTACAAGGGGGCAGAATCCCATTATAAAATTACGATATAACAGAAATGAGACTCATAGTTGGTATCCAAAACATTAGATTATTCCATATTAACAACCAGCATGGGCAGGCACATAAAGACCCAAAAATTTAAAAAGATGGGTTTGTCACACGGTTAGTCTGCGTGGTTTAAGAAACCATGCACTGACCAAGGGGATCATTATTTATGCATGGCTTCCAAGAACATGACCACTACTATTTGTTCACAAACAATGTCCTCAACCATGAATACACCAGAGGTTTGAACTATTCCCATCATTCATATTAAGGATATTACTTTTTACAAGGGTTTAAACTAACGTAGGATATCCCATGACTTTGAGACAGCGTCTCTCCGAGACTTATGGCTAGAGATCAAATTATTGAAGCATATTTGGCCTCAGGGTTAGGCTTTAGAAATCCCATAAACGAGAATAAATCTTTCAGTGCCACCAAAAACTCCACAATAATTCCCGATATGATTTCCAAGACATAACACATTCCAAACTCACTTTACCCTAACCTAATATTTCACTAAAATAGGGGCTTAGAAGATCCACACACATCACACCCTGTTTCTTCGTGTCAAAAACAATAGAAGTAAATAAAAACTATACTCACCTTCCTATAAAATGGAATATTTTGATGTTTTTCCAAAGGAGACATTCTCCCAACATAATAGGGACTCTTAGAGGATTGCACGATATTCAACTTTATGTTCAATCGAGCACATGACATCACAATATGTCACCAAACAGGACCGTGGAAACTAATATAAACAATTCATGTAGAGGGAACTAATACAACATCCTAAAACAATACACAATTCTATAAAGTGTCCACAATATCATCTCTAGACCATATTTCCCTCACTTGTAGTTTAACTTTAACTGATGCTTCAAAGAAACTATGAAGAACCCAGAGGCCCTCTTAGACACCATCAAGAAACTCATCCACACTAACAACCCCAGACCACTTCCACCTTCGACGAATCATGTACCTTAATAAACTAAGGCCTCTTTCAACCTTCCATGTGCACTCATCTACAATAAGAGGATTAGAAAAACCAAGAAAGGAAATGGTGTAGACTCAAACAATAGAGCTTGAAAAAAATATTCCTTATATTAATCAACTGGAGGATTTTCAGATGGAGAAACAATCCGGGTTGCACATCAGTCATAAACTAACCCTTAATGGGGCGTACCTTATGCAACTATGTAACCTAAGGACCCAACCAAGATGGTCCATTGGTCATAACACACAAAAAACTAGATCAAAACACGTGAAGGGAACCACTGTAAATGTAACACCCCAAGATTTCATAGTGTGTTATTTCTTCAAAATAATTTAATAACTTGCACTACACGCAACACCGAGTTCAATTGCACCATGACTTACCAAAAAAAAATCCATTAAAAGAGGTCATGAATAGTATTAACTAAATTTTAAACTTTATATAATCCTTATAATTTTAGAATCCATATTATGAGTTTCTTAGTCATAATGCAAGAACAGATTCATTTTCAGTATTGCACTTTTATCAACTTTTGATAGTGAAACCTTTTTAAATACAATATTTTAAACTTTTTGTCTAAATGGGGACATCAAAAATTTAAAATGAAACATCCCAAGCTTCCACGGTACGCTTTCCTTTGAATAAAACAGTAGCGTGTGTTGTACGCAACTTCGAGTTCTAACACACCGTAACCAATCAAACTAGCTGTTATGAATAGTAATACCTAATTTTTGAAGTTATATATATTTTATATTTTAAAATGGACTTCATTTTTGGATTCGGAATATGAAATTTAGCCTAATGTGAAATTTTGGTACTTTTCGGATAACTTTCATATTTTGATGAATAGTGAAAATTACTAAATTTTAATTAAAATCATCTTTTTTAATCAAAATAATTAATAGTGATAAATTGTGAATTTGAGTGGTTTTAAATTATATTTAGAATATATTTTTATCATTTAATATAATTTTGGTCATTGGACATAATTTTACAATTAAACCGAACATAAACAAGCGTCAATCTTTTGATAGTTATTATCTCTTAAAAACACGCTTTTTGTTTTGACAGCGGGAATTAATTTTAAATTAATTTCTGCCACTTCTGTGTTTTGAATTTAGAAATATGGATTCCATATTTGGAATCAGGATGTTCAAATTGTGTAAATAGGTAACTTTTATTTTTATACATTTTGAATAATTACTGCGGTAAATATTTTATTTACCATGGTTAAGGGTAAATCCGGTAAATAAGGGTTAAAAAATAATATTATAATAATAATAAATTACCCTAAAACGTGTCTTAACCCTATTGGTTGATACATGGTCGACCATGGGCATCTTTGGGTCGATTTTGGGACCCCATGGATCCACTTGTAAGTGATAATGACACTTTATTTTAATTAAGTTAAAATGAATACAAAAATGGCATAAGCTTACATCTTTTAAAAGAACAATTTTTACATAGGGTTATACATGTTGGATTTTCGATTATAAATATTCATTAGAAAGCTAAAAAGATTTCCTACATAATGATATTTTATTTATAATTTTTAGACATCAAATAATTTAAATTATTAATGACACAATAATGATGCAATGTTTACCTCATTAATAAATCATTTAAATAAATAAGATTATAATGATTAAAATATTATCTAAAACCTGTCCAATTCTTATTGGTTGATGTTATTTAGAATATTAGTCATCTTATCTTAGACCTCAATGATTTTTGGACCATTATAAACCGAATATAATTATATTATAAAGTAATACTTTCACTCTTTCCTAAAGATCCCCTCTTCTCCCTTATAAAAGGAGACCACTTCTACTCATTCCTCACACCTCTCAAGCCACTTGGCTCGTCCAAACTCTGCCCAACTAAGCTCCCCACATCCCTCTCCTCCTCCTTGAAGCTTCCCCTTAGGCAGAAAGCATTTCAAGAAGTCCTTTGGTTCCAACCAAAGTGAGTTACCTAAATTAAAGGAGGTTAACCGACCCCAACAAAGGAAAAGTACAAGGTAAGGGTTATTTCACAATCTCTTCATTATCCGAGGTTGTATTATACGTAATAATCTACTGGGATCTCTTTATCATCCACATCCATGTTTCTTCTAAATGTATTTCAAAACATTTTTACTATTTACAAGAATATGGGTTAAAGTCATTTATACCCTTGTTTGACTTTTTATAAAAGGTTTATAAAGGAATCTTTCCGTCGTTTTCAAAACAAGGTCCTTTTTAACCTTTTCGACAGAATTGAGGTAAGAATGTTTTTTTTAACTTATACGGTGGGTGCGGTTATTTTACGCCGTTATAAAATCTTCAAAGCTTCCCTTACAAGCTTATAAGAATATTTTCAAAGAAAATGTTTTATTTTATATGGATCTTAAATGATTTCAAAATTAAAGGAGATATTTCTTTTAAAAGAATTTTGATTTCATCTATGTCAACATCCTTTGATGGATTTTAAGATTATTTGAAGTTGATTTATTATGATACAAAACTTCTATATTGTATTGAAGGTTTTGTGATATGTTTGACTGTGGATGTGCTATTTTTATACCATTCATAGTTTATGGTGAAAGTATTGACATTTCGTATGCTAGTTTTAATACGAATGTTTATGTTATGTTTAAACCTTTTCATATGGGAATGCATTGGACTTAATAAGTGACGGGTGGAGCCCGCTATAGCTCCTCGATGCATCGGTAGGTCTCATGAGACAAACTAGTGTATTGGCACAAGGCCTTGACAAAATCTTATTTGTAGTCTTGGCACGAGGCCTTGACTATGTGGTTATGATAGTCTGGCATTATGCATTCCAACATTATGAAAGTGGTTATTGATTTTTGCATGTGATTATTCGATTATTAGAATATCCATGTGAGTAAGTAAATGGAATTATTTCATTTTATTTATGCCATACCATGTTGAAAGTTCATGTTTGAAAGGCTTTTGTTTTAGTTATACATTTCCTTAAAAGTTTATTCTTATTTATGAAAGTTTCCGCTATATTGTTATCCTTACTGGGCATTTGAGCTCACCCCTTTTCTATGTTTTATTTTTCCCAGGAAGTGAAGAAGTAAGTTATGAATGACCTGCAGGGATATTATGAGGGGATTATAGTGTGGACTGTGGAGACAATATGTTGTTGTAGTAGTTTTTCATTTTATGATGTAATGTAAAACTTATGAATATATCTAGTGTTTCCAAGGCTACTAAACCAATCGGTCTTTCGAGATTTGATATTTCTTGTGATCATGCCAATGTTACGAAGTAATGAACCGATTCTGGGTAGCTGGGGTCGGGGCGTTATAGTTGGTATCAGAGGAAGTTTAGTACAAACCTTGGAAACTAGATTTAGATAAACTCTGATTAGAGCACGTAGACCTAAGATGAACTTTGAGGATTAGTATAGAAGAACATTCTAGAATTTTGGTATTGTGGAGATTTTGTGAGTTTTCCGAGCAATACATCCCTGTCTGGATACGAGCAGGTAGAGGCGGCTCTGGCACAGATGTACCTAGGGGTAAAACCCGAAAACACCGCTTTGAGCTAGACTCGAACGGGAACTGGTGCACGACAACGGGCCTTGCTGCACTCTTGGTTACGACTCTCCCGGGGGATATGCTTAGGATAACTCTCATTTTCTTTACAAATCATTTTGAAGGGATTATGAGTATATACTTCCTCAAAGAAAACATTCTTATGATTATGGATTATATCCATAAATAGTTCAATTTATGTTAGGTGTTTTATAAGTATGGGATTATGTATTTTGATTCATAAACTGATCTAGTTTATGCCATTGTTTAGAAATGGCGCCCAGTAGAAGGAATGAGAACTCCAGAAATGCACATGATCCAAAGAGAAGGAAGGATCATATCTCTCATGGTCTTAAGCTAGAATTTATAAGAGAAATAGTCTCCCATGTATTATCATCATATGAAGAAATAATATCATGTGTTGATAAGATAAGTAAAGAGTTTACTGAGTCCTATGGCTTTGAAGGGAAGCAAGAGAAGAAAAGGATGGAAGAGAGAAAGATGGATAAAGGGAAGAGGGAAAAGAAGAATTTTCCCATATGTGGTAACTGTGGAAAGAAACACCCTGGAACTTGCCTGAAAGGAATGGGAGTTTGTTATAAGTGTGGAGGAAAAGGGCACAAAGTACGTGACTGCAAGGGTAAGAAAATGGTTTCAAATGTACAATGCTTCATTTGCAAGGAGTTTGGACACTACGCGAACCTATGTCCCAGTCATCAGACTATGCCGCAAATGATGTTATTGGATAATAATCATGTTATGATACTACCACAGATGAAGAGGAATGATTAGAGTTCTTATGTTGATTATGTCAATTGAGTGTTGTATCAACAATGTACTTGTTACAATAATCATGGAGTATATAAGGATTGTACTGCAGTACTATTTCATTAAGGACTTGAGATTGTGTGGAACAAAGAAAAGTGACTCAATAGCAGGATAAATTTTTGGAAAATATATGGTTGAGAGAATGATAAATCATAATATAGTTCTGATACTGAGGTAGTGATTTTGGAATAATATGTGATTGTTTTGGATAAATTATATTGGATATTCTTGACTACACTGGAACTGATTAATGATTTGTATATTCCATCATTGTTGGGGTTTAAAACATTTTTGGATTAATGAAGTATATCCAACTTTCTATATGGAATAAGGGAGCATGAATGTAATCAATAAGGAATATGGTAATTCAGGATGTTTCGGTGTATTAAAAGAATACATGATGAAGGTATTCATATGCTATTACGGGGTAAAAAGGTTCTACATTATGTTTACCTTACTTATAAATGTTGGACTGTGAGTATGGATAGAAGTATTTTGGATAGTTCTAGTTTGGATTATTTTGGATTGCCATAAAAGGACTACCCGGAGGTCGGGCGGCAACCCGTCGCGTCCGGCAAGGCTGCGAGACTTGAACCCGCAACCGACGGGCGACAAGGGTGTATCACCTACCACTGGACCATGAGATGTCCTGGATTAAATAATGTAGTTTTTATTAAAAGATCATGTAGATGAATTATAAATTTGTTTATTTTAGAACCCTATACGAATAGTGTAAATAGAATTTTTTTTACATTCTATTATCTTTTAGAGTGAAAGATGAGTTTGTGGTAGAAATTTATTAATGGATAAAACTCTAATTATAAAGTAAGTATATCTCCTTATGATCTTAGCCAATCTCATAAATAAATTCCTCAATATTATGAAAAGCAACTTTGAACAAATTTTTTTTTCCTAGATGGTACCTTAAATCATCACTAATTTTTGGCTTTGGGATTGTTGGCCTTTTTATAGCCATGTTCTCTACCACTCTCCATCAGATAATTGATGGTTAGATTTTTCTTCCATATCCATATTTTCCTACATGGAACCCTAGTATGTGTTATTTTCGGTAATCTTCATACTTTCGACTCTTTATTTTAAATAGAGGCCTCATTAATTCATTTTTCGATGTGGGATTTCAAATAGGATACTTTGAAACATCAAAAATGTGTTATCCTAATACCCTATGTTTTGTTGAACCGATGGTATTTCAATTCATCATAGATTGATGAATTTAAGGACCTCAATTTTATACTTGTTTGTGATTGATGACCTCAATCACTACCTATAAATATTTACGTTTTTCCTCCGATTATATGTCTCCAATTTCCACCAATGTTCTCCTAATCGAGATCATAATTTGGTGGTGACCCTTTGATTTCTCTTTTCCTCATATTAAGACTAAATTATAGTAACCCAATTTCCGATGTGGTTTTTCCCACAAATATATTTTCTACTTTCAACCTTTTATTTTTGAAGAACAATTTCAAATTGCAAGGACGCAATTTATTGAAGGAGGGGAGAATGTAACACCCCAAGATTTCATAGTGTGTTATTTCTTCAAAATAATTTAATAACTTGCACTACACGCAACACCGAGTTCAATTTCACCATGACTTACCAAAAAAAAATCCATTAAAAGAGGTCATGAATAGTATTAACTAAATTTTAAACTTTATATAATCCTTATAATTTTAGAATCCATATTATGAGTTTCTTAGTCATAATGCAAGAACAGATTCATTTTCAGTATTGTACTTTTATCAACTTTTGATGGTGAAACCTTTTTAAATACAATATTTTAAACTTTTTGACTAAATGGGGACATCAAAAATTTAAAATGAAACATCCCAAGCTTCCACTGTATGCTTTCCTTTGAATAAAACAGTAGCGTGTGTTGTACGCAACTTCGAGTTCTAACACACCGTAACAAATCAAACTAGCTGTTATGAATAGTAATACCTAAATTTTGAAGTTATATATATTTTATATTTTAAAATGGACTTCATTTTTGGATTCGGAATATCAAATTTAGCCTAATGTGAAATTTTGGTACTTTTCGGATAACTTTCATATTTTGATGAATAGTGAAAATTACTAAATTTTAATTAAAAACAACTTTTTTAATCAAAATAATTAATAGTGATAAATTGTGAATTTGAGTGGTTTTAAAGTATATTTAGAATATATTTTTACCATTTAATATAATTTTGGTCATTGGACATAATTTTACAATTAAACCGAACATAAACAAGTGTCAATCTTTTGATAGTTATTATCTCTTAAAAACACGCTTTTTGTTTTGACAGCGGGAATTAATTTTAAATTAATTTCTGCCACTTCTGTGTTTTGAATTTAGAAAAATGGATTCCATATTTGGAATCAGGATGTTCAAATTGTGTAAATAGGTAACTTTTATTTTTAGACATTTTGAATAATTACTGCGGTAAATATTTTATTTACCATGGTTAAGGGTAAATCCGGTAAATAAGGGTTAAAAAATAATATTATAATAATAATAAATTACCCTAAAACGTGTCTTAACCCTATTGGTTGATACATGGTCGACCATGGGCATCTTTGGGTCGATTTTGGGACCCCATCGATCCACTTGTAAGTGATAATGACACTTTATTTTAATTAAGTTAAAATGAATACAAAAATGGCATAAGCTTACATCTTTTAAAAGAACAATTTTTACATAGGGTTATACATGTTGGATTTTCGATTATAAATATTCATTAGAAAGATAAATAGATTTCCTACATAATGATATTTTATTTATAATTTTTAGACATCAAATAATTTAAATTATTAATGACACAATAATGATGCAATGTTTACCTCATTAATAAATCATTTAAATAAATAAGATTATAATGATTAAAATATTATCTAAAACCTGTCCAATTCTTATTGGTTGATTTTATTTAGAATATTAGTCATCTTACCTTCGACCTCAATGATTTTTGGACCATTATAAACCGAATATAATTATATTATAAAGTAATACTTTCACTCTTTCCTAAAGAGCCCCTCTTCTCCCTTATAAAAGGAGACCACTTCTACTCATTCCTCACACCTCTCAAGCCACTTGGCTCGTCCAAACTCTGCCCAACTAAGCTCCCCACATCCCTCTCCTCCTCCTTGAAGCTTCCCCTTAGGCAGAAAGCATTTCAAGAAGTCCTTTGGTTCCAACCAAAGTGAGTTACCTAAATTAAAGGAGGTTAACCGACCCCAACAAAGGAAAAGTACAAGGTAAGGGTTATTTCACAATCTCTTCATTATCCGAGGTTGTATTATACGTAATAATCTACTGGGATCTCTTTATCATCCACATCCATGTTTCTTCGAAATGTATTTCAAAACATTTTTACTATTTACAAGAATATGGGTTAAAGTCATTTATACCCTTGTTTGACTTTTTATAAGAGGTTTATAAAGGAATCTTTCTGTCGTTTTCAAAACAAGGTCCTTTTTAACCTTTTCGACAGAATTGAGGTAAGAATGTTTTTTTAACTTATACGGCGGGTGCGGTTATTTTACGCCGTTATAAAATCTTCAAAGCTTCCCTTACAAGCTTATAAGAATATTTTCAAAGAAAATGTTTTATTTTATATGGATCTTAAATGATTTCAAAATAAAAGGAGATATTTCTTTTAAAAGAATTTTGATTTCATCTATGTCAACATCCTTTGATGGATTTTAAGATTATTTGAAGTTGATTTATTATGATACAAAACTTCTATATTGTA
Organism: Viscum album; assembly: GCA_963277665.1. Lineage (NCBI taxonomy): Eukaryota > Viridiplantae > Streptophyta > Magnoliopsida > Santalales > Viscaceae > Viscum > Viscum album. The sequence continues at coordinate 1,830,797,145 of OY728136.1, forward strand.
TTGAAGGTTTTGTGATATGTTTGACTGTGGATGTGCTATTTTTATACCATTCATAGTTTATGGTGAAAGTATTGACATTTCGTATGCTAGTTTTAATACGAATGTTTATGTTATGTTTAAACCTTTTCGAATGGGAATGCATTGGACTTAATAAGTGACGGGTGGAGCCCGCTATAGCTCCTCGATGCATCGGTAGGTCTCATGAGACAAACTAGTGTCTTGGCACAAGGCCTTGACAAAATCTTATTTGTAGTCTTGGCACGAGGCCTTGACTATGTGGTTATGATAGTCTGGCATTATGCATTCCAACATTATGAAAGTGGTTATTGATTTTTGTATGTGATTATTCGATTAGTAGAATATCCATGTGAGTAAGTAAATGGAATTATTTCATTTTATTTATGCCATACCATGTTGAAAGTTCATGTTTGAAAGGCTTTTGTTTTAGTTATACATTTCCTTAAAAGTTTATTCTTATTTATGAAAGTTTCCTCTATATTGTTATCCTTACTGGGCATTTGAGCTCACCCCTTTTCTATGTTTTATTTTTCCCAGGAAGTGAAGAAGTAAGTTATGAATGACCTGCAGGGATATTATGAGGGGATTATAGTGTGGACTGTGGAGACAATATGTTTTTGTAGTAGTTTTTCATTTTATGATGTAATGTAAAACTTATGAATATATCTAGTGTTTCCAAGGCTACTAAACCAATCGGTCTTTCGAGATTTGATCTTTCTTGTGATCATGCCAATGTTACGAAGTAATGAACCGACTCTGGGTAGCTGGGGTCGGGGCATTACAGTAAAGGCATCCCAAAACATTTTTCAGAAGAGACCACTAACCAGACCTTCAACACAGCTTACTAACCAAACACAATCCCAAAACATAGTTCAAACAGGAGGGGTTCTTTGACTCAAAACATCCTACAACATAAACATTTTCAAAAACACAAAATAAACACCATCCCAAACTAGTCATCAAAACATAACGTTATTCCTTTAAAATCATCTTTTAAAAAAACTGTTCAGCGGTTAGCGTGTCAACCAATGGTACCCCATGGGTCTCACACAAACATGTTTCTATTCCACATTGGGAACCCACCTCATATCCATCCCGATACTCATCCAGTCATTCTATTAACCATCCATCATCTCATATAACCCCATGCATCTGGTCGCTCATGATAATACCAAAGTTTAAAATAAAAACTCATCCCACTTATCAAAACCAAAATAATCCACCAATACTTCTTTCATCTCGAGACTGCTAACCACGAAATCGAACCCAAATTATCGAATTAAAAAATACTTTTCAGTAAGGCACAATAATTCCAATGAAAACACACATTCATGTTATTCAAATCTATTTCAAAAAATCACATCCCATTAAAACAACTTTTAATAGTTTAGAAAACTCTATTGGAAATTTTTTTTCAAAACCATCCTTGACATAGTTCATGCTTTCAAAAGAGGTGCAAACACAACATTTCCATTCTAATATAATTCTGAAAATTCATTTACACCATTTAATAAATCAAACCATTACCCCTTTATTTTAAAATCATTTAAAAAACATTATGCTTATTAAAACCAATTCACTTTAAAACCAAAGTTCCAAAATTTCAAAAATAAAGATCACAAGACAGTGCGAGGGGAAACTAGTTTTAGTGGGTGACTGGGACATATTGTTGGCACCTATATTTATGACATCTCTTCTTTTATTACAAACTTAAACATGATTTATTACATAATCTATTCACTTGATAAAACACGGAAGATCAAGAGGTCTAGTGTCTTTGGGGATTAGGATCATTTCAGAACAAATTAAAACCTGAAATACAACATCTTTATTGAAAACTTCCTTTACATGACAACTACATTCCCTCGTACCTAACATTTCATTGGATAACCTGAGGACATGCATAAGAAAAGGGGTGAGCTATAAAGACCTGTAAGGGAATAAACATGGAATACATGAGGAGTACAATACATGTTAGACTATAGGCATATCAATAGAGTACAAGAGAAACATGAACATAAAGTCATGATAAAGCATGATAATCATAACATGGAAATGTGGCAACAACACTTAACATGGAATTAGTATGAGCTAAGGCTCATTGCACATGGAGCATGAGTAAATCCTTATTGCACATAAAGCACGAGTAAAACCTCATTGCACTTGAATTATCATGATTCAACACTCATTGCACATGACATATCATGATACTATACTTTACCCAATTCTTTGGAGCACTATAAGGGAACACCCTTCTTAAACATTTCATTTCACGCATAAGTGTGCCACATGAATCATAAATCACGGATCCATAAAACATAATAATTTATTCCACGATAAAGGAATGTCGTATTCATACATGAAACTTTATAATCAAAAATTAAATGTGCATATAGGTGAATACCCTTGATGGAGAAATGGGCATGGTATTCACTACACAATGGCATTGGCTTAGAAAATCGGTGCGATTTCGGCAGCGTAACAGCGTGACATAAGAATTCATAAAAATGGTTTATGAGATATAAATGGGTTCCTCATCATATTTACATGTAATGGACAGTAAGGAGGTCATATATATAAATGTACCAACAATTTTAATCTAATTTAGATTCATAATTCCAATGTATTGCTTGAATGTAATAGAGGAGAGAGATGTTCCTTTCGGAATTTTGACATAGTAACGGGTGTACATGGGAAGAATTTAATGAGAGAGAATGGGGTCTCCAATCGTTATAACAAAAATAGGAAGGTATTAGCGATGTGAAAAACAATACCCCAAAACTCATAATTGAAATTAAAAGGGAAAAACAACTTAAAAAAATTGGACAAAAATGAGGAAGGAAGAAAAAACCCTTACATGGATGTATGCTTCCAAAGGCTTGAGAGAGGCTTGAGAGAGGCTTCTTGGGAGATTGGGGAACCTTGGGATGATTATATAGAGAGTAGGTATGAGGTTGGAGGAACTAAAAAGGCTATGAGTGGGGAGGAAGTTGGAGCTTGGGTGGGTTTATATAGGAAAGGTGAGGGAATTCTTTATTATTTTTGTTTGAGTCCACTTACATTATATTTAATCCAAACCACAAACCATACCATGGTTTTTTCCCATGTTTTTTGGAAAAGGGAATAGGAAAAAAATATTTTATAAGGCCAAAGTCGGAAAAACTTAAAATAATAGGGTTGCTTATGTGTAGGTGAGTCACACTCCCATGAAAAACAATTTTAAAAGTCAAGGTTTTTAATAAGTCTTGAGGGGTCCATTAATGCTTTGAAAAGTAAGAAAAACAAACCCAAAATCACATTATTTTAATGGGAGAAAATATATTGGCTGAATATAAATCTTATAGTATTTTATTACATCACTATAGTGTCATTATGATGTCATAAAACAAATTATATATTTAAACGGTATTTAATTTTTACCCAAAAATTTGACTGTCTCAGAAAATTATGAAAAACTCTCCGTTGGATAATTTCGACGTCCTGATTTCAGAAATAACATTTATTTTATCTGAATAATTCTCTAAATATGTTAATTATAACTTTTAAAATAAAAACCATTACTTATTGAAAATTCACAGGTTTTGACAGAAATGGTTTTCAAACCATAATAAAAATTATAATTTCATTGATAAAATTATATGAAAATTTATATATATATATATAAATTAATTTAATAATAATAATAATATATTAAAATATTGTTTAATAAAAATACCCTTAATTTAATATAATATAATTAATATTTAAATAATAACTAAAAATACTATTTTAATTTAAAAACTATTTAAAATGTATTAAAAATGAAACAGAGGTATATTCATTATTATATACAAAAATAAAATACATGAACATAGTACTAGATATTTGTTAGATAACCCCTTAAAATAGCCACATAATACCTGAGGGTAACATGTGCGATGGTGACAGACTCTTGGGGTGGCTCGGATAACATTGATCGAGTGGTAATCTCTATCAAATCCCACTTTTCCCTTAGACAATCTTTTTCGAGCTTAACATGATGAAGCTCAGCTTGGGATTGGTAAAGAGAGAAGCACAAAGATGCCACCACTTTTCTATGTTCTGACAAATGGGCTTCGTACGGAGCAATTCTACTAGACGAGGCCATCGCTTCTTTTGTCTGAGTAAATTGGATTTGTTAATGCCCTATATTTATACTAATCATGTGATCACTGTTCAATGACTATATCAGCAACGGTCAAAATTATTAACATAAAACCAAAGAATTTGACATATTATATAATGATTTTACATAAAGAGACACTTAATTATATCAAGAGGGATTTTACATTAATGAAACGTTGGGTCGTTACAATATTCCCCCCTTATGAAATTTCTCCCTCGAAATTTTCCTTTTCCCACACTAAACCAAATGTGGGTAACTCAGCTTCATCATTTCCTCTGATTCCTAAGTCACTTCTTCATACTTGTGGTTTCTCCATAACACCTTGATGAGGGGCATTGTCTTATTTCATAGAAATTTTTCTCTATGATCTAAGATCTTCACTGGTAGCTCCTCATAAGAAAGATCATCTTCCAACTGTACCACCTTAGAAGAAAGTACATGTGAAGGGTCCGGTATGTACTTCCTTAAGAGGGATACATGAAAGACATCATGTACATTGGCCATGGTAGGTGGAAGTGCTAGTCGATAGGACACAACCCCGACACGATCAAGAATCTTGAAGGGGCCGATGTACCTTGGACATAACTTCCCTTTCTTTCCAAACCTCATGACCTTCTTCCACGAAGATATGCATAGAAAAAACATGTCTACAACTTTAATCTCAAGGTCTCGTTGACGTTTATCTTCCTAAATCTTCTGTCGACTCTGGGATTCCTTGATATGTTGTTGAATAGTTTTCACCTTCTCCGCCATTTCTAGTCCAAGAAGCTTACATTCACCGTCCTCATCCCAACATGCCGGTGTTCTACACCTTTTCCAATACAGGGATTCATATGGTGCCATTTGGATGCTTGATTGGAAAATATTTTTATAAGAGAACTCAACCTGAGGAAGATGTTGATCACATCCTCCTTTAATTTACATTGAGCACGCTCTCAACATGTCTTCAAGTGTTTGGATAGTCCGCTCAGATTGGACATCATTTTGAAGATGATAGGTCGTACTGAAGTTTAGTTCAATATTCAGAGCATGTTGAAGACTCTTCCAAAACATAGAGGTGAATCATGGATCTTGGTCAAACACAAAAGATAGTGGTACTCCATGCAACCTTCCCACTTCCCTGATATATATTTGTGTCGGTTGATCCAAAGAGAAATTCTCCTGAATAGCAATGAAGTGTGAAACCTTTGTAAGACGACCCACAACAACCTAGATTGCATTGTTGCCTTTGGATGTCCCTGAATGTCCGGTGACAAAGTCCATGGTGATGTTCTCCCATTTCTATTATGGTTTGGGGAATGGTTGCATCATCCCCTTATACTTATGCCTCTCATCCTTCACTTGCTGACACACAAAACACTTTGATGTATATTCTGCGATCTCCTTATTCATATTATCCCACCAAAAGGTTTCTCAGAGATCTCGATACATCTTTGTACTCCCTGGGTGAATAGATAAATTTGAACTATGTGCATCATCCAAAATATCCTTCTTCATCTCCTGAAAAGTTGGAACACATAGTCCTTTCTCAAACCGCACAATTCCTTTAACATTAACATTAAACTCCGAGGATTTCCATTTTTCGATAGTGTCCACTTTTTCTTGAATTCTCACATCATCCTTTTGATCACCCTTTAACCATTCCAAAAGAGACGGTTGAGTAATCATTTGAGAAAGGATTGATGATGTTACCTTCTTTATGATTCCCATATCCATCTTCATCAAGTCTAAGAAGATTGGATCCTACTCAATTCTCATCATTGATAGAATTGATGGGTCCTTTCTACTTAGGGCATCTTCCACCTTGTTCGCTTTCCCTGGGTCGTAATGTGTTGGATAGTAATAATCCATGATGAGATATATCCATCTTCTCTGGCACATATTAAGATCATTCTATGTGAATATATATTTAATACTCTTGTGGTCACTATATATCTCACATTTCTCCCCATAGAGATAATGCCGCCAGTTTTCAAGGCAATGATCACTGCCGCTAAATCCAGATCATGCTTTGAATAGTTTCACTCATGGATTTTCGACTTCCCTGAGGCATATGATATTACTTTATCATTCTGCATCAGCACACACCCTAAGACCTTCTTCAAAACATCGTAGAAAACCAGAAAAGGTTCCCCAGTTTTGGGCAAAGTGAGCATGGGGTTAGTGATAAGCCTCCTTTTCAACTCTTTGAAGATTTCATTGCATTCATCACTCCAATAAAACTTTACTTCCTTCCTAGTTAGCTTGGAATGAGGGTTGGTCAATCATGAGAAATTCCTCACAAATCATTAATAATATCCAGTTAACCCGATGAATCTACGGATATCCGTTACTGATGTTGTCCTCGGCCATCCCTCAATTGCATCTATTTTGGAGGGATCCACTGATATCCCATTTCTTGTGATGATATGGCCCATGAATGAGACCTCCTTAAACCAGAACTCACACGTGGTGTACTTTTCATTGGGATTCTCCTTGCGCAAAGTCTCTAGTACATTTCTTAAATGCTGCTCACGATCCTCATTGGTTTTGTAGTATATTAGAATATCATCTATAAAGACTACCATAAATTTGTCGAGGTAATCTCTAAAGACTATATTCATCAAGTCCATGATGATTACTAGAGAATTAGTGAGTTCGAAAATCATTACTATGAATTCATAGTGCCCGTATCTTGCGCGAAAAGCAGTCTTGGGGATATCTTCCTTCTTCACCCTTACTTAATAATATCCATACCGCAAGTCTACCTTGGAGAAGTATTGTATTCCACGCAGTTGATCGAACAATCATCAAATCATGGGAGAGGATAGTTGTTCTTTATCGTGATTTTTTTATATTCACGATAATCGATGCAAAGGCGGATTGACCCATCCTTCTTCTTGACGATGAGGACTGGTGCACCCCATGGTGAAGCACTTGGGTGTATAAACCCTTTATCCAGATTCTCCTATAGTTGTTTCTTCATCTCTTCAAGCTCTACAATATCCATTCTATATTGAGTCTTGGATATTGGTAGGGCCCATGGTATAAGTTCAATTGAGAATTCAACATCATTTCGAGGAGGAAGACCAGGCAGTTCCTCGGGAAACACTTCTGCTAATATCCTCACAATAGGAATTTTTCAAGGATGGTTTCATCCTTGGACTCAATCATCTAAGCCAGATACGCATGATTATAGGGAAGTAATATCCATGCCTTAGATGATGGAGCAAAATGATATTCATCTTCCTCCTTACACTTGTAACGAATCGAGGTTCTATTCTCCATATGGAGTTTGATTTCCCTCTCCCGACAATTTATGTTGGATCTATATAAGGAAAGACAATCCATTCCAAGAATTACATAAAATTCCACCAGATGGAGTATGATGAGGTTCGCCAGGAAATTCAATCCACATATTATAACATGGGAGGACTTATACTCATGGGATGCAATAATTTCCCCATTTTCCATACTCACTGACATCTTTACTTCCATGATTTTTGGTGGTGATGGGATTGTTATACTAATCTTTCGAGATATAAAAGAATTCATAGAACCTGAATCAAAAAGTACATTCGCTATTCTTGAATAAATAACTAGCGTACCTATCACCACTTTGTTGTCAGGGTCCACTTCGGTAGAAGTGATGGAAAAAGCTCTTCCTTGCTTCTTTGGAGGTTGTTGGTTGCCTTCTAAAACCCTTGGATTAGGGAACTAATTTGAAAAATTACCTAGTTCTTTTCATTTTTAGCATTGAAAAATTCATGGAGTTTTGAATGGAGCGTTCCTCTCTTCTGTCGCAATCGCGTGTCTTTCTTGCCGACAATTAACAACTAGGTGCCCTTCTCTTCCACACCTGAAGAATTTCGCTGTCCCCTTAAAAAAATTTCCAGGGTGCTTCTTTCCTCACTTTTGGCAAGAGGGGTGATAGATCTTCTTAGCACCGTCAGATTTATCCATCGGCCCACCAGCATTAAAGTCCACCTTATGCTTATTATCCCCATGATATCCCTGTGATTCCACAATCTCCATTTCAACCTTGATGGAACATCAGACAATTTCCTCATAGCTTTCGAAGTCACGAATATCTAATGCTTTCTGTAGGCTAGGCTTCAGCCCAGCAAAGAAGCAGTCAACCTTGCATTCGAGGGTAACGACAAAACCAGAAGCATATCGTGCAAGCCTTGTGAACTTTTCCTCGTACGATCCAACATATTCTTCTTCTTTTTTCTTGAGGGAAAGGAAGTCCCTTTACATCTTATGCCGGAGGGTGCGTGGAAAATATTTATCGAAAAACATCTTCCAGAAACCCTTCCATTCCAATCCCTCGATCTCCTCCTCAGGCTTCATATTTTTTATCAATGTACACCATTGATCAGCTTCACCATCCATATGATATGCTGCTAAGAGAACCTTCTCTTGTTCAGATCATTGAAGGATGGTGAAGATCTTTTCAATGGAGTTTATCCATTGTTCAGCGATCGTGGGATCGGATGATCCACTAAAAGTAGGAGGCCTTTGTCTCATGAAGCTATCGATAGTTACTTGTTCTTTCTTAGTGGGGGTTGAATGTTCCTCCTGACCTGTGTTTCTATTAAAAACTTGAGTTTCTAGAGAGATAAGCATGACAATGTTCATGATTCCCGCTCCCATTGGATTGGGCATCTCATTAGTACAGTCATCACACTAATCATCAAAACGGTTGTTAGCTCGAGTCCTTCTATTACGGGCCAATGGCTGGAATAAAAGTAAAGTTAGGGATAACACATAAAGGGTAATCCAAAGACAAAATTTGATGACTTATAAATAAACATTTATTTCCTTAACTCATGAGTCTATAGGCTTCAATATAGACTTTTCATGATATATTTTCTAACACATATTCTTAGGGGAAATAATTTTATTCCACTAATAAAGGTTCATACTAGGCTTATGAATTTATCAAAACATATCCCCCAGGAGTTTCATAACCAAGATTGTAGTAGTGCCCATTGTCGTGCACCAGTTCCCGTTCGAGTCAAGCTCGAAGCGGTGTTTTCAGGTTTTACCCCTAGGATACATCTGTGGTAGAGCCGCCTCTACCTGCTCGTATCCAAACAGGGATGTATTTGTTTGATAAACCACTTACTCTGTACTTACAAAAAATTAGGGATGTTTTTATTATAATTAGTCTTGTCTCTAAGGCTTTACTAGGGTTTTCTAATCCTAATCCCAAAAAAAAACTAAACCTATCCTTTCATACATACTATGACAACACTACATTTATTACAAAATTAAACATGATTTATTACATAAACTATTCACTTGATACAACATGGAAGATCGAGTGGTGTTGAGTCTTTTGGGATTAGGATCATTACATAACAACTTAAAACATGAAATACAACATCTTTATTGAAAACTTCCTTTACATGACCACTACATTCCCTCGTACTTAGCATTGCATGGGATAACTTGAGGAAATGCAAAAGAAAAAGGGGTGAGCTTTAAAGCCCAGTAAGGGAATAAACATGGAATAAATGAGGAGTACAATACATGTTAGACAATAGGCATATCAATAGAGCACAATAGAAACATGAACACTAAGTCATGATAAAACATGATAATCATAACATGGAAATGTGGCAACAACACTTAACATGGAATTAGCATGAGCCAAGGCACATTGCACAAGGAGCATGAGTAAATCCTCATTGCAGATAAAGCATGAGTAAACCCTCGTTGCACTTGAATTAGCATGAGTCAACAATCATTTAAAATGACGTATCATGATACTATACTTTACCCAATGCATTGGAGCGCTATAAGGGTGCACCCTTAATAAACATTTTACTTCACGCATAAGTGTGCCACATGGATCATAAAACATGGATTCATAAAACATAATAATTTATTGCACGATAATGGAATGTAGAATTCATACATGAAACTTTATAATCAATAAGTAAATTTTCATAAAGGTTAATACACTTGATGGAGAAATGGGCATGGTATTCACTACACAATGTCATTGGCTTAGAAAATCAGTGCGATTTCGGCAGCGTAACAGCATGATATAAGAATTCATAAAAACGGTTTATGAGAAAAAAGGGGTTCCTCATAATATTTAAATGTAATGGAAACTAAGGAGGTCATATAGATACATGTCCCAACACATGTAATTGAATTTTGATTCATAATACCAAAGTATTTCTTGAACGTAAAAGAGGAGCGAGAAGTTCCTTTCAGAATTTCAACATAGTAACGGGTGTACAAGGAAGGAATTTATTGAGAGATAAAAGGGTCTACCATAATTAAAACATAAATAGGGAGGTATGAGGGAGGTTCGGAACTATACCCCAACATTCAAAATTGAAATTAAAAGGGCAAAACAACTTAATGAAAATTAGACAAAAATGAGAAAGGAAGAAAAAACCCTTACTTGGAAGTGTGCTTCCAAGGGCTTGAGAGAGGCTTGAGAGAGGCTTCTTGGGAGCTTGGGGAACCTTGGGAGGATTCTAGAGAGAGTAGCTCAGAGGTTGGATGAACTCCAAAGTATTTGAGTGAGGAGTAAGTAGGATCCTGGGTGGGTTTATATAGGAAAGGTGAAGGAATTCATTATTATTTAGGTTTGGGTCCCCTTACATTAAATTAATCCAAACCAAAAACTATCCTATGGTTTTTGACAGTGTTTTTTGGCAAAGGGAAGAGGAAAAAAATATTTTATAAGGCCAAAGTCCGATCTTCTTAAAATAATAGGGTTGCTTATGTGGAGGTGAGTCACACTCCCATGAAAAACAATTTAAAAACACAAGGAGTTTAATAAGTCTAGAGGGGTCTATTAATGCTTTGAAAACTAAGTCAATCAAACCCAACATCACATTATTTTAATGGTAAAACATATATTGGCCTAAAATAAAGCTTATTGTAATTTATTACATCACTATTGTGTCATTATGATATCATAAAAGACATTATATATTTAAAAGGTATTTAATATTTACCCAAAAGTTTGACTCTCTCTGAAAATTATGAAAAATTAACCATTAGATAATTTCGACGTCCTGATTCGAGAAATAACATTTATTTTATCTAAATAATTCCCTAAAAATGTTAATTTTCACTTTTTAAATAAAAACCGTCATTTATCGAAAATCCACGGGTTTTGATAGAAATGTCTTTCAAACCTTAAAAAAAATTATAATTTCATTCATAAAATTATATGAACATTTATATATATAATAAAATTAATTTAATAATAATAATAATATTTTTTAAAAAATATTATTTAATTCAAAAATCCCTCTATTTAATAAAATATAATTCTTAATTAAATAAAAACTAAAAACACTATTTTTAATTTAAAAACTATTTACAATGTATCAAAAATGACAAGGAGGCATATTCATTATCATATACCAATATAATATACATGAACATAATACTAGATATTTGTTACATAACCCCTTAAAAAAGCCTCATAAGACATAAGGGTAAGGTGTGAGATGGTGGAAGACTCTTGGGGTGTCTCAGATAACATTACTCGAGTGGTAATCTCTATAAACTTCCACTTTTCCTGTAGAAGGTCCCGTTCGAGCTTGACATGATGAATCTTAGCTTGGGATTGGTCAAGATCGAAGCCCATGGACGCCACCTCTTTTCTGAGCTTCGAAAAATGGGCTTCGTACAGAGAAATTCTACTGGACGAGGCCATCAATTCTTTTGTCTGAGTAAATTGGATTTGTTAAAGCTCTATATTTATACTTATGATGTGATCACGGTTCAAAGACTATATTAGAAATGATAAAATTATTAACATGAAACCAAAGAAGTTGAAATTTTATATAAACATTTTACATAAAGAGACATTTAATTAGATCAAGAGGGATTTTCCATTAATGAAACTTTGGGTCGTTACAATATTTCAATCACATCACCATCATAGAGAGTGTTATAGAGAAATATCCCGGGCTCCACATGGCTTTCCATACCCTGTGAGATCACTGAGACCATTAACCCAACTCTTTATTCATTTCCACTAATCATCATCAAACAAAGAAAACCAAAGGACTCAAGAAACTATCAACTTCCCATGGTGACATGAATCCCATCATGAGGTGTGGTGATCAGACACTATACTCTTAACCATACATCTATGTCCAAACCATCCTAACTCCAGAATATCTCGACTCTTCCCCAAATAATATTTCCCAAAGAGAGTGAACCTTCTCTAATATCATTTTTTCACGAACCAAATTTGGTTTCCATCAAAACCAGCACTTGACCCGGCCCGCAATAGGGCCCGAAGGGCATTCCCAATCTCTAAAGGATGGAACAAGTGCTCGAGTATCATAAAATGAGAATTCAGATTGATTTACCCGAGTTTATAAACTTAAAACAATAAAGGAATCCAATGAGGTCTCTATAAATATACAATTAAAGGTGGTATATTCCTTTTAGTTGAAATTTTTCAAAAATATTAATGAAATGACTTAGCAAAATGAGGGCACCTACCAATTCAAAATAAATATTTATCATATTAGAACCTTTATAGATTACTATATATGTCATATAAGGGAAATTTATTTTACTCAATGGTGGTATATGTATTAATGAATCATAAACACACTCATTGACTGTATTAAATTTAAATCCTCTATATTTTAGAAGCAATATGTGAACATCAACACAGACTAACAAAAATAGTTTAACCCAAACTCATCTATTTCTATCCCCATTAAATCTATCATTAAATCCAATATTCATCCTTTGTCGAGAAGACAAAGAACCAACCCCCAAAAGTTTCATGGGACCATTATTTTTCATTACAACATTTTTCACAGCCTATGAAAATATTGGATTAAAAAATACTATCACATAAGATTATAATTCATATTTTAATCCCATATTAATGTTTCAACATTTTTAAGCTTCATTTCCACACAGGTAATATGAGAAATAAAATAGATCCATAGAAATTATAGTATACTCCATGAAAATGATTCCCCCTTTCTTGATCACTATAAATTCTTAATATTTTTTCAAGTGAGTAGTATCGAAGTAAAAATTCTCATAGAAGTGATCCTAAGATACCTTTAATGTCAACCCATGGTCCATTTTGGCTTCAATTATGACATCCCACTAATGAAATACCATGAATTAAAGTTGGAAATATATGATTCATACCCTACGATTCTAAAAAATTTAAATACATTAAACGATGTTCTAGTTTTGATCAATCCATTCCCTCACTTTTTGTGGAATTACATCACCTAAAAAAGATAGGGGAACGTGAATATTAAAATCAATCATAACATCACCAGCATTAATTTCCTACTGAGAAATCTCTTATCATAGCCTATAATAGATAAGACAAAACATCATGGGATTTATAATCAAGAATAATTTAAATAAAGTATGTGTTCAAATTAACCCCTTCTTTTATGGATATATTTTGTTTCTATAGTTACCCAAACATTACCTACATAAATATTTAATCTTATTTTTGGAATAGTCATTATATCAAAGATTAACCTGTGGAAAAGAAAATGAGATTCATCTATATTTAAACCTCATAATAAAAAACCATTTATAAAATTAATAAAGAGGGTATCATTTGATCATATACCTTATAAATCATCAGAAACATCGAAGGATGTTGTTATAGATGAAAATACCATTAAAATATCATAGAAGGATTATTTTGAAGAAAATACCCTATAAATTTATAAATAACTTATTAAATATATATAATTGTCTAAAATATTAAGGAAAACATTTTATTTGAAAATAACCATAGAAAATTTAAATGTAATCTATAAATAAAATATAATTCATGACGGTGTGAAATGTATTTTTTGCAACATACATTTAAACAAAATTTCATTTAACATTTTAATAAAAATTCAAATGTATCCCAATAATAAATTATAAGAATATTTATTAAAATATATTTTTATATAAACTAAAACATGAAAAAAAAATAATTTTAAACATATTTTTGGAATATTAAAAACATTATTGAATAAATTTTAATGAAAATATGGGAACATATGAAAAACATTTCTAACTGAAGAGTTAACGTCAATTTTACCTAAAAACATTATTTTTTATATCTTCTGTAGAGAAATAGGATAAAATTAAATGATAAAATGTAATATATAAAAATTAATATTGTAATAAAAGAAAAATTAATTTAGATAGAAATATAATATTATTTCATAATCATAAATCTAAGCATTAACAATCCCAGTAAAAATGTGAATGTAACTTAAAACCACTGCATCTAGTTCATTATTCATTGTAAGAAATCATAACTTATATATAAATAATTTAAATTATTTTTAATTTATTAAAATAATAATATTAATACCTATAATATCATAAGTGGTTTACTTCTAACATCACATCACCTATTCATTAATAATGTTTCATTCTCAGCATTATTTTGGGTGTTAATTACTTCGTTTTTCATGTATGTTTTAGTTTTGTACTTATAGTCCTCAAACATGGATCATTGTTAATTCATAACAAGAATGTTAATAAATATATAAATATCATATATATTAATTATATACTTTTTTTATAACCATTCATATAATGTAGTGATGAAAACTGAATTACATCACCATATAGATATGATAGTCCATTTGTATTCATGAGCGATGTTTCCATTTTTTGATGGTTGGAAAAAATGAATGGTATGTGATAATTAACCTTTATAAAATCATTATTATATAATAAATTTCAAATATATGAATTAAATTTATCATAATACCCAACCAATTAATATGGTGATTGAATATAATTTATATCACTATGTGGAAGTGGTAGTCCACACGTACTCATGAGTGATTGTTTCATTTACCATTTGACGAATTAGAGGTTGTAAATGTTTCTAACATTATAATAATAAAATATAAGTATATAAATGATAAAAAATTATTCATTTTATGATATATAAAATATGTTTAAGTAAATTATAAGATGAAATAAAATCAAAAGATCTCAGTTAAGTTATATACCACTTATTTGAGAGTAATCCTTTGGTTTATATCTCAATCCTTGAAATATTGGTCTTAGAAGACTATAAGAAGATATAGGATGGAGGGAAGAAATATAAGAATTTTTTAGTAGTTATTAGATGATATATGTTTCTAAAATTGTGTGAATAATGAATGATAAGAGGTTCCCTTTTTATAATTGATGGGAGGGACACACATGGAATTTCTTAAAAAATTTCATTAATATAATGTCACATTCATGTGAAATTGGATAAAAATGGACAAAAATTAAAATTTATTATAATATAATATTAAAATATCATAGTACATCAATAATTAGACATTTTAATGTTTCATTGATACCGTTATCTCTTAGTTTATCCGCCTAGTTATCTCGCCTTATCCTTAACCGTGGTAATAAAATTTTAATCATTATTGTATTCATTCTGAAAAAAAATAAGTTTCCCTAGTTAAATTATAAGAATTATTTTGAATAAAAATATGGAATCATTTTCCCCATATTGATTTTATATTAGTGACTTAATCAAATTTTAAATAAGTGTAAAACACATAATGAAAACCAATTTTAGAAAAATGACTTTTTAAGCATAAATATAAATTTACATCCCTTCCATACTTTTTAAAAACCATTAAATAAATGTTGAAATATTTTAGTTAATATAAAATCAATAAATTTACCATAAAAATGAATCTATAGGTATTAATTTTATTTATTATTATAAAAACCTATTGTGCATATAAATGTAGTTTTAAGAAAAAATTTGTTTTTATGTTAAAAAATAAACATAGACCAAAATCAAGTATAATTTTGATTTATATGTAATTAATTAGACTATTTATAATTAATGAGGAATTATTTTATTTTATTATAAAATGAAAAACATAATTAGAATTTGTAAATTAATTTATCTGTTGAAATGAAATGATTGTTTTATAAAAAATAGTATTTTCAATATTTACTGAAAAAGAAATTCTTTTGAATAAATACTAAAACATTATAATACTATAATAATAAATTTATAATTGGAAAAAACATATTAATCTAATAATATAAATTTTCAAAAAATGATTTAAATTAATAGTAATTTAACATAAAAAAACACAATAAAAACCATTTTTTATGAAAACATATTTTTGTAGTTTAAAATGACTTTACTGAAAATTGAGTACTAATATATTTTGAATTAATCAATAAATTATAATTATTTAAAACCAATATATATATTTTAGTAATTATTATTTTAATATCTGTACCTACTAATTTAATGGCTAGGATATAGAGGATTTATTTTTCGTGGTAAATATTGACTCATGACTACTTGTAAAGAAAGTTGTTGAATAACTTGAGTTTA
This sequence comes from Viscum album, assembly GCA_963277665.1. Taxonomy (NCBI): domain Eukaryota; kingdom Viridiplantae; phylum Streptophyta; class Magnoliopsida; order Santalales; family Viscaceae; genus Viscum; species Viscum album. The sequence continues at coordinate 1,830,813,644 of OY728136.1, forward strand.
TTTCAAATGAAATACATAAGGAATATTGGGTTGTTAAGTTATATACCCATTAAAATGAAATTTACAATTAAAATTTATTCAATATGATGCAAAAAAAATAGGATATATCTACTTCATCATACCCTCATGTTCTATACAGCTTCCATAAATTTTAAATTCTTCTAAAGAACCTTATCCAGCTATGTAGTACTGTTCTTTACCATTTTGTATCTTAAATCCATGATTTCATGTAGTTTGTATTTCTAATAATGATAATTCTATAATGGTAAATACATTTAGTTTAGTAAATGTGAATAATCGATTATATAATTACTTTATCAGATATATGGAACACATCATGGACATGAGAGAGGTTTGGAAGAATCCCCAAGAGATATGATATAGTTCCTACTTGATCAAGATTATTGAAGGGGAAATATCAATATAGACCAATTTTCTATTATTTTATTTTATAATAACCTTCTTCAATGTAAAATTTATATGAATTCCTTCAAAAAAATATAATTTTTTTTTATTTTTTTGTACATTAAGTTTAAATATTATGTCGAATCTGAGCATCCTGGATGGGTTACTGAATGTCCCTAACCATATATGACATTAAATCTGCAATTTCTGGTCCTAATAGCTTTATTAATTCAATTTAATAACATTATTTTGGATTTATTTGCTTATTTACATATAGGTATTCATAAGGAGCCATCTAGATGCTCATGTAAAAGATAACATTGTAAGGAAAATCAACATGAGGAACGTGTTGATCCCCATCACCATTGAAATACATAAATCATCATATTGAAATATCATCTTTTATTTGTAATTTACCTCTTATAACGAACATATATAAATGATTGATACGTAGACCTAAAACAAAATTCCGTAGCCAGAGCATACTGATTGATTTTCTAGAACATTGAGGAAAATCTATGATATTGATTAGATTCAACAAAATGAAGTACTCTATATAACATTAAACAATTTTTAAAATATATCCTAATAATATGTTCAACAGATAAATCAACTCTGATAGAAATTAATTGATGTAAATTTTTAAGGAAATAAACTACAACCCAAAAAGCGTAATGACCCTTAGCTATTTTTTGGGATGGATGACTATATCAAATGTGATGTATTCACATTTCCATTATGCTATATGTAATGGTTGTAACATATCATTAGGCCCATTTATTATAGTCTAAAATTTTTACATACCAATCAATGAGATACATACTCCACAATATCTTTCATTATATTGTCTTATAATAAATATGATTTCTGATTTCGAAAAATTGTCATACATCCTGGATGAATAGAGAATGAAGAAAAATGAGCTTCTTACAGTAGCTATTTCTTCATGTATAGTATTAATTGGACATATATTAAATTATTGAACCTTATCATTCCATCATTGTGATAGTTGAACTCATGAAAATTTATCACATTATTTTATATTTCTACATCCTCCTTATGTTCATATGTAATCCTCACATGGAAGGATGGTCAAACACTCATTTGTGCAAGAAAATACCCTTCAGATGCCTTTATGCGTGCTATAATGAAGGATATGATTTACGAGATGGGTAATATGGTTAAAGGTAGATAGTAGAATCACATTATATGATAGTTAATCAACATGGCACTAGTCCCTCCTTGTTATTAGGGAAGCAGGATTAGATGGACACCACCACTACAGGGATATAAATCTAATGTGTATGGCTTATTTATGAAAGAAAAAAATCCATGGGGGTGGTATACTATAGATGTGTAGGGTTAAGTGATTTTCCAAATCAATAGTTTTTATAGTACATGGAGTTAGATGGGTGCAAATATGACAAAGATTCACACCGGTATCAAGCTTTGCAAGAACATAGTGTTGATGTGTTCATTGGTGGAGTCATATTCGAATATTGTCGTATAAGCTTTAAGCAGATAGGTGGAACCTCACATAACATGTTCGTAGTTTCTCCTTGGAGCATATACATGGTTTCCTGGTACAACATATTCATAGGGAGGCCAACTTAACTACAGATTCCCTCCCTTGGGGAGTTTTCTAGAGGATTTGTTGATCTTGTATTCTAGTTTGGGATCAATGCCTTAGGAATGTAATAATTTTGTTCAAGGGGTTACCCTTGGACTGAAACATTTTAGACCGCCGTGACTATTAATTTTCTTAATTGGTAGGTAGCCCATAATTGAATAAAAAAATCAATTTTTGATCGAGAAAGAATAGACATGTCCCCTCCCTTCAACATTTCATAGTTCAGCCAATGTAAATACTTAAATATTGGATCGCTTGTGACCTCATCATAGATAAGATAGAAATATCCTTTCAACTCATACATCTAGAACCTTTTTGGATTTCCTACGGAAATAATGTATTGAGCAGTCATAATTTTTAATCAACATCAACCATTTTATCTTGTGAATATTCAACCCTTTTTGTGGGAATATATATTTTAATCTTTTATCAGTGGTAGATATTTTAAACCATTATCAATAAAAATATTTCCATGAAAAGTACAAATGAAATTAGTATAGGAACTATATGTAAATCATTAGTGGGATAATTATGCCCATGAACCTTCAAATGGTTTGAGGAAAAATCGATCAATATATCATTTTGAATGATAAAAATCCAATACCCTTAATTAATGAATCATTATAAATCATAAACCATTATCTACTGCACGGTAGTGTTATCATATGTGCACTAACCAAACTTCTCTTCAGTTCAAGAATATTTTTTCACATTCAACGGTCTAAAGGAACTTTTCCCCTTTTTGTGTTAACTAGGATAGTGTAATAGATATCCATGAGAAATCATTTGATAATAATGTATTACTTCTGTCCAATTTAAGAAAAATATAGAACTTTTTTATTTATTTTGGTTTTAGAAATTGCTCAATAACATTATTATTTGATGGAGCCTCCTGTATATCCTCAGTTGAGATTATATGACCTAAAAATTCAACTTTTTATTTCTAAAATTCATAAAAGACAATTTTTCCCATTATTCATCTCATTCCATAGAATATTTATAGTCCTCAAGTTCTCTGCCTTATTTTCCATTCCCTTTGAATATATAATAATATAATCTATAATGACTGTCACAAATTGATCAAGGTAATATCTAGAAAAACAAATAATTAAATCTATAATGATAACTTGGGAATTAGTAAGTCAAAATGGTAACCGTATATATTCACAGTGTTTATACCATGAACAAAAGGTTTTTTATTGTATTTCTTAACATTTTACCTACAAATTATAATATCCAGATCAAAAATCAATCTCGAAAAAATATTAATCACTTTATTATTGATATAAAATATCCATAATATTGGGAATATGAAACTTATTCTTGATTTTTTTCAAATCAAGTTTCTGATAATTAATACATCCTCACATTGACCCATCATTGTTTTTAATAAAAAGAACTAGTGAACCCCATGCTGATGAACCTAGACGAATGACTCCTTTATCAATAATATTATAAATTTACTTCTTTAATAAATACAACTAAACTGGGGAAATTATATATGGATTTCTTGTAATATGAACACCCAAATATTTTATGGTATTCCACTTTTAAAATTTATCATCTTCAATAGTTTAGGCTTTACGAAACTCTGATTTTAAAAATGTAATATACCATTAAATATGACTGTTGGAATAGTAATGTGACCATTATGAATAGTAATATAAACAACATAATAGTAAATTCACATATGAAAGTATAAATAAAACATGGGTAAATTATAAATGAAAATATGGTATATTTAATTCATATAATAACTACATAATTTTTTTTTAAAATGATTAATTAAGTGAGCGTGTTTTGGAAAAGATTAAATATTTATTGATAGTTTTATAAAGAATATAATGTTTTAAAATAAAATTTATTTTCATAAAATATACTCATAAGTTAATATATATTTTTTCTTATGATTATGTGATTAATTTATGAGACCATACCAAATTTTTCAATGTGTCATAAAAATAATTATAATATTAAAATCTGTATTTTTTGAGAATATAATGAATTTAATTAAAATAAAATTTATCACAATTATATAATTACTTTTTTTAAAATTATTATATTATTTAATTCTACACAATTAAAACTTATTTAGTTTATTTTTTTGGAATTTATCCAAAATATTTGTACTTTTGGGGAATAGTGAAATAAAATAATTTGTAGTATTCAAGAAATACATGAATTATTGAGTCATAGATGATTAATGTCTGATGTAAGCACATATTATAGAATTATTTTTCATTAGTATAATATATTTATATATAATTCTCAATCTATTTATAGTCTTGACCCAGAATAATTAACAAATGAATAAAATATTCAAATAACACCCCTCTCCTCCACTATAAAAACCACCCTTTCCACTCAAAACACTAAATAATTAAAGCATGGTTATATTCTGAAAATTTTCCCTCCAAAACCTCTTTCAAAAATTATTTTATTTATATTTTCAACCAAAAATGCATTTCAATGTTCTTTATAGAGGTTCTCAAGGTTCAGAATTCATGAGATAAAATCCCCTTTCTTTCTTTTAACTTTGGTTTAATTTCTTTTCTATTCTTATCCTTACAACACATATCATATCAAATGAGACATGATAACTCTAATATATTTAATATAATATAATTTTATTATATTAATAAAAAATCCACTATCAATTATATTCTCCTTTTAATTTTATTTTAACGATGAAATCATCATATAGGAGGTGCAGATTTACCGCCTTTATAGACAATGTGTTTTCATTTTTCAATTATGCCTTTATGGCTAGTCATAAAACCATTTTATGTTTAAAATATATTCTAATTTTTTTATTATATATTATTTAATGCTCTCAAACCATTATATATATACATTATATTAATTAATGAAACAAATCTATTCTGTGATGATCGAAAAAATGAAAAATAATCTAAACGATTCTTGCTAACATCTTATCTAATGATTCATCCTTACCTAAAATACCCAAATAACTTATATAACCATTTAGTAGTATATAATAACATTAATATAATATAATTTAAATTATATATAACTATTTTTATTTTACATGATCTTCCATATGCATATAAAATTAAACTGATCATGAAAAATAAGGAAAATAACACTATTGAATGACAAAATTTAATGTTATAACTTATTAAAAAGACCATAAATGAACATAATAAAATTATAATGAAAAAATAAATGTTTAATAGGTTTTTAAATTAAATTATTAATGAATATAATTTCATTCTCCAAGACATTAAGTGAAATTGTAGAAAACTTTCATACAGTGTACGGGATTATGATCGAACCTCCATTTTTGATTCTGGTTACACTTTCTCTCTCTTTACCCAAATTCAATTCTACACTATTTTTATTTATATTATTTATAAATTCTATTTATATGTTTAAAAATTATATATCCTGATTATTTTATCTTTCTTTTATGGTAAATATTTTTTTTCAGTGTTCCCTTCTCAATTATTCTCGATAAGAAAACCAAATTAAAGGGAACTTCCTTATTTTTAAACCATTTTCAATTACAACAAATTATATTTTTTAATACAAAAATGTTTTTCATAAATAAATAATATTTTCACGAATAATATATTTTTCTATTTCTGTTTTTATACAATGAATTTTAGAAAATACAAATTATTTTTCCTAAAGAACTCTTGCTTACAAAGTAGAAAATGAATTTCTCTAAATAATTTCTCGATTAATTTATTAGAGTATTTTCATATAAGATTTATTGATATTTATATCTAATGATTTTCATATACCATATTTTATTAAAATTTTTTATGATTATTTTTACAATGGATGTGCTATATTGACACCATTCACCATACTACTCATAGTGGTTAGTGATTTTGATAATAGATTTGGGAAAGTTATTTACATTAGTTATGAATTGATTTTTTATGTTTCAACCGATTAATATAATGAATGAATTGGGATTAGTAAGTGATTTGAGGGTCCCCTGATATTACCTAAGTTCATTGGTAGGTCTCATGATTCCAAATAGATATAGACCTGGTTGAGGCCTTGCCAATTTATTTTCAGAGATGAATTTGGCAAAGCCCTTAACCATTTATTTTCAAATTTCTTGGTGTAGGAATTGGCAGTATGTTTCAGATGATTGATATTATGCATTCCCTCATTATGATATTAATAATAGATAATTTATGTGATTATTCGACTTGTATAATATCTATTATTATGATTTTTTCTTAGGTATTTATTTATGGAAATATTTTATCATTTTTCAATCCTTCCATATTATAATGAAGATTATGATTTAACATCATGTGTTCATAGTTATTCATCATGCCTTATTCTTTATGATTTCTTCAACTATATTTATTACAATTACTGAGTATCTTATCTAAACCATTTCTTATGATTTATTTTTCCCCCTGATGTGATTTTATTTATTATTAATGACATTCCAGAATTATATAGGAATTTATGGATGTTTCCAATTGAGCTTCAATGTTGTTTTCCCTTTCATGTCGTATTTTAAAACATAGAAATGTATTTTGTTTTCCTAATCTACTGAACTATTTGGACATTTAGGATGTGATATCATATTCATAATACGTTTATAATTAACTAAGACACTAGATTCAGGCTATTGGGGTTGAGGTCTTTGTAGTCGGTATCAGAAGAAGTTTAGTAAAAACCTTATAAAATTGATTTAGAAAACATATATTTGGGAATCTCACTTTAATACATACTATGAGGAAAAAAATATAATAACATCCTAGAGTTTTTTAAGGTAGAGATTATGTGGGTCTTTCTAGAAATGCATCCCTCTCTAGATAATACAAGTGGAGATGGTTCTAGAATAGATGTACCTAGGGGTAACAAATCCAACATGATGCATTAGGCCTGAATCAACATAACATGGTACTTGATGATAGGCCTTACTATGCACTTGGATTACACTCCTAGGGGATATACTCATGATAATTATCATTTTCTTTACAAACCATAGTGAAATATTTAAATTTAGAAATATCTCCACAGTAACAAGGTTTATGATTATGATATTAGCCATGCATAAATTACCAATTTAAGTTAACTTTTTTGATAGTTTGAAAATTATGCTTCATGATTCATAACCTAATTATGTGTCTTCCCTCGACACCAAGTGGACGAAATGAAAATTGTGTCTCTGAACGTATTCCATGTATGGATTTTACTCGTATGAAAGATAACAATGTTTGATATAGAGATGTGACCAGAGATGATAAACTTATAACTATATTCATATAACTAACATAGGTAATGAATAATAACCATACCCATATGAAGAATCCTAATCCACAATATAGAGGCACAATTCTAGACTGCTTCTTGAGGCAAACACCTTAATCATTTATTGGTACAAAAACCCATTTGCAGATGAATAATGGATATGTTCATTAGATAAGATATTTCATGCATTTGGAAGTAACAAAAGGGAGAATGGGGTCATGAAAATATATAATCTCTCAGGAGATTCAGATAAATGTTGTCCGTTGATTAAAAATATGAAAAAGGGTGGAACAAATATAAACCATGGAATGGAATGATTCCAAGGAAATTTTCTTGGAAAATTATTTCCCTTGGGAATAACTAGAGGATATGGATACAAAAGTCTTCAATATGTTGAAAAATGAGAATGAGAATGTTTCTATGTATGTGGAAAACATTATAATGTTAAAAAGGAATTCTATAGATTATATATGAAATCCAAATAGATAAATTGGTCAATTATTTGATGGTTAAAAACCATTCTTCTAAAGGTAATTATTTCCGAAACATTCTTAACATATAATGATATAGTCTGATGTGCTATCATGATGGAGAAATAATTCTCTAAGTCTTATTCCTTTATGGTTAAAAAATAGAATAAGATTGTGGAAAAGAAAATAATGGATAAATAGAAGAATAAAAAGGTATTTTTCCAATAGGTAATACTTGTAGAAAGAAACACCCAGGTTCCTGCTTAAAATGGAAATTATTTTTCTACAAGTGTGGTGATGAAGGACATAATGCTCATAATTTCAATGGAAAGAAATTAGAAACCAATGTTTAATGCCAAAATTGTATGTATATGAGACACAATAAAAATTAGTGTCTAAATCATTAAGGAATCATTACTTAGAAAATTCCATGGGATCAAAGACAAGCTAATGTGATCATAAAAGTTGAGCTCAGAATTCATAATGATGTGGTGGAAGGTAATCTAACCATCATCTAAAATTTAGCAAATGATTTATTTGATTCTTGTCATCTCATTCATTTATATCTTTCTAGTTTTCATTAAAAATTTGACATTTCCAATTAACCTTAACAAGGGAGTTGTCAATAATGACTCTTAGTGGAAACCTTATTTTTACAATGATGTCTTTATTTATTATATTATGACCCATAAATATGCTATAATTTTCTATTTTATCATCATAATTATGGTTGATTATGATATAATCCTCGGTATCGACTAGATTTCAAAATATAATGAAAAAAAGTTATTGCAAGGAGAATGAAATTATGATTTTTGATGATGTTTTGAAATTTCACATATTTATAGGGGAGAATTCATTATCTAATTCATATCTGGATCCACCTAAAGTAGCTCTCCAAAATTAAATTCTTGAGGAATAAGATAAAATATCATCTATGGATGAGGAAAAAAATCATCAAATTGATTATGTGCCTATTATGGAAGAATATAATGATCTACATCCAGATGATTTACTAGAACATCCTCTACAGTGTGAAGTTTAGTTCACTATTTATTTAATTCTTAGTGAAATACCAATATCAAAGACACCTAATATAATGTAAATAATTTAATTATTTTTGTGAATGAAACAACTAAATGGATTGAGTGATAAAGGATTTATTCTACTTAGTGTTTCTCTAGGAGGATCCCATGTTCTCATTTTAAAGAAGAATGATTGATCCATGAGTCTTTACATTGACTATATAGAAACAATTTTTGATTATAAAAAAGAACAAGTATCCTCGACCTCACATTGATGATTTATTTTATCAACTTCACGGTGCTCAATATTCTTCAAAAGATTGACCTACAATACAGATATCGTCAATTTCTTGTGAGGAAGGATGATATTCCAAAAATATTATTTCAAACTAAGTAAGGATATTAGTAGTTTGAAATAATTTTATTTGTACTAAATAATCAACACTCTATTTTAATGTATCTAATGAAAAATGTTTACGAAGAATATCATGACAATTTTGATGTGGTATTTATTGAAGATAAAATGATATTTTATAAAATCTATCCACACCATGAGAACCACTTGAGGGTTTTTCTAGAGACACAGAGAAGAAATGAGTAATATTGGATGTTTAGAAAGTGTGAATTATTGTTTCGAATAGTTTTTTTGGAAAAAATGCCTCTTAGGATGGAATCTCAGTTGATCCTACAAAGACAAAGGTAGTACAGGAGTGGCATGGACCAATGAACATAACCAAGGTATGTAGATTCATTGGTTTGGAAGTTTACTATCGAGGTATTGTTCTGAATTTTTCTTTATTATAAACATATTATCCATGAATAATCATAATGTGGTTAAGTTCATATATAAAAAATAAAGTGAATTTTTTTTAATAATTGAAGAAGATAGTAGTTAATTTTCAAATCTTGACTATACCATCGAGAAATGGTTGATTTGTGATTATATTGAAAAATCAATTAAACGACTTGGTTGTGTTTTTATAAAGACTGATATAGTTATTTACTATGCATAAATACAGTTATAAATTCATGAATAGAACTATCCAACTCCTGATATTGATTTATTAGCCATAATCATTCCTCAGAAGTCAGGGAGGGAGTATCTCTATAGTGAAATATGTGAGATATAAACAAATACCTAGAGTTATGAATATATATTCTCACTGAAAGAACTCAACATGAGGCAAAGGAATTGGCTTGAGCTACTCAAGGATTATTATTTTTCAATACACTACCACCCCGGGAAGGAAAATAAGGTAGTGGATGCTTTGATCAGGAAGGATCATGGAGTTCTGAACAAATTGAGGATTGTAAAAGATCCTATGTACATGGATCTAAAAAATGGATATGGGAATAATCAAGGGATGTGAAACATCACCACTTTTTAAAATGGTTTCAAAAAAATATTTATTAGAATGGAATAAAATTTCTCAGTGTGTTGATGACAATTTTCAATGGAAAATTAATGGTTCGAATGATAGGAAGTAGTATGACTTTGTGTACGAGAATGGAATTCTAAAATATGGGGAGAGAAATTTTGATCCCTATATATCTAAGTTAAAAATGGAATTATTGAAAGAAGAAAATATCTATAATTTCACTATACAAATTGGGAGAACTAAGACATACAGAGATTTGAAGTATCATTTTTGGTGGGATAATATGATGTGAGAAATTGCTGATAATGTATCAAGATGTTTTGTCTATCAATAGGTGAAGGCTAAATGAAAACATCCTATACGATTCATACAACCTTTTCCTATTTGTAAAAAGAAATGGGATGATATTACAATGCATTTTGTCACTTTATAGCTAAAACATCCATGAAAGAATGATGCAATATGGGTAATTATTGATCGACTTACCAAATTTGCACTTTTCCTCACTATGAGGGAGAATTTTTCACTAGAGAGCCTTGAATAACTCTATTTTAATGAATTTGTAATCCTTCACAAAACTCCATTTTCTATTATTTATAATTATGATCGACAATTTACATCAAAATTATAGTATTTTTTTAGAAAGTGTGGGATACTAGTTTTATTTGAGCACTTCTTATAACCATCTAACTGAAAAAAAGATAGAAAAGATGATCTAAACACTCGAATACATGTTGATATCATGATCACCTGACATTCAAGGAATGTGGGATTAGTATTTACCATTGGTAGAGTTTTACATCAAAAAAATATTCCATTCAAATATTCAATGGAACCATATGATGCTTCGTAGGGAAAAAGATTTCGTACACCAACTTTTTGGGATGATGGTGGTGAAATGAATCTTGTAGTTCCAGTTCTTGTCGAGGAAACAATGGAAAAGGTAATGATAATTGAAACACATATCAAATCATAAAAATGTATGCAATATTGGTATGTCGATATCCATATGAAATATTTGGAGTTTCAAGTGGGAGATCACGTTTTCCTGAAGGTACCTCCATTGAAGCGTGTCATAAGATTTGGAAAGAAAGGGAAATTGGGCCCTATGTACAATAGACATTTTGAAATCATATATAGAATTCTTGTTTTGGATTATCATTTGGAGGTTACACCAATCCTTTCTAATGTACACAATGTGTTCCACATATCATTGTTAAGAAATTATTTTCCAAACCCAATGTATGCCCTCAATTATGAAGGAGTAGAATTGGAACCTGATTAATCTTCTTATTAAGAGAATATAGAGATTAGGGACACTAGAGAGAGTGTTTTGAAGAATCAGATGACTCTAATGATAAAGGTACTTTTTAAAAATCATAAAATTGAATACGCAACATGGGAATCATAGGAATTTATAAAGAAAAACTACCCAAATATTTTTATGAGGTAAAATTCTATAAATTTGGAGGATGAAATATTTTAACGGAGGGTATAATGTAACAACCCAATATTTTATGATATGCCTCTTTTAAAATTTAATATATTTGGTAGTTTCTGCTTCACGCAACACCAAATTTTAAATCATAATATACTATTAAATATTAATATTGGAAAAGTAATCTTACCATTATGAATATATATATGTCCAGTAGAATAGTAAAATCACATAAGAATGTATAAATAAAACATGGGTAATTTATAAATGAAAATGGGATATATTTTTATCATGGTATAGGTTAATAAATTTTTAAAAATAATAAATTTAGTGTTGGTATTTTTGTAAAGAGTAAACACTTATTTAAATTTTATTAATTAATATATTGTTTTAATAGAATCTTTATTTTCATAAAATAAACAAATAATATAATATTTGATTTTATTATGATTATCAGATAATTTTACGGGACTGTAATGAATTTTTCAATTGTCATAATGACAATGATTATATTAAAATAAGTATTTTGTGAGTAAATGATGATTTTATTTAATAATTATATTTCTCATAATTATAAAATTATTTTCATAAAATGAAGTTCATTCTCGAATTCTATTGGTTGGAAAATTGTTAGGGTGAATTTTTTGGATTTTTATAAAGTTGTTGAATTTTTGGGAATAATGAAATACGTTAATTGATGATACTGAACAAATACATGAATTATTGAGAAATAGATTTTGTATTGATGATTTAATAATATAATATAGAACTATCCTACATAATTTTATTATATTTAGTGACATTTATTGACCTATTCATAGTCTTGATCCAAAATAATAAGAAATTGGATAAAATATTCCAAAAACACCCATCTCGTCTACCATAAATACCACCCTCACCACACTTTTCCTCATACCTCCAAAGATGTGAATATTTCTTATATTATAATTATTTAAACTCCCAAACCTATCTCCCATGTTTTATTATTTCTCATAACACCAAAAATACCATTTCAATGTTCCTGAAGGAGGTTCTTAAGGAGAGGAATTCAAAAGGAAAAATCTCATTTTGTTTTTCAAATTTTCATTCAATTTCTATTGTTTTATTTTCCATCAATCACCTCCCTTTTGAAAATTGATGAAATAAAACCTGTTTAATTTATATACTATAATTTTATTATGTCAATGGAATATAAATCGTCAATTCTCTCCTCCTTTTCCATTTATTTTAAAGATGAAAACATCGCATGTGAGGTTCCTATTTACCACCATCGTGGTTGACGTGTTTTCATTTTTCAATTATGCCTTCAATGATGGTCATAAAACCATTTTTTTGTTAAAAAAATTATAATATATGTATTTAATATTATCTAATGCTCTGCAAAAAATATTTATATAAATACATAATATTAATTAATGAAACAAAACTATTTTCTGATGATTGAAAAACAACCAAAATAATCTAAACCATTATTACTAGCATCTTATCTAATGATTCATCATCACCCTAAATTGGAAAATGGATATTATATACATTTAATACTCTATTAGATCATCATGAACATATAATTTCAATTACGGATAATAATATTCATTGTACATGATGTTGAATATGTGTGTAAAAGTAAACTGATCATGAATCCCAAGGAAAATAACACTCTTTAATGAAGAAATTTAATATTATAACTCCTAAAAGGACCATAAATTATCATAATAAAGTTATAATAAAAAGTTCTTGTTTAATAGGTTATAAATTAAATAATTAATTAATCTAGTTCTAATCTATCAGACACCAAGAACATGTGCATAACACTTTCAGACATAATGTAAGTGATTCTGCCAGAGCATTCATTTTTCATTCAGGTTTCACTATCTCTCTATTTACCCCAATTTATTTCTTAATTTTTTTATATACTTGTTATAGATTCTTTTTATACGCTAAAAAATTATATTTACATACTAGTAAATATTTATTTTATAGAAAATACTTGTTTTAATAGGTTCTCTTCTCAAATATTCCTGAAAATCAAACCAAATTAAGGGGATCTTCGGGATTTTTACCCATTTTCATGTACCATAAATAATATATTTTATGAAACCATTATTTTTATTAAATGAATTAATTTTTCTTTAAATACTAAATTAGTTCACTTATGGTTTTATACAAACAATTATGAAAAGTTCAAATGATTTTTTTCAACAGAACTCTTAATTTCAAAGTGAAAAAGGTATTACTCTGACGAATTACTCAATGATTTTATTAGGTTATTTTAATCTATGATTTTTTGACATTTATCTCTTATTGTTATAATCTAAAATATTTTATTAAATTTTTTTATGATTAGTTGGATTATGGGGGTTCTATCTTGACACCATTAACCATACTACTCAGAATGGTTAGTGATTATGTTTATAGATTTGGAAATTTTATTCACATTTCAAATGTATATATTATTTATATTTCATCCCATTAATATTAGTATTGAATTGGACTTAGTATGTGATAGTTGGGGCCCACTAAATCCCATTTATCCATTGGTAGGTCTCATGAGACAAAACCGATGCAGAATTGAAAAATGTCTTCCCCATTTATTTCCAAATATGGATTTGGATGAGTCCATAAACATTTATTTTCATTTGTCTTAGTCGAGGGAAAACAATATATTTCAGATGAATGGAATTATGCATTCCCTAATTATAATATTATTAATAAATAATTCATGTGATTATTCGACTAGTATAACATCAATGGTGATGTTCATCTCTCATTTAATTATTTAGGGAATTATTTAATATGTTTGAAAATCCTATCATATTATGCTCAAAATTATGATTTAATGGAATGTGTTTTTAGTTAATCACCATTCGTTATTATTTATGATAGATTCTATTGTATTTGTTACCCTTATGGAGTATCTGAACTCACCCTTTAATTATTTTTAATTTTTTCAAAGGAAGTGATTATGTTTATTAGGAATGATCTATAGGGATAATCATGGAGTTTATGGTTGTTTTTAATCCTGTTTCTATTTTTTCCGTTAATGTTATAATGTAAAACATATTTATGTATCTATTTTCCCTATTCTACTAAACTATTTGATCATTTAGGATGTTATACCTTATTAATAGTTACAATGTAATTAATAATGACATAGGCTCTAGGTTTCTGGGGTCGGGGTCATTACAAAATACATATAGAACCAGGAATGAATTTTATTAAAAAATTAACATCAAATTCAGTGTAAGACTAAATAATCATCCAAATATACAGAAATAATATTCTATACAATAGTATTATCTCTTATGTTGAGTATATCTCTAACAATCTGAGATGAATACCCCAATGAATATAAATACAAACCCATTAATTTTATGAAATTTCTATTTGAAGTTACTCATTATCCTTGAAAAGATAAAAATTAATTGGTTGGATTGAAATTTAAAACATGAATTCCCTTCCTTATTAATTAATATTTTATTTTTATAAATGAATCTAATCCATTCCCAAAATTACATTTAGTTTAACTAGATGTAGAATAAAAAGAAATTAAGAAAGCACATTTCCAAAAAAATTCAATCAGATAAGAATCATATAATTTATATAAGATTATCCAAGCATTATTATTATTGAATAATAATTTATAATATATATTTAGGTGGTAATGGTAAGCCTATTTAAAATTATCCATTTATAAAAGAGTCGGTAGAACCATAAACCAATGAAACATTGGAATTTCTAGAGTGGATGGTAAGTGTACCTTTCAAAACATTGTTTTCTTAACCCACATCAACAAAACTGATCATATGTGATTTCTCATTGTATACACACTTAAGATGTTAATGTAATCAATCCTTATAATTAAAATTTGTATTTGATAATTTGATAGAAAAAATACCATAATCATTTCATATTAAATGATGGATTTTGGTTGGTGCATTCTATAAGGATTTATCTTCATTTCCATAATTTGAAAGCTTATTCCCATTAATTTATAATTCAATTTCCCGATGTAATTATTTTATACATATTAAAACTAACTATCCATCTTTATAAAATTTCCATCATGTTTCTTTCAAAACTTATAGAATAAAGGAAGACTTGTCTTCTCACCTCCTTGATTTTTGTTATAAGAGATTCAATTTAATTCCATCTCTCATTTATTTTCAAAATCATGGAATTTATGGGTGAATCCTATATCTACATCCACCTTTATGAGATGTAAAATTATTTCTTCATAGGCAAAAATGTATCTTATTGTAAACACCCATTGAAGAACAGGTTTAATAAACTGAATAACAAATAAATCTTACATTATGGATCAATGACAATACCATAATGATACCACACATGACTTGTAAAATTTTCCTCCTTGGTACAAATAGATTTAGTATCATTATAATTTATCCCAATATATTCCTTCTCTATTTTTTATGAATAGTACCGGAAATTTACTTGTTGAAAAATAATCTCTTAATCTCATCCCACTCAATGGATAAAACATCATCATATAGACTTCTATTCTTGATAAGGGTCCACCATTGATCCTATTCACCATCCAACAAATAAAAAAATTAATAAAAATTTCATTTTACCGGCACTAAAATATATTTTTAGTGTTACTGAATAATTACTATCTAATTAGTGGATCAACGGACCAACTAAAAAGGTATGCGTTTTAGAATGAAGGAATCAAAATTTTGTTGTTCCCTAATTTGACTGTTTAGAATATTGGTATTATTCATGTAGTTATAATTTTTAATAAGAATAGAAAAATATTTTTCCATCCATCTCCCATAACATTTGGTTTCTCATGAGGGAAATCATTTCATTTTTTGTCATGTTTAGAATTATCATTGGTCATTACTGTTCCATCAACTGAAAAAACCAAAAACCTTAGTATGAGAAAATATATTCATGGTTGGATATCATAAAATCAAAAAAATAATTTATAGGATGTCTTAATACTAATTCCATATTCTCAATCTATAATACCCAAGGTTTAACCTAGCTTAACTATTATCATTATCTTTTAAAATAATTTATAATCATTTGTTATAAAAATTTAATTTAACTCAAACATATCCCTTAAGAGTTTTTAGATAGTTGTTCCATCCTTGTCCAAATCATCATTCAATGTTGAAGATCATGTTAATCCTCAATATTCTTCATTTATAGTTGTTACTCCGAGGTGCATATGTGCCATATCCATATCAACATTCCAGTATATTGATAGGGATGTTTTTTTGAGAAATAAATCACTCATTTATTTTCCATAATGGATGATCTTATCCCATATTTATGCTTATCCTAAGGGTTCATAGTAATTTTTTCTCATATTTGTTTCCAAAATATCTAACAATTACTCTGATACTGCAACATCCCGACTCGGGTCACCCCTAAACCGGTGGCCAGGATGGTCACCACATGACCTCATGCATGACTCCACATATGCTAGAGGTAGATGACTAGAATCGCGAGTCTAAGGATAGTCAGTGGGGAGAATATACCCTCATTTTAGTGTTCAAAAAGAGGCAAAGGTAATAAATAGCGGAAACGGTCTAATAAATTATAAAGCAAAAGAAATCAAATTTTATAAATCTTGTAGAAAACAAATGGCCAAGACCGAATTATACAGCAGATGCATGCATGGAATACTAATTATAAAAAACAGAAAATAGTGAACATAACAACCTACTTTACATTCCAATACAGAAATAAAAAAATAATGACTCAAATCCCCAAGTGAGATCTCCTCGAACATCCTGATCATCCGCTTGGTCCTATACTCATATCTCCCAACTAAATGAAAACAACATAGTCTTGCAGCCAAATATAATCTACTCGGGTACCCAGTGCAATGCCAGCCCGAGTAGGGTGTGGGATATGAATCTCTGTAGGCCGGGACCACCAATGTCTACCCCAAATCCAGACATTTAATAAATAACTTATAACACGTGAAGGCATGCATAATATAAGGAAAGAAAAAGAAAGTATTTATAAACCCAAGTACCTTATTCAGCCCTCCGCTGGTGTCTGAACCTGCACTATACATTTGTCATGCATTATAATCAATCATTACATAATAATTCATCGTTTATCAATTATTATATTCTTAATAAATTAATAAAGTCTTTAGATTCATCCTACTTCCAAAATATCCTGTAAAAGTCACTCACCATGGATGTCTCTAAAGACCATCTAAGTAAACAAGTAAACACCGAATCCAATCTTGTGCTTTGGCCTCGATAACGCTTCATAAGTTATTCTATTTAAATCTTTCATATATTATGTCTATGCCCGTCCACTAAAATAGTGATTCTCTCATGGGTCCTTCCACTAACCGTGGTTCACCCAATTCATTAATAAGTCTAAACCTTTTCTCATAATCAATTCACAAATCATCATGTCACAACACCCTTCATTACACATTAACTCATTTCATGCACGAACAATTGGACCCACAACACAATGATAATTAATGGGTGTATAACATCATGTCTAGCACCCTCGTGAGTATTCGGAGCATCATTCAATGTCTCACAACCCATGGTTATTTGGAGCATCAGTCCTTATCCCATAAAAGAATATTTTCTTGCAGATGGGTGTAGAACGCCTTCTCTAGTACCCCGTGAGTATTTGGAGAATCAGTCCCAATCTCACAAGGCATTTATCAATCATACAAATAATTCTATCATTGGTGTAGAACATCATGTCTAACACCCTGTGCATATTTGGAGCCTCATCCCATATCTCACAACCCATTCAGCAATCAAACATATATATTTATCATTGGTGTATAATACCATGTCTAAAACCACAAAACCAAACCGTTAATTAATTCAACAATTAATTAACAACACAAATCGCTCATCAAATAAGGAAACACATAATTAACAACTCAACATTTCATTAATTAATAATTAATTAACAATTAATTATTCTTATCATGCCAACTGAATAATTAACTTCGCCCTTAATTATCCAAATTCTTTAGCAAGTCTGAACCCATCAATTAAAATAATGGTTCATCCAGGACTTTAACAATCAAGAAGCTCAACATTATCATCTCAAAAAATGCTGAACAAAGCCATGATACTTAGTGACCATCTCACACAACATATCAAATCTATAAATAACTCCATCCAAGAAAACATAATGAATGGAAAGATTACATGCATAAAAAGGTACCCTTGGCCAACAATCATAACAAACAATAAATTCAAAATATTAATTTAGTTCATGAAAATTAACTAATTGAACAATTAATTAATCAAAAATTATCTCTTTAACTAATCATCAATTAGTTAACCATTTACAATTTAAAATGTAATAATTAATCCATCCATTATTTGTAACCAATTTCCAAATTCTATTCCTTACATGTCAAATATTCAATACTACCAATAATCAGTAAAATCCACAATCTCATTCCAACTCATGACATGATAAATAATTCTACAATTAATTATCATATTACTTATTCTTCCCATTCAAATCATTCAATTTCAAATAATATCACTTTAACTCCATTATAAATCCATGTTTAAAATCAACACATGTTCAAGTCCACATTTATCTAATGTGGGTGGCATTAATTAATAACATTAAGACTGTCATGCATCGACATATCATAATCAATAAAACTCACATTCTGAATCTATTTAAAGAATCTATAATTATTAAATAAATTTCTAATGATTTGGGACCCTACCTCAGGTTTTGACGAAAACCACAACGAACGAAGAACACTCAATAGAAACAGGATGATTTTTCAGGAACCTACATAAGATCACTTCTCCCAGAAAGACCAAGACAAAAAATCATCATACTTGTCATCCACGCAATTAGATTTATCCATAATAGGCCTAGATCTACAAAATGGTGAGAAGAGGATATGTAGATCTAAGAAGATCTAAGAAACCGAACAGGAATGAAGAAGAACATCTACCTACCTTAAGAAACCTACATCGATTCACCAAGAGAAGCCTTCAGATAGCCTTCAAAATTGTCACGACCCCCTCCCACCAAAGCTGCCCCTCCTGAGCTGGCAATGGTGAAAGGGAGATAATGATCCCCGATTCCCGCCTCCAGTAGGCCCCGGGTTGGCGACTAGCACCAAGGGTATGACTTTTCACAAAGATGGGAGGCATTACCCTTTTTATTATTTTGGATCGGGAAATAGGACAAGTCAACCACCAAAAAGGGAAAAGAACAAGTGTATATAAATAAACCAAAACCAAGCCCACATGCAAGTTTAAACAATTTTTATAACAAGGTACAAGTACAAGGAAGCTAAAAAGTACAATGCCAAAGAAAACAAGAGAACAACAACTGCAACAACTCCAACTGCCCTACTAGTAGGGTCCCGCAC
Organism: Viscum album; assembly: GCA_963277665.1. Lineage (NCBI taxonomy): Eukaryota > Viridiplantae > Streptophyta > Magnoliopsida > Santalales > Viscaceae > Viscum > Viscum album. The sequence goes on from OY728136.1 coordinate 1,830,833,609, forward strand.
GGCTCTGGTAGTCCTCCTGGAAACCTAAAAGTAAACGTAGGGTGAGCATAAAAGTATACTCAGTAGGGAAACCTAAAGCTCTCGTGCACAAGTGGGGAGACACCCTAAGGTCCCGTGAGAAAACAGAAGAACCATAAACTAACAAGGAAAAACTATCCACCCAGCCTCACTGGTCACACTCACCAAGTAACACAAACAAGTTTAGTATATATATAGAAAAAAGTATTGGGTACCCCGCACCATTTCCCACTTAATTAGATGCTGCTCTTCCTAACGACAAACTTCCTGACGCTACCACACTCTTCCCGCCCGCACACACCTGGGCCAAACCACACATCCCGCCCGCACACACCTGGGCCTCACAACCACGCATCTCGCCCGCACACACCTGGGCCACAACCACTAACCCGCCCGCAGACACCTGGGCCTCATCCCGAAGGTTCTTGGGAACGATATGCCTGCCCGAAGAGTCTTGGGCTAAAGGTCGCCTCAAGCCATCACAGCCTCCGAGACGTACCCGAAGAGTCTTGGGTGTAAGGTCACCTCAAGCCATCATAGCCTATGGAAGAAGGAGCAGGAAGGAGCTAGTAACTAAGGGGGAACACCCTCTCCCATAAAATGGGAGTGTTCGGCACTAGGTGCTTGACATGGGTGTGGTGCGAAAAAACACAAAGATACAATTATATATTTACATATACCAAACACACAGCCCAACCTATGGATTCTTAAAAAGAGAAACTGAGCATGTGCCTCAGCACTACTACCACGAAGCATGCATCAACAACCAAACAATCATCCCCCAACCCCATTTAGGTTTTCATGTTTCATGCAATGGTTTAACAAATTATTACTACTGGGAAACTATCATCCAGACAAAACCTTTCACAAACATATCCCTGCCATACACAACCAAGGTTAGGTAAAACGCAAGCAACCACATGCCATTTCATGTACAAAATATTATCACAACCATACAACATTCCATCATTCATTTATTTCAAAGTTCCACACATAAAACCCTTTCCACACACAAAACATTTCCGAATTTGAAAACACCTTTTTACATCAAAACACTTTTCATAATAAAAACACTTTTCATAAATAAAGGCATTTTCCACAACCAACCACTTCCCATTTCAACCCCATTGTTTGCAAAACATTTCACACCTCCATGTTTCCACCATCAACCATTCCAATAAGATCACCACCCAAACGTCGCAGCCCCGCTGCTCACCCAAACCACAACAGCCCACAAAAACCCCCAAAACATGCCACGTAACAAAGCCAACACCCACATGTTCATTATTCCATTTTGGTTCAACCGGGGTGATCACACAAGGGTTCTAGATTTTCATTTAAAAAGTCATCTTTACGTGATTAACCAATTTCCACATTTCATGAAGTTTCCATCCATAAGAAAATACATAAGGAGAGGGAAACATTTAATTGCGTAAGCAAAGGCCCCCAACGACTGTGATTTTCAGTAGGTAGAAGCTTATTCAATTCACAAATATAATATCACAGGATATAAAAAGTAAGGTAACAACAATCACTAACTTCCCAACCCCATTCTTTAACCAGTTATTATCTTTATTTAAAAGTTCAACCATTTCTCATGAAAACAAAAGGATACCCGCCACACATGATACACAAATTAGAGAGACAAAGGTGAGATCCCTACCTCAAAAGGTCCCGATCACGCCGCTTCGGACGACGTCCTTCGGTGTCCTCCGCCTTCGCCAAACCCGACAAACACCTCCTAGGATGGAAGCTGGAGAAGGAAGGCCGGATGGAAAGGTGACAAGTCCGGGCTTAGAAGCTTCGTCTCGTCGCTACGATCCTGTGGCTGCTGATGGATCGTAATTCGGAGCTCGGACAAAGAAGTTAGAGGAGGAAGACTTCTTGATCATCCAAGAGTGTCGTCGCGCGGAGAAGAAGCGATTGGTCTGGAAATAATCCGCGCCCCTTTCTTATATAGCCAACGAATAGGTAAAATAGTATGCAGCGTGTATTGATGAATACACGGTGTGACTGTACACCCGTTACGTGTTTTAACTGGTCAACACACGACACGTCACGCGGTTTCCACGCGTTTTAAAAAAAATGTTAATTTTATTAATATGTGTGTTTCGTTGAACCGAGACATAACTCATAAAAAGGTATCCATCACTGGTCTTAAAAAGACCGTCATAATTACAGGATTATACTGCCGCTGACGGTTCTTCATTCCGACACCATATGAAGAAGTTATAGACTTTTTAAGTTTTGATCACCCAAAATAATAATAATATTATTTTATTATTATTATAATTACTTATTTATTTATTTTTATAACTCCAAATCAAACATGATTTGGTCTCTTTCACGTCAGAAACAAACACTCCCTCCTTTTACATTTATTTCTCTTTTAATTTTATTCCCATTAATAACTTATAATCATTATTATAATATATAATAATAATGACTTACAAAATAACCTCGTCAATCCCAAGCCACCACAAAAGTGGCGCCTCCTTGGCTCCATGTCAACCACGCCCCACCCCTTATTGATTTCCTTTTTAATTTAACTTATTTGTTTTATTGCATTAATTTTTAAATCTTTATTTCCTTTAACTCTTTCTCTCTCTAATCTCCTTTAATGTTATTATTAATAAAAAATAATAACACCCATCATTAATATTATGAATAATATTAATAACACAACACCTATTATTATTATTCTAATTTAATTCCAACAATTTCTTAATTAATATTAAACTAAATGCCTTATTTTTTAAATTCTTATTTAGAATTAAAACCCCTTTTAATTTAATTAATCACGCACTTTATATCACCATCTTTATTATTTAATATAATAAACTGACAAATCATCTTTTAATTTTTTTTATAAATTCTTCTTCGTTTTTATCAATAATAAATATCATTGTTACGCGCGCCGTGTTAACCACATCGATTTCAACAAAGGAATGGACCGGAGGGGTCCGGTCTATTACATCAGATACCTCTTAAAACATTCTCGTCCTCGATAATTAAAAACCAACCAAGAAAAAGAAAGGATCCAAACAACCACTCCGCAAGATACCTCTTAGGGATCTTGTCATAACAAGAAACAACCAACAACTCTATGAGTTAGGAATTCCCTCTCCTATGTCAAGATACTATCCGCTTTAGGCAGCACTGACTCACCTGTACGGGTTTAATCGTATCCTCATTAATGCGTCTTGATTAAGGATCAGGTTTTTCCTTTCCCATATATTAGGTTTTTTTTCCAACTTACACTGCACCCAACAACGTACAACCCACACATTTCCCATAAACATGGCTTGAGGAATTCCTTCTCCCATGTTGAGATATTATCCGCTTTAGGCGGCACTGACTCGCCTGCACGAGTTAAATCGCATCCACATTAATGCGTATCGATTAGGGATTAGGTCTTCCCCTCCCCACATGATAGGGCTCTTCACGTACATTTAAAGAAATGCGGGAAACAACATAGCATTATAGACTCAGGAAAAACAAGGTCCAAGCCCAAAGCATGGGTGAGAATGAGTTTAAAAAATTGAGTGTGATGCTCCTGGATTTAAAGAAAACATAAACGAGAGCATTTAAGTTAAACATGAAACATCTCTCTCGATCTTTCGCCTTGCTGGGGTTGCCACTTCTGTTGCGTGAAATTTTCCGCGTCCCACTCCTCTGCATTTCTGTTAATCTCCAAGTGCCATAGATGTACGGTAAACAAGGATCGCCTAAGCCCAAGTAGTAAGGAAAAACTAAATGTTTTAATTATCATTTTATTTCAATTTCTTTCCCAGAACACCCAAGTCATGTAAAACACAAACATGATGATGCAAGTACCTTCCCTAGGGTCTCTACCCTGTAATCAATATAGTCTCACTTGGTCGTTCGGTAGGCTCAGAGTCCTTGCATTGGATCACGGGGGGCCCTAAAATCCCGTGTCATAGCCGGTCTTCCCTGGCCTATGTCACGCACCAAGATTATCGAACACTGTTTCCCTACCATCCCATGCAATCCTCACTGTGCCTAACTCTAGACTCCATCCTATCTCTCAACCATCAGCCTCTGATACCATTCTATCACGACCCCCTCCCACCAAAGATGCCCCTCCTGAGCTGGCAATGGTGAAAGGGAGATAATGACCCCCGAGTCCCGCCTCCAGTAGGCCCCGGGTTGGCGACTAGCACCAAGGGTATGAGTTTTCACAAAGATGGGAGGCATTACCCTTTTTATTATTTTGGATCGGGAAATAGGACAAGTCAACCACAAAAAAGGGAAAAGAACAAGTGTATATAAATAAATCCAAACCAAGCCCACATGCATGTTTAAACAATTTTTATAATAAGGTACAAGTACAAGGAAGCTCAAAAGTACAATGCCAAAGAAAACAAGAGAACAATAACTGCAACAACTCCAACTGCCCGACTAGTAGGGTCCCGCACGGCCCTGGTAGTACTCCTGGAAACCTGAAAGCAAACGTAGGTTGAGCATACAAGTATACTCAGTAGGGAAACCTAAAGCTCTCGTGCCCAAGTGGGGAGACACCCTAAGGTCCCGTGAGAAAACAGAAGAACCAGAAACTGACAAGGAAAAACTATCCACCCAGCCTCACTGGTCACACTCACCAAGTAACACAAACAAGTTTAGTATATATATAGAACAAAGTATTGGGTACCCCGCACCATTTCCCACTTAATTAGATGCTGCTCTTCCTAACGGAAAATGTCCTAACGCTACCACACTCTTCCCGCCCGCACACACCTGGGCCAAACCACGCATCCCGCTCACACACACCTGGGCCTCACAACCACACATCTCGCCCGCACACACCAGGGCCACAACCACTAACCCGCCCACAGACACCTGGGCCTCATCCCGAAGGTTCTTGGGAACGGTAAGCCTGCCCAAATAGTCTTGGGATAAAGGTCGCCTCAAGCCATCACAACCTCCGAGACCTACCCGAAGAGTCTTGGGTGTAAGGTCACCTCAAGCCATCCTAGCCTATGGAAGAAGGATCAGGAAGGAGCTAGTAACTAAGGGGGAACACCCTCTCCCAAAAAATGGGAGTGTTCGGCACTAGGTGCTTGACATGGGTGTGGTGCGACAAAACACAAAGATATAATTATATATATACATATACCAAACACACAGCCCAACCTATGGCTTCTTAAAAAGTGAAACTGAGCATGTGCCTCGGCACTGCTACCACGAAGCATGAATCAACAACCAAACAATCATCCCCCAACCCCATTTAGGTTTTCATGTTTCATGCAATGGTTTAACAAATTATTACTACTGGGCAACTATCATCCAGACAAAACCACTCACAAACATATCCCTGCCATCCACAACCAAGGTTAGGTAAAACGCAAGCAACCACATGCCATTTAATTTACAAAAGATTATCACAACCATACAACATTCCATCATTCATTTATTTCAAAGTTCCACACATAAAACCCTTTCAACACACAAAACATTTCCGCATTTGAAAACACCTTTTTATTCAAAACACTTTTCATAAATAAAGGCCTTTTCCACAACCAACCACTTCCCATTTCAACCCCATCGTTTACAAAACATTTCACACCTCCACGTTTCCACCATCAACCATTCCAATAAGATCACCACCCAAACGTCGCAGCCCCGCTGCTCACCCAAACCACAACAGCCCACAAAACACCCCCAACACATGCCACGTAACCAAGCCGACACCCACATGTTCATTATTCCATTTTGGTTCAATCGGGGTGATCACTCAAGGGTTCTAGATTTTCATTTAAAAAGTCAACTTTACGTGATTAACCAATTTCCACATTTCATGAAGTTTCCATCCATAAGAAAATACAGAAGGAGAGGGCAACATTTAATTGCGTAAGCAAAGGCCCCCCACGACTGTGATTTTCAGTAGGTATAATCTTATTCAATTCACAAATATAATATCACAGGATATAAAAAGTAAGGTAACAACAATCACTAACTTCCCAACCCCATTCTTTAACCAGTTATTATCTTTATTTAAAGGTTCAACCATTTCTCATGAAAACAAAAGGATACCCGCCACACATGATACACAAATTAGAGAGACAAAGGTGAGATCCCTACCTCAAAAGGTCCCGATCACGCCGCTTCGGACGACGTCCTTCGGTGTCCTCCGCCTTCGCCAAACCCGACAAACACCTCCTAGGATGGAAGCTGGAGAAGGAAGGCCGGATGGAAAGGTGACAAGTCCGGGCTTAGAAGCTTCGTCTCGTCGCTACGATCCTGTGGCTGCTGAGGGATCGTAATTCGGAGCTCGGACAAAGAAGTTAGAGGAGGAAGACTTCTTGATCATCCAAGAGTGTCGTCGCGCGGAGAAGAAGCGATTGGTCTGGAAATAATCCGCGCCCCTTTCTTATATAGCCAACGAATAGGTAAAACAGTATGCAGCGTGTATTGATGAATACACGGTGTGACTGTACACCAGTTACGTGTTTTGACTGGTCAACACACGACACGTCACGCGGCTTCCACGCGTTAAAAAAAAGTTAATTTTATTATTATGTGTGTTTCGTTGACCTGAGACATAACTCATAAAAAGGTATCCATCACTGGTCTTAAAAAGACCGTCATAATTACAGGATTACACTGCCGCTGACAGTTCGTCATTCCGACACCATATGAAGAAGTTATAGACTTTTTATGTTTTGATCACCCAAAATAATAATAATATTATTTTATTATTATTATAATTACTTATTTATTTATTTTTATAACTCCAAATCAAACGTGATTTGGTCTCTTTCACGTTGGAAACAAACACTCCCTCCTTTTACATTTATTTCTCTTTTAATTTTATTCCCATTAATACCTTATAATAATTATTATAATATATAATAATAATGACTTACAAAATAACCTCCTCAATCCCACGCCACCACAAAAGTGGCGCCTCCTTGGCTCCATGTCAACCACGCCCCACCCCTTATTGATTTCCTTTTTAATTTAACTTATTTGTTTTATTGCATTAATTTTTAAATCTTTATTTCCTTTAACTCTTTCTCTCTCCAATCTCCTTTAATGTTATTATTAATAAAAAATAATAACACCCATCATTAATATTAGGAATAATATTAATAACACAACACCTACTATTGTTATTCTAATTTAATTCCAACAATTTCTCAATTAATATTAAACTAAACGCCTTATTTTTTAAATTCTTATTTAGAATTAAAACCCCTTTTAATTTAATTAATCACACACTTTATATCACCATCTTTATTATTTAATATAATAAACTGACAAATCATCTTTTAATTTTTTTTATAAATTCTTCTTCGTTTTTATCATTAATAAATATCATTGTTACGCGCGCCGTGTTGACCACATCGATTTCAACAAAGGAATGGACCGGAGGGGTCCGGTCCATTAAAAAATAATGGGATAACCTTCTCTAACATAAGGAGAATCAAAATACCGAGTTATGGCTGCATAGAAGGAAATAAAATCCATCTAAAGTCAAAAAGGAGAGAGATCCACACTTTAAGGATCTCGTTTAAGTGCCCACATGGTTAGTTTACATGGTTTGACAAACCGTGTGCTAACCGTGCATTAGATACTGCACCGGCCACTCTTCTCGCATGGTTTCGCCACACAGTTAGACAAACTGTGCACTAATCGTGTAGAAGCTACTACCTCCAAGACCAACTACACATGGTTTGGCCGCACGGTTAGAGAAACTGTGCACCACCCATGCGACTTCCCCGTAACCTCATAACATCAATAGATTTTCTAAATAACAACATATTTAGGTGATCGAACACTCTAAATGAAATTTGGAAGCTCTGTTTAAAAAGAACAACACGTTGATAGACCGGAAAATAAAATTAGAGACATCCGTAATTTTAACCCGGTTTAAAACAGTGGATCTTATTTTATACCCACCTTAAAAGCTTCTCATCCCTAAGAAGCCATCGGGAACCACTACTAAAATAGCCATCCTACCAAGGCTATTTAATCTTGTTATAAGTGACGTGTTGCGTTTGTAATGTCAAACACACCTTTAACCATTCTCAAACATGATAGATAAGCCATTTTAACTAGATCAAAAGATTACTCTAAAGCTCAAACATCGAAATAGATCTTATATCACAGAACATTAGAAGGACATTTTCAATGTAAAATTTTGTACCTCTATCAAACAATGAAATAGGTTTTTCATGCTTCACTCATAGATGCCGCATACCCAAAGAACACTGTCACACTTTATCTGAAGATGTGCCTTTAAAACTATCCAAAACCATCAACCAGTATAACAAATTCCATACCCAACATCTGGTAAAATTCCTATGTCAAGCCATCACAAGGATATTTTAAAAACAATTGTTCCCAAACACAAAAAAGGAAGTATCCCAAAGAATGAACGCATCCTGCGTACTACCCAAATAACAACTTCTCAAAATGAACAACAACATTTAAACTGAGGTGTGGCACATGACCGATGCTGTCTTAGTGTCTCCATGACGAGGTCAAGATTGGAGACATGCTCGTCATGTCCAGAAGAGCGCACTAGGAGAAAACCGAGGTCATGAAGAATACAATTCAAACCATTACCGGACAACTCTATTTTAAAATCTCGACATCACCTACCAACACATTCATCATGAACAATGTGAAAATACACTCCTTAGTATTTCCCACGACATCTGAAGAAAATATCATCCGCTCACCAGCAAGCTATGTTAACAATAAGATCAGTGTGTCAAACACCCGAGTCTTTTGAAAACCAATCCATGTATTGAAAAGAACCCGATTATTTAAAGTTGAAGTTACTCTACATGGAGTGGACCTGAGACTATACTAGACTGTAGAAAAGACTTATTATGGATTCATTTTTCCTCATATGACCAATTTCATGGACGACACCATAACCAGTCATCCATTACCAAGAATAAAGGGTCCAATGACCAACAATGCTTTCGACCATGCCCGAGGCACGTCTAACCAGCTGAAAAAGAGCATTACTCGATGATCAAGCCCACAACAAGGTCATGAAACACATCACCACCCATTTGATCATGGTTTCATTGAAAATTGTAATTCCTACATGGGACAATAGCACCCAACAACTCCAAAAGAGTGAAAAAATTCATAGCACTAACAAGGAATTTATGTTACAAGGGCGCTACCGACTGCATGTTAGCCCCTTACGAAGAAAAGGTGACAACCATAAACCAGGTCACTTCAAACAAGTCACTAGGCTCAAAAGCCGTACAGAAGGCCATTTATAAGGAGAAGAATGCCTACAGAAATTACTCACGCTTCCATTCCAAGGCAACTCAAGAGAAGTTTGAACTACCCTTTATATGAGTGTTTTAAACAGTGGACACCACAAAAGGTTCCATTTCCATGCCTCTTATATTTAATCATTTTTAATCTTTAATCATCAAACAATTTAATGCAAATATCATAGTACCATTTCCAATACGTCCTAAGGAAAAATAGACAAGTTTCATAAAAAGATATTTTAAAACATTTACGTTAGTTGACATCCTGTAATTTTCAAGAAACTTATCAAAATAAATTCCTTTTAATAAGATAAGGAGTCCTATGAAGATCTCATTTTATCCAACCTGGGTTCTCTATAAACCAACCCAATAGCAAACACATAGCTATTAAAAAACATAAACACACAAACATGTCATCTCATAAAAACACTCCCCAACTGACCTACATGGGCTCAGTTTCATTTTGGAAGCAAGAAATTTGATTTCAGATCAACATGAAACATATTTCAAATTTAAAGGCATTTCACAAGATATCAAGACATCATATTTAAAATGAGTCGTCATTTCCCTATTCATGAAGCGACCATACACTCCATGGATTGAAAATTGGATCTCTTTAATCGATACCGATGTCAATTCAAAAATTAACATGATCAACCTAAGGGTCCAAATTATATGGGTGGACACCTACCAATCGATAAGGCACCCATACACATTATCACAGGGTTTTGGGTCCCAATTAATAAAATAAAAATTTATTTAACATTTTATCTTTAGGACCCCCTTCACATATCAAAACTTCTCTAACATGTTAGCATAATTAGTAACACAACAAAATGCTATAACAAAGAAGCATGTCATATAAAGAAAACATTCTCATAACCAATGCAGTATGGAAATTAATCACCGAAGGATGTAAAATCTTTCACTGTAACATGATATCTACAGAGGCATTCTAAAACATATCAAACATGACATTACTCCCAAGTAACTCAATCCAAATTATCAGGCATCCTGCTAATGCAACTACATGGGATGTTATATGCATGACATTTGAATCTATAAGCAACTAAGATAAAGAATGTATGAAGCTTCCATGGAATATCAGGCTAAGAAAATCATTCTTTTCAAAATTCTCAATATCAATAAACAAAGGAAAATACACCAGTCACTCAAGGTGAAATCATATCCACTGTAACCTCTAATAGTACAAACATCAACTCCCATCCCTATCCACTTGGTCATTTCCCGCACATGAGGTGATCAGTCCCAAGAACGGCTATTAACCCAGGAACCGACACATTCCTAGTCTCTTGACTACCAATCCCAAAATAGAAAGACAAGCGAAAAGAAATAAAACTAAACATCCCTTTGATACCACTTTGTAACATCCTGACCCGGGTCACCCCAGAACCGATGGCAGGACTGGTCGCCACATGACCTCAAGCATGTCTCCCCGTACGCCAGATGCTGCCGACTAGCCGTGAGGGTTTAAGGATAGTCATTGGGGAGACTATACCCCCATTTCAGTGTTTGATAATTGACAAAGGAAACAAATAACAGAAACAATCTAATACATGATAAAGCAGTTGACATAAGATTTTATAAATATTGGGAAAAACAAATGGCCAACACCAAATTAAACAGTAGATACATGAATGACATGCTAATGATACAAAATAGAAAACAATGAACAAAACAACATGCTTTACATTCCAATATAAAAATAAACAAATTATGACACAAATCCCCAATGGCGATCTCCTTGAGCACCCTGAGAATTCACTTGTTCTTCTACTCCTATCTCCTAAGTAAATGAAAACAGCATAGTCCTACAACCAAATATAATCTACTCAGGTAACCAGTGAAATGGAAGCCCAAGTAGGGCATGAGATATAAATATTAGTAGGCTGGGACCACCGTTGTCTACCCCAAAATACAGACAATTAATAAATAACTTATAACACATGAAGGAATGCATAAAAAAAATTAAGCAGTGCAAAGTAACTATAAACCCAAGTACCTTCTTCAGCCCTCACCTAGTGTCTAAACCTACACTATTCATTTTTCATGCATACTCAACAATCATTACATAATAATTTATAGTTTATCAATTATTCCAATCTTAATAAATTATTAAAGTCTTGAGATTCGGCCTACGCCCGACATCTCCCGTATAAGCCACTCACCATTGATGTCTCTGAAGACCATCTAAGTAATCAAGTAACCACTGAATCCAAGCTTGTGCATTGTCTTATAGAACACTTCATAAGTTATTCAATTTAAATCTTCCATATATTATGTCTATGACCATCCACTAAAATAGTGATTCACTCTTGGGTCAATCCACTAACAGTGGTTCACCCAAATCATTAATAAGTATAAACCATTTCTCAAAATCAATTCACAAATCTTCATGTCACAACAGCCTTCATTAACCATTAACTCATTTCATGCACGGAAAATTGTACCCACAGTCCAATATTAATTAATGTGTGTAGAACGTCATGTCTAGAACCCTCGTGAGTATTCGGAGCATCATACCATGTCTCACAACCCATGGGTATTTGGAGCATCAGTCCCTGTCCCATAAAATAATATTTGCTTGCAAGCTGGGTGTAGAATTACATGTCTATCACTCTATGAGTATTTGGATCATCAGTCCCTTTCTTAGAGCCCATTTATCAATCAGAAAAATACATCTATTATTGGAGAATAAAATCATGTCTAACACCCTGTGAGTATTTGGAGCCTCAATCCTTTCCTTATAACCCATTCATCAATAAAACATATAAATTTATCGTTTGTGTAGAATACCATATCTAACACCACAAAACCAAACCCTAAATTAATTTAAAAATTAATTAGAAACACAAATACCTCCTCGAATAAGGCAAAACTTAATTAACCACTCATCATCTCATTAATTAATAATTAATTAAAAATTAATTATTCCTATCATTCCAACTGAATAATTAAATCCTCATTTAATTATCCAAATTCTTTAACATGTTTGAACCTTTCAATTAAAACAATGGTTCATCTAGGACTTTAACAATTTACAAGCTCACCATAATAATCTCAAAACATGCTGATAAAAGCCAAGATAATTTAGTGACCATCTCACACAACATATCAAATCTCTAAAAAATTCCATCCAAGACAACTTAAGGCATGGAAAGATAACATGCATAAAAAGGTATCCTTGGCCAACAATCATAACGAACAATAAATTCACAATATTAATTTAATGTATGAAAATTAATTAATTCAGAAATTAAATAATCAAACCTTATCTCTATAACCAATCATAAATTATTTAACCATTTACCATTTAACATGTATTAAATAATCCATCAATTAATTGTTACCAGTTTCTAAATTTTATTCCATACATGTCAAATATTAAATATTCCCAATAATCAGTGAAAGCCACAATCTCATTCCAAATAATGACTTGAAAAATAATTATAAAATTAATTATCATATTACTCACTCTTCCCATTCAAATCACTCAATAGTTTAATCATATCACTTTAACTCCAATAGCAACCCATGCTTAAAATCAACACACATTCAAGTCATCATGTATCTCATGTGGGTTGCATTACTTAATACATTAAAAGTGTCATGGATCGACATGACATAATCAATGAAACTCACATTCAAAATCTATTTAATTAATCTATAATTCTTAAACAAATTGTTAAAGATTTGGGACCCTACCTCAGGTTTTGACGGAAACCACAATGAACGAAGAACCCTCAAGAGAAAGGTGTTGATTTTTCAAGAACCCGCCTTAGATCACTTCTCCTTGAAAGACCAAGCTGGAAACTAATCATACTTTTCATCCACACACTTAGACTTACCCATAAAGGGAATATATCTAAGAACTCTTGAGAAGAGGAGATGTAGATCTATGAAACCGAACAAGAATGAAGAAGAACCTCTACCTACCTCAATAAATCGGCTTCGATTCCACAAGAGAAGTAATGATATCGCCTCCAAAATGATTGGAGAACCTTCTCTTACCTAAGGAGATGAAAAATCCTGAGTTATTGACACTTAGGAGAAACAAAGAGCCATCTAAAGGCACAAACGAGTGAGATACCCAATTTAAGGATATCGTTTAAGTGCCCGCACGGTTAGTTCACACTGTTTGACAAATCATGATCTAACAGTGCATTTGCTACCGCCTTTGCCACCCTTCTCACACGGGTTTTCCAAACGGTTAGAAAAACTGTCCACCACCCATATGACTTCCCCTTAACCTCAATACATCTATCAAAGTTCAAAAAAATGACATCTTTAGGTGATCCAATACTCGGAATAAAATTCCGGTGCACGGTTTAAAAAGAACGACCCGTTGATACACTGAAAAAGAAAATTAGAAACATTTGTAATTGTAACCCAGTTCAAAACATAGGATCTTAGAGATACTAACTATAGAGACCCATACATTTCTTATGTAAATAATTAACTTATTTCATTAATATTTATTACAATATAAGTTTAACGTCTAGAAAAGAAAATAATATTCTTCAATGTTTTATCATCATAATCAAAAACCATATATAGAAGTAATAAATAATGTAAAATTTTATCATATTCCATGTAAATCATTATAATCATCAAATGGTGTTATTATATATGTAAAATCATTTAAAAGATCACTGAAACCTTTATTTAGGAAGATACCATTTTCATTTATAAATTGGTTGTTTAATGTTTAAAAACTAAAAAACTATTTATTTTTTTTAAATGAACCCTGAAAAATTTTAAAGAAATATTCAATGAATATATTATTCATGATAGTAGGAAAATACTTACATTCAGGGTATTCTAAAATAAAAATTCCATTAACATTTTTAGTTAATAGTCAAAAGTACATAATTCAGAAGTGGATAAGAAGATTCCATTAAAAAAATTATTATATTCATTAAAACATGTCTAAAAATTAATTAAATGAATTTTATATAATTTTAATAACATTATTGAAATTATTTTAATGAATATATGGATATAGAATAAGAATATGTTAGACTGAAGAAAGAAATAGAGTTAGTTTTCTAGAAAAAAATTCTTTCAGTATCATATATAAAGGGAGGAAAACTAATGGAAAATATATAATAACTATAAATAACTAGATTAGATAAAAAATATTTTATTTTCATGATATAGATACTATAATTTAATCATCAAATATTTAAACATAAAAAATTACTATAAAAATGAGATTGTAACACAAAATCCATACCTCAAGCCAGTCTTTATTTATAAGGGATACTAGCACTACTATAAAAAATATAAATTAATTTTAATTCTACAACATAATAATATTCACACCTATAATAACATACATATTTTATTAGAACATCATATTACCCATTCATTAACAATCCTTCATTATCATCATCATTTTGGGTGTTAACTACTTTGCTTTAAATATAGGTATTAGTTATTAATTTATTTATGATTCATAATTATTATGGATCCTTAATTGAAATATTGTTTATCATTTTATAAATATTATATATATTCGTTATTTATATATTTATAACCATTCAGAAAATTTGTGATATAAAATTAATTAAATCTCTACATGGGGACGATAGTCCATACATATGCATGTATCATGTTACCATTTATAAATGGATGGATCCAAATGAAGTTAAATAATAATTAAATTTTATTGAATAATTATTATAACATAAATTTTTAATATATAAATTAAATATATCATAATAACCAACTATGAAAGGTTCTGATGGAAAATGATTCATCTGACTATGTGGAGAAGGTAGTCCACACATACGCACAAGAGATACTTTCATCATTCATTTAATGAATAATAGGTAGGAAATGATTGTTAAAATATCATAATAATAACTAATTATATTTATGATACTAGATTAATAATTTAATTATGTATAAAACCGTTTTATATGATGTATAAAAAGAAACCAATATGAAAGATATCAGTTAAGATTTATATCGCTTCTTTGAGGGACATCCTTTTGCTGACACCTTAATCCATATAATATTGAAATGAAGAGAAGAAAAAGAGATATAGGATAAATTAATA
The DNA here is from genome assembly GCA_963277665.1 of Viscum album. NCBI lineage: Eukaryota > Viridiplantae > Streptophyta > Magnoliopsida > Santalales > Viscaceae > Viscum > Viscum album. Next base: position 1,830,848,978 of record OY728136.1, read on the forward strand.
GAATCTATTAATTTTTTTGAGTTTGAATTTTTGATGATAGAAGGATCCATTTTTTTGAATAAGGGAGGTGAAGAGGTTCCCTTTTAAAATTGAAGGGGGAATAAACATGAAATTTCAAAAAAGATTTCAATAATATAAGACAAAATTCCAAATAAATTGAATCCAAAGAGCCATTAATATTAATATTGGATAATATGAGACATAAATATATCTATAATGTAATAATTATACATGTTTAGGTCGAATTTCAACACTTAACTCTTAGTTTATGATTCGGAAAACCCATTCTAACCTTAACTAAGATATAAAAATTAGAGTTTTTTTATATTCATTATGAAAAGAAGACAAGTTGAAACTTTTTAGTTATATTAATTTTGATGATAAAAATGTGGATCCTATTTAACCATATTTTATATATAATATAGGATAATTTAATTTTATATAAGTGCACAATCTGCAAGGAAGACTTGTTTTAGAAAAATGAATTTTTAAGCATAAAAATGATTTTTCATCCATCACTTTCCCTATAAAAACTATTAAAAATTTTGATATCTATAAAAAAGTATATGATATATAATTTTTATAAAAAATATCCAATAGATATTAATATAATTTAATAATATAAAAAAGTGAGTATAAATACAGTTTATAGAAAAATGAGTTTTATTATCAAAAATGAACTTATTAAAAATTTAAATTTAATTTATATATAATTAAATGGATTAATTATAATTGAATTTGGATTATGTTATTTTATTACTAAATTCAAATCACTAGGAGAAATTTTAAATTAATTAATTTAATGAAATAAAATGATTGTTTAAGAGAAGTCATAATTTTCACCAGTCACTAAAAATGGATCTTTTTAGAATTTTCCTAGAAATTCACCATTAGATTACATTTACATGATCATTTAAAAAAATATTCATTTAATAAATTATAATGTTTAGAAATTTCATTAATCAATTATAATATCCACTCACAAAATTAAATAAAAAACATTTTTTATGATAACATATTGTTGAAGCATAAAATGACTTTACTGAAAATTGAGTATTTACATATTATGAATTAATCACTAAATTTTCATTATTTAAAATTTTATACATAATTTTCATAATGTGGTTTTTAATATTTATACCTTCTATTTTGGTGACTGAGTGATAAAGTATAACTACGTTAGGGTTCATTTTTTCTCTGGGTTGCATATAATCCAAGCTATCGAATATCTCAGGTTTATTTCAAAGGAAATACATATAAAATCTTGAACTATTTAAATTTCCGTTGGTATTACTCTAAAAAGAATTATTTTATTCCATAAATTCCATGATCTAAGGAAAACAATCTATGAATTGTTAAATCTAATATTCTTCTATAATCAATTAAAATTTCATATCATTTTATACTACTTATATTATAAATCAAATGATTTAAAAATCCTCACTTTAGGTACCATTATAAAATTTCTATTATGTATTAATTTTATAATAAATTTATTAGTAAAATAAATCACTTAATGTTTTATATTAATAAAATTTTATCTAATTAGTAGTTAATAAATCACGATTTCATTTTTATTGTGTTTAAATTAACATAAATATATAAATTATTTCAATAATAAACTAGCTAAGCATAGAAAATCACACAATTCTAGGACTCCTTATTTGTTACAAATATTGATGTAGAAGCTAAAAAATTAATAAGACTAAATTAAAAAATAAATTCAAAAGTCGACATTCTCTACCCAAGAAACTCATGATTCCAATGTAATTTTTCTATTTAAGAATATTAAGGACTAATTTACCCATAAAATATAGGATCTAGGTATACTCAGTCCAAAATAAATTATAAAAAAAATGTTAATGATACTAGACAAGGTCACGTGTTACAAGTGAGTTTTCAAATTTGAGATTGAAAAACCCGTCACATGTCATAATTGGCTTGTGATGTGCAATATTCAAGATCTCTGAAGGCACATATTATGCTTTCATTAAGAACCACCTTCTTTGAAAATTTCTTTTCCACCTGGTTATCCTCTCTATATTCATGTGAAAAAAAACCGAATAATTTTATTGACATGATTCATACATTCAACCTAGTGTAGAATAAGCTTCCATGGACATTCCCAGCTCTTTCTTTCAACATAGTGACCATATTTTGAAAATCAGATTCAATAAATAATATATTCCACTTATTATGGATAACATACTTAATAGCATAAAACATTTCCCATAGTTCAACCTTATATACTGTCTTTATTCCAATGTAGTGATAAAATAAACCCTTAACAAATCCCCGATGGGTTCGAAGAATACCTATGCAGCATGATGGAAATCACATTCTCTAGGTCATGGCATCAAAATTTTCATTAAACCACATTCCAATATGAGAAATCCATCTCATAGACTTTAAGAACTTTATTGATTAATTCTTGATTACTTATATTAATATATTTTCTCTATTCTAGACCTATGTACTCAATACCTAATTCTAATACCATTTCATAAAAACCCAGTTTAGATCACATTGTATGACCCAAAACTACAAAAGACACTGATCAAACTTATTAGTCACCAGAGGCTAGTATATACACCTAGAGATAATGTATAATAAGGGGGAAGTGATTTACCTAAATATATAATATCAGTCAATAAAAACAGGCACAATTTAAAAATAATTTTTTATTATAGATAAAATATAAATACAACATGGAGTATATGATATGCCCTAAGATAGTGTAAAGATATAAATGAGATGGAAATCAAGAAAAAAAACACAAGATAGGGAAATAATTTAAAGTGAAAATTCAAAATACACAAAAAATATAAATAAAACCAATAAATACCCAACTCTATACAATATTTTAATCACAAACTCCAAAAAACATCATGTAACCGATATTCTATACATATACATGTTAAAGAATTGATACCTTTACATTACATGAATATAATCAACAAGATATACACATATCAAAATATATGTATATTGCATGTGAATACTTCATACCTCATAGGTGGTTTCCACCCGACCGCTACATATCTATCATAAAAAAATGTGTACATAGTTCTATAAAAACATAAGAAACTAATCAATGAACAAAATTTGTTTTTTATCATGAAAATTATATAGATAAAATAATATTATACCTTTGTTTTTGGTTTCAATGTGTAGACCTATCTACAATGTACTTCGACCATACATGACTCAACAATTTTCATAATCCAATATGAAGGAAAAATAAAAATCATTGGAAATTCCATAGATGAAAATATCATATATAATAAATCCTATTTATAAAGGTAAATAATTAAAAATATACTCTATAAACTCGTATAAGTGAGAAATACTCTAGATAATATATATTTATACATTTTTTAATCCAATATAATCCATCACCACTTCAGTATTTGTAACTAAAAATAAAACCACTCTCTACCTCATACATAGATTAGGTAACCAACGAAACAAATTTAAAAAAATTCATAGATCCATATATTTTAAAATAATATTATCTCAATACACACACACACAAACATGCACACATTAATGTGATGCATGACAACAAACAACATGATCAAACTCTAGAGTAATATTTTAAAAGAGTAAAAAAATTATAGGGAATCATAATATGTATTCAATTTATAATATTATATTTTATGTCTTCAAAAAAATTATAATGAATTTATTTTTTAGTTTAATGAATCATTACACTTTAATATTAAAAAAAACACGTTAATAATATATCATATAAGAGGGGTCACCTGTAATAAAATGTTTTTAACTCTAATACCAAGGATGGTATAAATAATTTTCCTCCACCTAGAATTTTTTAGAAACCTAAAAGAATGTAATTCAAGTTTTTTTTTTCACTTCCTAATTTTAACATAAATCTTGAAGATATAACAATTACCTTACCATAGACTCACCAAAAAATAATAATCTTTTAGTTTGATATAATAACATACAATCTTTGATGTTGGATTAAAATTAAGGAATATATAGATGAATAAAATAGAACTATTAGAAATAAAAATGAGAGATGGGGAAGTTATCTTGAAGGATTTATTATAATAGATTATAGTTTGAATAACAATTCACTAATTTTCCCATATTTTGAAAAAAAGAAAAGGTTTTGTAGGTAACTAGTGAGGGTCTACTATTCAATTGGTGGAAATTGATTACTTTTCATAAGGGGAAGAATCATATTTAATTGTAAAATATACCATTAGGTACTAGGTACCCCACCATAGGTTCCTCATGCCATGTATTAACATAAAACATTTTGTATCCTCCCAAATCCATTATATTTATCATCTAAACCACCATAAACTCTAATGCATATAATTTTAAAATAACAATTAACTAAAATTATAATAAAATACTTACATGAATGATGTGATTCATTAAATATCCACATCATCTATATTCTCATCCTTGAGAAGTATCATTAAGAATTTGCACGTAACAAATCAGGTTGCTTGACATTAACTTATTCCAATCACTACCATGTTTTATCTTGATATTTCCCATGATTAAAACATACTCAAGTGAATATAATAACATTACAAAATACCAGATTCTTACATAATTGAATTACATAAATTTAATATTTGATCTGAGAACCATAAAATTATTTCTCAATATCATTTAACTTAATAACATGTGTAGTAATGTGTATTTTATACTCACTTAAGACATGTAAAAACAATTATGCTAAATATTAAAAAAATATTAGGAGTTAATGTATATTGCATATTTATAATATTTATTTTAAATTTAAAACATTCATAATGAACTAAGGAGTTAGTTTCCTCAAGTTCCCTATTCTTTTAAAACCAAATAAATGAGAAACATAGAGAAATACATGATCGCTAAATGAAAATAAAAAATATTATCACTAATGTTCAACATATAAATTTTGAAATCTATTATTATTTATTATCAATTTCAAAATAAATTTCACATACTAGAATAATTATTTCATTATGGATTTTTCAATCAAATAATATTCATCAACTTCCATCAACTATAGTTGGTAATGAAAAGGTCCATATGAATGGATGAATCCTAAGGGTTATTAAACTAAAAAAATACTAATAATATATGATATTTCAGAAACCCATAAAATTATATAATACAATCTTCAAAAAATCCTTTAAAATTTGAGAAGTTCAAATAGATTTTCTATTTGTGTGAAGGTGGTAAGTTATACAAGGTTTTACCCAAGTATGACGATCTTACTTAAACACTTTCAAAACCAAAGAAGTTATCATTTAGTCATGATCTACAATAGTGTTTCTCGATTCTCCCTGGACCATCATAATATCTATTATATATAATTTAAAATTTTCATATATGTTTTTAAATTCAATTATAGGAATCATTTTGGTTTCAATAGTTAAAAAATCATTGATTACCCAAACTGTATCCTAAGAGTTCAGGAATCTCCGTAAAACACTTACTAAATTCATCATAATTACATCCCATTTCTATAAAAATATAGGGATGGAAAGTAATTATCAAATAGGTCACTAGTTTTCACCTATAACTATTTGAGATATGATGCATTTGGAAATCCTTTAATGTCTCATTTTTTACCTAACCATTATATTTTCCAATAAATATGGCAGTACATCATTGATTACCTAGGTTGAACAACCATTTTGAACAATGATACTCTCCCATGATTTCTCCCCATGTTCGGGATGAAACCAATAGGCTTCCACTTATGAAAATGAATAAATTTTAATCCAAATACCATCCTTTATGGATATTACCACCGTGGAGTCTCTCTAAAATTATGAAACAATCATTGAATGATATTTTTGAATATTTTAATCAATCCATAATATATGAATCCATATTAATATGGTATAAAAATATCAAATTACATTCCTATAGAACATTCAAATCAATATCAATAATAAATACATCAATATTCACTTATCATTAGCGTCATTAACCATTTGTATTTATGATTTCCTATTTAGGGAATACACATAAATGTTTACATTCCCATATTGGTATACGATATGAAAATCTAAATACTAAATAAATTAAAACCCTTATCACTAACACAAACTTATAACTTATTGATAAATATGAATACATGAGGATTTAAGGATCTGTGCATCCAATAATCCTTTCTTTAAAAATATATCACCCACAACATTTTAAATTATTCACTAAAATGGATAATTCTAAATCATTGGTTGAATATTTTTTCATCCTATTAATGTTTTAAAGAACCATGAGATACTATAAATTGACTCCATATAATAACTCAACCAATACTCACTATAGTGGTATCACAATAAACCTGAACCTATTTACAAAAATCTAGAATGATGAAGATAAAATAAGTTTTATTTTTTCATTAATCACATTAAGATCTTCCTTAGATTTATTATAATAGAGAAACATAAATACTTACATTGTAATATTCTTCATAGCAGTATATATCTAGGAAAAATATAGAAAAAGTGATTGTAGTGCCTATAATGTCTCATGAAAATTTAAATTTAAAATATACTATTCGATACCATCAGTTCTATTTCAAATCCTACCTTTTTGAGATATATAATAATTCAATCCTCTACTAATACATGCCTATGGAATTTAACATTGAAAATAAAAAGGGATCATTTAATAATATTATCATAGAACTGGTACTCTATAAATATTATCAACAAATCTAAATATTTCTACCATTCTCATGTTGATATCTTGAATACATAGGTATATCATCTATATTGATAACCAAAAAATTGTTTAAAATAAATGTAAGATACTAATAAAAAATTCACCGAAAATAGATAGTGAATTTTTCAATAAAAATGGTGTGATAATTTATTTAATGTCACAATACATTATTCAACACTCTTATTTGAATATCCATTATTAAAAATTGGTGTTGATAATGACCCAATAAAAGGTTAATAATTGAAAACCATTTAGACTATTTAACTTGATCAAATAAATTATCTATCCATAGAAATGGAATCTGATTCTTGATGATCATATGATTCAACTCTCATGTAGTTTATATATAGTTATAAACGGTATTATTATTTTTAGTTAAAAGAATAGGGTCACCCCATGGGGAAGTTCTATAGCTAATGAATCCCAAATATTCATGATCCTTAATATGGGTTTTCAATTCTCTTTAATTTGGTATATTTTTTGGTAGTGAGGAATTAAGAATTATGACATTATAGGGAAAAATTAATCATTAATGATAACCCTAATATAAAGTGTTATTCTAAACTAAATATATGGATGAAATTAAAAAGGAGAATACCATATGTGGAAACCTTTACTGTAACATCCCAGGTAAATAAAGAATAATAGATTTTCATATTTATTAATATTTGCGAATTAAATATTAATTTTACTTTAAAGGGGTTGCTATGTTCGATAGCGTGCCCGATACGCAACAACGAGTTTCTTTGAAATCTTATATTGCACACTAGTAATATAATAATATTTTTATAAATGGTAGTTAACACATAAACGTTGTATCGGAGGGAATGAATAGAAATAACTAAAATATGATTATATATATATTTTAAATGTTTTTACATTTATTCATTAAATGATAAAGGCTTAAAATAAGAAAATAATTCATTTTTTGGCATAGATACTCAAATATTCACTAAAAGGTCGAACTATTGCCTTTTGATGGAAAACCCTCTTTAAATATTGTTTTGGTCACTCTTATACATTCTATTGGACCAAATAAAACTCTTCTTTATAATTGGGAAATCAAAATTTACTTTATGTAAATTTTTGGTATTTTTCTCATAAAGTTCATTTTTAATGAATAGTGAAAAATGTTGTATTTTAATTCAAAAACTCTTTAAACTATAATTTATTTATATGATTAGATTATATTTTGAATTGGTTTTAATGTACATTTAGAATATATTTTTTACCATTTAATCCAATTCTGGTCATTGGAATTAATTTCACTTTGAAATTGGACATAAACTAGTGTCAATCTTTTGATACATATTGTTTCAAAAAAACACTTTTTTTGTTTTGACAGCGGGAATTAATTATTAAAATAATGAATGAAACTTATATGTTATAAATTTTTTAAAATAGACATCAATTTTGAATTTGGAATATGAAATATATGTTAGGGTAAATTTTTGGTATTTTTCTAAAAGACTTTAATTTTTGATGAATAGTGAAACCACTATGTGGCGGTTAAAAAACTAATTTTTTGTTTAAATGAAACTTTACCACTTCTGTGTCTTGATTTTCTAAATTCCAACATACATGGTTGTCATTATAAAGTACTATTTGGTTCAAGGGGATTAAAATAATTTTTGGTGAATAGTAACTTTTAAGTTTATTAATCGTGATTAGAGGTAATTAGTGTAATTTAAGGTCAAAATAATGTTTTAATAATATGAAATGACCAAGAAACATGTCCTACCCTTATTTTATGTGTATTTTCAGACCAATAAAATCCATGATTCAACTTGGGGACCCCATGGAGCCACATTGGTAGGAAAATGACATTAATAACTCATTATTTAACGTTAAAATAAAAATGTCACAAACATGTATTGTTCTGCTAAATCAATTTTAACATGGGTTATACAAGTCATAATTTTTACTATAAATATTAATTGGAAATCTAAAAAGATTTCCTACATCCTGATATTTTTTTTATAATTTTTATAAATTAAATAAACTAAATTATTTATGACACCATGATGATGCATCGATTACCTCATTATTTAACGATTTAAACAAAATGAAAAGATATTGTAAAATCTGAGAACTACACTTGTCAGAAACCTATTGTATGGGTGTATTTTGAACCCTAATCACCTTATCGTCGAAATTTATAATTTTGGGACATTTTTTATCTGAAAATCATTTTATAATAAAGTATCTTTTCTTAACTTTCCAAGAGTGCCCCTCCTCTCCTCTTATAAAAGTCCCCCACCTATACCTCCATACCCACACCTCTCAAGCCTTTGGATCAGACATGATCTGCTCACTATATCTCTCCAAATCACTCCCTTCATTCTTGAAGCCTTACCTTGGAAAAATTCTCTTCAAGAAACCCTTTTGGTTCAAACCAAGAGGAGTTTCCCGATTTTACGGTAATGCCTTCACTGGTTTTCTTTTGTTTTATTTTGCTTCTCCAACCCTCTAAACACTTTTTATTCCTTTATTTTCTAACAACACCCGTATCTTCAATATACTAGTATTTTTTTATGAGAAGGATTCGAGCTACACTTACACACACCTCCATCTAATGGTTAATGAACATACTGTTTCTGTGGTTGGCGAATTTCTGCATCACGAAACGATGATTGTTCAATATTATTTTAACACCTTTAATGGTGGCCATTAAGATGTCACTAGATTATATATGATATCTATTATTTTTATGTTTTCCTTATGCTTCTGTATTTTTCATTTGTGGAATTCCTTTATGGTTTCCATTATGGGTAAACACGATAATTTCATTTTAGGAAGTGCGGACTACCGCCCCCTCAAAGTGATATGATCCGTTAATACCATATGTGGTATGTATAAATTATAGATTTAATGATATTATATATTATATTATACTGGAATTATAATATACCATTATATCATTATGATTTCACTCCATTAAGTAAGAAATAGAAATGAAAGTAGCGTTCATGCGTACGTACGGCTTACCGTCTCCATGAACGGTGCATTTCATTACTTATCTCTAAATGTTATGTAATATTATAAATGCATGTATATACTGGATATATATGATATATATGATATCTACATAATGAATATAATTCTGGATATAATGGATATTTTACCCCACGAACAACTTGTAATTATAAAGAGTCTATTTTTGACTCAAGTACCAATGATCGACAAAACGACCATTATTAACATAAATAATTAAACAGTGTTCATAACATGGTAATAAGTGATATAAAAGGAATAACGAACTTGAAAAAGGTTCTTAAAAATGTATAAATTAACTGAAGTTTATTATTCAGGACATTAAAGAATGATCGAGTCAAATCGGACCCGAGGTATGGGACTTCATCTCAATCTCCTTTCATTGAGGCATATTTTGTTTTATACACAACATTATTTTATATGGTGTATAAACCCCTTTGAATTTTACGTTTTTCCAAAAAGAATCTTTTTTATATGAAGTGTTTTACTAAACGACAAAAGGGAATGTTTTTGTCGTACGTATGTGGTGACAATGACATCTCCACCGCCGTGACCATGATTTGAGTTTCGGTATCCTCTAAAAGCCATAACTTTATTTAAATGAAAAAATACCATGTTTTAATTTTCTTTTATTTCGGTGTTGAAAATGGTTTTCATAATGTTTTTATTATATCAATGTGTTGTATTGATATCTTGTGATTGAAATGTGGAAATGTTCTGTTTCCTTTATGCCTATTTTATGTGATATGATTATGTAATGGTTCTTGGGAATTGTTATGAGGACGGGTGATTCTGTGATAAACTAAGGGTAGGTGAGCCTGATATAGCTCTTCAATGCATTGGGTAATGCTAAGGGGTTAAACGTTAAGGTTTTCTGAATAGATTTAGGTAATATACTGTGATGGGAATTCCAAACATAACCAAGAGGGTTACTCCCTACGTAATAATGTTATGAATGACTCAAGTTACCTTTATGTATTATGATTTCTATTATTTATTCATGATTTGATGAGGTATGTTAAAATTCATATGTTTTATGAGTAAAGTATGATTTCATACATGGACTAATGCTTTTTTCGTACATTTGTATCCCTTATTGAGCTTTTTATGCTCATCCCAAGTTATTGAAATGTTTTTCACAGGTCAAGGGAAAGGTACATGATGTGATGATAGTGTCAAGGAAGTGTCAAGAATGATTCCATGTTTTATTTTAGATATGTTTCTGTTGATGGGAAAATTGAGTACTATATTTTATTTAACCACTTTGTTTAAATGAGGAATGTAATGCATGTTTTATGATCTAATTATCTAAAACTATAAACCTGAAAAAATCCTCAACGTGTATTCTTGAAATAACTCAATATTAAGTAATGTTTAAGTCTGGGGCCTTATAGTTGGTGTCAGAGGTCAGTTTGGATAACTTTAGAAGTTAGAATTATATTAAAGGATTATCCAAAAATATTTTTTATGGTCAAATTAAATTGATATAGCATTTGAAGTTTACTATGTTTATTCATCTAAGACATGTTTCTTCAGAATGGTTTTCTGCAGAGAAAATAGGGAAGCAGTGATAAGAAGGAATACAGAAGGAAATGACCTTCCGAATCATCACCCTGAGATTGTCGGAATTGGAAATGAATAGTTTGTTGCAGTAATGGCGCAGTTGACTCAAGCGATAAATGGTGGTGGTATCCTTGCACAAGATCATCCAGATCAACCGCGGAGGAACATGTCAGTGGTGGAACATTTCTTGAGGAAACATCCCCCATCATTCAGAGGATTATCTAAACCTGTGCTAGCTGAAGGGTGGATTAAATCAATAGATAATATTTTCGATGTCATGGGGTGTTCAGACAATCAAAATGTTAGTCTTGTTATTTACCATTTGGAGGGTGTAGCAGATCAGTGGTTGTAGATGGTTAAAAATATCAAGGATGATGATGAGATTAATGCTCTCGACTGGGATGAATTCAAAGGTATGCTTCTGGAGAAGTATTTTCCTAAGGATGTTCGACTTAGTATGGAAAAAAAATTCCTAGAATTGAGGCAAGTTGAAGACTCAATGGATGCTTATGAAGAAAGGTTCACTCGATTGGCAAGGTATGTTCCAAATTTTATCCGAGACCTTGATAGTAAAATTAATCGTTTTAACTAATGATTAGAGCCAAAATATTGAAGGGATTTAGCTTCTCGCGAGTTCAAGAGTTATGAAAAGCTTGTTCGATGTGGTGAGAAGGTGGAAATGGAGTTTGCCGATGATCAAGTGTCCTATAAAAACCAACAGAAGAAGAGACCGAGGTGGTAGATGAAAGAAAAGAATTCTTCAAAAAGGTATGACGGTAAGAAAACTATGTTTCCAGTTTGTGATAAATGTAGTAAAAGGATTATTGGGTAATGCCTTTTGAATTCTGGGAAGTGCTACTAATGTGGTAAGATGTTACATAAGGCTCGTGATTGCACTGAAAAAGATCGGGGTGATGGTAAGACCAAATTTGATTTACATTTAGGGAAATGTTTTAAGAGCAATGAGATGGGTCATTATGAAAACGAGTGTCTGAAAAAGAGATTGAGTGATGGGAAGTAGTTAGACTACATGAATAAATGGGTGGTGAAATCCTTTGAAACTACTTCAATAGATTTTGGGCCATCAAATGAAGTGGTATCAGGTACTTTGTTTGATTTTTCAGATTACACCATTGTTTTGTTTGATTCGGGGTCTACACATTCTTTCAACTCTGAAAATGTTTCTAGTAAACTGGGAATACCATCTCATGAAATGACTCCTGAACTTGTGGTAAAAACACTAGGGGGAAATGTTGAGGCAAAAAGAATTTATAAGAATCTTCATATCCTTATTCGTGGAAATAACCTACTTGCAAACCATATTTTTTTTACCTCTAGTAGATTTTGATGTCATCCTGGGTATTGATTGGCTATCTATTTACCATGCTAAGATTGATTGCAGAGCTAAAAAGGTTTCCTTTCAGAAAGACTTTCAGTTTGTGTACAAGAATGAACCCTCACTATTGATAACATATCAAGAGGTTGAGAAACTTGTAAAAGATATAAATGAATGTTACCTTGCACATATTGTGGAAAACAAAGGAACTATTCAGATTAATGATGTGCCGGTGGTAAATGAGTATCCTGATGTTTTTCTTGATGAGTTTTTTGGAATAATACCAGATCAGAACGTTGAGTTTACTATTGACTTAGTTCCTGATGCTAAGCCAATTTCAAAACCCCCTTATCAAATGGCTCAAATTGAACTTTTAGAGTTGAAGGAGCAATTTCAAGATTTAATAGAGAAAGGTTTCATTCGACCTTGCACCTCACAATGGGGTGCTCCTATTTTATTTGTTAAAAAGAAAGATGGTTCAATGAGACTTTGCATTGATTATAGAGCCTTGAATAACATTACTGTTAAGAACAAGTATCCTTTGCCTCGTATCGATGATTTGTTTGATCAGCTCCAGGGAGCTCAATATTTTTCTAAGATTGATTGAGGTCGGGGTACCATCAGTTGGAAGTAAAAGAAGCAGAAATACCTAAGACTACGTTCCGTACTAGATATGGCCATTATGAATTTGTAGTAATGCATTTTGGGTTATCCAATGCACCTACTGTATTCATGGACAATATGAATAGAATTTTCCATGAGTTATTCGATAAGTTTTTGGTTATTTTCATTGATGATATTTTGGTGTTTTCTAAAAGTACAGAGGATCATGAATGAAATTTAAGGGTTATTCTGAAAACCTTAAATGAAATGAAATTGTATGGGAAATTCATAAAGTGTGAGTTTTGGTTGCAAAAAATTTCTTTCCATGGTCATATTGATTCTAAAGATGGGATAACTGTTGATCCTACAAAAACAATGATTGTTGAAGAATGGCCAAGACCCACAAATGTAACTGAGATTCGTAGCTTCCTTGGTTTGGATGGATATTACCGAAGGTTTGTTAGAATTTTTTCACAGTTATCTAGAACAATGACTAAGCTAACTCGAAAGGGTGTTAAGTTTATCTGGACAAAAGATTGTGATGATTGTTTTCAGGAACTGAAAAAAGATTGGTGAATACTCCAGTTTTGGCACTACCATCCAGGAATGGGGAGTTTGTTATCTGTAGTGATGCTTCATTGAAAGGAATTCGTTGCGTCCTAATACAGAATGATCAGGTAATTTCTTATGCTTCTCGATAGTTGAAAACTCATGAGGTAAATTACCCTACACATGATTTGGAATTAGCTGCTGTTGTTTTTGCTTTCAAAATTTGGAGGCATCATTTGTATGGAGTAAAGTTTAAAATTTATACCGATCACAAAACATTAAAGTATATATTAACTCATAAATAATTGAACATGAGACATAGGAGCTGGCCATAATTAATCAAGGAATATGATAGTAAAATTTATTAGCATCCGGGAAAACCAAATAAAGTGGCTGATGCTTGGAGTCAAAAAAGTAATGCTTCATTAACAATGTTTTGTTTGGAACATGATCCTTTGGTTAAGTATTTGATGAACTTTTTCATAGAAGTTGTTGGTGTAGTATGTCCTTATGTTTTGTTTCAGGTATCAGTGAAATCTTCTCTATTAGACAGAATTAAGCAAGCACAGAAGCAAGAAAGCGAGTTGCAGAAAAAGGTAGAGTTGGTTCAGAAGGCCAAGTTTCCTGAATTCAACATTGATAATGATTATGTTTTGAGATTTGGGAAGAGATTTTGCGTGCCTTGTGATTTAATTTTAAGAGAGAGTTGTTATGTGAAGTTCATAGTTCTCCATTTTTAGTTCATCCTGGAAGTACTAAGATGTATAGAGATCTTCGGGAGTATTACTGGTAAGATAGAATGAAAAGGGACACTACTGATTTTACTGTAAAGTGTTTGACATGTCAACAGGTTAAAGAAGAGAGACAGTTACTGAAAGGGATGATTCAGCCTTTACCAGTACCAGAGTGGAAATGAGATAATATATCCATGGACTTTGTTGTGGGATTTCCGAAGACACCTCGAGGTAATAATGCAATCTGGGTTATTGTTGATCTCTTGACTAAATCTTCTCTTTTCCTTGCTATACGAGATACTTTTTACCTAGATCAACTTTCCTGTTTGTATCTTAAAGATATAGTCAGGTTATATGGAGTTCCTATCTCTATTGTATTTGACCATGATCCTAGGTTCACTGCAAACTTTTGGAAAGGCCTTCAGAAGTCGTTGGGTATTGAATTAAATTTTAGTAGAGCTTTTCATCTACAATCAGATGGGTAGTCAGAACGAACAATTCATTCCTTAACGGATATTCTACGTGCCTACTCTATGGATTATCCGGGATGTTGGGACCAACATCTTTCTTTGTTTTAGTTTTCATATAATAACAGTTTTCATTCCAGTATACAGATGGATCCGTTTGAGGCATTATATGGAAAAAGGTGTCGAACTCCATCTTTTTGGTATGAAGTAGGTGAAAGGAAGCTGATGGGACTGGAATTGGTAGAAGAGTTGGAAGAAAAAGTTCATCTGATACAGAAACACATGATAACAGTTTAGAGCAGGCAGAAGAATTATGCGGATAACAGGAGGAAGGATATATCTTTTGAGGTAGGTGATCATGTTTTTCTCAAAGTATCACCATGGAAAAGTGTGATGCGTTTTGGTTAGAAAGGAAAGTTGAGTCCATGGTTCATTGGACCATATGAGATTCTGGAGAGAGTTGGATCAGTTGCATACCGAGTGGCTTTACCTCTGAATTTATCTCAGGTACACAATGTTTTTCATGTTTCAATGTTATGGAAGTACATGCCAGATCTAACTCATGTTTTGAGCCCAGAGGTAGTTCAGTTGGAAGAGAATCTCTATTATGAAGAACAACCAGTCCAGATTCTTGACCATAGAGAGCAAGTGTTGTGAAATAATGCAATTCACCAGCTAAAGGTTTTGTGGAAAACCCATATGGTTGAAGAGGCAACACGAGAATTTGAAAATGCTATGAGGGATAAATACCCCCACTTATTTTGATAAGTGAATAAAATTGTGAGGATGCAATTTCCAAAAGGGGGGAAGGATGTAACATCCCAGGTAAATAAAGAATAATACATTTTCATATTTAATAATATTTTTGAATTAAATATTAATTTTACTTTAAAGGGGTTTCTATGTTCGATAGTGTGCCCGATACACAACAACGAGTTTCTTTGAAATCTTACGTTGCACACTAGTAATATAATAATATTTGTTTAAATGGTAGTTAACACGTAGCCCTTATATTGGAGAGAATGAATAGAAATATCTAAAATATTAATATATATGTTTTTTTAAATGTTTTTACATTTATCCAATAAAAGATAAAGGCTTAAAATAAGAAAAGAATTCAATTTTTGGCATAGATACTCGAATATTAACTAAACGGTCGAACTATCGCCTTTTGATGGAGAACCCTATTTAAATATTGTTTTGGTTACACTTATATATTCTATTAGACCAAATAAAACTCTTCTTTAGAATCAGGAAATCAAAATTTACTTTGTGTAAATTTTTGGTATTTTTCAGATAAGGTTCATTTTTTTAATGAATAGTGAAAAATGTTGTATTTTAGTTCAAAAAATATTTTTAATATAATTTATTTATATGATTAGATTATTTTTTGAATTTATTTTAAAGTACAATTAGAATATATTTTTTTACCATTTAATCCAATTGTGGTCATTGGAATTAATTTCACTTTGAAATTGGACTTAAACAGGTGTTAATCTTTTGATACATATTGATTCATAAAAACATGCTTTTTGTTTTTACAGCGGGAATTAATTATTCAATTAATTAATGCAACTTAAATATTATGAAAATTTTAAAATAGACATCAATTTTTAATTCGGAATATCAAATATAGAATAGGGTAAATTTTTGGTATTTCTCTCAAAAACTTCAATTTTTGATGAATAGTGAAACCACTAAGTGGCAGTTAAAAAAACTGATTTTTTGTTTAAATGAGACTTTACCACTTTGTGTATTGATTTTAAAAATTCTTACATACATGGTTGTCATTAGGAAGTAATATGTGGTTCAATGGGATTAAAATAATTTTTGGTGAATAGTAACTTTTAAGTTTATTAATCGCGATTAGAGGTAATTAGTGTAATTTAAGGTAAAAATAATGTTTTAATAATATTAAATGACCTAGACACATGTCATACCCTTATTGGATGTGTCATGTCCGACCAATAAAATCCATGGGTCAACTTGGGGACCCCATGGAGCCACATTGGTAGGAAAATGACATTAATAACTTTTTATTTAAAGTTAAAATAAAAATGTCACAAACATGACTTGTTTTGCTAAATCAATTTTTAAATGGGGTTATACAAGTCATAATTCTGACTATAAATATTAATTGGAAATATAAAACGATTTCCTACATCATTTTTTTTTGTTTTATAATTTTTAGACATGAAATAAATTAAATTATTTATGACACCATGATGATGCAGTAATTACCTTATTATTTAATGATTTAAATAAAATGAAACGATAATGTAAATGTAATACCTACACTGGTCAAACACTTATTGGATGGGTGAATTTAGAACCCTTATCATCTTATCCTCTAAATTTATAATTTTGGAACTTTTTTTATCCGAAAATCATTTTATAATAAAGCATCATTTCTTAACTTTCCAAGAGTTCCCCTCCTCTCCTCTTATAAAAGGCCCCCACCTCTACCTCCTTACTCACACCTCTCATGCCTTTGGTTCGGCTGAGCTCTGCTCATTATATCTCTCCACATCCATCCCTACATCCTTGAAGCCTAACCTTGGGCTGAAAGCTCTTGAGGAACCCTTTTGGTTCAAACCAAGAAGAGTTACCCGATTTTAAGTTAATGTCTTCACTTTTGTTCTTTTGTTTTATTTTGATTATTCAACCCTCTAAACGCTTTTTATTCCATTATTTTGTAACAACATGAGTATCTTCAATATTCTAGGATTTTTTTATGTGAAGGATTCGAGCTACACTTACAGACACCTCCGTCTAATGGTTAAAGAACATACTATTTGTGTGGTTGGCGAATTTCTACCTCACGAAATGATGATTGTACAATCTTCATTTAACAAACTTAATGGAGGACATTAATATTTCACTATATTTATATATGATATATATTATGTTTATTTTTTCCTTAGGCTTCTGTATTTTTCATTAGTGTCATACCATTATGGTTTCCATTATGGGTAAACACAATAATTTCATTTTAGGAAGTGCGGACTATCGCCCACTAAAAGTGATTTGATTCGTTAATACCATATGTGGTATGTATAAAGGATAGATTTAATGATATTATATATTATATTATACTGAAATTTTAATATACCTTTATATCATTATGATTTCACATCATTAAGTATGAAATAGAAATGAAAGTAGCGTTCATCCGTATGTACGGCTTACCGTATCCATGAATGGTGCATTTCATTTCATACCTCTAAATGTTATGTAATACTATAAATGCATTTATATAATGGATATATATGATATATATGATATCTACATAATGAATATAATTCTAGATATAGTGGATATTTTTCCCCATGAACAACATGTAATTATAAAGAGTCTATTTTTGACAAAAGTACCAATGATCGACAAAACGACAATTATTAACATAAATAATTACATAGTCTTCATAAAATGGTAATAAGTGATATAAAAGGAATAATGAACTTGAAAAAGGTTCTTAAGCAAGTAGAAATTAACTCAAGTTTATTATTCAGGACATTAAATAACGATTGAGTCATGTCGGAATCGAGGTATGGGACTTCGTCTCAATCTCCTTTCATTGAGGCATATTGTGTTTTATACACAACCTTCATTTATACGGTGTATAAACCCTTTGACTTTTACCTTTATTGAAATGGAATCTTTTTTACACAAAGTGTTTTTCTAAATGAAATAAGGGAATATTTTTGTTGTACGTATGCGATGATAATGACTTCTCCGCCGCCGTGACCATTATTTGAGTTTCAGTTTCTTCTACAAGCCATACCTTTTTTTTAAATGAAAAATAAATACCATGTTTTACTTTTATTTTATTTTGGTATTGAAAATGGTTTTCATAATGTTTTAATTATATCAATGTGTTGTATTGATATCTTGTGATTGAAATGTGGAAATGTTATGTTTTCTTTATGCATGTTTTATGTAATACGATTATGTTATGGTTCTTTGGCATTGTTATGAAGATGGGTAGTTCCGTGATAAACTAAGGGCGGGTGATCCCAATATATCTCTCCAATTAATTGGGTAACACGAATGGGTTAAACGTTAAGGTTTCTCTGAAGATATTTAGGTAATATACTTTGATGGGTATTACAAACATAACCAAGAGCGTTACTCCCTACGTAAGAATGTTATGAATACCTCAAGATACCTTTATGTCTTATAATTTCTATGATTTATTCATGATTTGATGAGGTATGTTAAAATGATTATGTTTTATGAGTAAAGTGTGATTTCATACATGGACTGATGTTTTCTTTTCATACCTTTATATCCCATACAGAGCTTTTTATGCTCATCCCATGTTTTTGAAATGTTTTTCACAGGTCACGGGAAAGGTACATGATGTGATGATAGTGTCAAGAAAGGGTCAAGAATGATTCCATGTTTTATTTTAGATATGTTTCTGTTGATGGAAAAAATGAGTACTATGTTTTATGTAACCACATTGTTTAAATGAGTAATCTAATGCATGTTTTATGATCAAATTCTCTAAAACTCTAAACCTGAAAAGATCCTCAACGTGTATTCTTGAAATAACTCTAGATTTAGTATTGTTTAAGGCTAGGGACTTATATTCACGCCATAACTATAAATTATCTATGAAAGAACATTTCCATTTGAGAGGTTGCAATTTCAATATTCCCTTTTATTTATCATTGATCATCCTTATTTTAATTCTTACTCTCCCATAAAATTATACTGAATATCTAAGTGGGGGTGGGGGGGGGGAAATCATATTCAATATCTTATAGTATGATTAAAAAATATGGTTAACTATTCCATAAGAAATATAACATCCGAAATATTTACATAATGGGAATATAATTCCAAGATATAACCATAATTGCTAACCAGGATTTTATACGATAATCATCGTTTTCCCATTTCAAATAAAATTTCAAAAGTATTGTTGGAAAACATAATCTTTTAAGATACAATTACTCTTATTCATAAAATATATACAAATATATTTTATATAAATAAATGAGAAGAATTTATATAAAAAAATCACATGATAGAGTGATATTTAAGAAAATAGGGAATCTCATAGTGAAAATATTCTCACCAACATCAGAAATGGATGTATTAGCTATAAAAATCCTACATAATACTGTGTGATAATACTATGAACAATATCCATGATTGAAAGAAATAATCATTGAAATTTAACTCTTTCAACCTCTCATGATTCCAAAACCATATCTAATTGATAGTTGTGAACTCCCTCCAGTTGAATATCCACCATAAGGATCTTGAGAATCATGATTCAAATGAAGATAGTGACGAATTCTCTATATATGATTAACACAACATAACCTTCATAGACGAAAATATGGTTTATATTATTGGAAATAATTTACCTAGAATGTGAAATATGTATTATTGTATCATAGGACCACACATTGATTTCTCCAAATAATAGATATCCTAGGGTTAGGAGGAATAGAAGATCATCCACCTGGCTATGTTGAATATTTTCACCGTCAATTA
The DNA here is from genome assembly GCA_963277665.1 of Viscum album. Taxonomy (NCBI): domain Eukaryota; kingdom Viridiplantae; phylum Streptophyta; class Magnoliopsida; order Santalales; family Viscaceae; genus Viscum; species Viscum album. The sequence continues at coordinate 1,830,869,440 of OY728136.1, forward strand.
TCTCCCCCAGTTCACTTTATCACACTAAAATATCCCCAACTGTGGTTTTTCAAAGAAGATGAAGAACCAATATAAAAAAATAAATATTTTAAAAACATTACATTAATTTTTTATTATAATTAACCACATAATTAAGATAAAACTTATAAAATATTCTCATTTTTGGTAACTCTATAGAATCTACAATTTAATAGATAAATGTTTTGAACCATGATTTATAATTGTTTTATTAATTAATATAAATATTTATGAACACATAAATTTACTCATTATAATTATTTTTTAAAAGTATTTCAATTTTTTTTGATTAATTGATTATTATTTTAATTTGATTAATTCCTATACTTGGTAATTTATATTATCAATAGAAGGTGTAAAAAAGAAAAATGAATTCATCAGTTGACTTTAATGAAGTGAGTCTATGAATATACTAGTGTTTTTAGGACTTAAAATATATCGTTAGAGATTTCTCTCAATGTATAACTTTGGAATTTATAACACAAGACTTTTGAAACACTTCATACTTACAAAGTGTATGGTACCATTGTCTACATTTAGTGCTATATATTATTTAGTATGAGACTTCATCCATCCCATATTACTTAATATCTCATATCAAATATATTATATAAATTTTTCCCCACCTTTAAACTTCATTGAGGATATAATTTGTCATCTGACTTCAGCGTCAGACTTCCCAAAATATATTACATCAGAACATTCCCATAATTTCGATAGTGGGGATTAAAATTAATAATTTATAGAATATTTAGTGCATGAACATAAATAAATATTACCTCCCTATGGTCTAATAAAATATTTAAAGTACTATCTTATGATATAATATGGAATCCATCTTACTAAATAAAAAGGTTAACATTATGGGATGATTTAAAAGCAAGAGGAATATTATAGAGGAGAGACTATAGGTGGAATATGATCCAAAAACTGAGAAACATGGTGTACATTGAGGAAATATGACCGAGCCACTAGAAATATTGTGGAAATTGCATAAAAAGGTATCTACCATGGTATAAGGTGACGCATGTGATACTCACATGGCGATATGATCTTATGCATAGAAGGAGTCCCCCAATCATGATACTGTTTCTATAAGAGAGATATTGATTGGTCAAGAAAAAGTTGTAGTGGTAATTGTTCTATTTATTTAGTTAAATATGTTATTTTTCATTATTTCCTTTTATTATAATCTATAATGATGGGACACTAGGGATTTAGTAGTTAATCCCCTGAAAATATTCCCCCACTCCTATTAATGAATTCTAATTTTTAATTGTTAAATATATTCTACTTCATTTTTATTGAAGTGATTTATTACATTAAGAATAAGAGGATTTCATTATTTTTTGAATAAAAATTATTTATCTCCAATTCCTTATTATCTATATAGAGGCACCTTGGATCTTATTTCCCAAAAAAAATTTGAGTTTTTTTTTACTCTCTTATAATTAAGGATGATGAATCATTTTTCTATATAAGGATATGATGTGTAGTGGTTATTTCATTTCTTTATTCAATCAATAATAATAAATGGAGGGTTATTAATTGAGTATTTAGCTAATTGGGGAGAAATAGTGGGGTAGTTAAATTGAAAATTGTTTAATAGGTAAGTGGTATATTATCAAATATTATACAACTTCTTTAAAATTTGAATTCAAACAACTATTTCAAATTTCAATCTCAAACACAATTGACCACTATTTTTGGACACAACAACCCTAATAAATTCATATGAGAAACATACCAAAAACACCCTAATATCTAAATAATACTTGAGTCCCACTATGAATAATATTTTTTGGGTTCCAATTTTTTTTAATATTAGTCCTATGATAAGAGCATTTTCAACCTAGCACCAATTCCAGGGAGGCTAAAAATTGACATGTTCTTCCATTGGATTGATTTTTTATTTAAAAAGATTCCATTTCATAGTTGTAAAGGATCCTACTTGGAATAAAAAATAACTAGTTTAAAATATAGAAGAGGTTTCAATTTCCATGTAATTAAATGAGTAATATAGTAGCTACTATAATAGGGGAAGTATTCACCGGATTTTTACCTATGAGACACAAAATTGGTCCTTCGGGCAATAAGGAATTCATCCCGTAAGAACTCCAGGATCCCCCAGAGTAACATGTAAAACAGGTGACCATATGATTCAAGGGGCGCATTATGTAGGTCTTCCATATTGGATTTTGGTAGTATCACTATGTGGGAAGCATAAAAGATTGTTAGTTGTGTTGGTCCCTATCATGTGGACATCTAACTACATGGGACAAATGAGTTACCTTCCACTAAATTGGAAAGGGGTATAAAATGTGGTTGTTATTGGTAGAGGGGGAAAAATCATGTACATAATGAAGGCCAAATAGGATAAGCAACACATCTTTCAGGAAACATGGCATAGAGACATGCAGGTGCTACTGGGTGGGTAGGTGGAAAGGCTGATTGGTTTGTAGGAACCCATCATTTGGACCTCTACCCTAATGTGGGTTTAATGTGGGGTTATCTAAAAAGTAACTAGGGTGGGGCAGTGCTATACAAAAAATGATGGTAAGGGGGGTCATTAAAGTGAGAAGACTAGCATTATGATGTGAAGCCTGGCTACTTATATTGGGCCTTCGAGTAATAGGGCCGTCATGCCATCAAAAATTGAAATGGGATTTGAAGTTATTCAGACTTGGGGTCACGTAATGGTTACCTATAATCCCTTTTGAAAATAGGGTTATCTTTCCATTGTAAAAATGGTTAATTTCCCCTAACTATTAAAACAAAATGACTTGTTTTCATTTGAAAAAAACATGATACATGACCAACATGATTTTTGATCACGTATTTAGCATTGAAACATTGGTTGATATAATTTTACATAAAATTTTTACAAATATAGTTATTTATAAGATTGTGGATATAGAGTATTTTTAGAATTACACTAATATACTCTCTATACTATTTTACTTATTTTACAAGACTATCCTTGGGAATTGGAAAAATTGAAGACTAATTGGTTTTAAAAAACAAGACACATAAAGAGTTATCTTCAAAAAACATTTATAATAATAATTTACTATTATAAAAAATAATAAATAATATTTGAGGATTAAAACAAGAAATTTAAAAATTCATCCTAAGATTCATTAATTAAAAGAAGAATATCCTATTGTGTTTTTGAAGGCATTTTGGGATGTATGTAACAACTCCAAACATAGTGGAGTATCCTAGGATAATATTAGATTAACTAAACATTAATTTTCAATAAAAGGATAGGATAAATAATAGATTCATATCTTTTCAACTAGAGATTTCACAATCTTTTATAAACACCAGATGACCTTCCTCTACATGTTCGTCCCCGCATCAAAGAGCACCCAGCTAAGAAATGATATATATGAGATAAAGTAATCATGTAGATAAACTATTGATGATTTTTTGGATATATTAAAATATATAAAATAATCCTACCCAAATAAACTGTTTGAAGACCCATTTTATGGGTATTACTTTATCATGAATTTGTAGAAAATTATATAATTGTTTTGGATGTTCCTTTCAGAAGTGTATTAAATGAAATGATTCCAATTTATGCGAATGTGGTGATAGAGTATATCTGAAACAAATCTCCAAAATTTGGTATAATATCCAAAAATACTATATTAAATGATGTAAATAGTTTTAAATTCCAAATATTTGAAACTAAACTGGAATATTTAACCACTCTAATGAGAAAAATAGTGTAAAAACAACATCAAAAGAATCATCATCTAAACCCCATTTTGCGCGCTAGCTCTAGAACTATTTAAACAATAAATTTGAGGGATTAAAATTAATACATTTTTTTTTTAATTTCATAAAGTAGAGGAAGTACCATAAAATATATATAAATAAAAGATTAAAATAATATTGAATAATTAAATAAAAATTTTAAACTAATATTCTCAAAGGAGACCTTTCTAGAAGGGTTTTCAAAAACTATTCCATCCACCACCATTCAAGGGGAACAATTCTGAACCCACTTTAATATATCAATAAGGAGAGAATAAAAAACCCTCAATTAAGGACCTAATAAGAAAAATTATCTAGTCACAAAGGAACTTGAAAAACACTCTAATAATTAACGTATTGGAGTTAAATAGTATAAATGTGTATCTTTGGAATAACATTTCCACTCTAAAAAATAATTAAATTAAGGGCCAAATTATATATATAATAAATTAACTCCAAAACCCAAGGAAGGTGTTTGTTATAATTATTTATTGTGTTTGATGGATGGAAAAATCATTAAAAATCACTACTGGAGGCTAAAATGAAAGTGGATAGCCTTAAAAACACGAAGAATCTATCCCTAAGAAGGAAGAATATGAAGAAGTTCCTTTACACACACAGTGGGTAAATAAATAGGGAAGATAAGTGAAAAAGTATTAATTTTATTATCTCCAACATCCCTTCCTATCAAGGATAATCCCAAACTTGATAACCAATAACGATTACCTAAAATAAGAAGTTCTAGAAACATTTAATAAAGTATGTGTCAACATTCCATTGTTAGATTTCATCCACTAAACCACATGTTATGATAATATTCTCAAATAAATTTTCCCGACAAATATAAAACATCATGTATAATAAAGAGATACATTTTTGAAGAAATTTTTCCATTCTCGTAACCCTGTGATTTCCTAAAAAATTTCAAAACCCTCATACTTTCATTATCCCTTGAACCATTAGAGAAATTACTTTTTATAAGGCTATATAGGATTTATGAGCATCATTAAATGTTATTTCATAATAAATTTATTCTTTCTTTCACATAAGATAACTCAAAAAAACTAATTTTTTAGCTATCTAACTAATTAGTTTCATTCTTAGTATATATTTTTTTTGAATATAATCAGTTAAAAGTGAATGGACTATTGCTTATAGATTATTTTTTACATCATAAACATAGAATAAAAACAGGATAAAAATAATTATCTTATCATTTTAGGTACACTATTTTGTAATACATGTAATACCAAAAAAATTACAATGAAATAACACTTTTAATTTATTCTAGATAAGAAACAATGAATTTTATAATTTTGGATTCAATGAACTATTTTATTGATAAAAAAATATGTTTACACTATATCATCTTGAAACTCCTTGAAGTACTGAGGAACAAATTGAAAATTTTAGTTACATAATTTGATTAGTGGGATCATTGTAATCTCCTAATTATTTTAATGATTATATTGAAAAAATTAGTTAAATCTAATATTTGTTTTGTTGAAGTGTATGAGGATATATATGATGGTTATTTTGATGAACTGATCGAATTTATATCTAATACATTTACTCTACACATGTACGATTCAAGCATGGGACTCACCAATTGGAATACCACATTATAAATCCCACTAGAACTAGAACAAATGTTTTTTTTACCTCTAATATGAAATAAATTTTTCATAATTAAAATAAAAATATCATACTTATAAATAGTAATAATTCAAAACCTAATCAATAGTATCATTTTCTTGAAATTCTGAAACAAATTTCTTGGGAAACAGTATAGTCTTTATGGGACAAATGATGTATTAGTCATAGAACATGTGTACACTGACTAGTCATAGAGAGTGATCTTAAATCTAGGAGACAAACTAAATGAAGGATAAATATAACCCTCATAGAATTTGTTAGAATAGAAATCATAATACAGTTTAGAGCTATAATTATATAACCTATATCAAACATCCAATTGGTGAGTCCTATTAATATTCTGTCCAAAAATTCTAGATTCACTAATATAAAAAATAAAAATAATGATGTAGTTCCCACTCAGATTTAGTGAAGTTGTAGGGTCTGTATTGACAATATGTAATTAAAAAATGTGACCTCAATAGACTAATTCTTCATCCCTTTTTTAGGAAATATGTTAATGCATCAAAAATAGTAATGTTCATTATTAATATATTAATGGATTATTTGGAATTTTTATATTTTTAAAACTTTTTAATACTTTTAAAAAACATTATTCACCCATCCCTTTGTTACATTTTCATATTGATGTATTACCTTCAGGTTATTTAATAACCCAAGTGATTTTCAACATTGTATCCTTATAATTTTATTCATTCCTACTTGAGATATTCACAGAGATATTTCTTAAAAAATATTACTATTTAAGTAACCTCTTTATAAATTTACCATAATAATATAGTAATGTATTAATGATAGGTATTGAGAAAAAATGGATTGGAACTTTAATTTTTTTTTTCTTTGTAGATAAAATTGATGTGTTAGGAAAAATAATTTCTAAACAAGGAATTGAGGTGGAAAAGGGAAGGATTGAAATGATATCTATAATGCCTTAACTATCTAATCTGAGACACATTAGATAATTTTTGTGGAATTATAGATTATAAATAAATTTTATTAAATATTTAAATATGATTAATTTTCTTTTGATAAACCTACTCAAAAAGGAAAATGGATTTATATTTAATGATTTAGGTATATAATAAATTAATTAAATAATGGAAAACATAACCATTACTCATCTGGTCAGTCCAAAAATCTTGGAAGACCATTTATATGTTCTATATTCTTCCTCAAAACAGTTTAATAGGGATGTGATATACCAAAGTATTAATGGGTACTCACATGTGATATCTTACACTTCACAAACCCTAGGTATTTCCCAAATCAATTCAACTATAATAGAGAAGGATTATTTATCTATTGATATTTATTTAGAACAAATTTAGACATATTTTATATGGTGTAATGAAATCATTTAATAAAATAATCCAACCATTGGATATATGATTAAGAAGTGTGATAAAAATAAATTTTTTAGATAGATGATTCAATTATAAGAGTTCAACATGAGGGTAAATGATAAAAAGGGAATTGAGAATTCAGTTGTAATCCACATGATCAGGCTACCCAAAACTTCTAATTTAGAAATAGCCATTGAGATTTCCCTAGATGACTCTCTACCTACTGAGCAATTCTGGAAATTCACCCAAGCACCCTAATAAAGTTATTTGCAGAATTATATGGTCAGGATAAAGGTACATACAAATTTTCTTAGAACCAAACTCTTATGTTAAAATATTATTAAAAGTAAAATCTTTTTGAGGAGATTTATTTTCTAAAACATAGTACTTCCCATGTCATTAGGCGGTGTATACCATAAGATTAGGTAAAATATATGCTTCAATTTTCCTACACAATTTTATTTGGAGGATATTTTGGTCCTCAATGAATAGCTAGAAATTTTTTAATGGTTTTTTGTTTTGAGAATAAATTTTTGAAAGCTCACATGAATTTTGAAAAGAAAACAAAAACTATCAAATTACTGGAGGAATTTCGACAAGGTATTAAATTTTGAAGGTGTGAACATTTATTTTTAAGATCAATCTGGTGTATGCCATTTATATTTCATGGTCCTAGTTCCATTATATTTTTTATTTTACTATATATTTTTAGTATTATATTATGTTTCTAAAAGAATTAAAGCACAAGAAACCCAAAATGATGATGAAAAAGTTGTTATTGGGTTTATAAGGTCAATTTTTTTGTATATTTATAGTGATATGAGTTATAATCAAAGATAAACGAACATATTTTTGTAAAAAAAGTATGGAATCCCTTATAAACATGTAAGGGTTTTATCAAAATTAATCAAATACATACCATCCCAAAACAAATGGGCTAGAAGATGTCTCTAAATTATAAAAAATGGATTTCAAAAAGGTCAATGAAATGAATCTAGATGGATTGGATTAGGAAAATTAAGGATTGAACTTGGGAGTATAAAAATTTCATTAAAAACCATTAGGTATGTCCCCTTTACAAATTTATTATGGTAAAAATTTTCACTTTCTTGTTAGACAACATCATAAAGCATACTGGGCTATGAAGAAGGTCACATCGAATTTAGAATGGCCTATGAAAAACAAAGATCTAAAAGATAAAACATGAAGATATGGGAAGAGATTTACAATGAAACTAACTATTTTACAAGGAAAATTATAGATCCCTTTATGATAGTATCATTAAAAAATTATACATCCATGCATGAGATAAAGTGTTTTTGTTCTCATCTAGGATGAATCTCAGGTCTGATAAGATTTGTTTAAAGTGGAGTGAACCATTTTTAGTAAGTAATCAATTTTCATTTGGTTTCATTTAGATCAATGGAGGTGAATCATATAAACCATTTAATGTGAATTCATATTATTTGATGCAATTTCCTTAAATATTTTAGAAGAAACCAATGCATGAGCACAAATTCTTCCATACTACTAATGAGTGTAGTCTATCAAGTTGTCTCCTTATTACCCAAAAATATATACACCTAACATTAAATTTATTAATATTTAAAATTAATAATCTAGAATTTATTTGAAGATATGTCTATTCAAGGTTTGGTGGTGAATGAAAAAATAGATTAGGAAGTAAATAACAATTTTGTTTTTCTTTGTTTTTGATTTGAAAGAAAAAATGAAATGATAATTTTTTCTCATAATAGGATTTCAAATTTTGTTTTATTTTGTATTATTTTTATGTTATTTATGTTTTTAGGATAGATAAAATTAATTTAAAAGTCATATTTCCGAGTTAATAGCATTATGGTTGTTTAGTGGGGTTCATAGATCTATAAATTATGGAGTTTAATTGATTGTTTCGTCAATATAAAAACTATTTTTATAAAATTTACATTGGGATATTAAAAAAAAAATTAATTCCCCATCTATAAAATTTTGATAAATATTTTAATTCCATTAACTAGGATACATTTTAAACCCTTCATTTCATATTATTCTTTATAATCGTTTTCATGCGCATCATGGGTCATGTAGAAAACTAGAAATTTACTTAGTTAAATTTAAATACAAGAGATTTAAGTGTGCTCTATTTTTCATAAAGGCTATTATTCAAATTAAAATTCATTTACACTATTACCCTTTATTTTGGAACATCATAACATTTAAACCTTATTAATATTCAGTGACCATGGGATACCTATTATAAAAAACACATTGTAGGTTATTATTGTCCCTCACTACCTATATCGTGAGTACATTCTTGTTTTTTTCAAAAATTGTATTGGTGATGGTGTTTCCCTGGGATTTATGGGTAATAAAATCAATAATTATGGTTACGTGAAAGGGTTCCTATTTTTTCATAGTTTGTTCAAAATCCATATTCTATCATGTTTTATTCATGTTTCCATATTTATCTCACAAAAACATGTATATAAGGAAAATATTCGTTGAAATTGGAAGAAATAAGATAAATAAACAGAAAGAAATGTATATATATAAGATAATTATATTTGGTTATATGAATAAATTTATTAATTAATATTTACTATTTGGTTGTAATTGATATAATAAGAGTAATGGGGAAAGAGGGTTAGCATTGATATGCTATATGAGGTTTTAAGTGATTACATTCATTGTGTTTATCTAGATATAATTTAACATGTTTAGTACATAAGATATTAATTATTACTCTTGCACCACATATTTTTAAACATAAAATACAAACAAAGCTTGAGCCTTTTAATAATCTATTGGATTGAGAATCACACAAGTTTCTACTGGTAAAGAACATAGGACCTCAAAAATTATATTGTAATATCACATGAACTACAGAAAATTAGCATAAATGAACCATAAATTATTCTAAGAGAAAGTTGAATGTCCTTAAGTGAGGTAGGTCTTTCAGTTACATTGGTAGGACATAATGGTATAAAACTATAGTGAAATGAAATTGTACATTAGTTAGAATCACAGAGAATGCATGATATTTTCTAATAATAAATGAGATTATGATTTTATTCTTTTATGGATTGTGTGTTTGTAATTAGAAAGGATAATATTTCGTTATTTTGAATGCATTATATTCCCAAATAGTGGAATAGTTCAATTGTGGGGGAGTGATAAGAGTTAATATTTTAAAATTTTGAATTTTTTTTAGAAATAAAAAATATAATTTATATAAAATGTTGTAATTTTTCTCATTTTTTTATTTTACTTAATCTTAAAATTAAATTTCCAAGATATTGAATTTTGAGTTTCTATTATATTGATCATTTATGAAATTATTTGAAAATAAATAAATTCATTCTAGATATTTATTATTTAATGGATTTTAGTTCTAATTTTTATTGTTTAACAATAATTCAATCAGACCATACACTGAGGATATTATATTCTTGCTGGATGGTCTAAAAATGGAAATGTAAAACATCATGTGACTTCAATTATAAAATCATATGACTCTAAAGTGGAAAATATGAATTTAACTACGTCACAATACTTTTCACCAACTATATGAATTTAATGGTCATATCATATGACTTGTTTCAAGATATAGACTAACCAAGTGCACTACTTCATTATGTGACTTTAGTCTTAGACATTAGGTAACATGAGATTTCATCCATACTTTAAAAGATTTAAGATCCCATATGATTTCCATCATATGAATTTTGAGCTTCCCATTACATGAAATTATATCTACCTTAAAACATCATCATGTTTATGAATTAATCATTTAGTTTAGTTTTAGACTTCATATAACACATGAATTATGAAATTTTCCAAAATTAATGTTTTGGGGATTAAATTTGTGTGATTCTGAAAAAAATTAGAGCATAGAATAAAATAAGAATACTATTCCTCGGGACTAAATAACTTTGGTAAGGATTCTACCTAGACTCTACATAGACCCCATCTAACTAATATATAAGGTACAGATCATGAGATGATTTCTGAGTAAGATAATTATTTTATAAGAGTGTGTTCAGGTGGAATCTATGACAACCCTGCTCTTTATTACACATTAATTCATGATTTGTAACATATGATTACCCATAATAAAACATAGAAGATCAAAAATCATAATTATTTTGGGAATTATGTGTATTATATTATAACATAAAATATTGAATACAATGCCATTATTTAAAAATTTCATAAATTACTAATATTATTCTACTATACCTAAAACTAAATGGTATTAACTGGGTACACACATAAGAAAGGGGTGAGCTATAAGTCCCAATAAGGTCTTAAATATGAAATATTATGAATAAAGTATTAAATGTTCGAAAATATCAATATAAATGAGATATAAAAGTTATGATATTCATAAAAATGAATATTGATGAATTATATAGAATGATAACAAAAAATGGAAACATTGAAAATGTGGTGACAACATAAAACATGGAATCTTAAACATCGGTCAAGGATAAATTCCCAGACAACATGATGGAAAATGTACCATGATGGATCAGGTTCAATACTTAGTCCTTCTCATGATGTCTCATGAGACTATATCATTACCCAGTGCATTGGATCATTATATAATTTCCTAAATACTACTCACATTCATTTTATTCACACGCATAAGTGTGCCACATAGATCAAACAAAATGGAATCATTTGTCATCACATTTTATTCAAATATCAATGAGTGTTAAATAAATACATTTAATTAACCAATAAATTAAATATAATTTCATGAAGGTGAACACCCTTGATATAAAATGCATACTATTATTAAATACACAATTGTTTGGCATTGAAAATCATTGTGAAATTTTGGTAGTATAATAGGGGGTATTAATGTGCATGGGAGAACATAAATAGACTGAATGGTGTATATAATAATTTTTATATAAAATTGAAAATAATATGATATGGAATAACATATCCCAACATTAGGAATTAGAGATAAATGGCATGATATAATAAATATTCTTGAATAAATAAGAAAATTAACGGATCCCTTACTAAATTTCGACATTGTTATGGGTGTACATAAAGATTCATGGTAGGGATCAATGAGATTTAAAGACATATACCATCATTTATAAATAAAAAAGATAGTATATTTTATATGAAATAATATATCCTAACCTGAAAAAATTGAAATTGAGAGGCATAACTTAATAGAGGTGCTTGTATAAAAAAGAGAGTGGGAGATCCCTTACCTTGAGAGAATGATTCTAAAAGCTTGGTAGGAGCCTCTTAAGAGCCTAAGGTAACCAAGGTTGGACCATAAGTATGTAATGTAAGATTAAAAACAAGGTAAATGGTTTTTGAGTATAGATAAATTGTAGCTTTTTTGGTTTTATATAAGATATGAGTAGGGAATTCATTATTATTTCTCAAAATTAGATTTTGGGTACTCTTTAATAATGAAATGAAAAAAAACTATAGTTTTTCTGAATGATTTTATTTCCATATTTTATAATTCTAGTGGTTAAAATTATTAAATTATTACCTTTGGTGATGTGTAAGTGAGTCATGTCCATAAAATTAATTTTAAAATCATAATATATATTATAGATTTTGGATGATTCATAAAGGATTTATAAAATTAGTCAAATAAAATTAAAATAAAATTATTTTAAATGTTATATATATATATATATTGGGTAGTGCATACCATTATATTATTTATTATATCATTTTTTCATCCTTATGAATTGACAATTTACATAATTTATTTAAATCATATTTAAATTTTACTTGAAAATTAGTTTATCATAGTAAATTATAAAAAATTAATCCTTGGTTAATTTCGAAATACTAATCTGAAAATAAATATTTATTTTATCACAAAAAATTATAAATATAATAATTTGAAATTTTTAAATAAGAATATATATTTATTTATATATAATTGGATATTATTGGAAATAACTGTTTTTAAAACCATATAGATATTAAATTTGAATTCATAAAAATCATATGATCAATTATATTTACTAAAAATTATTTAATAGTAATATTTTTTATTGTTTTTATGTTTTGAAAATCCATCAATTCATTAAAATAAATACCATAATTGTATTAAAGTATTACCCAAAAATAAAATTTATTTTTTATTGTATCAAAATAAAAATCATTTATATAGTAACAATAATATGATTACAATATATTCATGATTATATATAATATACATATTAATATTATTAGGTTATTGATATATTTTTTTTATTACATTGGAAAACACCCTAAGGAAAAGGTGCCGATGGTGGGACTTTCATAGGGTGGTTCGACATACATGCATTGAGACGTGATCTCGATGATCTTGAACTTCTCCTCATAATTTTTTTTACTCAGGATCATGTTATTGGATCTCATCTTGTTCTTGGTCATAGGAAAATCCCTTTAATTCTATCTCCCTTTGAAGCTCAGTTAAATGGGCTTCATATTGTATGCTACTACAGTTTAAGGAAAACCCTTCCATTACATGTGTTAATTGGATTAGTAAAAAGACTTACTATTAATATGATCAATGTTTTGAGGATATATTAAAATTTTTTATGATAATTCACATATTTTAAATTATAAATAATTTAATAAAATCAACGAAGTTAATTTTCTTATCTATAACTGTAATACATAAAAACACATTTAATTCATCCATGTTGAGAATTTTATTTATAAATGTTCGGATCGTTACAATATTCCCCCTTCATATATTTCTCCGTAAAAAATTTAATTTCAAATCCTAAAATAGATGAGAGTAACTTTATTTTATCACCTCCTCCAGTTCCCACATCTATTATTCAATCTTTTTGTTTCTCCATAGCACATTGACCATGTGATTTGTCTTATTCCATAGAACATTGTCTCTACAATCTATGATCCTCACTGGTTTCGTCTCATTGAAAATATCATTATCTAATTACACAACCAGTGGATTGAGTATATGTTAGTGTTATAGTATGTAGTTCCTCAATATTGATATGTGGAACACATCATGTATTTTAGATAGTTTATGAAGGAGTTTCATTCAATTGGCCACAACTCCAATGTGATCAAGGATCTTGAATGGGTGCATGTATCTTGGACAAAGATTTCCTTCCTTCCTTAAAATCATAACATTATTCCACAGAGATATTCAAAGGTATACCTTGTATAAATCCTCACACTTTAGGTATCTTCAATGATTGTCATCATATCTCTATTTTTTTTACTCTGAATAGTCTTGATGAGCTACAGAATGGTCTTCAGCTTTTCCATTATTTCCTCATCCATTTTAGGACCCAACAGTTTGTGTTCCCCAACTTCATCCCAACATGTAGTTGTTCATCATTTCTTCCCATAACAGGATCCATAAGGATTCATTTTGATGCTAGAGTGGAATGTCTTATTTTATGAGATCTTTTATATTATATTTTTTTGATCCCATCCTCCTGTGAAATCAATTGAGCATGCTCTACAAATGTCTTTTAGTGTATGAATAGTCCTCTCAGATTGGCCATTAGTTTAATGGTGGTTAATTGTGAAGAAGTTGAACTAAGTGTTTATAGAATGTTGGAGAATATTTCAGAACTTGGAGGTAAATCATGGATCTCAACTAGATAAAATAAATATTGGTGTTCATTGCAGCCTGACCACTTCTCTAATTTATATCTTTGAATTTCGATTGAGTAATAATTCTTATCCAAATTTAATTAAGTTATAAATATTTTTAATATGAACCTCGCCAAACCATATAGAATTTTCCTCTTTTTTTCTTTATAATACCGGTGACAAAGTCCATGTTTATGTTTTATCATTTCCATGTAGGTATGGGTAATAGCTGCATCATCCCATTGGATTTTTCACATTCCAGCATCACTTCCTGACATACAAGAAATCTTGATGTATATTCCTTTAAAACCTTATTCATATCGACCCGCAAATAGTTATATTAGATATTTTTATACATCGTTGTGCTCATGGTATGGATGGATAAAGTCGAGGTATGTGCATCAGTGAAGAACCCCTTTTTTAACTCCGGAGTTGATGGAATATATATTTCTTATAAAAATCTCACAACTCCAACTTAATTAACATTAAAATATAAGGATTTACCATTACTTATATCTTCTAATTTATTCCAAATTGAAACATAATATATTTTATAATTATTTAACCTCTCTATAAAGGATAATTAAACATTTTTTGGGAAAGGATAGATGATGTTCTTTCCTTTATGATTCCCATGTCAATCTATTGAAAGTATAAGATGATCTTATCCCTATAAATTCTCATCCATTGATAAAAATTATGGATTCTTTCTAATTATATCATATTCCAATTTATATTCATTTATAGGATGGTAGTGGATCGAGGTGTCACAGTCCTTAATCAGCTCTAACCAAATCCATTAGTACATATTCAACTCTTTTTGTGTGAATATATATTTGAGTCATTTATAATCCATGTATATTTCATACTTCTTCCCAATGATATAATTCCACTAGATTTTAAATTTGAGTATAACTACATCCAACTCTAAATCATGCATTGGGTAGTTATATTCCGTAAATTTCAATTTCCATGAATCATAGACTATTAATTTTTTATACATTAAAACCCATCCCATTCACTTCATGGAATTGTCACTATATATCATTAAAAGTTCTCCCCTTCTGTGTAGTTTAAGGACATATATAATTATTTGCCTCTTTTTCAAATCATTAATGCAGTCTTAACAATTATTATTACAAAAAAAACTTTACACTAGTTCGAGTTAGCATAGTTAGAGAGTTTTATAATCATGATAAATTTATTAAAAACATAAGATATTACCATTATAATCCATAGAAACTATGACATTCTATCAAAAATATTGGCCTTAGTCATCCATGAATTTCTGCTATATTTTAAGGGTCCGCAGATATCCCATTACATGTGATAAAATTACCCAATAATGAAACATTCATCAACTAGAAATCAAATATCCTATACATTCCATATATCTTCTTCTTTCATAAGGTATTTAGCATAATTTTAAGATTCTCCTCATCAACCTCTATAATTTTGAAGTATATTGTAATATCTTCTATATATTCTACCAATAATACTTCAATGTCATCTTTAAAGACCCTATTCATCAAGTCCATGAATATTATTGGATAATTTGTGATTTATAATGGAATTAATATGAACAAATTGTACATATACCTTGTATGGAAATCTTTCATAGGAATATCATCTTTCTTCACCCTTAATAATAAACTGACCAAAGATGAACTGTATAAATGTATCATTCTCAACATATATGATCTAAAAAATCATCAATCCATGGATGATGATACATATTAATTATCAGGACGTTTATTAGATCATAAATATTAATGTAATGGAACATTAACCCATCATACTTACTAATAATGATGACCGGTGCACCCCAAGGTGAAGCACATGATAATATGAACCCTATTTCTTGATTCCCTTGTAGTTATTTTCAGCTCATCGAGCACCTAAATAGCCATTCTATATGGATTATTAAATTATGGTAACACCCTAGGTATAATCTCAATTGAGAATTTTACCTATCTACTAGGAGGAAGACAAAATAATTATTCTGGAAACACATCATCATATTCCCTCACAATGACCATGTATTCAAGGATGATATTTTCTATAGAATTAATCATTTTATCTTGATACACATACTCGTTGGGAATTAAAATAATTTCTTGATATACTGGTGCTAAAAATATTCATCCTCCTCCTTGAACATGTACATAATTGTAGGAATATTCTCATTATAGAGTGTGATTTCATAGTCACATAAATTTATGTTGTCAATATATAATGAAATTTAATCCATGCCATATATTGCATCAAAATCCACTAAAGTGAGTTTCATAATGTAGAATTTGATGTTTAATACATAAATTATTATAGGTTGGTAGTTACATACTTAGGATGAAATAATTTCCCCATATTACATTTTCAATTATAGTTTTACTTTAATGCTTTGTGTTGGTGTTATAATAGTTCTTCAAAATATTTGTGATCTAGAAAAGGGTATATAACTATAGAAGATAAACCAATTTTTAACATTTTTATTATATTTATAATTATTTAATTTATGACAAATAGGCTTAGTGATGTGTAATATTAAACTATTAGACACATAAATGGGAATATGAAAACTATAAAGGGATAAATTTTATATGATATTTGTTTATTAACTAATGAATTTATAGGCTTCAGTCAAGGATATCCATGATATATTTTAGACCATAGAAACATATGAGAATTTTTGTTTCTTTAATAATGGTTCATGATGAGCTTGTGAATTTACAAATTCATATCCCCCAAGAGTTTCAAATTAGGCATGAATCAATGGATCTATTTTGTGCACCGATTCCCATTCGAGTCTAGCCCAATGTTGTGTTTTTGGGTTTCACCCCTAGATGCATATGTGATAGATCCAAATACACTTGTAGTATGCATAAATGAATGTATTTTCATGGAAAACATACTCTATACAGAAAAAAATTGGATATCCTCTTTTGTTTAGTCTTATACCTAAGGCTTTCAGAATATTTTTCTAATCTTAATCCCAAAATAGCTAAATTTGCCTTCAATACCAACTATGATAATCATGATCTTTATTAGAAATTAATTTATATTTTTCATATAATATTAAAGATAATACAACCCATAAAATCATGTATTATAGTTTCATTGGTAATTAGGTACATTACATAACAAATTAAAATATGGAATACATCACCATTTTTGAAAACATTCTTAAAATGATTATATTGTTCCATCATGCTTAAAACAGTATGGGATAACCTAGGGACATACACAATAATGGAGTGAGCTATAAAGCCTAGTAAGGGAGTAAATATTGAATAACATGAATAAAGTATATCATGTTATACAATAGGCATGTCACTGATTCATAAAATTTGTTAAAATCATAAACATGAACAACAAGGCATGATATAACATGATAACATAAAGGCAAGATGGGAAATTTATAAACAACATAAAACATGGAATCATAAACCACGGGCTAGGAAAAATTCTAAGAAATCATGATGAAAAAAATTATAGTGATTGATTAGGTTAACAAACTAATCCATTTTATGATATCTCATGAGACTAAAATATTACCTATTTAATTAGAGTACTGTATAATTACAGTAACACCCGTCACATTCATTTCATTAAAATACACAAGTTTTCCACACATAACATACAAAATGGAATCATTTATCATCACATTTAATTCCACTATAAAGTATTGTGGAATAAATAAATGTGTTTCCCTAATAAACTAATTATAATTTCCTAAATATTAACACCCTTGATATGAAATGGGTATGGGTATTCACTACATAATTGTTTGGCATGGAATATCACGGTGAAATTTCAATAGCACAATAAGGGAATATAAATGTTCATGAACAGATATAATGAGAGTTAAAGAGGTATATAATAATTTATACATCAAATTTTTAGTGAGGGGGATATGGAATATCATATCCAAAATTAGTAATTGGAGATAAATGGCATAAGATAATGAATATTCTTGAATAAAAAGGAAAATGAAAGGATTCCTTACCAAATTCTACCATGGTTGTGGTTGTACATAATGGGTCATGGTAAGGATTAGTGAGAGTGAAAATGGTATCTCATAATTTAGACATAAAATTTATAGTAAGGGGGATATGGAAGAATATATCCCAACATTATTAAATTGAAATAATTAGGCATAACATAATTGACTTGCTTGAATAAAAAGGAGAGTGGGAGATCCAATTTTTTAAAAGGGTCATTCCATAATCATGGGAGAAGATTATTGAGAGCTTGGGGAACAATTTCAGAGCTATAGGGTGGTTAGGTAAGAGTAAGGATATGATCTACGAGTTTTAGTAAATAAAAATGAAGGATTGGGTGGTTTTATATAAGAAATGAGTCGATGATTATTTATTATTTCTCAGACTTGGTGATTGGACTTTGTGTAATAACACAATCAAAAACCAAAACCTTTCAAGGATTTTATCCCATGGTTTCTATGAATTGGGGTATTTTTAAAATATTTTATAATTACATGTTCGGAACTTATTAAAATATTTTAGGATATATAAGTGAGTCATTTCCTTAATGGAATGATTTTAAAAATGTAAAATGTATTATAGAATATGGAGAATTTATAAAGGATTAATAAAATTAATAAAATAAAAATAAAATAAAATTATATTAAACATAAAACATATATTTGTCCCTAGATACTTTTTTTTATTTTTACCTTATAATTATGATGTCATAATACCCACTGTATATTTATATTGCATTTAAATTTTAACAAAAAATTTAATTTTCTCAGAAAATTATGAAAAATAACCACCAGATAATTTTGAAATTATATTTGAAAAAATAATATTTATTTTATCAAAAAACATTATAAATATGTGAATTATAACTTTTAAAATAAGAAACAACATTTATCTACAAATGCTGGGTTTTTTACAATAACGGTTTTCAATCCCTTATAGAAATTAAATTTTACTTCATTAAATTTATATGATTTTTTAATTTTGATAAAAATTATTTAGCCATTATATTTTATTAAAAAATTATTTATTTCAAAAATACATTAATTCATAAAAATAAATACCTTAATTGAATAAGAATATTACCCAATAATATAATTTTGGTTATATTGTATCAAAATCAAAATCATTGATAGTGATATAACAATAAGATGAAAATATATTCAATATTATATACCATATACATATTCGAATTATTAGGATCGGGGTACATATCCCTTTATTACAACATAAAACTCCCCAAGGGTATTGTGCGTGATAGTGATACATTTATGGGGTGGTTTGGTATACATGGTTTGGGCCATGATCTCATTGACCTTGAACTTCTCCTCGTAAATTGTTCGATCATGCTTAAGTTGTTTGATATTAGTTTTCTCTTATTCGAGAGGAATTCCTAGTGATTCTATCAACATTGGAATCATTGATAAATGGTCCTCATATGATACAATCCTACTGGTTCTGGTGGTCACTTCATTTCTATGTTTAAATTTGATTTGTCAAAACCATATATTAATCCTAATTATATAATCATTATTCCACGACTATATTATAAATGGATAATATACTTAACATCTTTTAAATCAAATAATATATCATAAAATCACGGAATGTATTGTGTTTTTTATAACCATAATATATAATATGACATTTAATTCAATAACAATGAAAATTTTATTTATAAAATTTCATGTTTTTACAATCTACCCCCATCAGATATTTCACCCTCAATGTTTTAATTTCACACACTAAAAAAGATGATGGTGACTTTGTTTCATCATTTCTTATGGTTCCCATATTTCATCTTCAAGGTTTTTTTCTCGACATAACTTTGACTAGGTGCATCATCTTATTCCATAGGTCTTTGTCTCTATGATATAAGATCTTTATTGCCTTTTCCTCATTAAAAAGATCATTATATAATAGTACCACATATGGATTGAGTACATGTGATGGGTATGGTATCTACATCATCAAGAGTGATACATATAACACATCATATTCTTTATATAGGTTAGTTGGGATTTATATTCGAAAGGTCACTACTCTGATGCGATCAAGGATCTCTAAGGGACAGATGTATATTGGACTATGATTTTCCTTCTCCCCAAATATCATGACTTTCATCCATGGAGATATGCAGAGGAATACCTTTCCTCCATCCTCAAACTCTATGTCTCATCAACGATTGTCAACATAGATATTTTTTCGACCTTAAAAATACATGATGTGCTTTTGAAAGATCTTGACCGTTTCCACCATTTTCTAAACCATTTCAAGTCTTAAATGTTTGAGTTCACCAACTTCAACCTAATATGTCGGATCTTTTCATATATTCCCATAAAGGAATTAATAGATATATTGTTGGATGCATGAGTGAATATGATTATTTTATGAGAACTCAAAAATAGGAATATTTCGATCAAATCAACCTTTGAAGATAATTGAGAATGCCCTCGTAACGACATTGAGTGTGTAGATAGTCCTATCATGACCCAAACCAATGGGGCTCAAGTCCTGAATCCCCAATCACGCCTCTATGGGCTAGGGGCTGTAGTCTAGACTAGAGTTGTATATCACACACCTTGGAGGCCATTTCCTATCGTACATGTATGAACACACCCACATTAACCTCCATGAAAAAAGTAGAGAGATATAAAAAACTAAAAATAAATGCATCCATACATCTATCCCAATAATAGTATGGTAGAAGTACAAAAATGGAATATTTAGTTCCCACGAAAAGAAAATATTAAATCATATAACGTACTTAGAATGAATGGGTCGCAATCAAAATCTCCTTCTTGAAATCTCCTTGGACAACCTTTAGTACTCACATTGGTCAGTCTCTCTCACTAAACTCTACCTGATTTGGGTCATCATGGGATTCAATATAAATGTTTGTGGTCTTAAAATTTCACATGGAGTGTGGGAAAATCACATTCAGTGGTGAATATAAATATACTTAGTAGGTTCCCCAAAAACCCCAAACGGAATGGACGACACTAAAAGGAAACAATCAGCTCAACCCAGCCAAAGAAATCCCAAACGAGAGAGAAACTTCATCTTGAGACCATCCTCGACACAATTAAACTGGTTAGCTAACACTACATGGTTTGTTGACTCATATGTGAAACCCCCAAAAGGAAACCCAGAAATGCCACCCAGATATAGTCATATTAGGGACCAATCCTCCTGAGGTTCAGACATGATTTCTAGTAATAGGTTCCTACATGAGGCTCTAAAGAGACACCACCAGAAGCACTCACTCCACAAGCCATGCCATCCTAGATGACATTCATCCAAGAGATACACTCCATCATGAAATATGAAATCATTCCATATGGGACATCTAAGAGATTCCACTGAATCTAGTATCACAAGACTATGAAACCCCCTCCCTTATTCTAAGGGAATATATGTGAGAGAATATGCTCATGGGATTTCTCCACTAAGCACATCATACTTGAACTCACCAAAATAAAAACATAGAAGGGGATCCCTCCTTGGATGCATTGGGGAGCACTATTAACCCTATGTGAAAACCAGAACCCACAACTCCTCGATAAGGGGATCCCTCCAAGGTTCTTCTAGGGGACACCACAAACCCAAATAAGTACCATATAGATATTTTTCAATGAGGGGTTCACACCCTGTGTCTTTTAGGGGACACCAAAACCTAATTAGATGTCCTGGAGATCATATATCTTAGATAGAGGATCTTCACCTATGTGGTGTTGGTCATGAGGATACCAAAAACCCCATCTTGTATAACTCAGTAATTGGGCGATCGTATAAAAAATATTCCCCAAACTCTAGAAATGGAAGATTTCATAGAAGAACAATGGATGAAGATATATTAATAAAAATATTGAGGTTCATAACCAAGGGATAACTAGGGATCCATCCCCTACTAGAATATCTTGGGTATTGGATCGATTCCCATGTAAATATTGGTCTCACTAATTCCAAGAACCCTACTAGGGAAACATGAAGGTATGCGAGGATTGGGGCAGTCCTCTAGGGGAGATACATGCTATAAATCCTCTGAGTCTGTAGTCAAATAATACTGATAATACACACTCTATAATGTGGAAGTAAACCCATTCTAAATGCATGAGTAGCATCTGAAGATGGGTCACAATCCTGTGAAGATGACTTGATACCGAAAACCCTCAAACTGAATGGATTAAGGGGACCCAATAAGCCTTGTCAGTATATACATCGTCAACCCAAATTATCTAGAAAAAAACATATAAAAAACACATATCATAGTCCCAAACAGTAGAAACCATTGCATCTGATGTGGAAAAAGGCTCAGAATGGACTACTCACTAGCCCAATTCTGACTTTCATTGCACAAAATAACCAAAACTTCTAAGATAGAAATAGTACCAGGTGTTTACTCTAGAGTAACTGAAATGTAGACTAATCTCATATCCTATCTATGTACCTTTACATTACAAAAGAAATATGGGGTATTTCATTGTAAAACAAAATGGAATTTACAAAATTTACACGATGTGTACTTCACAAAAAACATCTTTTCATGTTATTTTTCACAATGCCAGACACACTGTCTTGTGATACTGCACAGTGTGTACTAAGATTACACTGCATGTACTTCTGAAAATAATGTTTTATCCAAATGGGAAGAATACATGGAATGTCTGACTGGTTTACATTCCTTGTAGATGGACAAATCTATTGGAAACTCCCTACAATCACCCCAAATTTCCCCTGTTCACCCAGAAACACTCATATCATCCCTTGAGGGGTCCCTAGAAAGAATAAAAGGGATATAAAAAATTATAATAATGCATAAAAAGAGAAATCAAGTCTGAATTGTATAATATACTACCTCATGGGAGAAACATTGATTCTTCCAGGTAGAATCAGTGATTAAAATATAACGATGCTCGATCCGAGAGTGCCAACCACCATGATCCGAGACCGAAGACATTTCTTTTTCTCGATTAGGCCTTTGGTTCATTCATCGCCAAAGATAGAGAGGGAGGAGATTTATATCCTCCAACCATTCACAACAATTGGTGGTGGAATATGAATTTCTGTTTAATTTTTTTAAAATAATATATTCCATTTAACACCTCACTCATGATATGCCTCCAAACCGTCACCCGAAGCCGACAAAGTTTATGTCACACCTAGGATAAAAAAACATTTTAAAATAAAATATGGTATCTAAATTTTTATACGATTCTCCTCTTGGTATTTTTCTTGTGATAAAATATTTTTAACATTTTTAAAATCGCCTTGTCGATGCTCCCCGTACCCAGGGTTGTCACACTAACTCAGCTCCTAGCTTCGGAAATATTCTTAAAAATATTAATATGACTTTTAAGTGAAATAATGAGTTACAACAAGTCCAATAAAATTTTCTATTATTTTGAGGGAGAAAGGCATTCATAAGTTCAACTTAGTGTTTAGAGCATATTGAAAACACTTCTAGAAAATGCATGTAAATCATAAATCTCAATCAGATATAATTAATTGTGGTATTAAATAAATCCACACCACTTATCTGATGTATATCCTTTCAATTTTTCAACTAATAATTCCTATACTATTTAAATTAAGTGAGAAGTATTTGTAAAATTACACACTATAGCGTATGTTGCATTATTTCCTTTTGATGTCTTCAGAAGACCACTGACAAAGTCCATGGTTGTGTTTTCCGATTTACCTATAGTAATGGTTAATGGATATTTCATCCTATTTTATTTTTTCCTTTTCACCATCACTTGATGATATACAAGTCATCTTGATGTATATTCCATGATCTTCTTCTTAGTATTTTCCAACCAAAAGTGACCTCAAATATCTCAACACATATTTGTGATCCCTATATGGATAGAGAATGTTGAGGTATGTGCATCATCAAATAGCACCATTAACTTAGTATTTTGTGGTAAAAATTATTGTGATGAAACTCTCACATCTCCTTCTCCATTAAAATTTAAATCTAAGGATTTCTTTTTTATTATAGAATCATCATTCCACTAAATTCCCACATCATCTCCTTTATAATCATTCGTCCTCTATGTGGGGAATAGATGAAATGTAATTTGTGAAATAATTGATCATGTACGTCCCCTTAGGATTCCCGTTTCAACCCTTTTCAATTCTATGAATATTGAATCCCTCTCAATTATCATCAATGATAAAATTATGTGATCTGTTCTATATAGAGTGTTTTCCACATAATTTTATTTTCAAGGATGTAACTGTATTGATAAACCATAGTATTGAATGAGATTTAACAATATTTGTTGGAACATATTCTGATATTTTATGATTATATATATTTTAGACTCTTAGAGAGCCGAGGATGGAAGAGAAAAAGATGAAACCTCCATCGCCGCACCCCATAGCTTCAGCTGCCCTATATCACCCACACAACGTCAATCTTCAATAGGATGATGCATTTCGACTCGCAAATCAAAATTTTCTAGATCCAGAGGAAAAGAAGAAGGATCATGAAGCTCTATATAACCTTTCCTCTTTCAAGGGTTTCTCGGTTGTATCATTCAATCCACTTGAAAATTGAGCACCCCATCGAATCATTCAGAAAGGGTCAATAGTGCATGTTTCAGCCTCAGAGGATGCAACAACGGCTAGGATTGATCTGTGCAGACATTCATTTATCTCTCGCATCTCCGTAATTAAAATTATAAAACCCTGGAAGACTTCAGATCTCATCTATTGGTTGTTTGATATTTGGGGATTCAATGAATTCCAATGCATGTACCTCGGTTGCGGACTCATTTATATCTTGTTTCCTTCATTATAGATCAAAAGTAGCGATTGAAGTATCGACTCAATCAATCTTAGGCCAGGTACACGTAGAATTCATGAATGGAAATTGATATTAATTTTTCTTGATTTTAAGGATACTTGTGCACACGTATGGATAAAAATACATGGTCTCAAATGGGTATTGTGGCATGCTAAGGTTTTGTTCGATATTGCATCTTCTATTGTGATTCCTATTAGAATGGATCATGTTACAGAATCAGTATGTTATGGTCATTTTTCTCGAGTCCTAGTAGAGGTTGAACTTAGTACTACTTTAATAGATAAGGTGATTTTATCTACTCAACATGATGATATTTGACTTCGAATTTAATATGAACAAATTCCTCTTTTTAGGGATTCATGTCAAATTATTGGGCATGAAGAATCTTCATGTAGAAGAATTGTTATTTGTGACAGATGCCAAATTAAAGGGCATGACCTACAACACTGTAGGAATCCACATAAACAAGGAATGTCATAAAGCATTGAGTAGAATAAGAAGGCTGCTGTTATTGGTCATGATATACTAAAGGACTCTGATAGAGAGACTTTTGTGTCTGCTAAAAAGTCTCAAAGTTATCATGATGATGAACACAAAAAGGGATGTTCTGAATAACCTATCATGAGAAACACTTCTTCAAAATAAATGAGAGTTCTCTTATCCTGGCCAGATCATGCTGATGATATCCATCTATCTATTGATGACAATTCTCGAATGGATGGTATGAATGGAGCCTCTTTCAAGGAAATATCGACAAGAGGTGTCAAGGATGATGAAGATTATGAAACAATTGATAGCCTTGATGCTTTTGAGAATGATTTTAAAAAAGATGCAGACTATTTCCTAAGACAAGAACGGATTTTGGTCAATGCCAAAAGAAGAAGAGGCAGGGAAATGATGGATCATCTAATCTCAAGGAAATCTAAAGAAAGGAAAGAGGTGACTGATGCTTGTAACTATACTTAGGAAAAAGACAATAAAAAGGTACAACCCTCTGGTCAATCTCTTTCCTCAAATGGAAAAGACTGTATTTTACAGCGGATAGAGAAACAAACACTGTTTCTATATTTACTAATTCCATTTATATGGATGTATCCCCTCCAAAAGGTACTCCTAGAGCACAAGTTATGTCAAATTTATTTCATGGTTTTCCAGAAAAGTCTAGTGCTACTGATTCTTCACCTTTTCATGCTAAATAAGGTCGGGATATAGTTTCTGTTCCTAGATTTTTATCTCTTAAAAATACTAATTCATAGGATTCTAGGAATACCCATAGCATGTTCCATAATCCCACTCCAACTGGGCAGCATAAACAGAATGGTCCTTTGAAAGAATCTGTCCCAGACTCCTCTAAAGTGCATGCGGACCTTCCCAGTTTGGGGGGAAAAATGAAAAAGTGTCCATATCATCCTTGCCTTCACCGAGCTGTTGCACCACTCAATATCAAATTCAGAAAGTTATAAAATATACGAGTACCTATAATTTGATTTAATTACTTGAATATGCTAGTAGTGATGATGACAGAAAATTAACGGAAGATTGGGATGGAGTTATGTGTGTGAACACTGATGTAACTTTTCAGATCCCGGTTGATGGTGGAGGTCCCTGGAAGTAATCTATGGCTGGGCGGAGGGGAGAAAACCAAGTGTAAGGGGTGCTCAAACATCTTTTCACAGTATGAACACTTTCTCGCGAGTGCACTGATGACTTCTTTATGCACCTGCTTTGTTGTTTTAACTCCTCTGCCTTCACTTCTAGTATGAAATTCAATTTTAATAATAGGGGCCTTTGCGCCTCAGCTTTCTTAAAAAAAGTTTGGACTCTTAAGATCCGTATATACCTCACACATCTCCCCAAATAGAAAACGAAACCATATTTCCAATTAGAAAATCACTAAAACCAACTCTAGATAATGTGTTGGGTAGTTCTTATAATGAAAATTTAATTTTCTTGAATCATTGGTTACCAATTTTTCATTCTCCATTAATAGACAACTCAATCCCTTATTTGAAGAATCACTATATTCGAGGAATGGTTATCTACTTGTGGGTAGTATAAGTACAGGCATAGTAGTAATCCTCTATTTAATTTAATTAGAACACTGAGTACATACATTTTTTCCAAAGACATTGACTCTCGTCTATGTTATATTAGTAAGAGGGTTTGATTATCATGAAAAATTTCACACAAATTGATGACAGTACATCGAAAATCCAAAGAAACTAAAAATTTATATCATATATATTGGACCTAGCCATCCATAAATTTCTATTTTCTTTGAGGGGTCCATAGATATCCCATTGCATGTGATAATATTCCCCAATATTTAGATTTCCTTCAACTAGAACTCACATTTTCTTTACTTTTCCAAAATATTCTCCGTTTATATGGTTTTTAACACAATGCTGAGATGCTCCTCTTGTCCCTCAATTTTTTGGAGTATATAAGAATATAGTCTATAATGAAAAAAAATTCATGGTAATCATTAAGGACTCTATTAATAAATTCCATGAAAATTTATGGAGAATCACTGAGGTTGAATGGAATTACTATAAACTCATAGTGCTCTTACCTTGTAATGAAATATGTCTTGGGGATATCATCCTTCTTCACCCATACATGACTATACACAGACATAAGATCCACCTTGGAGAAGTATCAGGCTCCATTTATCTAATTTAAAAATTAATAAATTCATGGAATAAGATACAGTTTTTTTAATCTTGTTGATCTCATAGTAATCAATGAAAAGGCACATTAACCAATCCTTGTTCATGATAAACTTGACTGGTGAACCCTAAGGTGAAGCACTTTACCATTTCAACCCTTTATCTTGATTCCCATGAATTTTCCTCTTCAACTATTCATGTGAAACAAAAATCATTCGATATAGTGTCTGTGAAAATGTTAATTCCCCTGGTATAAGATTGGTTGAAAATTCAAACTCTCGACTAGTAGGTGGACAAGGAAAATCATAAAGAACATTAGTGTATTACCTCACAATGTAAAGTCTCCAAGGATGATATTTTTCATAAAATCAATCATTTTATCTATATATGATTAATTATAGGGATATAATATCCATGTTTGAGGTATTTTTTCAAACTATGATTCATCCCCCTCCTTGAACTTGTATAGAATCAGAAGAATGTTATTTATATATAGTGTTATTTCACTCTTGAAGAAATTTATGTTAGATCTATATAAGAAAATACAATCCATTCCTAGAATTTCATCAAATTACACAAATGGGGGTATCATAAGGTTCATTTGGAAGTTAAGTACAAACATTTTGATACGAGGAGTTATATACATAGGATGAAATAATTCATCCATTTCACATTTTCATCGATATCTCTAGTTCCATTCATTGTGGTCATTTTTAAATAGTTATACTAAACATATTTGATATAAATGAAGGTGTTGAACTATGAAAGATAAGTCAATCATTAAATTTTCCTTTACAATTTTATCCATTTAAATAAAAAAATTGTTAATGATGATTAATTTTAAATTATTAAACACATATAAGAATACAATAACATTAAAGGGGTAACTTATAAATTACATTTTTTTCATAACTTAATAATTTCTAGGTTTGAATACATGTTATCCATGATCTATTTTCTATCATTTACACTTATGAGAATTCATGTTCCCTTAATAATGGGTTTTAATGGGATTATGAATTTTTCAATGCATATCCCTGAAGAGTGTGAAACAAGATGTGCAATAAGTCTCATTGTTGTTCACAAGTTCAAGATCTTGTCTAGCATAATACAGTGTTTTTTGGTATTTCCCCTAGGTGTATCTATGTCTTATTCACATCCACTTATAATATCATGGAAGGGATATATTTTCATAGAAACTACGTTCTCTATGCATTATGAAAATTTAGTGGTGAATTTTTATGTTCAGTCTAATACCAATGAATTTTCCTTAATTTTTCTAATCTTAATCATAAAAATAACTAATATTTATATGGATACCACATATGGTAAAAATTTTCTATATTACACATTAATTCATGATTTTTCATGCTATATTAAACGTAATACAACCTGAAAGATAAATATGTCACAAGTCTTTGGGAATTATGTACATTACAAATCAACAAAAAACAAGGAATACACCATTATTATTGAATATTCCTTAATATTCTCATATAATTATATCATCCTTAAAACAGCATTGAATAACTGGGGGGAATATATAAGAAACATGTGAGCTATAATGGCCTGTAAGAGTGTAAACATAGAATAACATGAAGAAAGTTTCACATTTTATACAATAGGCATATAAACGAGTCATAAAAGTTGGGAGAATCATAAACATGAATGATGAGGAATGATATATAATGATAACAAAATGTAAACATGGGAAAAGTTAAACAAATCAAAAAATTAAATATTAAAAATAATTCATGGCTAACTACTATGAAATCATGATTGAAAAATTCCCGTGATATATTAGGTTAACTACCCAATCCCTTGAATTAAGTCTAACGAGACTAAAACGTTTCACAATTCATTATAGCCCTATACATTTCAAGGAAAACTTGTCACATTCATTTCATTCACATGAATAATTTTACCACAAAGATCATACAAAAAAGAATCCTTTATCATCAATTTTTTTCCCAAAATAAAGAAGTGTGGAATAAATAAATATATTTTGAAAATCAAATAGGTATAAGTGTATAATGGTGTACTCCCATGATAGGAAAGGAGTATGGGTATTAACTACACAATTCATTGTCATGGGAAATCTTGGTTAAATTTTGGCAGCATAATAAGGGAATATAAATGTTAATGGAATAGATTAATCATAGTTTGAGCGGTATCTCATCATTTATACATAAAATTTAAAGTAATGCGTACATGGAAAAAATTTCCCAATATTTGGAATTCTAGGTAAAATATCATTATATAATGAATATTCTTGAGTAAAAAGGAAAGGGGATATATATCATACAAAATTTTGGCATGTTAACAAGTGTACATAATGGTTTCTATGAGGGATTAATGAGAGTGAAATGGGTCTCTAATCATTTAGAAATAAAAATCACAGTAAGGGGGGATATTTAAGAACATATCCCAACATGAAAGAATTGAAGTTAATAGGCATAAAATAATAGAGGTTCTTGAATAAAAAGAAGATTGAGAGATACCTTACCTAGAAAGTGTGAATTAAAAATCATAGGAGGATTTTATTGCTAGATTGGGGGATCCTTGGGAGTACTATATAAAGGATTGGGTAGAGTGGCAATGTCCTTGAAGGTTTTTCATAGAATACAACGAGGGGATTTGATTTTTTTAAATATGAAATGCATGTGGACTTATTTATTATTTCCCAAACATAGATTTTGGAATCTATATAATAATGTTACAAAAAACAAAAAACAATACATGGTTATTTTCCATTTTTACTACCAATGGTTGGTGTTTTTAATTATTTTATATTTACATGGTTTGAAAATATTAAAATATTACCCTTGGTGATGTTAATGTGAGTCATTTCTTAAATGAAAAAATTTTAAAAGCATAAAATATATTATAACTTTTGGAGGACAAAAAAAGGGTATATAATGTTAATAAAATAAAATTAAAATACATTTATTTTAAATGATAAACATATATTCGGTCATGCATACCATTTATAGTATTTAAAAAACCATTTTTTGGTCATTATGATGTCATAATACACACTAAATATTTATACCAAATTTAAATTTTACCCATAAATTCAACTGCCTCACAAAATTATGAAAAATTAACCATCCTAAGATTTCAACATTCCAATTCAAAAAATAATATTTATTTCATCCAAATAATTTTCAAAACATGTGAATTTTATTTTTTAAAATAAGAATCGACTTTTAATGAGAAATGCTGATTTTTTTACAATAATTGTTTTTGATCCATTTTAAAAAATACATTTGGATTAATAAAAATTATTAGAAAATTTATATTTATAAAAAATTATTGAATAATAATATTTTATTAAAATGTTATTTATTTAAAAAATCCATTAATTCATCAAAATAAATACTGTGTTTGTATTTGAGTATTAACCATAAATATAATTTGTGTTTTATTGTATAAAAAGAAAAATAATTTATTCAATAACAATAATAATATTAAAATTTATTTGTTATTATATACATTATGAATATTCATATTATTAGGGTGTTGATGAATATCCCTTTATTACACCACAAAACACACTAAGGTTAAGGTGGTTGATAATGACACTTTCCTAGGGTGGTTCGGTGTATATGGTTTGGGATGCGATCTCGATGAGCATGATGTTCTCATTATTAATCGTTTTTCTCATACTTCTGTTGGTGGATATCAACTTTCTATTGGAGAAGACAAAATCACATTGATGCTTTCTCTATGGTATGTTATGATAAATGGGTTTCATAAGGTACAATCCTAAAAGTTGAGGTCATCATTTCCTTTTTCTGTGTCAATTGGATTTGTCAAAACACAATATTTAGAGTGATCATATGATCATTGTTCAATGGATATATTATCAATGGTTATGATTGATGACTTATTTTAAATCTTATAGGATATAATAAAACCATGTCTGCACAGAAGTTTTCTACAACCACGGTACATATTAATAGATTTAATTTAACAATAAATGGAATTTTATTTATAAAATATTGGGTCGTTAGAGGATCTGAACCATAAATGGTGACATGAGTAAGACATATTAGAAATTTGAGCTGAGGAACTAAAAACAATAAGGAATATAAAGATATAATGATATCTCATGGGAGAATGAGCAGCCTATGATGCTCATATGGGGCATGGAGATAAATCAAGGAACAAGTTCCCTGATCATGTTGTTGTTTTTTAGGAGGGTGAATTTTAACTCAAGAAAAATTGGATGATTCCCATGATTGATTTATTGATTTTTAGATACTATTATTATTACATTTCATTTATTGCAATCTTGATTCATGGAACACAAGGCCCATTGTGGTCGATCCAAGTTGAAACTCCCCCTCTCTTATTAATGAATTCTATTTTTTAATTATTTAATATATTTTAAATCATTTATCTTAATGTTTATGATTTTATTGAAAATAGAATGTTTTCATTATTCTTCTCATTTAAATTCTTCTTTAATCAATCTTGGTTTTCACACACTGGCCTCAGGTATCTTCTTCACTCCTAATAATTTTGAAATGTGGATTGATTTAGGATAAATTAAAAATGTCCAATAATTTGAATAAGCATTTATTGGGAGTTAGATGGTCATTGAATTTATCTATTCAAGATAAAATCACCGATTGATGGTAATCATTTTATGTTTCAGCTAACCGTTGAGATATATTAGGAGAGTTAATTTTAATACTGATTTAATATAAAAGTGTAGAGATTATCCAAGGTACTGCCACTTATTTAAAAATATAATTCAAACAAACTATTCAAATTTAACTCTCAAACATAATATTGTACTATTTTATTAAACACTGAACCCATGTATTTCTTATAAAAAACACCCCCAAAAAAACACACTCCCCTCTAGAGATGACCTAATTCCCACTAAGAAAAATATTATATTAGGTTCAAAATTTTATTTGATAAGAGTCTCAATACAGTATATTTATCCCTATCTCAGACTTCCGATGGTAAATGTCTCAAAAAATACTATAATATCCCACTTTAATATGGCTTTCATAAATTTTAATTGAGTTTTCATTTTGAACTAGTGGAGGGGTCAAATTCTATACTTGGATTTATAAAAATGTTTCATCATTTTGGACACCATAACAGGGGGAATTAAACGACAAACAAGGGTTGAAAGGTTTCCAAGAATAGTGGGAAGACATTAATGGAGGAAGATCTAGCCTAGGTTGTAGTATACATACACTTGAAAAATGATTGGATTTCTATAGGTTAAAATTACTCTTTCCACCTTGATTTTATGAGGGGTAACCACATAATTTTCACTTAATTTGGTTTTTTCAATCCATGTGTGTCTCTAATCTCATAATCCCAGTTATCCTCTAGTTATAATTAAATTTTTTATTATTTTCCATGATAGGTGAAGGTATAAGCCTCATCATCTTTTTCTATTCCTCTTCCTCTCTCCCTCATGCTGATTCAACATTATCTTCATTTAGGTTTGTGATGGTGATTTCACTAGAATATGGAGATATCACCAATTTTCAAAGGAGGATTCATGATGGTTGCATAGTGGAAATCCTAAGATTATTCCCATCTATCGATGCTCATTAATTATGTAGAGCTATACTATATTACAAAATTTATTAATGTGTTTCAATTATATTAAACTAAAAAGAAAATTAATTTGGAGATGTATGATAGGACTATCTCATGGTTTGGTATCAAGATTATTCTATGAACCATTCATGGGTTTTTTTCATGGTCATGACATGTTGGGGTCATTGGTGAGTGATAGAAAGATTATGTCTATTTTAAATTAAATTTTGTAATTATATATTAATGGTATGATTCATTAATTAAAATGTTTTGTCTTGAGGATGTGGCTTAGTTGATGACCCAATATTTTGTGGAGCATTGATGAGTTTGGCGATTCTTGGAAAGCAATTAATGGACTTTAGAAAATAAAGGGAGTGACTCTTAAAATATGTATGTTTCCTAGGTAATTACATTATGGTTTAATGTTTTTCATTTATAATGCATGGTATTTATAGTCAAATCACAGAATATGTTCACAATTTTCGACTAATTAATGGAATTATTTAAATTAATTTAATTTTTTTAATTTTTGATTCATTATTTTAGTGAATTTAATAAATTTTTGAGTCTACATGAGATCTTAGGAACTATGTTATTATTCTTGTCCATTGATGGTTGAGGCCTTTATTTAGTAGTCTCAAATTGATAACCAAAACACCTTGATTAATTTCAATAGGTTAAAAATGAAATTTTTATTAACTGGTGGTCCTCATCCATGGACTATTGAACACCTATAAATGGGGGACTGTAATTAATTAGGTGGAGTGGCGTGAGTATTCTATGTGAGAACCCCTGAGAAACCATTGTTCTAATTTGACCATTTTTTTAGGTTGGGTTATTGGGCTTAAAATTTTGGACCTTAGACGTTGATATGGGGATTGATCCATTTCTATATACTATTTCCAATGAGGCGTACCTTGTATAGGTTAAGTGGTCATTATGTTTTACGATGTTGTGGAGAGATGTGATTTAATTTGGGTGATCGGTGTTGACCTGCAATATTATAATGGAACAATGGAACTCACTATGGGTGTCTATTCTTGGTGTGGCACATGGAAGAGCTATGGGTATCCCAGTATTGTATTGGTGATTACTATGTTTGTTTTATATTGTTTTGAGATAGTTATTGTAATCACATTAGAACTTGTACCTTGAAAGTGATCTAGATTTTTTGTGGATAGTGTTGATGGGTTTGGGTGTTCATCTAATCCATGTTATTAATTTAATTTTGATTTCTTTTAAGGCGTTATGGTTTCTAGTTTTTTCACAATGAATCTATGTCATGACCCTAATGTTATTAAATGGAAATTGCATATAGGTATAGTAAATATTCATGTGTAGGTAAAATTGCAATAGGGGCAGTATTTAATTATATATAGAAGAAAACATTGGTAATTTCGTAGATTTTAGTTGATAAAAGCCACATAGGGATGTTATATTATACCTATATAAGAAATCTCCATTAGGTAAGGTCTCTAATACATGATTTAGAGTAATCCTCGAGAAGAGGTGTTTGATAATATTAGTGGGTCTACCATGGATTTTTAACTGAGGATGATATTTTATACCGATATAGAAATTTATAGAAGTATTTCCCCATTCCTAATACTAATATTCCATCCAGGGAGACTAAAGTCTATTATACTAATTGGAATAGTCTTTCTGAAGTACTAAGAGACATCCTGAATTTGGGATGATGTAATTATTATTGGTGGTATAATTTAATTATTAATTATTTCTGTTTACTTATCAGATAATATCACATGAACATATCACTACATTTTCTGTTATGAATGACAACTCTTTGGTAGTAATCTATAAATATTTATACTCACACCCTGCTCAGTTCATTGTTGAACCTGGTTTCCAAAGAATCCCTCATATATATAGGTTCAGGATGGAGTGAGACTCAAGAATTCATGATTAATCTAGAGCTTCTCATATGGGATTGAATTATTGGTATAATTTAAAGTTATGGGATTTTATTGGATACACCTATATCTTTATTTCAGTATTTACCTATTATATTATTTTATTACATATATCTGATCAACTCAATGGGTGATGAAGTGCATGTGACTATATGTATGTATCTGTATTTTATTTTATTATTTTTGGATTTCTATTTATCCTTTACAGTATAGTATTTTTTTCTTATGTGTATAATGTTTATATATTTTATATTTTATTCCTAAATAGGAAAAAAAGTTATATTCTCCTCACAATACCACCCTAGACCCCATTACTAGTAGGTGGCCTATGGAATACAAGGAGGAATGCCTGAGGTGACCACTGGTCTGACACAGGTTAGTGGTTCAGTGTAGTGGTATAATAAAAACTAGTAGAAATGGTTGATTAATTTGTATGACCATTTGGGGGTATGGTACAAATTTGATATAAGAATGTTTCAGTTATTTTGATATACCTTTAGGTAGTACATCATGAAACCTTTTTTTGATGGTAAATCTAGGTTACCTGATAAGGGATTTCTCTTCATGGTATTCATTTGTATGGTTCTATTATTTTCACCCCATGGGATGCACATGATGTTCGACATTGGTGATGAATTAATGGATTTTTTTTATATTTCCTTTAGAGATAATCCAAATATTGTATTTTGAATCATGGAAAATTGGAAATAATCATCTCATGATTCATGTTTGGAATATAGGATTCATATGAAATTTAGGCCTACTAGTGTGATCATTATTAATAATGATAGAGGATTAGATATTTTTTTAATGTGTAACCATTAGATCATACATGGTTATCCTATATAATTTCATGGTGGAATTTAACTCACATGGACCATATTGAGTGTTTTCATTTCCATTTAATGGATGTTTATATGGATCAATGGTGAGATGATTGAAGATGAGGATGATGATGGAGTTCTATGTGCACAGTGGTACAGTGATGAGAATAGATTGACATGGTTATTAGATTCCAATATAATAAACCCCATTTTGGGTGATTTTTATTCAAGATTCATTATTTAAATTGGTAGTAAAATAATATATGGCGTTTTCCTACATAAAATGGAATGTAATTATACTTAATTGAAATGAGAGACTATTATTTTTTGGATACATATCATCTTATGGATATGCATGATGAATGAGTATAGTTGTGTTATTATCTAGGGGATAGTTCCATGTAAAGCCTCCTATGAGAATCTATAATTGGTTGGTTTATGACTCTACATGTGATGCCAAGTATATGTTAATATGAGGTAAACTAAAAGGGAGGTGTTTTTGGAATGGAATTCCATTTTTATGTATACGTTAGACCCTAGAGAGTGTGTTTTTGAAAATTGGATGTCATTTGAGATGGGATTTTCCATTATGTCCTATGGGTTATGAGCTTCTATGATATTTGACTTAAGGTCTTGGTGAGGGATTCAAGTGACCCTAATATTTGGCTTGGGATAGTGGTGATTTAATGGTTCATGATAATCAAGGGAAACTCAAGGGAGGTGTTTTCTCATGTTTGTGGTTATATTACTAGGGGAATCATGGGTCGATGAATTAGATTAAGATCAATGAATGAGAGGTTCTACTGGGTTTATGATAGAGTAATATTGATGAATTATTGTTTCAGATGAAATTCAATTTTAGTTCTACCACCATGGGATCTATGACATTTACAGTTTTTTTCAAGACTACCTAGGTTGGGAAGGGTCATTTAGGTGATTTTCCATATTGGAATTGGATATGTTTTTGTGTTAAATGAGAGTTTAGGTAGATTATTGTGACAGGGAGAGACACAATATGGTTCCTAACCATGTAAATGGATTTATGAATTTCTGGGATCGTGGTGATTGATTTTGGCAAGTTATCCTAGGTATGATGGTCTAAAAATCACAAGACAACGAGTCAGCTTTCAACAATCGGGTGGTATGGGAGTGTAATCCCATTATATATAAGTAATTTTGAGGTTGTATGTGTTATATAAACATGAAACCTATTAAAAATATGAATTGATGAGCAGTCTAATGCAAGATGAGGATGAGTGGTTTGGTGTTGTGCTAGAAGCATGGTGGCTTGAATGTTTAATGATTAAGGGAAAAGTCCTTCTCTGAGATAAGATACATCCATAATGGATTGGGTGTGGTGGCATAACTGTTATGGATCAATTTTTGTATGGTATTAATAGTAGATAATCATGGATCATAAGAGTGGCACACAAAGACAATATAACCAGACAAATATTTTCTCAAGGAGTAGTATATGTAAATAAATATGATGGGGGGTGCATATATGATCGGTTGGGGGTGGTGACCCTTATTATAGATTAAATTTCAATGGATTTCATAGATAAAATTTTTATGTCATAGGAATAGATAGTAAGTTGAAATTTTAGGTTAGCACTTTTTTTTGATCATGTTTGGCCACACTAGTTATAATATTTAGTGATTGATGGGGAATGGGACATGTGGATCAAGATTTTTATCCAATGATGTGAAAAATATATCACCCCTATAGTAGAGAGTATGAATTCATTCATGGAGATATGACTCTCACACTAGAGGGATCATGGATGCATGAAACCATCCCTGGATAATTAGTTTGTGTTGGTTATCTGATTTATAAATGGTTTTGGTATTTGTTGAAATCTATAGTGAATTACGGGTGAAAAATTAAATGTGACATCAGAGAGATTTTGAGCATTAAATTTGGGATTTGGATAAATTGAGTTTATATGAATTTGATTGGGATGATGTTGTGTCATTTTTCATGATATGGAAGAGAATGGAGATTAGTTTTATTAGTTTGAGGTCTCAATCGTGGTAATTATACCTGAAATTGTTATGGGACTTCAGTGGATGTATTAGAGTGTTATCGGGGCTCCATCGAGATTAAAATAATAAGTAGTAGGTAAGTGGATGGTACTTCTGTGGATAATGATGACCATTTTGGGGAGAATTCGTCCAGAGGATGGTTTACTAGAATTATCTAATATAATTGGATGTGGTGGGTTAGGGACCATATGACATAAATTTACTGGAAATGAGGTTTAGGTTTTGAGAGTAGGTTAGGGATTATTGAATAGAATATGCCATGTTTGTATTTTGATTCAATAGTGGAGGAACAACCTTTTTGTTATGGAGATAGTAAATGTTTGTTGGTACTATAGTTTTCTAGTTCTCTAGATTGTGTTGAGGTGTGTTATGTTAATAAACATACCAAGAACATTGTTAAACAAAAGAGGATATGGTTCAATAGAATATTATGATAATGGAGAGATTTCTTGGTTTGAAATTGAATTATGATAGCTAAACCATATATTATAGAGAACCATCATTTGGGAAAAACTATTATACAAGGGCACTTAGAGTGTTTCAAAATAGAAGTTTATGTTTAATCATCATCATGTTGTTTCGATCATGTATACAAGTGTTGGATTGAGTTTCTTTGGTTAATTCCATATGTTTGGAGTTTCGTTTTAGGAGCATGTAAGGAATTCAATAATGGAACCAGAACATTTGAATTGGATTTGGAAAATTATGAAGGTAAATATGAATAGTTGGTTATCCATCGAGGCTTATCAAGGATGATAAATATTATGGTGGGGTTTTTCTAACAATCTGTGTCTATAAAGGTGTTTTAAATTTGAAGAGGGATTTTTATTTTGAATTAATAGACGTGTTTAATTATAAATTGGTATCTTGAATTTTTTTTTTAATTTGTGAAACACAAAAATAATTTTTTTAGAAAGAAAATGTTTTAGAAGGAGGTTGATGGTACTAGGATTTCATCAAAGGATGTTATTTTAGTCGAGGATATAGTATGTATCTACTGGTTGGTGAGTGTCCAAGATAGTGGCACATGCACACTATATGTTCCCACCAGCTAGTAGCTAGGTTTTAAGGGGTAAATTACACTTTTCCCACCTTGAGCTTATGATTTTAATTCCCCTGTTTCTGCCTTCATTTGTTACTTGTTTCCCATCGGCTTCTCCCTTATCCTCCTCTTAGTTCTCCTCCAATTAGGATGCCAGTTTTTGTTGTTTTCCATGAGATATAAAGGTAAGGATCATATACCACTATTCAATTCCTCTCTGTCTCTCTCAATCATGTTGATATGGAATTTTATTGGTTTAGGTTTTTGATGGATATTTCATCAAAATATGGTGAAATAATTTTTTTTCAAACTGGGTTTCATGTTTCTTTCATAGAAGGTGTCTAAAAATGTTTTGTGTGTTCTGTGGCTCATTGATTTTGCAAAAGTATAGCACACCACCTTATTTATTAAGGGGGTTTCATTAAAATCTTAATAGTTTTATGATGAATTTGGTGATGAATACTAGGGGTTTAGTCCATGTTCATGTCATGAGTCTACTATAGACCTTCCATTAGTTTTTGGTCATGGAACTGATGCGACATGTTTTCTAGTGAGGACAATAGGTTTTGTGTATAATTTAGATTAAATTTTATAATTAATTAAAAATGGTGTAATTAAGTAATTATAAATATTTTTCCTGATTTAGGGGATCGAGTGATGATCTAGGCATGGTTATAGCTTGGAAAATCATTGTATAGCTGGGGTAGAAGTTTTTTGCATTTGGAAAATGAAGGTGGAATGCTTTGTAAATCAGGTAAGTGTAATTTTATACTTTTGATATGGTTAATTCATGTCAATTATGAATCATGAGAAGTGTATTCGTGCCACTGAAGGGGTTGTCACATTTTCATTAATTAATTAAATTTCTTAATTTATATTGAATGTTTAATTTCAAATTCATTGTTTAAGTGTCCTAAATAAAGTGATAAGGACTGAAGGGAACTCCTGCACATGTTTGTCATCCTTGGACACTGATGGAGGAAACTATGATTTAGGTGTATCTCCTTGATGTAGGGAACCCATTATGGGGTTTCTCTATATTAAAAATAAAATGGTTATGGCATGTTTATCCTCGTTTAGGGACCCTTCATCGCATAAAATAGGGTGAGTGTGATGAATTGAGTAGAGTTTCCTGAGTGGATCGTGTGTTCACCCTGGAGACATATTATAGTAATTTTAATAATTGATCCAAGTTGGATAACTGGGAATACCTAGGTTGAACATAGACTTCAAAATGGGGCTTGAGTTAACTCTCAATACTATTTCCTTTGAGGTTTACCCTATGTGGACTAAGGATACATTTTGTTTTATGATATTGTAGATGGGTGGGATTCCCTCTAATATATGGGTATCAGATCAAGAATGGGGAATTGAAAAACTGAACCCACATTGTGTGTCTATTCATGGTGTGACTGAGGGGATCATGTTTGGTGTCCAAATGTATTATTGTCCCTAAGAGGGTGTGTATGGTCTTGGGTAGAGGTGGTTATGGGTGTTACCTTGGAAATTGTACCATTAAAGTTGTCCACAAGGGTTGTTGATAGAGGTGATGGGTTTAGGAATTATAAAACCCATTTTTAATTATTTTTATTTAATTTGGGACATTTTGGTTTCTCATTTGTGTTTCCTTGAATCAACACCATGTTCCAGATGCTATGTAATTGAAAATTTAAATAGGGGTGGTCCATTTTCATGTATGGGGAATGTAAACTTTGGGGGTCTCTTTTATTATTTTTGGAAAATTACATTAGGTTGGTCTTGGATTCTGACTTATAAAACTTTAATGTTGGGGTCTTTGATACGTGATAGAGAATATTTTTTCTGGGGTGTTCCTCAATTCATGGATGAGAAAACTCTCATTAGGGAGGAATATGGTAATATTAATGGGGATAACATGGATTTAGTGTTAGGTTTGATCTAGTATAATTGGAAAGAGAACCCAAGGAGCATTCCCCATGTTATCATGATTATCTATATTCTAGAGAGATATAATTCTATTATACATGTTCGTATATTCACCAAAATGTTATCATATACATCCTCATATTGGGGTAAACTAGTTATTAGTGGTGCTTTTATTTAATTATTTATATAATTTTTTACTTATAAAATCATGTAACGTGTACATAAGAAAATATTTTCAGTATTTTGGGGGGACATATTGGTTGTTCCCTACAAAATGTTTTATACGCCCCAAGATCAATATGTTTTTTCCCTTGGTAACCCAATAATCCCTCACTTATGTAGGTTCTAGTTAGGTTAAGGTTTAAGATTTCATGATTGGTAAGGAGCAACTATAATGGATTTAGATTTTGGGATGATTTGGGTTCGACGTTATATTGGAGCCTCAATTAATATATATTTTTTCATTTTCTATTCTATTATTAATTTTGTAAATGTTATTGGACTTGTAGGAGATCGATCATGTATGACTATATGCATTTCTTTGTAATTTAAGTTATTATTGTCGGATTTTTTTACAAAAACATCTTACTGATGTATTTTTCGTATATGTGTTATGTTTGAATATTTTTTATGTTATTGATTAATATAATATGTGTGTGTTATTATCATCAAAAAATACCACCATAGTCACCAACATCAATTCCATATCATTTATAATATGAGGAGGCATTCTTGAGGTGATGTAGAGGCCACTATTCCGACACTAATTTTTGTACCAAGGTGAAGAGACATTATAATGAGTTCCTTATTCACAAAAACTAAAAATATTTAAGGACAATATAATCTCTCATGAGTCTATAAAATCACTTTAAATATGTTCTTAAAAATATTTTCTTTATAATATTCAAACCTAGTCTTGTATGGTGTGACAAAGTAAGTTCAATAAACTTGTAAGAATACTCCAGGAATTTCATCTCCCATTACAATAACTCTAGGATCTATCAATATTTGATTAGATAAATAGCATTAAGGTAAACATTTTCATAGAATATATTATAAAATCCCTTCAATTTCAATCAACCATCCTTCCTGGTTCGGATCATGACATCATACCTAGGACAGATAGTTCTATCAAGAATGAAATTTTTTTTCTCAAATTTCACTACTGAAGTTTTTCAATACAATCAAATTTTTGATAAGTGTGTTCCATCCATTCATCCAAATCGTTTAGATTAACATCACATTAAAAATATGTGAAATAATCATGATAAAATCACTTATAACATCAATAAAAAATCCTAATTTTATAGGAAATCCATACCCTATAGACTATATATATAATCTAGTCCATCAAAGATCTATGGATCAAAAACATGAATAATAGGTTGATCCTATTCATCAACCCTCACCTATATAGTTTTATACATTCATTGAGCTGACAGACTCTATAATTATGTAAATTAACAAACTAATTCCACAAACCATAGATGGATATCTATAGATAGGGTATACCCCAACCCACTTCTTAAATATTTCCATTGATAATCATATTATATTGTATATATTATAAATCAAAATGTTTTAACATATATATTCTATGAATAATCATATAAAATCCAACTATCATCGAAAAAAACTTATTTATTACTCAAATAAATAAATTATTTCTTTAAATTAAATTAATAAATAATATTAAATATATAGGAAACCCTATCTGTTCATTAAGATTAATTTAATAATTAAAATTATGTTTTTTCAATATTAATATAAGAAACCATAAAACTTCATTCTTCCATATATCTACTTACCAGTGATGCATCAAACTCTAAATGAATAAGTTTGAATTAAAAATACATATAAACGTGTCAAAAAATTGAAATACCCTATAAGCTCAAGATTAAACTGTAATTATATTGGATAGGTATATTTATTCCTTAAATAGTGAACCTGAAATTAATATTTAATATTGATTCTTAACCTATCTGTTCATCTAAATTATATTATACTACTTTGTAATAAAATGGTCTATATCACATGGTTTGATCTGAATCACATGGTCTATTCTGAATCAAAACAAGAAATTAACCTTTATTCATGATCTATATAGGCCATTGTAAATTTCACAGGAAAATTATTATATTAAAAGAAGTGATTTACCCTCAACATATAACATCAATCTATAACAAGAGATAATATTTCAAAATAAACGTTCGGTATCTATAAAATATACCTATGATAAGGAATAAAATATATAATCAGTGTTAAAAACTATATTTACATGTATATAAACGAATGAAAATAATTAAAAATATATGTAAAAATGAAAATTCTATATATAAAGTGAACAAATAGATAAAATGATAAATTATGTCCATTTCTAAAAAATCATCTAACAATAGCTCAATAAATCATTACACCTCCAATATTTAGTACCTATATACCATTTTATATCGGTACCATTCCATTACCTAGATAATGAACAATGTGATTTAAAAATATCATAAGGGTTATTTGTAACAACTTAAATTTTATTGAAATATTTTTTTTCAAAAAAATATTTTCATCCATAGCTTGTATTACATGCCACACAAAGTTTTAACATAACACGACATACAATTAAAAATTAATTATTTAATATGATAGATATATCATAGCCACAATAATATTGTGTATGAATATTATAAACTAAATTATGATTATATATCGTTGACACATGTATAATAAAATAATTATTTGGTAACAAAATAAATTAAAAATGAAAATAATAGAAACAATTTATATAAAAAATCATTTTCGAAAAAAGTCTTTTCATGCGTAGAAATTTTTTTCTTCTAAATAAATTAATTAAATCATTTTTGAAATTTTTTAATTATATACATATATATTTTATATATTTAA
Source organism: Viscum album (assembly GCA_963277665.1). Lineage (NCBI taxonomy): Eukaryota > Viridiplantae > Streptophyta > Magnoliopsida > Santalales > Viscaceae > Viscum > Viscum album. The sequence continues at coordinate 1,830,913,534 of OY728136.1, forward strand.
TAAATTTTATAACATTAATGTTGTGTGTTTTTTATAAATGAGATAATAATTAATACAATTTTATACCATAAAGAATGTCTTTTTTTAAAATTAGTTTTTTAAAAATTTGTGAAATAAATTTTTATTTGTTTTCTTAATATTTTATAATATCTATTTTTAAAATTCAACTAATTATTATAAATAATAATTTGAAAATTATATTGGAGGGAATTTTTTAGAATTTTTCCGAAATGATAATTTTTTCAGTTAGTGGTGAAAAATACCATTTTTTATTAAAAATACCTTCAAATTCAAATCATTTACAATTTAATTATTTTTAATGTTTTAAAAGTAAATTTAATTAAATTTTAAATTTATTAATCCAATTTTGGTTATTTGAACCAATTTTGGTTATTTGAAACAATTTCATATTTAATTTTTATTTACAATCTTTTAATACTTTTGAAAAAATTAACTTTGGTTTGTTTTTCCACACATATGTGGGTTCAATTTTAAATTAAATTTTTACCAATTATAGGATTAAAATTTATAAAAATATATAGATATGTGGAATAATTATAATTTATATTATATAATAATTTCAACTTATTTTTGGTTCAAAATTAATTGTGAAAATAGAAAAAATTTATTAGTGTAGTTAGGGAAAAAACATGATTACCTTGAGTTAAAATAAAATGATAAATGGAAAAATGAACTATAAATAAGTAAAAAAATCTATTTTATGGACATAATATGTCCTTATAAACTCTGAAATTAGATAATATCTCATTTTGAGCCTTTTTGTATTTGAGAAATGTGGGTACACTTTATTCTGTTAAAATATTCAATGTGTGTTATCTCCCCCACATATAAAAGGACACCCACTCTCCTCTCCACATCATACATAAAAAACCCTTTGGTTCATAAATGAAAAATAATCTTCCTTAATTAACTCCCCATGTACTAGATTCTTTATTTTTATTATGATTCCCACCTATGAATCATTCAGGTGTAAACCTAAATAGGTTCTCAGAAGAAGAGATATAATCCTTAAACTTGCATTTTCATCTTATTTATTCCACCGAATCCTTAAATAATAAAAAAATATTCAGAAATAATAACACTATTATCTCGTATATACATATATATTATTATTTTAATGGAATAACTTCTATCCGTCTTCTCTTCTATGAAATGGGAAACAACATTGTCCGTCATGTGTGTAGTGGGCTACAACCTCGCGAACCGATGTAAATCATTTTCTTTAAGGAAATATCACAACATGATATAAATATGTATTTAATCTTTATATAAGATATTTATGGTATTATTATACATATTTAATTATAATTTTCATATATTTTCTTTCCTTATTACCCGTTGGAAAATAATAATGTTTCTTCATTATACGATGAACTACCACCTCACAAACTGATGTGATGTGTTTTTCATTTATATTTTACTTGGATGGTAATGGTGATATATTAAATTAATAGAGATGATATTTTCAAAAAAAAATTATACTTATTTAATTATCACATAACATATAAATTCTTACTTTTCATTCTGTGCGGGATATGACGATGTCGCTCGTGTGTATGATGGACTACCACTTTACGAAGTGTTGTGATTCATTTTCACTAACATTTTGAATGAAATGAAATAAGTAAGCAGTGAATAAATAAATTATATATATATATATGATATAATTATTTTTATTTAAAATTTAATTATTATTTACTTCTCTTTTGATCCATATGTTAAAAATTAGAAACAGTGTTCACACATACGTACAACATACCATCCCCATGAACGGTTTAATTCATTTTATATATCAATATTTTATTAATTACTATAAATATTTATATATTGAATATATATTATATTTATATCATTATTAAAATTCCGGATATTACGGAACCATTATCTAAATTAATGGACATAAAAATAAAAAATCAAAATATACACAAAAAACATAGTAGTTATTAAACGAAATGTTGTTTAAATAAGGAATTATTAATAAAAAGATAAAACAATTCCATAAGTAAATCATATATACATGATATATATTTATATATGGTTCATTAATATATTTATAATAAACATATATTAATTAAATATTAGGATCTAATGTGTACGAAGTATGTCGAGAGTTTAAGGTCAGATATTTGTATCTCAATTTTCCTTCTTTGATAGATATATTATGTTATGAACCTATATTATTTTATGAGGTGTATATATAGACCCATTTAAAATTAATATCATTAATTTAATTATTCTGAAATATTATATGTTTCATTAAATGTTATTCATTCATGGGGATTATGATTTAATGTCACCAAAGTGGTAGTTATTTTAGGAAACAATCCCATCATTAATAAATATTATTTATGTTTATGCTTCCAAGGAGGAAATATTATGATACATATCCAAATAAAATAATTAATTTTCAACTCCTATGGTGATTTCATGAGAATAACAGTTTTACCTTCATTTTCTTCTCTTTATTTTATAATTATTTCTAAATAAAGTATGAATTATTATCAATTTTATTTCTCTCTTTAATTGAAAAATATTTATATCAATACACATATTTTATAAAAATGTTTTAAAAAAATGTTTTTACATTATTTAACATATTTATTAAATAAATTTTCATCCATGTTTTAAATTTCAATTTTTTTAAAGTATCATTCATGTCATTTTTGAAACAATTATTGTATCAATTTTTCTAGAAATGGTAAAATAATATTTTTCCAAAAATGTATGGAATGATTAAGTGTTCCTTACATCTTGACCATCCAAATTTTAAAAATTCCTTTATATGTATAAAATTTTATTTTCAAATTAAATGGGTTTTAAAATATTATATGTTTTAAAAAACACTATCCATGTGGAAGGGCTATTTTCCTCAAGAAATATTTTTAATGATATTTAAATATCCCATTTTATGTTTCCAATGTTGTTTTCAAAGAAAATGATTTTGGATCAACTGTATGTGTTAATGTTTTTTCAAAGTGGAAATGTTATTTTCCTTAAGAACATTTTTAAATGATATTTAATTTTTCCTTTATAAGTTTCCATGGTTATTTTCAAATAAAAGTATTTTGAAAATGTTTTATGTTTTAAAATATATTTTTCAATGTGGAAAGGATATTTTATTTAGGAAATGATTAAAATTATATTAAAATATTACTTTATATGCTTCTAATTTTTTTTTCAAATAAATTTAATTTGAAAATTATTTATCTTAAAAAAATCAAATTTGTAAATTTAATTTTAAGCATGAAATGTTCCAAGTAATATTTCAAAAAATTTTACCGCTATTATGAAATCATTTGGTGTTACATGTTCTTAAATTGGAATATGATCCAAGGATACCGCTCTTATTACTTATCATTATTTTTTATGTTTATGATGATAATATTTTTATGAAACATGATTATTTTCCTTGGGTTAAACCACCATAAAATTCTTATGAAACCCACTTCATTTTCCATGGGTTATGATGAAATGATGAAATGATTATAACACCTATTTCATCACTATAGGTATGATATGATGAAGTATTTATGATACCCATTTCTATTCATGGGTTCTAATATGATGAATATTTTATTATCTTTTGGAATATATATTTATTATTTTCATTATGTAATGGTTGGGGCCTATAGATTAGTATAATTTATTAGGTAATGTTTGATATCTTATGTGATCAACACGAATAGAAAGGGGGGTTCACCTAGTTTAATAAGGCACTTTTTCCTCTATTATTGTATTGGGATTAATCCTTAAACACTATGATAGTTTGGGGAGAGAACCTATTCAACTTTTATATCCTTATAAATGATCCTTGAATACTATGGAAATAAATTTCTAGGCTTATTTTTATACTAAATATCAATGAATTATTACAAAAATATGTTTTTAGGACTCATGTTCCTTAATTTCACTAAGAGTCATTTATAACAAATTATGAGGATTTATTCCATGACTATTGTTTATGATCAATTACATTTAGTGTGTTGTTCTCAAATGTTATTCTCTAATTATCATAAACTTATTGTCATGATATGTTGATATCTCCCTTGTTTACCCTTAATGATAATATGATCTTATCCTTTGTTATATTTCATTTACCCGGGTTATGATGATATGTATTGCATGTGATATTTATAATAACGGTGCTACTTAGGAAGAACTGACTCGGAGATTTTGTAGATGTCTAATTAACTAATTGTTAATGTTTTAATGTTTCCAACGGCATTATATCATTATGACCCATCAATTGGGAATGTTTGTGTAATGCAATGAGTATTATTCGATTATGATGTGATATCTATGTATGAAAATATTTGGACACTGTATCTTGTGTGTAGTGTGACTAAAATGTACCTAGTTGGTGGTCACCACCTAACCCCTACCTATCAATTATATAACTATGTATATATAACATGAGTACGACATATAAATACATTCAAAGAGTAAAACAAGTTTTATTATCTATTAAATGATAGAGATAAAATAAACCTCCCCCTTTGGGGTTAGTTAATGTGTGATGACCAAGAAGGAATGGAAATAAACCAAACTATATTTGAGGAAATATCAAAATCCATGATGAAAGGATTATATCATTACTATATATACTGATAGAAAATTAAACATACAAGTTGAATTTTCAATATAAGGGTAAATAAATAAATATAGTAATATATCGTATTGTATAATACAGAAATAATCTATATATCATATATATATATATATATTAACCCCATATGATACATAAACTATACTCACACACACACTCACTCAATTTAGAACCCAAAAATAAATATTTGTCAATATCATCCATGGATTTGGGAATATTTATAGGAAATTTATAATAATTCCTTGATCAATATATTTACACATTATATTTTGTAAAATTATATATACATGTTGTAACTAAAAAAGGAGTTTTTAAAAGAGTAAAATTCATAGAAGTTAAAAATTACTATATAAGAATAAAAAGTTTTTTCTGTTTATAATATTATTTTTTTTAAAAAGATGGATATTAATATTTTCATTTTAATATCACACCAAAACATATTGTTTTTATAAAAAAACTATAATTTAATGTGAGATATGAGGCTTCACCGAATAAATTATATTTTTTATAATCCCAATTATGGAGGAGGATATTTTTTACTGTATTTAAAATTTAATGAAATCTTGGAGAATGTATCTTTGGGTTTTTCTTCAATCACTAAGGGATAAATGAAATATTAAAGATATAATTATGGCCATATGTTAGAGTAACCAATGGATGACACTTGTAGAAGACTGGGAAAATATAAAACTAGGACGAATTATGTATTTCACATAGAAGCAAAGAAAATTTGGAGACACTAAATAAGAGAGAAATATATAATCGAAAGAGTAAAAATTAGAAAATATTGCTTAAAAATAATTAAATTTTTAATGAATTTTTCAATTTTCCTATGTTTCCATAAAAATCATGTATTGATTCTACTAGGTAATAGGTAAGGGACTATTTTCAACAAAATAGAAATTTGGTACCTAGTAAAAATCCATTGGGAACACGTTATAGTGGTAAACAAATATATAACTATACTCTATACCTCCAAATACTATAGCGTACTTGGCACCAGACCAATAATTACCTAGTTCACATTCAATATAGAAACAATATTCATTAATCCTAAATCCATTCAATTTATCTAAAAAACATCCTCAAATTTATGTTTAGTTTATTAAACTTGATAAATAACCAAAATCGAAATAAAACCCTAACTTGGATGATGTGGCCCATTGTAGGCCAGAATTCATATGTCCCCAAACATTGAGTCTAATATGGAATTCATGTAATCATATATCTATTTATATAGTCCATAATTTCAATTATATACCATATAAGTCTTTGATAGACGAGTAGAAAATAATGTATCCTAGTATATGTTAGAGATTAAATTAAATATGTTCCTTTTATTGCTGGTAATTTTTGGTTACCTAACCATGTGCATCCTAAATCTCACAATAGGCATCAAAACCTAACATTTAGACCCCCAAATTTTTTATCACCTTAAATAATGTAATCCATTTGTAGATAGTTCAATTAGGGTCATAAAATTTTAATGACCAAGATATTAACAAGTGTTTTGATATAATGGAATCTAAAACCATGGTACTTTTTTGGGGTTTTAAATAATATCACCAAGTTAAAATATATTAATATCATTTGTATTTTACCCCATATTTTTCCATTCTCCTAACCTGAATCCACCATAACCCATCCCATATCGTTAGTGAATCCAAGAGTTATCCTCAAATATCTCCTACAATGGGGAAGAAGGTAACTAAAAACACATGGGATATATAATAGTAAAAATGCATTACCCTCTTTAATCATTGAAAATTAAAGAAATGTATCCAATAAATTTCCAAAATTATATAATAATTAATCCAAATATACAAATAATATATATATATATATATATATATATATATTTGTGTGTGTGTGTAATGGAACAGAATCCAAAAATAACATCAATGGTTAATACCAAATGAAATAGCTCCTAAGAAGACAACAACTCCTCCAACACTGTGAAATCACCACATTACGAGCTAAAAAGGTCAAACAAAAATCCTAAAATTGTATTGTGAGTATATAAAATTCATATAAAAATGTAGGGAAGAGAATATAAGTATAATAAATAGGTTACTCCCTAGAAATCCTTATGACAATGTTGAATAAAAATAAAAAAAATTTAGTGAACAGTGACACTAACACGTATTCCAACATAAGTCATTTATAAACGCATATCAATACAAATTTAATCTCCAAATCATTTTAAAATATAATTATAGTAATTTCGAAAATATATCAAGGAAGGTACCATACACCCACTACTCTATCGATCTAGTCACCCTCATGTCCTAAAAAAATGTCTTGGAACTCACATCCCTTCCCATATGAACGTACCAAAACCTCATATGAAGTCTATATAAGCTCATTCCATAATCACATACCATGAACATATATCACAATTTTATACCATGGCTGCATAAGGAAAACCACAAAACCAAACCCACATTTTTACCTGACCTCTAAATAATCATAAATACTATATTGTTCCTTTATAATCATATAAAAATGATATTAGTGGAAGAGTAAAAAATATCACATATACCATTAAAAAATAATACCCCTATTAGATTCAATTAATTTTTTATAATTTTTAAAAAACATATAATTTACCTAATGAAACTAAATCATCATGTGTGATATTAACAACATCAAAATTAGAGGATCTCGTGAATCACCATCCATAAATTAAATATCAGTATATTAAATTACAAAAAAAAAAGTTGAATCTAGAACACAAACATCCACATCACCATGAATAAATCACAATAAATTTAAAACACATAAATAAACATGACAATACATTATCAATAACATTCATTAAACTCCATGGAAATAAAATATAGATAAAAAATATGTAATAATGGAATGATTACATCCACATGTATAAAACCTTCTAAATCGAATAATGAAAATGTCGGTATTGGGAAAATTCAAGGAATATAGGGAACCATTAAAACAACAAATATTTATAAAAAATAAGATAAAACTAAATATAATGAAATAAACATTTCAATTTTATAAATAAATAATGGAATTAAAAAAATTGATTCATGAACATCATTATGATAAAACAATGGTAGGCAAGTGGGAAATAAGAAAATAACTCAAAAAATTCCCTTATCGCTCCCTTGAACAACAAAACCACATACCATAAAATTTGATGATATCAATGAATATTATGACATAGTACATATCCTTATTCTATAATACACCCATCCAAATGATCAATCCTTTATTAATAGAAAACTTCACTCCAAATTAAAAATAATGTCCAATTTAGGTTTAAATTTAATACTCACCTAAAAATTATTTTAGTGTAATAAAAATTAACATGGTGTAATAAAAATACAAAAAAATATGGCATAATACCTTGACCTAACATTACTCGGACAATGTGCATTATCAATATATAAATCTTCCCATGTACACATCAGATGATAAATTTACTTTCTATTTATAAAAACATAATATTTGGAACATTGAAGAAGATACAATAGAAATTAATGATACACATATTCCATATCCAACACTAAAATAACAAATTTAACATAGGAATAAATCATGGTGTAATGAAACCCATTATAGAATAATATTTATTCTAGGTAGGAATTCACACCAATCTCACCACCTTAAATCCAAAATACTCAATAATACATTATAAATATATAAACACACAATTGAATCCTTGTATTGTATTGAAAAATGTTTTTTTATGTTGTAATATGATAAATGATGAATAATTTAATATGCATGATTTCAAAATGTTGTTAAGAAGTATAATATGAAATAAAGATAGAGTTCCCAATCATGTTGAGAATAATCATAAATATTGAACAACCTGGTTATCTATATATATTGAATTGAGAATATTATAGAATACCATATAGATATTAATTAGAGTAAGTAACTAAGATACTATTATAATTATTGGAGATATATTAAACCTGGTTAAATAATGGAAAAGAATATTATTTAAATATATTTTTCTTGATATATCATATGTATAATTTGTTCAAGCATATTTGATGTAAAAGTCGAATGTTTCTTAGAGTGAGTAGACTGATAAGCATATAATATCTATTAAAAATTGAAAAAATTAAATTTTAAAGTGAAATAGGATTATTCATTATGTTTTTATACTTCTATAACTTATTGATGAATATTTAGATAATATTTGTGGCATTGGATGTTTTATAGGAATACGATAATGAGTATTTAAATGTAATATTGTCTTTAGAATAATTTTATTATTAGTTAAATATTATTTGAAGGTATTCTAATTCAATTTTAATTTCATTAGTTGATTTGAGAAATTTCAATATGGCTTTATAAATTCTTAAATTTTTGGATGAAGAAATTTATCAATGTATATCATGTGTAATATATTTTCAAAATTAACAAAAAGAAAAAGAAAAGAGTTCTATTAATATATATAATATATTTTATCATATTACTTATTATATTTTCCTTCCATTGAATTTCAAATCATCTAAGGAATGGAAAGTGTATATTTTTTAGCTCATACGTAATATTCATTCCGAATGAGAATAGAAAAAAGTTTGTAGAATACATGAATAATTTAAGAGTAACATTATCATAAGTATTTAACATTGAGAAGACCCTGAAGGAAAGATTTATAAATCCATTGGAACAAGAAATTTACTCCATGAATCCTAAAGGTAATCAAAATAACTTGTATGTGTCATTTTGAAATATATTAAATCAATACTGTAAAATTTTAAAAAGTTTCCTACAAATAATATATGTCATAACAAATTTCATAAGGGCTATTTTCAATTATGATGATAATTTATAATTGAATTATAGGAACTTTTGAGAAATGTAAATGTAAAAAAAATATTATATAAGTTTCAACTATATAATTCATAGTGGTAACTCTAATAGAGAAGACCTAAAAAATAGATAAATAATAGGGTAAGAAATAGTTCATAAATGTAGATTTCCCTTTTGATAAGAGTAATTTGATATATTACTACATTTAATTTATACTTGAGTAGAAATTCTATGATATGTTAATACACGAGTAGATGTCACATCATGTATTATTATATCGTTACATATGAATGTTTATTAGAGGATAAATATAAATATTACGACCCTACTAGTGCATTGTTAATGTAGAAAATCGGGTATTTACATAATCATATTTATTAGAATTTTTGAAATTAAATAGTAATATTCATTATTTTCAGTAATTAATAAATTAAATAATTTATTAAATGGTTATTTATTTTAGAAATTTATTTTTTAATTATATAATTTTATTTTGAAAAAACTAGTTTCATTTTTAATTCCTCGTTATAAAATTATCTAAAATAATTTTTTTGAGAATTTTATTAAAAAACGTATTTTTTGTTGAATTGTAAAAAATTCAGTCTTCTATAAAATATAGTGTTTTTTGTGATGTCATTAATACATAATTATAATATAGATTTATTAAATTTATTTAATAACTAAATTATGATTTTATACAATTAATATTTTATATAAATAATTAGTAATAGGCATGTTATAATTTATTTCATGATACATATAAAAATTATTGTCATCTCGAACGTAGTTCCTACACAGCATTAAAAGTGTCAAATTTTGTTCCTTATATAATATAATTGAATGACATAAATTATTTTCAGGAAATAATTATTAATTATTTAGTATTATATTTTTTTATCTATTAAATTTAAATTTTGTGGTCATATATCATAATTCTTATCCAAATGCTTATGCAAAGATTGCATAATGCTAGAAAAGAAAAAACAATAAATTTGAGCAGTTATCTTGATATGAATATATGTAATTATACATAATGAAAGAATATAGAATTTAATTTTGAACGTAATTTATTTATTTATATTATAGTATTTTATTTTTAATTTTTTTATATGAAATAGTAGACATTATTGCATGTACAACGCTGATGCGGTTCTTATGCAAGCATAATATAAATAAATAAAATGTTTTTAATAAATATTATAAAAATTATAAAATGAACCATATTATGGATAAATATTTTTATATAATAAATTTTAAAGTATTACCACTTTTTTATTTTAATTTGGGACATTTTGGACCCACAAGAATATCTTTAGGGCATTTCGAATAATTTATTTTAAAGTAAGTCATGTTTTTTACTCTATAAATTTTAGTTTGTATAATATTATAATGAATGGTTTTCTTGTAAAATTATTTTGAAAATAAATACATTTTAAAAAAATAATAAATGGTACTAAATCATTAAATTTTATATTTAATTTTTAGGGAAAAAATAAATACCACAATGGCTTGAAAAACTATAACATAGTAATTATTTAATTAAATAATAAATCAAATTAATGATATTTAAAGTATTAAAATAATTATAATTATATATATTTAATAAAATTAATGAATTATATATATTAATATGATGTTTCTTTGATGTGATAACCAAATTTACTTTATTTTGAAACCTTAATTCAATGTGTTTAATGTCTTAATTATGAATTGAGTTTAATTTGACAAAACATAGTTATCATGAATATAATATTTAATAAAATTGATTAAAAACACATAAAATGTGAAAATATCTAAAAATGATAATATTACATCTAAAATGTGATATAATGTGAGTAATATGACTTTTTGATGTCTAAGAACCTATAGTATATTAATTATATTTGAATAATTTGATTAATTACATAGTCGCACCTCACCTTAATTATAATAGGAGGACCCTTATTTTATGATCATTCATTACATTAAGCCATATTTTTAGAATATATTCTAAAAAATACCCTTCTCATCAGACCTTTACACGTTATAGGGATTCTGATCTCATAAAAACACAACTTCCAAGAGTCTTTAGGAGGTTTTGAAGGAGAAATGTTCAAGAGTTTAGATTCATTCTTCTTCTCTTTTACATTCCTTTTCACCTCAACCTTTTCCTCAACTCCTATTAATTTTTTATTGAAAACTATAATATAATATATATAATTTAAATTTGTTTTTTAGGTAAGATTCCTCATTAATCCCGTCATCTTCTTATTTTATTATTATATAATGTAATCATCGCCTGTGGTGTGTTAATTCACAGCCTTCAGGGATGATGAGTTCTTGATTCCTTTTACCTCAATCATGGTAAGTTTAAATTATCTTGTAATATTTTAATGTTACCTAGAGATATATATCATCTCACATCGATTGTATTATTTATTTTTCGACAAGGATATCCATAATAAACTGACAATGGAAACCATGAAAAGAATCCAACCAAAAGAGAGGAAATAAAAAAATATTATTAATAAATAAATAGAATATGATAATAAAATATTATGTAAGGTATTATAAACATGAGTTTAGTTCTGTAATAAAATAATAACACTATGTAAACCATTATATATTTGTCTTGAACAAATTTTATGGAATTATGACACAAGGTAAGAGACTTTCCTTTTGTAACATTTTTAATGACTCTTTTATGATATTCAGAATGATTATTTTTTATATAATCATCATGAGAGGTTTTACCTTATTTAATGACACTTTATTGGTATAATTTCATATATTATATGTTTCAAAGTTATTTTTGAATAATACTATTTCATTATTAGGTGCACGATTTTTATATTTTAATTGTGATTTTTAGAAAAAAAAAGATAGTTTGAAATATGAATGTGTTTTACTCAAGTGTTAGAAAGAGTTATCAAAAGTTTTATTCATGACATGTTCCTTTTACATTTTTTATTAGGGGTTTATCCCATTATAGATCAATATATAATGGTTTTATCACCATTATTGCTCAATATATTTTCGGTTGAGCCTATTATATCTCAAGATATAATGAGTGAGCTCCATTATAGCTATCCAATGAATTGGGTACTTCAGAGAAATAAGTTGTCCTTAAAGACATTCCCTTTGTAAGTGTCAATGTAATAGTGATATTATAATGATGTCCCAAAGTCACATCATGATTTCTATATGCATTCTTGTGAGTTTTCCATAAATGGGTTTTTAATTGAGTTTCATGTTTTCACTGGACTAATGATTTTTTTCCTTAAGTCCCTTATTGATATTATTGTGATCATACCATATTTTTAAATGTTTTCCACCTATAATAATGACGTGTAAGATAAATTATGAGTTATTTTTTAATTTTTGGAATATTTTCCAATGAAATCATGTTTTATATTAAAAGGATTTATATTTTGAAAAGAAAATTGATACGGTCTTAGTAGCATCCTAATTTTATGAATTTGTTTTGTTATATATATATATATTATATCGAAATTATATAAAACATTTAAACCCGTAAAGATACTCAATGTGAAAGGAAGTAAATTCATTTCTAAAACTAAATATTATGTAATATTTTAGCATACGAGCCTTAGCCCTGTTAGTGAGGACTCTTAAGTGAATCCATGCGACCTGTGATCAAATCTAGGGAGAGTTACAATTTCTAGGTTACTGTAGCAGTCATTGTAGTGGGACTGTGTAGTAATGTAGCAGATACGATAGTGGAAACTATATAAGGCATTGTTTGGCATTATAGGAGCCGAGAATGTGCCCCCGTTTGGGCCTTCGGGCCAAAGATTTTGTCCCCGAGTCCTTTAGGGACTTTAGGCCACGAAAATCCTTCAGGCCAGTAAGGACTTCAGGCCACGACAAGGCCTTCGGGACACTTTAAGTGCAGATGAAAACCAAAAAGAATTCAACGAACATGCTCTATAAGGAGGATGAGCAAGGAGCTTTCACCACAACAGAAGCTACACAGATTGCATGAATGAGAAGGTGTGGAAACTTCCATCTAGACAAGCCTTTGCATACACATGATAGCCTATCCAAACACCCATGTGAATGTGGAGAGCTTATTTCATGATGAGGATGCTGGGGAGGAGTATTTCAAAGTCATTAGTCTGGGTTTTATGTAATGTTTGAAGCCTACGAGAAATGAATTCCTCTAAGGCCTACGGGCCATGTTATACTTAAACCTACGGGCAATGTAAGGGTTCTCCCTCACCACTTGGAAGGTGGATTATCAAAAATGAATAAAAAATTAAGGCCTTAGGTCCATTGGATGGATGTAATGGTTTAAGGATGGCTCCTTATAGTTGGTCGTTTAGATAACCTTAGAGGTAAAGATGATAATAATTTAATACCATAATAATTTTATTTACATTATCGTTAATATAAAATGATATATAATTTGAATATTACCATGTTTTTTCATCTCATATATATCTGTTGAAAATGATTTTTCCATAGATGAATTACAGATTCAGAATTAGGAAGGAAGTAAGAAGATGTTATCTTTACAAATATACTACATAGAACGGTATGAACTAGAACCGAGCCATTTTCCACAGTAATGGCTCAGTTAAATGGGGCGATAAATATTATTGGTATCTATGCTAGTGAGAAACCTAATCAACCTTGAAGGAACATATATTCTCTATTCCATTTATTTAGACTACAGCCCCCATCTTTCCATGGATCATATATCCTAGAGGTACCTGAAGGATTGGTAAATAGTCTAGAAAATATATTCAATATCATGGGATATTCAGAACAAAAAAAATCAACCCTTTTCATTTTCATTTTGAAGGTGAATCAAAATCATGGTGGTCATTGTTTATGAATACCATAGAGAAATTGGATCTTGAGTCCATGGAATTTGAAACATTAAATAATATTTTCCTTGAGAAATATTTCCCGAAGTTTGTTCAACATTGAATGGAATTTTTTTTTGAATTTAGAATTAAGATGAAGATTTTGATGCTACATATGAAGAAATATTTACAAGACTATCCATGTATATACCAGATTTTTTTACGGGGATTAATAGAAAAATATAGGTCTTACTCAGAATCAAAATAAATTTAGTGAAGATATTTGGATGCACGAGAATATAAAATATAAGAGATAGTTTTTCATTTGGTTGAATGGTTTAAATAGTGTTTCTTGAAACATATGTGCCTTGTAATGAAAATAATAATAACTGTTCGGGTTGGAACTTTTTTTGGGAAGAAGTCATCAAATAAATTTAGAGGTAACAAATTAAAATTCTTATCTTGTGAAAAGTGTGGTAAAAAAATCATGGAGAATGTCTAATAAATTATTGGAAGTGCTATCAATATGGAAAATTTGTACACATCCATTATGAGAGTAAGGAAAATGATAATAATAAAGAAAATAATCTGATTCTAAGATGATTTAACTATAAGGAGTTGGGTCATTTTGCTAATGTGGGTAAAAATATAGTCACTAAGGTTGAAAATAAATAAGATTTGAACCATAAGGTTGTGGAAAATAATTTTCAACTACATCATCAGATGTTGATCCATCGAACAATGTGGAATCAAGTACAATTCTTATTTTTACAGAATATGAAAATGTGATGTTTGATTTTGGGTCTACACATTTCTTCATTTTTGAGAAACTTTCTGGTAATTTTGAAACTCGACCTCCAAAAATGAGTATAGAACCTATGGTGAAAACAAATGGATGAAATATTGAAAAAAAAATTATATGAATCTTCCATTCATTTTTTTGGAAATACTATACCAACAATCCTTGTTGTTTTTGCTTTAGTAGATTTTGTGGTTACCCTCGGTATGGACTAGATTTTTATTTACCATGATAAAATAGATTGTAGAGATAAAATTATTTCATTCTAGAAATATTATCAGTTTGTGTGTATGAAATAACCCCTAAAATTGATATCATACCAGGAAGCTGAGAAACTATTAAAATATGGAAATGAAAGTTATCTTGAACATTTTAAAATTAAAAAACTGTATAGATTAATGATGTGTCAGTGGTAAATGGGTATCTTGATTTTTTTCATGCTGATTTTCCCATTGTTTTTCTTAATCGAGATGTCGAGTTTACTATTGGATTAGTTCTTGATTGTAAGCCAATTTTAAAACCCCTTTATCATATGTCTTGTGTAGAAATTATATAATTGAAAATGAAGTTGAAAGAATTATAATATAAAGGCATTATTCAACCTTGAACTTCCCCATGGGATGCTTCTGTATTGTTTATTAAAAATAAATATGGTTCAATGATACTTTTAATTAATTATAGAGACTTGAATTACAAAAATGTGAAAAAAAGTATCTTTTTCCAAATATCGATGATTTCATTGATCGAATATAGGGAGCACATTATTTTTCAACAGTTGACGTGAGGTCTGGGTACCATGAATTGAAACTAAAGAAGTAGAAATTCGAAGACTGCATTTCATACTAGATATGGGCATTATTAATTTTTAGTAATTTCACTTGGGTTAACTATTACACCTGATGTATTCATGGATCTTATGAATAGAATATTCCATGAGTTCTTGGATATGTTTGTGGTTGTGTTTATTGATAATATTTTATTTTATTATAAAAGTGAAATGGTACATGAAATAAATATAAGGGTTGTATTGAATACATTAAAAGATAAGAAACTATATGGAAAATTTAAAATGTGTCAATTTTGGATGTAAAAATTCATTTCCTTCGTCACATTATTTCTAAAGATAAAATATCTATTGATCCAGCAAAAAAAAAATTTATGGTGAATGACCAGGAACCAAAAATATAACTGAGACCTGTATATTCCTTTGTTTTTCATGCTATTACTAGAGGATTGTTAAAAAAATAATGATCATCTATTAAATTGACTAAGTTAATGTTAAAAGTTTCTATGTTTATCTAGAAAAAATAATGTGATGAATGTTTTTAGGAATTGATAAAAATATTCTTGAATGATCTAGATATAGAACTGACTTCTATAAATGGTGAATTTCTCATCAAAAGTGATGATTCATTGAAAGGAATTGGTCATTTCCTAATGTTGAATGATCAGGTAATTGCTTATGTTTCACATAATTTTTATCCTCATTAGTTAAATTACCCTTCACATGATTTGGAATTAGCTCTTGTTTTTTTCATTACAAATTTGGATGCATCATTTTTATAGAGTAAAATGTGAAATATATACTGATCATAAAATATTTCGGTATATATTCACTTAGAAAGAATTGATCATGAGATATAGAATATTCCTTTAAGTAATCAAGGATTATTATTTCATGATTCATTACAATTCTGGAAAATAAAAAAGGGGTTGATGCATTGAGTAAGAAAAATAATGTTATATTAACGACATTACAATGTGAAGATGACCCCGAGGATAATGATTTGATGAATTTTAGCTTGGAAGTTGTTGGTGTAGAAAATTATGCATTTTTTCGGGTGTCTATAATGTTTTCTCTATGAGACAGAATTAATCATGTGCATAAGGAAGAATGTGAGTTAGAGAAAATTGTAGAACTAGTTAAAAATGGTAATTTTACAAAATTTAACAATAATAGAGATTGTGTTTTGATATTTGGTAATAGATTATGTGTTCCATGTGATTCAAATTTAATGAAATAGTTTTAATGTGAAGCTCATAGTTCTATGTTTTCAGATTATCCTAGAAGCTCTAAGATGTATAGAGAACATTAGGAGTATTATTGGTGGGATTGAATGAAAAGAGATATTGTTGATTTAACCATGAAATGTTTGACATTTCAATAGGTTAAAGATGAATGGGTGTTATTGAAGAGGATTCTTCAACCATTTCCAGTGTTATAGAGGAAATGGGAAATATATACATTGATTTAGGGGTGATACTATCAAAGAATTCCTCAGGTAACAACATAAACTGGGTTATTTGTGATCATTTGACTAAATTTTATCATTTTATTCCTATTCAAGACACCCTATATCTGTATCATATTTTTGGATTGTATCTGAATGAGATAGTCAGGTTACATGGAGTTCCACTTTCCACCATATATTATTTTGATCACGAGTTAAATTATAACATTTGTACATGACTTCAGAAGTCGTTGGGAACTGAATTAAATTTCAACATAGCCTTTTATCCTCAATCTAATGGAAAATAATAGTGAACAATTCAAACATTGAATAATATTCTTTTTTCATGTTTAATGTATTACTAGGGTTTTTTGGATCATCATCCTCCTTTAGTAGATTTTTCATATAATAACATTTTTCATTCCAGTATACATATAATTCCTTTTGAGAAATTATATTGAAAACATTGTCAAAATCTGGTATTTTAGGATGAGTTTGGGGAATGGAAGATGATGGGGCCATAATTGGTAATAGAATTGGTAGAGAAATTTCAATTTATTCAATGATATAAGAGGAGAGCTCAGATTATGAAGAACAGTTATGTAGATAGAAGGAAGAAATAACAATCTTTTGAGATAGGTTATCAGGTATATCTCAACATTTCGCACTGGGAAAGTGCTATAAATTTTGGTAATAAAGTGAAAATTACTCTACAGTTCATTAGAACATATGAAATTTTTGATAATCTTGGACTATTTGCCTACTGAGTATCCTTTCATCTATGTTTTTCCCATGTACACATTGTTTTTCATGTCCTAATGTTATGAAAGTATGCAAGAGATCCATCTCTTGTTTTCTACCCATAATTAGATCAGATGGAAAAGAATCTTTCTCATAAGAAAATTAATGTTTAGATTCTTGACTGTAAAGATAAAGTACTGCAGAATAACATAATTCACTGGGATAAGGTTTTGTGGAGAAACCATATTGTTGAAGAAGTAAAAAGATAATTTAAAAATGCTATGAGGGAAAAGTATCCTCATTTATTTAATAAGTGAATAAAATATCAAGGAATGAACTTCAAAAATGGTGGGATAATGTAACAACCCGAGTATTTATAGAATCATTTTTATTATTATTTTGGAAATTATATAGTTATATTAATTATATTAAGTAATTGTTAAATGAAATAATTTAATTTTAGGTTATTTATTTAAAACATAAAATTTAAAGTTATATAATTTCAATTTCATAAAACTAATTTCATTTTTGAATTAAACATGATGAAATTATCTTGTTATGATTTTTTAAAATTTTATAAAAAATTTAAATTTTTTGTGAATAGTAAAAATACAGTATTTTTTGTGATGTCGTGAAGAAATGATTATGATATAAAAGTTATTAAATTTTTTTATAAATAAATTATAATTTTATTTTAATTTAATTTATAGAAATAATTCATAACATGTTTGTTATAAAATATTTCAAAATATTTTTAAAAATTATTAGTTGTGTCGACGCAATGCCTTCACGACATTGGAAATTTAAAATTTGGTTCTTTAAAAATAACAATTGGGTGATTAAAATTATTTTTTATGAATTTTTAATTAATTATAATTTATTATTGCTATTCTTATCTATTAAATTCTAATTAAATAGTCATATAACATAAATCTTATCCAAATATTTGTGCAATGCTTGAATAAGACACGGAAAGACAAAATAAAAAAAATTATGAAGTTGTATTCACATGTACATGAGTTAATATACATAATTAATGAATATATAATTTTATTTTGAACCCAAATAATTTATTTTTATGATAGTATATTATTTATAATTTTTATATATGAAATAAATAAAATTAATTCATTTGTAATGCTGATGTAGTTCATGTGCATGCATAAGAAAAATAAATAAAATGTTTTTAATTAAAATTATAGGAATTATTAAATGATCAATATTTTGGATAAATATTATTATATAATAAATTTTATACCATTATCTATTTTTTATTCAAATTTGGGAAATTTTTTTCCCATGAGAAACTCTTTAAGGCCTTTAGAATATTGTATTTAAATGTAAGTCAAGTTGTTCACACAATAAAATTTAATATGTATAATATTATAATGTATGGTGTTTGGGTAGATTTTTAGGACATAAACAATGAATTCAAATCTTTGAAATTTATCTTATTCCTATTTTTTAATTTTTAGGGATAAGAAAATACCTTTAAGGAAAGAAAAATTTTGTCATAGTAATTATTTAATTAATGAATTAATAAAATTTATGATATTAAAAACAATAAAATATATGAAATTTCATATTCTAAAGCTAATTCATGAATTCCATAGATGAATATGATATTTATAGGATATAATATAAAAAAATATTCTTTTTTGAATCTTTTTTAATGTGATTAAAGTCTTAATTATGAAAAGTGTTTAATTTGCCAAAAATTATTTTTAATGAATATCATATTTAATTAAATTATATAAGAAGCAAAAAAATTTTTTTGAAAAAATTAAAAAATGATAATATACCTTTGAAAATGTGATATTATGTGAGTGATAGGCCTCTTTTGGAAGTCTTAAACCCTATAATATATTTGTTATATTTTAATACATTTAGTTATTCCTATGTTACCCCTTACCACAATTATAGAAGGAGGAACCTTCCTTAAAGAACATCACATTAAGTGATATTAATCAACTATTTTTTATCTCAAAATTCACTTCACCTCATCCCTTAAAACATTTTATATCTTCTAGTCTCACAAAAAATACCACTCCTAAGAGCTTTAAGGAGGTTCAATATGAGAAATTCTCAAGAGGTAAGATTTCTTCTTCTTCTCTTTTAAATACTTTTCACCGCTAAATTATCCTAAAATACTAACCAACGTTTCATGAATAATTTAGTATCATATATAAACTATAATTTTATTTTGTTGATGGTATGTGTTTCATAAAATCTCTAAAATTATTTTTTTATTATTAAATAATGAAATTGTCATCCGTTGTGTTCCAATTCACCACCACTGTACACGATGAGTTTCCATTTCCCTTTACCGCAATCATAGAAACATTTAATTATCCCATAATAGTATAAAATTACATATATATATATATATATTCATGTGTTATAGTGGTGATATATTTTAATACATTAACATTACATAACCATTTCAGAATACATAAAACTTTAAAGAGACTGATACCTAAAGACCGTACTAGTCGAGTTCCTTGGGAAACATGGAAACAAAAACATTGGTACATAAATGAGATACATTATCTCCCACTAGGTTATTCATTAATAGATATATTCTTAAACACATCTAACATATTACATATCTTCATAACCTGGTGGAATGAAACATAAAAACGGGTGACCTCATATGCTCAGTAAGGGTAAATACGGGAGATATGTAAGATTAATCATGATCATTACGATATGATAACATAATTATAAAAATAAAATATCATAACCTATATATAAAAAATAATAAACACGTATCATGGCATAAATCATGGTAGTTCAGAAGACATGAATCATAAAGAAATAAATAACATAATCCATGAAATCCTAATATAGGAATAAAACATGGAATTATGGAAGGCATATAATTATATATAATTATTTTGATAGTAGTCAAGCCCTCAATTCCAATGCCTTATTAGTGTAAAATTTCCGTTACAGATCTAGGTTCACACCCCATTCCAGCCATCTGTTATTGAACTAAGTTCACTACTCATTCCAGCCCTCTAATAATAAACCAGGTTAATTTCTTATTCGAGACATGAAACATTAAACTAGTACTATTTCTCATTCCATCCATTTCTATATCATGAGATATAAATCATCAACCAATGAATTAGAGGGAGATATAGGTCCCAACTATCTCATAATTAAATCATATATTCATGTGCCACAAGATTATTAAAAATCATATCATATCCCATGAAATTAAATGGGTATCATAAGCATGTAATCATATCATTACCTATCGAAAAAGAAAGGATTCATAATCATTTCTTCATAAGAATAAATAGTTGAAAATTAACATATTTCATAAACATATAACCTATAAAAAAGAAATGGTTTTTATAAATATATAAGCTATCAAATAGAAATGGGTTTTATGAAGACTATTACGTCAAGTATAACCCATTCAGAGAAATAATATGAATGTAACCATTAGATAAGTTCCTATAAAGTATATAGTAACATCAAATGATATCAACTCATATGGAAATAAATTTTGATATATCATTCAATAATTTTTCGTAAGGATAATATAATTTCATCTTTGAAAAAGTATTTTTAATACATAAAACCATTTTAAATTATTTTTCATATAAAATTCCTTGAAAACATATAAATAAGACTTGAAATTATTTTTGAAAACCAATTTTCATTTCAAACCTATAAAAGAATCTGGAAGTTTTTTTGAAATCCTTTTCCATTGAAAACTTATAAAATAATATTTAAAATATTTTAAAACCCTTTTTATTTCAAAAAACATTAGAAACATATAAAAAAGGCATGAAAATGTTTTGAAAACCATTTAATTTGATATAATCTAATAACATATAGAGAAATCATGAAAAATATATGAAAACCATTTCTTTGATAATAATTCAAAAACATATTAATAAGACTTGAAAACGTTTTGAAAACAATTTTCATTGAAAATTTAAAAAATAAAATTGAAAACGTTTTGAAAACATTTTGTTCTGAAAATAAATTTGAAAACATTTTCATAATAAATATCCTTTTAAACATCAAAATAGTGCTTCACATAAATAACTGTGTGTAAATCTGTAAATACCATATGAGGTAAAAATAATATTACTTTTTCTCGGTAAAAAGGGTAGAATAATTTCATGCTATTAAAATTAAAAGTATATTAATTTGAAAAAATTGTTAAAAAATATATTTATTTAATTTTAAATATTATAGAAGAAAATTGGAATATTCTTGTAAACTATTTTTAAAAAACATGGTTTTGAAGAAACCTATATCTCTGACTGAAGAGAGGGTAAAGATATACATTCTTAATAACACATTGTTAAATATCATATGTACCAAAGGGTGTAATAATGGAACTAATACAATAATATATCTTGAATATGTTAAGGAGAATAAAATTCATGAATTTTCTTGATATATGGATCATAATATTTCATTAATGTAATCATAAACATAATGAATCTCAATAAGCGATGAGATCGTTTCAATAAAATATTACCACTTGGTAATATTGAACCATACTCCCCATGTAAGAAATTAAAATTAAATAAAGCATAAAATATCATTTAATGAAATTTACAAGTCATTATTTAGATCTCATATACAAATATTGGTGCATAACATGGCTAGGTAAATTGAGACAAAATGGTCATACTGTTTTGGTATCTTTTGAAATATAAACCATATGAAAGGTATATCCTAGAATGGACTTGTAATTTCTCATTAATTTAATAATAAAAATTATACAATACATTCATTGGTATTATATACACCACTCAAAATTAATTAGTGCTGAACAAGACATGTATCTCATGAAAATAAAAAGTGAGATGAAATCCCCTTACCTTATGTATTGACTCCGTTTTACTCATAAAAACTGCCTATATAATAAGAATACATTTATTAAAAATCTTTAATAGAACCATATTATTATATATAAAACCATATATGGTTTTATTATGACCTTATTTTACCTGCTTGTTTACAATCCTCTATTAAGGTTTCACTTCGGGTAATATTCGCTTTATTCTTTACATGTGTCTTAATTTGTTAAATCGTTGATCCTTATACTTATATCATGATTTACAGATTGTAACAAAATGATATAAATAACATTAATATTCATTATATGTGTATTATAATAATTCTATATAATATATAAGTATGTAATGGAATACACCATTCATGGAGATAGTAAGTCGTTCATACCCATGAATGTTGTTTCCGTTTATTGTGTCATATTAAAAAAAATGAAATATATGTATATATATATTATAATTGAATAATTATTTCATATATATAATATAATTCACTAAACTCATCCTTAATACATTAAATTTAGTGTGTGAACAAATCACATCACGTTGAGGGGTGGTAGTCCCCCCTTCCTCAAATGAAATTATCCTATTTACGCCAAGTGGAAAGTATAAAAATACTGGTTGAAAAACGATTAAAAATGATTAAAGACATAATAAATATAATATATAACATATATAACCAGATTTTTTATCATAATATTCACTATGATAGGTGGTACAAAAAATTGAATAATCATCGCTTCATAAGGCAGTAGTTTGACTTAAATTTAAAAAATATGATTCTTACCCATTAGATAGAGGTGTGTGCATGTATAGGATTAAAATTTATCCTAAAAACATCCTAATATAATTATGATACTGGTTTTATATAAAATCATTAAATTAATGGTTCGGAGGGGTGGAGAATGAAAATAAAAGGAAGGAGTTAGAGAGATGACACTACCTCTTAATTGGGCAACTCTTTTTGGTTTGTTCCAAAAGGATCCCTTGGATTGATTTTAGTAATAATGGAGAATTCAAGGATTAATTTAAGAATTATGGTGAGTTAAATGGTTAGTTATTGGTCGATCCAATGTGGTTGAGAGGTGTAAATAAGATAGGGATGTGATGGCCTTTTATTGGGAAGGGATTGGACACACATACCATTTTTTGGAAAACGTTAGGTGTACCCAAATTATCACCCAAGGAAAGTAATAAAAACCCAACTAAAATGGATAATGGAAGGTTAATTTATGAATAATGAACATAAAATGGTGTATTATAAACATTATATGACGTTTTGGGTCTTAAATTTAAGGATTTGTGCTTTATCACCCTAAATTTTATCTTAACCATTGTAATTACTTTTAATTACATTCTATAAAAAATTTTATCAGAAACTAATTTGAACATATTTGAAATTTCAAATTATGATTATTAAAAACATGGAATAAATTTTAATAAATTATAACCACATAATTGGTAGAAATTAATATAAAATTAATCCCATTGAAGGGATGAAAGTACTGGTTTTTAAAGTAAAAAATGTCCAAAAGATTTATAAGTATGTACACCCAATTTCAAAGTCAAATTGATTCAAATGTACTAAATTTGTTTAATTGATAACAATATGATATAATTAAACTTTGAAACAAAATTCAAACATTATTTAAACGTATTAATAAAATAGATGAAATGGTAGTTTTGAATTAAAATCGGGTATTTGTCAATATATATCAAAAATTGACGTTTCTCAGAAAAGTACCAAAAATTCACCGTAGGATAATTTTGACATTATAAATTAAATAGTTTAGTTTATTTTACCAAATTAAATATTTAAATGTGACTAAAATTAATTTTTTTAGAATGGTATTAAAATTAGTTCATTTGAGAAAATTGGATTTTTAAACGTATACTAACTTTACCAAAAATTATTTATTCCGTTATCAATATATTTTATTTATATAAAACCATTATGAAAAATATTTTAAATGTAGTTATTAGTATTCATATTGAATATTTTAATAGATAGGTTAAAATTATCTTAATTAAACAAATATAATAATAAAAAAATGATTTGTAGAAACTCAGTGTTGTGTGTAACAGACTCTAGGTCAGTGTGGCATGTATCACATACCAATTAAGTTCCATGTGAAAGGAATATTTTACTTAGTGATTTAATATAAAAAAATTATTTTTATTATTGCGTGAAATGAAAAAAAAGATGAAATTAATTTGAAAAAAATATTACAAAAAATCTCAGGGTGTTACATATGTTCTCACATCTAGAGTATTATTTCTTTATCAAACGAATGTCTATAATAAACCTTCCATAGAAACCATGATAAAAAACACACCCAAAACAAAAAAAATACAAAATATTGTTAATAAATGGGAGGAAATGTTATAAGAAGATTATGTAAGATATTATAAATAAGAGTTTAGTTCCTTAATAAATTAATAACACTATTAAAATCATTATATAGGTGGATTTAACACATTTTAAGGAAGTCAAACCCAAGGTAAGGGATTTTCCTTTTGAAATATTTTTAAATGACTATTTTATGAAATTCAAATATATTGTTTTCTTATATATACTATATGGGCATTATTTCTTTCTTTCATGACTATTTATTATTATAATGTTTCTTATTATATGTTTTCAATGTTATTTTTGAATACTATAATTTTATTATTATATGCACAATTTTTATATTTTTAATGTGATTTTTACAAAAAGAAAGGTATTTTGAAATCTGAATGTGTTTTTTTAAGGGATTAAATGATTTATCAATATTTTTATTCATGATATATTACTTTGACATTGTCTATTATGGTTTAATCCCATTACTGATCATTAAATTATGATTTTATCCAAATTAATACTCAATATATGTTTCGTTAATCCCATTATAGCTCAGGATATAATGGGTGATCCCCATTATATACCTCCAATGCATCGGGTACTCAAAATATAGAAGATTAACATAAATTTATTCCACTTGTAAGTTTAAAAGAAAGAGTTATATATTAATGTTTTCCCAAGGAGACTGTATGATTTTTCGACGCATACATATTAGTTTTCAAGAGAAGTGGATTTAATGGATTTTCATGCATTCCCTAGACTAATGGTTTTCTTTCTTTATGTCCCATACTACAATTTTTGTTCTCAAAGGAGGGTTTTTGAATATTTAGATGATTTTTAATGAAATAATGTTTAATTTTTAATGGTTTTATAGCCACTTTGATGGTTGCGCAATGGTGAAGATGAATGGTTAAAAAATATTGTTCTTTGAGAGGTCCAAAATTCAAATCCTAGGATTCCACTTTTGGGCTGAGGCTCTCCCTTAGGATCCATCCAACATTATGGGTCACCCAGTCTCAATTAGGCAAGAAAAATGTGGTACAAACCATTGTGCTGATGGATTGATTTGACGAACCATCGCAAATTGGGTTGTTAACCTTCAGGATGCTATGCCACCTTTGATTGCAACAACTCCTTCCTCGTCTTGGGCTCAACATTCGAGCAGTGAACACTTCATGGGGGATGGGGGTTTCCATGTGTCAGGGTTCGGAATGTCCACACATTGGAATTCCCTTTTAACAAACCAAAACAATTTAAATGTTTTATATTATGAAAAAATGGATATTGTCTTAGTAGTTTTCTCTTTGTATGAATGTGGTTTGTTATGTATGTATTATGTCCTAATTATCAAAATCTCAAATCATGAAAATATAATCAATGTTAAAGACCAAAAATTATTGACTAAAACACAAGATTATGTAATGTTTTATGGTTTTGTCCATATACTTAAGGATGAAATTTTAAAAAAATTAAAAATGGTTCTTTAAAAGATAAATTAGTAAAAAAATAATTACATCAAACAATACTCTTCCATTCCTAAGTAATATAAATATCATGATTTGTTTTTGATCTTGATTCATTCAATTTTATTATAGAGGTTGAAAAAGTTGGGTTATCTATAACCTGGATAAGAAGACCATATAGTAATGAATTGTTAAAGAAGAAACCCAAAAAGATATTAATATATTTAAACACATTAAATAATCAAATCACAACATGAAGTAATATATTACCAAAAGTAAAATAAGATGTTGGGTTTTCAATTTGATATGGTGTTTCACCATGAGAAATGTATCATGACATAACACATTATGTAGATTAAAATTTATAGGATAGTTTTGTTCCATGAAAAATCCACATCGTGATGCAATGAAAATGATTAATGATTTGGAACCATAGATTTTAATAGGAAAATAAAATCATGTTTATTTTGATGCAATTAAAAAGATAATTTTTTTTTGAAACATATTATCCACACTAAAATTAAGGATTTATCATCTGTATTTAAGAATTATAAAAAGAGTGAGAGACTAGAATGCTAACCATTTATCATTATTCACGTTGGAGAAGAAGTATGAGGATTCTAGCATACGAAATTCAAAAAATGCAAGGTCTATATAATTTGAAGACAATTCGGGGGTTTCTATAGACGAATCCCATTTATATTACAATCACTATGGTAGTTGATTAAATATAATATATTTAAAACATATATAACATTTTCTCTATTGATCTACTTCATAATGGTATAAGATAAATATTATATTTGAAATGTAACGCCCTGAGATTTAATGAATTATTTTTTAAAAAAAAATTATTTTATATATTTCATTACATAAATCACCATGTTATGTTTGTGCCACAAGCAACACCTGTTTACCTAACATTACACACGGCACTATGTTTTAAAAAAATCATGATATATTAAAACGTATTTATTTAAACTCGACTGTTATAAAAAAGAAATTAAATATAGATATATGAATAGTAATGAATATTTTTTAATGATTAATTAAAATTGTTCAATTTAATGAAAACTTATTGATAAAAAGTATATACTTTTCGATAGATTCATCATATGTTTAAAAAATACTATTTTCTCTAAAAAATGTTTTTAGGTTTTTTGAGCACTAATAAAATTAACTTTTTAATGTTTTATAATATAAAATTGATAATATAAAATTATTTTAAAATTCATAATCTAAATATTGTATTATGGTAAATTTTAGTTATTTTTCTTAAATGTTTCATTTTTAGTGAATAGAGAAAAAAGGAATTTTAATTAAAAACTGTATTTTCATTTAATTTATTTAAAAATTTAAATTATTTTTTAATTAGGATTTAATGTTAAATAAGTTCAGTTATATATCCATTAATCCAATTTAGTATATATTAACCAATTTCAATTTTAATTGTGATAGAAAAAATTCGTAAACTTTTGAATATTTTCTCTTAAAAACAAGATTTCTCATCACTTCTATGGGAAAAATTTTAATTATATCTTTCCACATATATGAATATAATTTTTAAAAATAGTTTCCATAATTTGAATCAAATTAATATATCTTCCCTAAAGAGTTAAAATTTATTTTTGACCAAAATGAATAATAAAAATAGTAACATTTATTTACCATGATTAACATAAAAATTGGATTACTATGCATTAATCTGTGAAGATAAAGTAGAAAACTACCTATAAAATTATCCAAAATATATTTTTTGGAAATATTTTTACCATACCATGTCTAAGGATCTAATTTTATCCATATAATACCCATTTAGCTTGTAAAAACAGGGGTATACTTTTTTATTTCAAGAAATAATAAGTGTGCCACTCAACTCACTAATAAAAGGCCACCCCTATCCAATCTTATTCATACATTAAATAAAATTTTATTCGAAAAATAGAAGAAAAATAATATCTACAATTCCATAATCACATTATAAAATCCTTATTTGGGATAGAAATCCAACATAGGAAGGCTTTTGGGGTAAACCTATGGTGAGTACACAAAGAAGTGGTAACATACATCAATAAGATTTATTATTTTATTTCTTCCTCCACCGAATTATATTAAAATTATACCATGATGATATAATAACCCATTTGTATTTCATATAATAATATATTTTTATGTTAATTACATTACCTACAACCATATCCACTTTTATCAAATGTGTTGTAAAAACATCGTTCATGTGTTCGGAGGACTACCGTCTCATGAAATGATGTCATTATTTTTCCATTACCACCATTCACGGTTGAAAATAATGATATATTTATTTTTTAGATAATATATTTCACATATTATTATTCTATCAAAATTATTATATCACACATACCTTCATTTTTTCCATCTATGGGAATACAATAACATCGCTCATGTGTTTGGAGGAATCTCACCTTACGAAGCAATGTTATTTTTTCACACTTTACTACGGACATAATAATGATGGTTTTAGTTAATATATATTATATATGTGACATAAAAATAAATATTTAAGGATAATATATCATTTAATTTTTTTAATCCAAAAAGAAACTGGAAATATCATTCAAGTGGACGTACAACCTACCATCTCCAAGATTGGTGTATTTCATTTTCTATAACTAAATTTTATGGATTACCCTAAATACATATATTATAAATATATATGATATTTATGTCATATTTTCATTTTTTATAATGATGAAACAATGATAAAATTAACAAAATTTCATAAGAAAATCATATATTGAATTCTATAAATATATATTATATTGCAATAGATATATAATAAACATAAATTTATTATACATGAGGTTTGAATTTATATGAGGGAAGTTGAGACTTAAAGTGAGATGTTTTTTAATCAATTAACCTTCATTAAGATGTATGTAATGTTATACACCTAAGTTCTTCATGTGAAGTATATAAATTTCATTTGACAAATAATATCTTGAATTTATTTATCTTTATAATATTTTATGTTCAAATTGTTTATTTATTCCTAGGGATTACGATTCAAATTTACTAAATTGGTGATGAATTTATGTCAAATTATCATTTTTAGTGTTGTCTGTGATAATGTTTCTGAATATAAAACATTATGATCATTTGTCAATAAAATCAACATATTTATTATCCACTAGTTATTTCGGTAGAATACACATTTTAATTTTATTTTCATTTCTTTATGTACTGAAGAGTACAAAATATTTTTTTAGGAAAAATAGTATTTATTTCTCTCTTCAGTTGAAAACACTTACTCTTCCAAAACCATGAAATCTAAAAGGGGGCAGGGATTTTATCAGTACTCAGAAAATCTCTGATAAATACCACTTTAATCTGCGCTAGAAAAGTATTGATAAAAGTAAAAAAAATTAAAAAAATAAAAAAAATTAAAAAACATTAAAAAAATTAAAAAATAATTTATATTCGGGGGAGATCTTATAACAGCGCTTGACCCACCCCCCTTTATCAGTGATAGGCAGCCAATCCCACACCCACGTGATGCCCTTGCCCGTGCATCTCACACATGTGCACACAATTCCTTGCTTCTACCTGAACTCGAACCCGCGTCCTCCCCCTTGCACGCAAACACCTTTACCACTAAGCCATTTCGTTTTTTATATTTAATGATACATCTATTTATTTATATATAGATTTATATTTATTTGTATATTAATATTAAAATATTTAGTTATATTAATACATATATTTTTATTCATATATTTTTATATCTATTTTCATTCGTATATTAACAAATATTTATATATATTTATAAATATATTTTTAGTTACAATATTTTACCTGTATATCTATTTGTATATTAATATATATTTATAAGATTAGTTTTAAATACATTTATAAAATATGTTTTTTATGTGTGTTTATAAATAAATAAATAAATACATATTTACATACACACGCACAAAGACACACACACACACACATATTTATGAATAAATACATATATATGTGTGTATTTAAAAAGACATATAAGGTTAAAAAGACCATAACATCTAATATAGAAGTCTGTTTCAACAAAAAAAATAGTAAAATCTATGAAAATGAAACTATATTCCATATGATATGTGGTATATGCCTAACAGACATCCGGATCAGAAGTTATACATGTTTTAATGTTAAAAAATCAAGGAATCCTGACTAAAAACTCAGTTTTGAAGGCCTTATGGGCCTTTTTTGCATAGAAAAATTTGATAGAAGATTCACATGGATTTTAAGCGCGTAGAGCTCATCTTAGGCTTTGATTTGATATGCTATAGAGCTCAAACAAACTCCCTGATCAAAATATATGGCCGTTTGAAGTTTGAGTTACATTTTCAACTTATTTTAGATCTTTTATTAATTGTTTTGATTTTTTGTGTCCTCAAATTGTTATTAAATGATTTTTAGTCGATAATAATTTAAAAATTATTAAATAATTATATTTTTTAAATATTCTAATTCCATTTTCACTAAATTTATTATATATTAATTGAAATTGTCTATTTATATGTGTATTTAAAAAATACATATTTTATTTATATCAATATAAATATACTTATTTAAAAATATATTATTTTTCATGAGAAGTTTTTTTTCAAACATAAAATTTATCAACGCTAGGAAAAAGTGATGAAAAATCCCCAATTTATCAGTGCTACTAAAAAAAGAACTGATAGAGTGGTCCCCTTTAACAGCGCTAAAAAAGCACTGATAATGGGGGGGGGGGGCGTTTATCAGTGCTAAAAATGCGCTGATAAAGTGTAACTTTTAACAGCACTTTTTTAGCACTATTAAAGGCCCCCTTTATCAGCTCATTTTTTAGCACTGATTGTCACGACCCGCCCTCGGGGCCCGTGCCCTGACTACCCCAAGCCCGCCTTCCATAGGCCAGGGGCTGGCGACTAGCGCCAAAGGGGTAAAATCCCGATAACTGGGAGGTATTGCCTTCATAAAAGAAAACAAGCACCACAGAGTACAAGCAGAAGCAAAACACTAAGTATAAAAGAAATTATGAAAAGTAAATGGGCCAGAATACAAAACCAAAAAAAAGTACGACTACAACTGAACAAAGTACAATAGCAAAAAGACAACAGCTGGAAGTAGGAAGCAGCTCCTGGGTCATCCTCCTCGGATCCTACCTGAAGGGTAGGTACAGATAGTGCAGCTCCTGGATCATCTGCCACAGATCCTACCTGAAGGGTAGGTACAAATAGCCTACTCAACACTCTCCTCTGTCAACCTCCTCCGTGAGTCGTTACGTCGTGTAGTCCACCTCCAGGTACTGACTCGTCGTGTAGTCCACCTCCGGGTACCGTCCAGTCCTCGAACACTCAGCCTCCGTCAGCACATCCCGTCGTCTGCAACCAACACAACGAGGTGCGGGCATAGCCCGTGCAGGGGTGAGTATAACGATACTCAGTAGGGACCCTGAGAAACTCAAGGTGTCACTAAACCAACAATGATAACCACAAAGAAGATCTCAACAGATAACCTCTACTTAGGTATATGTCCATACATATACCTAAGTTTTCAAGTAACCAATCTCAATCATGAGGAAACACAGGGATAGTGAAATCAACAGATAACCACTACCCAGTTATATGCTCATACATATACCTAAGTTAGGAAGTGATCCATCTCAATCATGAGGTAAACACAAGGTCAAAAGTCTCAGCTCAAACCAGGATTTTCATTATCGAAACCGTAACTGCTGAAGAGCTCCGTCTCTAGAGTGTACAGTGGTCCAGTCACGACTCCGAGGTACTTTTCACTAACCGAAGACTGCTGAGGTACTCCTCCTATCGAGTACCGCGGGCCAGCCACCCAAACATAGTAGTGCTTCCCGCCGAGGTATGTCACCCAAACACAGTAGTGCACACCCCCTAGTAGCCTGCTGAGGTACTCTCCGGACGAGTACCGTGGGTCTGTACTATCACACAGGTAGTGCTCCGTCCTCCATGGGTCTGCACCTCACAAAGTAGTGCTTCGTCCACTGGGCTAGTCGATTCACTCCAAGTCGAGTCGGTCAAGCAGTCGTCACGTCTCAGTCGGCTACACGGTCTCCGTACTCCGTACGCTCGTCTCCGGGAGGGTCTACTCCACGAGCTATAGGTTGATACTCCATATATCTCAATGTCCCACGAAGAAGTATCTCAAAGGACCGCCTCGTCATAGAGGTATCAACGCAACAGACGGCGCGTCAATCGGACGCCCAGTCTGTGAGTTACTAGCCTTTTCATCCCAAGGGCCCGGTTGGTTTCGTGACAGAACCAATCCCGGATGTATCTCAACTGTACCCCAAACTCTCATAGGGTATACTCATAGGAACCGTTTCTCAACGTGATCACCAACGCCGCTGACAGTTCGTCAAACGGACGTCCGGTCTATAAGATATCAGTTTTTCCGTTCCAGGGGCCCGGTTGGATTTCTGTGCGATCCAACCCGGCCACTATCCATCTGCATCCAAATCTCGGGTGGAGGATTCCAAAGGTTCTGTATCGTCAACCGGAACTCAATGCAACAGACGGCGCGTCAATCGGACGCCCGGTCTGAGAGTTATTGGCTTTTTCGTTCAAGGGGCCCGGTTGGTTTTTAAGGCAAAACCAACCCGACCGTACTCCACCTATGTCCAAACTTCGGGCGGAGTATTCCAAAATATCCGTCTCACCAAAAGGAACTCAACAAAGCTGCCGGCACGTCATTCGGGCGTCTGTAGCCCAAGATATGAGCGTTTCCGCTCCGAGGCCCCGGTTGGTTTTGTGTACGAACCAACCCGGCCGAACCCAATGTTCTCTGAAACCTTGAGTGCAATATACCGAAACGACCGTCTCGATCCATGGATTGAGTTTCCGCGGACGGCGAGTCGTTTGGAGGCCCGTAGCTCAAGTTATGGGCGTTTGACCGAAAGTGGCCCCAAAAACGGGGGTTTCGGGCCCGGAACGACCCGGCCCGAGACCCCCCCTAGGTCGTCCCGAACCGGGTTGACCCGACCCGGGTCCGGGTCGACCCGACCCGGCGCGACCCGGCACGGTGGCCCGGCGGCCCGGCGCCGGCTCAGCTCGGCCGTTTGGCCGAGCCGCGGGTCGAGGGAAAGGGGGGGGGGGGGCACAGCCCCCCCTCTGCGTTTATGAAAACAACGCCCCCCATGGGGGGGGGGGGGCGCTCCAGCCAACCGGGGGTTCAACCCCCGGGTCTTCAGGGTAACGAGCGGCCATACACCAGCCGTTCTTCAAACACGCGGGACCCAGAAGGGGTCCCGCCCTGACCACAGCGGCCGGCTTTGCCGGCCGCCTTGAAGGTCGTCGCGGCACTGCCGCGACTGGTTTCTCCGGCGGTGCGCCGCCGCCGCTGGTCGCCGGCGCCACTGCGTCGGCGTGGTGCGCCGTCGTCGAGCTCTGCGGACCACTGGTCACTCACCGGTGGTCCGTTTTGACCGCCGCCTGCGCCAATGCTCTCCTCGGGTCAAGAACTTCACTACAGCGGCCTTCAATCGCCACTGCGGTACAATTTCATCATCGGCCGTCAATCCGCATTCCAAAACGAAAAGCAACGTATTTGTATTTTTCCAGCGCAACCCGATGGCGCCGCGCCCCTTCGCCGTGGCCCGACTCCGACTGCGGTGCCATTGATTTCCTTTGACGCGGCGCGACGGCGTCGCGTTCTTGAATTTCATTCCACGGCGCGGCGCGACGACGCCGCGCAATATTTTCCATGATTCTCGCGTGGTGCGATGACACCACCCCATCCCATTCCATTCACAAAGAAAACAAACTTTAACAAAGGAGGGGGGTGGGTTTGGCCGTGTTTGTGCGGTCCGACCCCCCTCTCGTCAACGATAACAGTTAATCGTTTATCCTCGAAGTTCATCAAGATAGAACCAAGAACGATAATAATTAAATAAACAACAACAATCCCCTACCTCGTAATTTTCGTTTGTTGACGATCTCGGAAAATGGGCGGATATCAATTCTTCGATTGTTGTGTTCGTCACACACTCCCAATGTTTACGCTCATGCATCGGAAAGGAAGAAGGGTACTCGTCGTTGGAGTGAGCGTCGTCGTTGATGGCGACGTTCCCCACGGTGATGCCTCCTCACTTGACGCGGAGAAAGAAGAAGAGAAGGCACGTCATTGGTGCCTCCGCGTTCTCCATCAGAGGGTCGGTGTTCATCACATTCTTCGTCGAAGTCTCAATGTTCTTCAATGATAGAGATGATGTTCTTCAAAACTCGGAGATTCCTCTCTCAATATCCTCTCTTAACCAAGAAACCTAATAAAATAATCCCTCCCATTATTTTATTAACACATGCCAAGATTTTCAAATTCCAAAATTCAAATAACTTCATTAATTTAAAAAGTGATGGCATGAACTTAAGAGGGGGAGAAGTTCAAGAGTTAAAGGGAGATTAAATGGGGGGTTTAGAGGGGTTAGGAAAGTTAAGGAATTTGAAGAGGTGGGGAGGGGTTCGTGTGGGACCCACCCTATCAAATATCCACACATGGGAAGTTATATGGATGTGGGCCCACCACCAACTTCCCATGGGAGAAGTTAACAACATAACATGAAAAAAAATTGATTTAACAATTTTATTCACTTTGTTTCATTAAACCCCCAAAATTAACTTCTTCTCCCGCACAAACACAACTGCGGTAAAGGTTCCCTTAAGCAATTACCGGTGTTGCGAGTTCATCGGTGCAATCAGATTTCAATTCTGAGCACCAGTTCAAAAGATAGAAAAATCACGCTCGCTCGTTCACTGAACATACCTGAGCCAAACTTCGAAAATTAATTTCGGGCACACCGGGCCTCAGAATCAGGCGCCGTCAGAAACAGTGTTCTTGTAAAATTACAAAGAAAATTAAGAAAAAAATTTCCTAGAAATTTCCGGGTCTTTACATTACTCCCACCTCAGGGATTTACGTCCCCGTAAAGCTTCAACACAAACTAGGGTCACAAAAGCGGTACAGAGCACGCATCTGAGCCTTATGCTTCCATGTGCTTACCTGGAGGTTCCGTACTGCCAAAGAAAGTGCACCCGAGGAATCGATCGTCCTCGTAGGATCTGCTCCTGTCGATCCTCGATCCCAACTCGAACCTCTGTGAAAGACACCACATCGCCATCGTCCAACTCCTCATGGCCGATGATATGCGAATGGTCGAGCACGTATCTCCTCAGTTGAGATACGTGGAAGTCGTCGTGAACCTGGTGCATCTGCGGTGAATGGGTCAAGCGGTAAAACACCCCGCCTACCCAGCTGAGGACCTAAGAAGGTCCGCTGAACCTTGGAGATAACTTGCCGCCTTGGCCACATCTCCATAAACCTCGTCGAGGTGAGACCTCTATAAAGACGTGATCATCATCCTCGAACTCCAGAGGTCTCTATTTTCTGTTGTAACCGGAAATCGAAAGGATGCTGCCACGAGGGTATGGTTGACTAACTCAAGAGTGATCGGTCGCACCCTCCTATGAAAGAGTTTATCATGTGCTGCCTGGAGTGTCCTTTTCGCCGACCAAGAAAAACCCATCCCGACGTTTTCCTAAAACCGTCAATTTGAGTATTAACAGTTATTGCCCATTCCATACTCAAACTAACGTTGTAAGTCCTCAACGCTGCCACCAAGAGACTCTAACCGGAACTCTCGCCTCGAGGGACTGACCACACC
The DNA here is from genome assembly GCA_963277665.1 of Viscum album. NCBI lineage: Eukaryota > Viridiplantae > Streptophyta > Magnoliopsida > Santalales > Viscaceae > Viscum > Viscum album. Next base: position 1,830,949,864 of record OY728136.1, read on the forward strand.
GTCGGCGTATGTCTGATTATCGAGTGTCCTCCCAAGGTATCTTCAGACGTGAGGGTCAAGTCCATGGCATACCATAAACTCTAGGTCTGGAACAAGATTTGTGAAAGCAAGGAATGATTCATATCGACGTCTGTTACTCCAGCAGCTAGTAGTGGACACAAACTGTCCCTTGAATCATTTATAGAGCCATTGGGTCACACTCCTTGACCACATGCAGCCGCACTCTTCCTCCGCCCTCCAGGTCCCTGAGCCTGGCGGGAATAACTAAGGCGGGTGGTTGTACAATGTTAGGATGTACACCACCTCATGCTGCTCTCCTAGCTATGCATCCACGTCTGCTGCTTCGTAGACTCATCTCTCCTTTAAGCTTCCTCTTATTTAACACACCCGAGTCTCTCAGACTGGCACCAGTTTCCTGTTTCTTACTGCACTTTGCAGTCTTCATCCTCTCTTGGATGTCCTGGACCTCCTTTAGTCTCACAAGAGGTGCTATGATTTCTTCTTTTCCGATAAGAGAAACCCGGTCTCATCCCCTAGATGAACCACATTCGTTGCCTAATACAGTCAATCCTGACATGAACGATGCATTCATGCCATTGATGACGTCGTATGGCCTCGACGTAACTACTAAGAGATCCAACTGTCACTCTCACCTCCAGGGGTCGAGTCACACTATCGGCATCGGTGTGAGGTCACTGGGTCCCCTCTAGTAGAAATATCGAAAGTGATGGTCAAGTAAACAGTTTAATCAGGACCACTCAGTATCAACCAAACAAAAGGATAGGAAAGAAACCATATCAAAGATAAGTGTCTTTTTATTATTTCAGTTCATAGTACAAAGACATGAATACAAAAGCAACATGGAACTAGAAGTACAAAGGACGTATCCACTAGTTCCTCTCCTGCCCACCTGCTCTCGGAGCTCTACTTCCTTTTCCACTGATCGGATATTTCTCAAGCACCAGCCGCTGCTTCTGCCTCGGTGGCTCCTCCAACACCCGCTGATCAATCGTACGAGGATTCGGACAATCACATGCCAGGTGACCCATTCCGCCGCATGAGTAACACAACCTGATTCTGGCACGCCTAGCTCTGTTTCCACCCCGGGTGCCCCGCACCACCAGTCCTAAAACTCGAGATTGTCTAACTGCTAGTCTGGTCTTCCTGGACCTCTGCATCATCTGTCTACTGCCCACAGATGACTCGGTTACTGATCGAAAAACACGCGGCAAAGGCAGAAGCTCCTGTACACGCTCGGGGTGTAGAGTTACTGGCACAAACTCCACCCTGAAGAAGGTCTCGAAGTCTTCCCAAGTGAAGTTCATCCCGTCGCAAAACTGAAACAATTGGCTCCACCACCTGTCTGCTACTGCCTGAAGGAGGCTAGTAGCAAAGATCACCATGAAGTCTGTCGGCGTCCCCACTAGCCTGAAGTCTCTCACCACAGCCTCCAGCCAACCCTCAGTCGCCTGCGGGTCCGTCTCCCCCTGGATCCTGGGTGGCCTCTGGCGCTGGAACTCGTGCAGCGCACTCAAGCATCGCGCCTACTGCTGGGGCTGGTGGCATCGGTGGCCCAACGGGTAGTAGTACCGCTGGTGCCTCCGCTGGTGCCTCAACTGCAAGAGGGCCCTGTACCGAAGCCTCGTCGCTTGAAAGGCTGTCAACACGCACATCCCTATGGGCTCTAGCTGGTCGTCCGTGAAAAGGCATACTGAAAGAAACACCGTGACACGGTCAAACGTTTATACCTGGTGAGCTGACCTGGTTTGAGCTGTTTTAAGGGAAAACCTTTGAAAACACACACGCAATCAGTGTTTTCGTGCACAAAGTCGGAAATCAGTTTTCCGGGTCCTGGTGTATGGATACGTCGGCCGCCCACACCAACACTGGACTCCCTGAACTGAAAACCACACTCGGTACCCTTAACACTATTGCTTCACAGAAAGAAACATCAGAGTTATATGTTCTGCGATAGAACCAAACTCCTATAATACCAATTTGTCACGACCCACCCTCGGGGCCCGTGCCGTGACTACCCCAAGCCCGCCTTTCGTAGGCTAGGGGCTGGCGACTAGCACCAAAGGTGTAAAATCCCGATAACTGGGAAGGCATTGCCTTTATAAAAGAAAAGAAGCACCACAGAGTACAAGCGGAAGCAAAACACTAAGTACAAATGAAATGCTGAGAAGTAAATGGGCCAAAATACAAAACCAAAAGAAAGTACGGCTACAACTGAACAAGGTACAATAGAAAAAAGACAACAGCTGGAAGTAGGAAGCAGCTCCTGGGTCATCCTCCTCGGATCCTACCTGAAGGGTAGGTACAGATAGTGCAGCTCCTGGATCGTCCGCCACAGATCCTACCTGAAGGGTAGGTACAGATAGCCTCCTCAACGATCTCGTCCGTAAACCTCCTCCATGAGTCGTCACATCGTGTAGTCCACCTCCAGGTACTGACTCATCGTGTAGTCCACCTCTGGGTACCGTCCAGTCCTCGAACACTCGGCCTCCATCAGCACTACCAGTCATCTGCTACCAACACAACGAGGTGCGGGCATAGACCGTGCAAGGGTGAGTATAACGATACTCAGTAGGGACCTCGAGACCCTCTAGGTCTCACTAAACCAACAAGGATAACCACAAAGAAGGTCTCAACAGATAACCTCTACTTATGTATATGCCCATACATATATCTAAGTTATCATGTTACCCATCTCAATGATGAGGAAACACAAGGATTGTTAAATCAACGGATAACCACTACCCAGGTATATTCCCATACATATACCTATGTTAGGAAGTGACCCATCTCAATTATGAGGTAAACACAAGGACAAAAGTCTCAGCTCAGACCAGGATTTTCATTATCGAAACCATAACTACTGAAGAGCTCCATCTCTAGAGTGTACAGTGGTCCTGTCACGACTCCGAGGTACTGCTCACTAACCTAAGACTGCTGAGGTACTCCTCCTGTCGAGTATCGCGGGCCAGCCACCCAAACACAGTAGTGCTTCCCGCCGAGGTATGTCACCCAAACACAGTAGTGCACACCCCCTAGTAGCCTACTGAGGTACTGTCCGGACGAGTACCGTGGGTCTGCACTGTCACACAGGTAGTGCTCCGTCCGCCATGGGTCTGCACCTCACAAAGTAGTGCTCCATGCAGTGGGCTAGTCGACTCACTCCAAGTCGAGTCAGTCAAGCAGTCGTCAGGTCTCAGTCAGCTACACGGTCTCCGTACTCCGCAAACTCGTATCCGGGAGGGTCTACTCCACGAGCTACAGGTTGATACTCCAAGTATCTCAAAGTCCCACGAAGAAGTATCTCAAAGGACCGCCTCGTCATAGGGGTCTCAACGCAATAGATGGCGCGTCAATCGGACGCCCGGTCTGTGAGTTACTAGCCTTTTTGTCCCAAGGGCCTTGTTGGTTTCGTGACAGAACCAATCCCGGTCGTATCTCAACTATACCCCAAACTCTCATAGGGTATACTCATAGGGACCGTTTCTCAACGTGATCACCAACGCTGCTGACGGTTCGTCAAACTGACATCCGGTCTATAAGATATCAGCTTTTCCGTTCCAGGAGCCCAGCTGGATTTCGGTGCGATCCAACCCGGCCACTATCAATCTGCATCCAAATCTCTGGCGGAGGATGCCAAAAGATCCGTATTGTCAACCGGAACTCAACGCAACAGACGGCGCGACAATCGGATGCCCGGTATGAGTGTTATTGGATTTTTCATTCTAGGGGCCCTGTTGGTTTTTAAGACAAAACCAACCCAACCGTACTCCACCTGCGTCCAATCCTCGGACAGAGTATTCCAAAAGATCTGTCTCACCAAGAGGAACTCAAAAAAGCTGTCGGCATGTCATTCGGACATCCGTAGCTCAAGATATGAGCGTTTCCGCTCTGAGGACCCGGTTGGTTTCGTGTACGAACCAACCCGGCCGAACCCAATGTTCTCCGAAAATTTGAGTGCGATATACCAAAACGACCGTCTCGATCCAAGGATCGTGTTTCCGCTAACGACGAGTCGTTTGGAGGCCCGTAGCTCATGTTACGTTCATTTGACTGAAAGTGGCCCGAAAACGGGGGTTTCGGGCCCGGACCGACCCGGCCCGAGACCCCCCTGGGTCGGCCCGAACCGGGTCGACCCGACCCGGGTCCAGGTCGACCCGGCCCGGCGCCAGCTCAGCTCGGCCGTTTGGCCGAGCCGCGGGTCGAGGGAAACGGGGGGGGGGGCACAACCCCCCCCCCCCACCCCCGCCACGTTTATGAAAACAACGGCCCCCCACGTGGGGGGGGGGGGCACTCCAGCCAACAGGGGGTTCAACCCCCGGGTCATCAGGGTAACGGCCAGCCGTTCTTCAAATACGCGGGACCCAGAAGGGGTCCCGCCCTGACCATCGCGGCCGGCTTTGCCGACCGCCTTGATGGTCGTCGCGGCACTGCCGCAGCTTGTTTCTCCGGTGGCGCGCCGGTGCCGCCGGTCGCCGGCGCCGCCGCGTCGGGGTGGTGCGCCGCTGTCGAGCTCTGCGGACCACCGGTCGCGCACCGGTGGTCCGTTTTGACCTTCGCCTGCACCAATGCTCTCCTCGGGTCGAGAACCTCACTACAGCGGCCTTCAATCACCACTGCGGTACAGTTTCATCATCGGCCGTCAATCCGCATGCCAAAACGAAAAGCGACGTCTTTGTAGTTTTCCAGCGCGACCCGATGGCACCGCGCCCCTCCGCCGCGGCCCGACTCTGACCGTGGTGCATTCGATTTCCTTCGACGCGGCGCGACGGCGTCGCGTTCTTGAATTTCATTACACGGCGCGGCGCGACGGCGCCGCGCAATATTTGCCGTGATTCCCGCGTGGTGCGACGACACCACGCCATCCCATTCCATTCACAAAGAAAACAAACATGAACAAAGGAGGGGGGGTTCGGCCGTGTTTGTGCGGTCCGACCCCCCTCTCGTCAACGATAACATTTAATAATTTATCCTCGAAGTTCGTCAATCTAGAACCAAGAACGAGAGTAATTAAATAAACAACAACAATCCCCTACCTCGTAATTGTCGTTCATTGACGATCTCGGAAAAAGGGCAGATATCGATTCTTCGATTGTCGTGTTCGTCACACACTCCCAATTTTTCCGATCATGCATCGGAAAGGAAGAAGGGTACTCGTCATTGGAGTGAGTGTCGTCGTCGATGGCGACGTTCCCCACGGTGATGCCTCCTCCTTTGACGCGGAGAAAGAAGAAGAGAAGGCACGTCGTTGGTGCCTCCGCGTTCTCCGTCGGAGGGTCGGTGTTCATCACATTCTTCGTCGAAGTCTCGACGTTCATCAACGATGGCGATGAAGTTCTTCAAAACTAGGAGATTCCTCTCTCAATATCCTCTCTTAACAAAGCAACCTAATAAAATAATCCCTCCCATTATTTTATTAACACATGCCAGGCTTTTCAAATTCCAAAATTCAAATAACTTCATTAATTTAAAAAGTGTTGGCTTGCACTTAAGAGGGGGAGAAGTTCAAGAGTTAAAGGGAGATTAAATGGGGGGTTTAGAGGGGTTAGGAAAGTGAAGGAATTTGAAAAGGTGGGGAGGGGTTCATGTGGGCCCCACCCTTTCAAATATCCACACATGGGAAGTTGGATGGATGTGGGCCCACCACCAACTTCCCATGGAGGAAGTTAACAACATAACATGAAAAAAAATTGATTTAACAATTTTATTCACTATGTTTAATTAAACCCCAAAAATTAACTTCTTATCCCGCACAAACACAACTACGGTAAAGATTCCGTTAAGCGATTACCGGCGTTGCGAGTTCATCGGTGCAATTGGATTTCAATTTTGAGCACTGGTTCAAAAGAAATAAAAACCCCGCTCACTCGTTCACTGAACGTACCCGATCCAAATTTCGGAAATTAATTCCGGGAACACCGGGCCTCGGAATCAGGTGCCATCAGAAACTGCATTCTTGTAAAATTCCAAAGAAAATTAAGAAAAACTTTTCCTTGAAATTTCCGGGTCTTTACATTACTCCCACCTCAGGGATTTACGTCCCCGTAAAACTTCAACACAAACTAGGGTCACAAAAGCGGTACAGAGCACGCATCTGAGCCTTCCGCTTCCATGTGCTTAACTGGAGGTTCCGTACTGCCAAAGAATGTGCACCTGAGGAATCGATCGTTCTCGTAGGATATGCTCTTGTCGATCCTTGATCCCCACTGGAACCTCCATGAACGACACCCCATCGCCATCGTCCAACTCCTCATGGTCGATGATATGCGAAGGGTCAAGCAGGTATCTCCTCAATTGAGATACGTGGAAGTCGTCGTGAACCTGGTGCAACTGCGGTGAATGGGTCAAGCGGTAAACCACCCCGCCTACCCAGCTGAGGACCTAAGAAGGTCCGCTGAACCTTGGAGATAACTTGCCGCCTTGGCCACATCTCCGTAAACCTCGTCGAGGTGAGACCCGTATAAAGACGTGATCGTCATCGTCAAACTCCAGAGGTCACCAATTTCTATTAGAACCGGAACTCGAAAGGCTGCTGCCACGAGGGTATGGTTGACTGACTCAAGGGTGATCGGTCGCACCCTCCTGCGAAAGAGTTTATCCTGTGCTGCCTGGTTTTTCCTTTTCGCCGACCAAGAAAAACTCATCCCGACGTTTGCCTAAAACCGTCAATTTGAGTATGAACAGTTATTTCCCATTCCATACTCAAACTAACGTCGTAAGGCCTCGACGCTGCCACCAAGAGATTCCAACCGGAACTCTCGCGTCGAGGGTCTGACAACACCGTCGACGTAAGTGTGATTATCGATTCTCCTCCCAAGGTATCTCTAGACGTGAGGGTCAAGTCCATGGCTTACAGGAAACTCTAGGTCTGGAATAAGATTTGTGAAAGCAAGTAATGATTAATATCGACGTCTATTACTACAGCAGCTAGTAGTGGACACAGACTATCCCTTGAATCATTTCTAGAGCCATTGGGTCACACTCCTTGACCGCATGCAGCTGCACTCTTCCTCCGCCCTCCAGCTCTCTGAGCCTGGCGGGAAAAACTAAGGCGGGTGGTTGTACAATGTTAGGATGTACACCACCTCATGCTTCTCTCCTAGCTCTTCCTCCACGTCTGCTGCTTCGTAGACTCATCTCTACTTTAAGTTTCCTCTTCATTAACACGCCCAAGTCTCTAAGACTGGCACCGGTTACCTGTTTCTTACTGGATTGTGTAGTCTTCAACCTCTCTTGGATGTCCAGGACTTCCTTTAGTCCCACAAGAGCTGCTATGATTTCTTCATTGCCGATAAGAGAAACCCAGTCTCATCCCCTGGATGAACCACATTCATTGCCTAATACAGTCAATCCTGACATGAATGATGCATTCATTCCATGGATGACGTCGTAAGGCCTCGATGTAACTACTAAGAGATCCAACTGTCACTCTCACCTCCAGGGGTCGAGTCACACTGTCGGCATCAGTGTGAGGACATTTGGTCCCCTCTAGAAGAAATCTCGAAAGTGAGGGTCAAGTCAACAGTTTAACCGGGACCACTCAGTATCAACCAAACAAGAGGACAGGAAAGAAAACACCTCAAAGATAAGTGTCTTTTTATTATTGCAGTTCATAGTACAAAGACACGAATACAAAAGAAACATGGAACTAGAAGTACAAAAGACGTATCCACTAGTTCCTCTCATTCCCACCTACTCTCGGAGCTCTACTTCCTTGTCCACTGATCGGCTGTTGCTCAAGCACCAGCCGCTCCTTCTGCCTCGGTGGCTCCTCCAACACCCGCTGATCAACCATACGAGGATTCGGACAGTCACGTGCCAGGTGACCCTTTCCGCCGCATGAATAACACAACCTGCTTCTGGCACGCCTAGCTCTGTTCCCACCCCGGTTTCCCCACACCACCGGTCCTAAAACCCAAGATCGTCTAACTGCTAGTCTGGTCTTCCTGGACCTTTGGATCATCTGTCTACTGCCCACAGATGACTCGGCTACTGATCGAAAAACAAGCGGCAAAGGCAGAAGCTCCTGTACACGCTCGGGGTGTAGAGCTACTGGCACAAACTCCACCCTGAAGAAGGTCTCGAAGTCTTCCCAAGCGAAGTACATCCTATCTCAAAACTGAAACAAGTGGCTCCACCACCTGCCTGTTGCTGCCTGAAAGAGGCTGGTAGAAAAGATCACCCTGAAGTCTGCCAGCGTCCCCACTAGCCTGAAGACTCTCACCACAGCCTCCAGCCAAACCTCATCCGCCTGCGGGTCCATCTCTCCCTGGAACTTGGGTGGCCTCTAGCGCTGGAACTCGTGCAGCACGCTCAAGTGTCGTGCATCGCCTACTGCTGGGGCTGGTGGCATCGGTGGCCCAACGGTTAGCAGTACCGCTGGTGCCTCCGCTGGTGCCTCAACTACAAAAGGGCCCTGTACCGAAGCCTCGTCGCTCGACAGGCTGTCAGCACGCACATCCCTCTGAGCTCTAGCTGGTCGTCCATGAAAAGCCATCCTGAAAGAAACATCGTGACATAGTCAAACGTTTATACCTGGTGAGCTGACCTGGTTTGAGATGTATTAAGGGAAAACATTTGAAAACACACACGCAATCAGTGTTTTCGTGCACAAAGTCGGAAATCAGTTGTCAGGGTCCTGGTGTATGGATATGTCGGCCGCCCGCACCAACACTGGACTCCCTGAACTGAAAACCACACTCGGTACCCATAACACTATTGCTTCACAGAAAGAAACATCAGAGTTATAAGTTCTGCGGTAGAACCGAACTCCTCTGATACCAATTTTTCACGAAACGCCCTCAGGGCCCGTACCGTGACTACCCCAAGCCCGCCTTCCACAGGTCAGGGGATGGCGACTAGCACCAAAGGCGTAAAATCCCAATAACTGGGAAGGCATTTCCTTTATAAAAGAAAAAAAGAACCATAGAGTACAAGTGGAAGAAAAACACTAAGTACAAATGAAATGATGAAAAGTAAATGGGCCAGAAAAGAAACCCAAAAGAAAGTACGACTACAACTGAACAAGGTACAATAGAAAAAAGACAACAGCTGGAAGCAGGAAGCAACTCCAGGGTCATCCTCCTCGGATCCTACCTGAAGGGTAGGTTCAGATAGTGCAGCTCATGGATCGTCCGCCACAGATCCTACCTGAAGGGTAGGTACAGATAGCCTCCTCAACACTCTCGTTCGTCAACCTCCTCCATGAGTCGTCACGTTGTGTAGTCTACCTCCAGGTACTGACTCGTCGTGTAGTCCACCTCCGGGTACCGTCCAATCCTCGAACACTCACCCTCCATCAGCACTTCCCGTCGTCTGGTTTCTCCGGCGGCGCGCCACCACCTCCGGTCGCCAGCGCCGCCGCGTCGGGACGGTGCGCTGCCGTTGAGCTCTATGGACCACCGGACGCGCACCGGTGGTCCGTTTTGACCGCCGCCTACGACAATGCTCTCCTCGGGTTGAGAACTTCACTGCAGCGGCCTTCAATCGCCACTGCGGTACAATTTCATCATCGGCCGTCAATCCGCATGCCAAAACGAAAAGCGACATCTTTGTAGTTTTCTAGCGCGACCCGATGGCGTCGCGCCCCTTCACCGCGACACGACTCCGACCGCGGTGCCTTCGATTTCCTTCGACGCGGCGCGACGACGTCGAGTTCTTGAATTCATTCCACGGCGGGGCGCGACGGCGCCGCACAATATTTTCCATGATTCCCGCGTGGTGTGACGACACCACACCATCCCATTCCATTCGCAAAGAAAACAAACATGAATAATGGAGGGGGGGGGGGGGGTTCGACTGTGTTTGTGCGGTCCGGCCCCACTCTCGTCAACGATAACATTTAATCGTTTATCCTCGAAATTCGTCAAGCTAGAACCAAGATCAAGAATAATTAAATAAACAACAACAATCCCCTACCTCGTAATTGTCGTTCATTGACGATCTCAGAAAAAGGGAAGATATTGATTCTTCGATTGTCGTGTTCGTCACACACTCCCAATTTTTACGCTCATGCGTCGGAAAGGAAGAAGGGTACTCATCGTTGGAGTGAGCATCGTCGTAGATGGTGACATTCCCCATGGTGATGCCTCCTCCCTTGACGCGGAGAAAGAAGAAGAGAAGGCACGTCGTTGGTGCCTCCGCGTTCTCCGTCGTAGGGTCGGTGTTCATCACATTCTTTGTCGAAGTCTCAACGTTCTTCAACGTTGGTGACGAAGTTCTTCAAAACTAGGAGATTCCTCTCTCAATATCCTCTCTTAACCAAGAAACCTAATAAAATAATCCTTCCCATTATTTTATTAACACATGCCAAGCTTTTCAAATTCCAAAATTCAAATAACTTCATTAATTTAAAAAGTGATGGCATGCACTTAAGAGGGGGAGAAGTTCAAGAGTTAATGGGAGATTAAATGGAGGGTTTAGAGGGGTTAGGAATGTTAAGGAATTTGAAGAGGTGGGGAGGGGTTCGTGTGGGCCCCACCCTTTCAAATATCCACACATGGGAAGTTGGATGGATGTGGGCCCACCACCATGTTCCCATGGGAGAAGTTAACAACTTAACATGGAAAAAAATTGATTTAACAATTTTATTCACTTTGTTTAATTAAACCCCAAAAATTAACTTCTTCTCCCGCAAAAACGCAACTATGGTAAAGGTTACCTTAAGTGATTACCGGCGTTGCGAGTTCATCGGTGCAATTAGATTTCAATTCCGAGCACCGGTTCAAAAGATAGAAAAATCCCGCTCGCTCGTTCACTGAACGTACCCGAGCCAAAATTCGGAAATTAATTCGGGGAACACCGGGCCTCAGAATCAGGCGCCGTCAGAAACTGCGTTCTTGTAAAATTCCAAAGAAAGTTAAGAAAAAAATTTCCTTGAAATTTCCGAGTCTTTACACTGATAAAGGCCCCCTTTATCAGCACTTTTTTCAGAGATGATAAAAGGGTAGCACTTCCCTTGCATGTTTTTGTTGTTTTGTATATTTTTTATGAAATTGAGTTTTAAAAGGTTTATGTTTTAAAAAACATTTGAATGAAAAGTAAATTTAACCAAGATTTTTTTGTTAATTTATCATTCAAAGTCATATTCCATCTAATATGAAATCCATTGGTGATACATATGTTTTACTGTGTATATGAACAAAGGATACCATTCTAATTCTTTCTTTGAATGGTTTATTATGAATATATATTTATTAAACACATATCTATTCCATTGTTTATACCATGATATTATTCTTATAGAACTCCATTTTTTGCAGGTAATGCTATGATAAAATGATCATATTATTATGAAACCTCTATTATATATAGAGTATATCATATGATGAAATTTTTAGGTAAACCATTTCATTTCAAGGGTAATGATATGATGAATGTTTTTTATCCTTAGGAACAATATGTTAGATTTTCATTTTATGATAGGTGGGTCCTATATCTCCCTCCAATGAATTGGGTATTGATTAATGATATATGAGATCAATGGATACAAAGGAGGTTATCCCAATAATGAAAGATGTTACACTAGTGGTCATCCTAATCCTGATGTAGGTACATGGGTTGTTAATTCAATCCTATCATGATATGAATGTCTCGGTTGGTTTCCTTGACATAATATTTTCTTTTCTTATGTGTATTAAACAAATTGATGATGTATGCAAATTTTATTCTTTCATTGATCATGTTATTTTATTCCATTATGACATATGTGTTATAAACTACAAATATTTCTTCTATGACTCAATATAATGTAATTGACATGCAGGGTATAGTTTGAAAATGTTATTCTCATGTTCTCATACTATCAAGCTCATGTTATGATTATGTATCTCTATTCTTACCCTCATTTATCATCTAATCTCACCCTTTATAATGTATCCATTCTTCAGGTTATAAAGAAATATATTAAGTATGATATGTATATGAAGGCTGATAGTAATAAAGAATATAGTGGAAGATGATTTAGATTACATGTGGACAGTATATTTTTGTTTCCATGTTTCCAATGCATGTAAACTATTATGATCCACACACATGTGTTTTTATAATGTAATGAATATTCATAAAAAATGATGTAATATCTATGTATCATAATTATGGTTCTCTATAGTTTGTATCATTGGATAGGTTTAGTATGTCATTGGAAACTAGGGTGGGAAAACCTTAGTGAGATCCCTAAGAACGTGCCTAAGGATAAGTATGAGGATGAGTCAATGTACAAGAAATTGTCATTGAATTTTGGAAAAGGAAGGAGCGAGGGGTTTCTATGAAATTAAATTGATTCCTTGACACTAAAAGTTGATGTTTATCTAGACCAAAGGTACAAAGGTGTAATAAATAATAAGAGGGAACATGGATCTTGACTCGATCGCCAAATGGTGCATGACAATGGGAATTGCTGCTCACCCAATTTGACTCTCACAGGGGATACACTTCAAGAATTCATAAACACCTTATGAACAATCACAATGGAATTAAGTTTAGAAATGTTATGAATGACCAAAAATAAACCTACGGATTCATATATTAAGTAAGGATTCATTATTTAGATATTCTATGTGTTACTATTTAGGATTATGTGGTTCCTAAATATGATTATTGTTTCCTACACTATGATTTTTTGTTTTAGTCAATGGATAAAACCCAAAGAAACTATGTAAATACTGATTATGATGAACAATGTGATGATAGTTCTCCTTTGTCGCTAAACGATGTGATAATTAAAATGAAAAATATCAATTCTATGACAACACAAAATTCTCAATCAGTAAATCATAGTGGTTTTATAAATGAGAAAATGAGGGAACAACATTATTTTGAGTCCTTCGTTAGTCAATACCTATCTTATTTTAGTGGGTATTATGATTCAATTATTATTGAGAAATATATTGGTACCCCTAAATAGATATTTTCTTTAATCGAGTGTTTGGAACAAATTTTTTTTGATTTCTACTTTGTGAATGGGGAAATAGATCAATGGTGGATTGTTATTAAGAATATGTGAAAATCAGATGAACACGACTCCATGATTTGAAAGAAGTTCATGAAATTATATATCAATAAGTACACTACACATATTCTTCATATAAATATGAATAAAGAGTTACATGAGCTAAAGAAAATGGATGATGAATTCATAGTTACCTATGAGGTAGATTTTATAAGACTTGTGAGGTTCACTTCTGGTATTCTAATCCAACAAAAATGTATGGTTGATCATTTAATCCATGGCCTAAAACCATGTCTTCAAAGCATGTTATTTATATGCGACTTTAGTATCTATGAAGATATTATTTGATTCTCCATAAAATATGAAATTGAGTATAGATTCCTGTATCAATCACATGGTTTTTATAAGAAGAGAAAAATGGAATTAAATGGAAAGTCATGGAACTAGAGAGAGAAAAATAATGGATTTACATTATACTCAATGTTTGAGAAAAAGGTTGAATGAAATTATCATAAGGGTACTTCTAAATATTTTTACCAAGGAATGGATGTTCAGAAAGAGTTGGAATTCCAAAATGATGGTAAAAAGTTATCTAATGATACAAATAATGAAAAATCTCAATAGAATTAAACTCCCACACTTTAGTGTTTCAAATGTAAGGAGTTTGGGAATTAAACTAACAATTTCCCAAATATAAGGGTTAATGATGGAAATCTACACCAACATCCTTGTAGCTCAATAGATAGGTGAAATATTCGGTGATCACTATTTTTGATGAGATGTGAAATGAAAATGTTGTAAAAGGTATACTTACCATCCACTCATGAACTACTAATGTCTTATTTGACTATAGATATACACATTAATTCGTATCTGAATAATTTCTTATGGGTATTAAGATTCCACCCTAATGAATTGACGTAGAATTTTTATTGAAAAACTCTAATGGTATGATTATCACATCTAAATTATATATTTTTTTATCCAGTTTAAGTTTTTTGAAATATTCATCCTATAAATAATTTCATTATTCCTCTAGTTTAATTTAATGTTATGTTGGAAATAGATCATAATTATCTATATAAATCCCACACCCATTTTCATGGAATGCTTTTTATATTTGATAATACAAAAAACCTATGATCGTATATTAAATTGATTACCTGTATGATATTCTAATTGATATCTTGTCATTTTTATGGTTCTTGATTCCCATTAAAAAGGGATTTTATCACATATTTTTGGGGAGAAAATCAAAATCAAAATTTTATATTTTTAGTGTGTTTTGTGATTTTTTATAATAGTTATTGAACCTTCCACCAAAACGTGATTTTTGAGTTCTCAATAGATCTCACACTCGATTCCATGCCAATTTCAACGAATCTATATATAATTCTCCCGATTTAATTTCATTAATTGAAGAATAAACACTAGGAAAATATTAAAAATGTATGAATTCATCCAAGTGTGTCACTTTGGGGTGCACTTGTTCTTTTTTGTAAAAAGAAAAATGGATCAATGCCACTCACTATTGATTATTAGGAGCAATAAAAGATAAAAAATAATAACAAGTAATATCATCCCATTATTGATGAATTATTTAATCAATTTTGCAAAGATCAATACTTTTTCAATATTGAAATTACTTCTATATATCTTTAATTGAGGGTTAGAAGAAATATTTACACATGAAAACATTCTATACAAGGAATGGACACTATGAATATATAGTGGTTCTATTTGGTCTTTTCATTCCCCAAATACCTTCATTTATTTAATTAAGAGGTTCGTTATATATTACCTTGATCGATTTTTGGTAGTCTATATAAATGATATTCTAATCTACTAAAAGAGAAATTAAAAGAATGAATATCAAATTAGAATTGTTTTGAAGACCCTAAGTAATGAGAATCTATACACAAAAATTACACTGTGTGACTTTTGGGTACAAAAAGATTTAATGTTGGGTCACATAATATCACTAGAGGGTATATTCTAAAATCCATCATTGAAGACGAATATTGAATGCTAGATCAGAATAACCATGTTGACTAAGCTCCATGGTTTTTGGGGTTTAGCGATATATTGTCAATGATTTTTGGAGAATTTCTAACAACTATATAATCATTTAATAATGATAACATGGATGAGAGAAAATTTCATCTAAATAGATGAATGTTTGGAAAATTTTATGGTATTAAATTGAAGATTAATCAACACACATGTGCTTACATTACCCTGTAGTAGAGAAGGTTTTTTAATCTATAGCGATGTATCCAATATGGTATTGGATTGTGTTCATTTGTAAAATGACCTAGCTATAACTTCTTCCTAATGAAAATTGATTATTAATGAGAAACATTACCCATCTCATGATCTGGATTAAGCTATAAAAATTTTTAGATATGGTGACAATATATTTATGGAGAAAGGTGTGATATATTTTCCAATCACAAATGTTTAAAGTATATATTCACATATAAAGAGTTTTATATGCACCAGATAAGATAGTTAGGGCTGATTAATGATTGTGACTACTCAATAAATTACCACCCTAGGAAAGTGAACAAGGTGGATAATGCTTTGAGTAAAAAAGATCATGATATCTTAACTATGATGAGGATCCCAAAAGATCATATATTGTAAAACCCCGAGATTTTATGAGATAAATTATTTTTAATTTATTTGATGTATGGTGTTGTATGCTACACCATGATTATCTTGCGCTATAAGACACAATATATTATCTTTGAGTATATACAAAATCATACTTAGGTTCCATTACATGTAAGAGTGACATTCTTTTATATCTTGTGTTGTACACAATATCGAGATTCACTAAATGATGATATATTATTAAAATATTATAAAAACTACTAGTTTTGAATAGTATTAACTTTATTCAGAATTTTATATAACATTAAAATTGATCCTCTGTATTTTTTTGAATATTATATTAGAACAAATTAAATTTTTGGGAAAAAAGAAGTATTTTTCAAAAAATGTATTTTTACCACTTTTGATGGAGCACCAAATTTGAATCATGTTTTTAATATTTTTATATATTGTATTTTACAAAATAAACATATTATTTGAAATAGAGACATGAAAATTTATCTTGGTTGAGATGTATGTATTTTTCGGTTTAAATTCATATTTTGTGGAATAGGAAAAAATACTGCATTTTAATTGAAAACTACATTTTCTTCTAATTTATTTATATAGTTAGAATATATTAATAAATGGTTTTAAAATTAAATTTTATTATTTTTGTATCATATAGTCCAATTATTTTCATTGGAAGTAATTTCAAATTTAAATTAGGCATGAACACTTAAAAATCCTTCGATGTGTTTTTGAATCTTAAAAAACAGCTATTTTAATTTTGACAATGGGAATTCATTTTAAATTAATTTTTTCCAATTATATTTTTTGAATTATGAAAAATGGATTCCATATTTTTAATCAGTGGGTCCAAATTATGTTAATTGGTTTCTTTTATTTGTTGATATTATGAAAAGTAACTACAGTAATTTTAATTTACCATAGTTAAAGGTAAATCATGTAAATTACGATAACTAACAATAGGATAATAAAATTACCCTAAAACAAAAAAATAATATTGGACGAATTAAATTAGAACAATATAACCAATGGGTCAGAATTTATTCATTAAATAGATTTGTTTCGATGAAAGTAATGTAATTATAACTAAAACAAAAGAAGGTGACAACATGTCACTCTAATATATCTAATATGTATAATAATTTTAATATAGTGATAATAATAATAAACCATAAAACAGAAATTGTATAAAGAAAAATAATGAAATTATCTACATCATGTGAATTAATTTCGAATTTTTAGAGATTAAATAATTACCATTAATTATGGCCAAATACTGGAGTAGCAATTACTTTATTTAAAAAAATTTCAAATAAATAATTATAAACATTTTTCAATAAATCTAATATGAAATAATAAATGTCCTCAATGAATTTTATAAGTTAATATGACTTTTTAGAAGTGTATATAATATTGTGGTTTGAATTTATCTTTTATCTGGTCTTTATTTAATTTCAAATAAATGAAAAGTTTTGAAATTGACAATGTTGATATTTTCTAAATAAAAAATTTATTAAATTAATTAAAGATCACAAAATTCATAGAAAAATTATAATGTGAAAATTATATGGTAAAAAAGGTCAAAATCCATCTATTAATGGACAATTAACATCACATAATTGAATATTTATAACCATTTCATATTTAGAACATTATTATAACAAATAAATTTAAATCTATTAAATTAGAATAAATAAAAATTAAAATATTTAAAATACAATCAATACAAGTATAAATTTTATTGTTTATAGAGATTACTACCCTTTATCATAACATATTCTATGTTGTAACATTTTATAGATTTTTATAGGGGTTCTATTTTATTATAAATTAATATTTTTGAGGATTCTAAAAGTGCTTCTCACTTAAATTATAAAAGGGAACATCCCACCTCAACATTTAATATCATTTTGAGCATTCAATATCGACCATACCCTGCCTATTTTTCTTATAAACATCTCTATATTAATTATAGAGGTCCTGGTCTTCTTCAAATACCATCTCTTCTGCTCTAATAGGATAATTAGAGGAGACTCGTTAAAGAAGAGGTAATATCATTTACCGATACTTTCAAACTTCATTTTTCATCTAATTACACCTCATTATTTGTTTAATTATAATGTAATAATTTCAGTATTAATTATATACTAATAGGTTATTTTTATTACGAAACAACCATAGTTCACCTTCTATGCATCCTATGAAAATGGAAATCACCACGCGTGTGTATGTATGGCTTACCGTCTCCACACCAGGGTGTAATTTGTTTTCACCACCACCTAACATGAATGTGTATAATGATGGAATTAATATATATATATATATATATATATGATTAATATAATATAATATTGATTCTGAGAGGTGTTCACAACAAATCTGTTTGTCACTTGAAATACAAGAATGAAGTAAGGATTATTTTGGAAAATGTTAGATTTTAAAAAGACAATAATGAAAAAAAAAGAGAAAGTAAAAATATAAAAAAAGTGATTAACTTATATTATATGATATGGTGATCAGGTCGGTGTTGGTTTTCTTATCCTAATTCTCTGATAGTTCAAATCATTCAATTCTCTTCTACAATATCAATAAATGTGAGAATCCACACTCACTTCATCTCACTCCCTTTATCAAATAGTAATGTTGAGAATAAAACATACTAAAATATAATATTAGTATACCCTCAGTACATTCATCGATGGAGTTGTATAAAATACTCCCAATTTTCATATGCAATTCCCAATCGGGTCCGCATATGCAAAATAATCAAGATCGTTCACTACTCCTCAAATATGTATCAGTGATCACTGAGTACTTTAACACTAAAAAATGATCTATTGCATCGTATATAGACCATAACCTAGTGGAAGGAGAAATTAATAATTGACCAAATCCATAAAACAACAAAATATAAAATCAAATACATCTGTACATGATAATAAAAACCATTATAGGAAATTGAAACTGATTTTGCAGAAGAGAGATAAGGATCTCATAACATTAATAGAATGAACTCAGGAATTGAAAAATAGAAAATATGTCCTTAAAAAATCACACATAATTTTACCCCACCATGGTAAGGGTATTTTTAAATAAGGGGTAAGAATACCACATTACAATTATAAGAAGAATAATAGAAAGAAAAGAAATAATAGAAATTTTGATCCTCCAGAATCTATCCTCCATAAGTTTTCCTATGTTCTGTCCACCACGAGTAGAAAATCACTGAGGTGACTTCTTAATAAATTATTTTATGTATGTTGGTTATCAACCCTAAAACATTCAGCGTCTTTGGATAGGTTTAAAGAAAGGTATGTCCGAATCAATGATCATTAATTTTTCTGTCCACTAAAAACTGTTTCACCCACTCAACTTGTACTTGACCCACATATGATTTAATAAGATCTTTAGTTTATAAAATTAAATTTCAATAGTCCCTTAAAAATATTCTATCTAAAATAGATGGAATCACTTCATTTTAATCTTTTTCTATGGAGATAAATTTGATTTAGTGTAGGGGGGTCCATTCTGCCATCACGAATGAGTTTTCCACTTGATTGATTTTTTTTATACAATTGGATTTTGAATTGGTTCTTTGTCTAGAAGACTAAGTTGAATACCACGGGAATATGAAGCCAAAAAAAGGATTCAGTTTAATTATATCAACATTGTAATAGTTATGCGTGAGAAATAGAAGCTATATAAAACAGTCAAATTTACAGAATTACCCCATTTTCACATTTAAGCCCAAAATACAACAAAAACCCTTAAATGATGAAAATATACTCAAATTGAATAATTGGGAACTATTAAATCATTGAAAAACATATTAATAATAATTAAAATATAAACTCTACTAATGGAATATATATATATATATATATATGTTTAATTTAAAATGATAGTGATTTGGTGATACTATACACTATATTATTCAATACCATTCAATAATTATGGGAACGATATCATCACTCGTGCGTATGCACGGCTTACCATCACCACAGTGTGATGTGATTTTTTCAACATAATCTTCATTAAAGATTGATTTTATAAATTTAACAATTTGATATATATTATACTAATATGATGATTTATATTATATAATTATAACCTAAAATAAGGAATAAGAACTTATCTGACAAAACATAAAAATGAACACAAAATAGTTAATACCCAAATAATGAGTAACAATGAAATATTACTAACAAATGGATGAAAATATGATCCTAAATGTTATCATAAAAAAGATTATGATTTTGGAATAAATTAGTAACATTATTTATATCATTATAAATGGGGTTCTGATACATATGAATCATATCAAATATAAAGTAAGCGATAACTTTTCATATATAGTTTTTATATGAGATTGTTTATTCATAAGTATTTAATGGGGTATATTTATCAACCATGACCATGATTCCTAAATATGTATTTCATAATATTCTTTATATCCTTTTATAAATTTTTAATGTCAATTTTACCCACTAGTGAATTTTGACTAAATTATATGAATGTATGTTTTTTTCATTTTTGATATGAGGTAATTTTTTTATTTTTTGGAAAATGTACTCGAATGAAATTTTTTAACTTATACAGCATGAATGGGTTCTAATACATTCATAACTCCTTATTTACAAGAATCTTTCTTTACACATTTTAGAGTTTATATTCAACAATATTCTTTTCTTTTAAAAGTTCACTTCATTTCAAAAATAGAATACATTTTTTTGGAAGAAACGATTTGTTCCACAAGAATTATGTTCAAATGTTTTATCAAAACTATTTTCCATCTATGATGATATAGTGTTATTTTTATATCCTTATTATTAATTTGATTTGTTAGTGTTTATGATTGAATTATTTTTATGAAATCCAATTATTTTATATAGATTATTATGGATTGATGTTCTAGAAACCCATTTAATTTCATCGGTTATGCTATGATGAATTAAATTAGTTTTTCTGAACATGTATGAATTATGTCATTATGAGATGGGTGGGACCTATATCTCCTTCCAATGCATTTGTTAATGGATTATATCTCAATATATAGAATTGACTGGAATAGAATGTTAATATAGTTTAGTTGTACAATGTTGGAATGCCAATTAAATTTGATTATGTAATACCTGGATGGAACGACAAGTAAACCCACTTCATTAAAGGAATTTATACACTATTATGGTCTGGGCAGCAATGCCTTGGCTACTATGGAAATTATATTACGTTAATATTTATTTTCCATATTTCCTTGTTTTATACCAATGATATTTTATCATATTTAATGTTAAATTATGATCTATGCCTTACATCCTTCTAGGATTTATTTCATAACCCAATATATAGATATTTAAACATTATACTAATGCTATTACATTCTTATGATTATTTTTTGTTCTATGTTCTCAATGTTTACCATTACTAAGAATTGAGTTCCCCTTTTTTACGTTTTCTTTTCCCTAGGATATAAAGAAACGTTTTAGGAATGAAATAAAAAGGGTAAGATCATTATGGGTGATGTTAAAGATCTTTCCCCAAGATTGAAGATTATGTTCCACGTTTACAAATAATCAAAAATAATTTGGTCTTTTGGGTGTGTATTTTTTAATTTATTTTCTATTCTTCAAAAGAAATGTAATTTCCATGTACTTAAATATTGAGTCATTTGTGTTTTTATTAGAGCGATGTTTTAGTCAATCCATTGAAACAAGGATGTGAAAACATTAGTGAGATCCCTAGAGATATTTGAGAGGAATGTCTAGGGATGTCCCTAAGGGTAAGTATAAATATAGGTTGTAGTTCAAGAATTATGGTAACAATCATGAATAATCTATTATTAGACTTAAGATATTATATATTAAATGTTCTCCCCCATGATTATGTGGTTTTCATGTATGATTTTTCCTCTCACACTATTATTTTTGGGTTTTGGAAAATGGATGAAACCCATAGGAACCATGTTATTGATCAATTAATTGGGAAAAAATGATTGTCCTCCTTAAAAAACAAATGTAAAAGGAGATGGAATTAAAGATATAATTTATATATTTACACAAGCAATGAATCATTTTATACTTTCAAATTAGCAGTGAAGGCAACAACAATATATTGAGTTCTTCATGAAGAAACTTCCACCTTCTTTCAGTTGGACTTCTAATCCACTTATTGTAAAAACTAGATCCGTATTATTGAAAAGATATTTTTCATCCTTCTTTATTCGGAACATGAAAAATTTATTTTGGGTTTTTATCTATTAGAAGGGGAAGCATACCAGTGGTGGACTCTATTCAATAATAAAAGGTAGCAAGATGAAATTTAATCCAAGGAATGAGATGAGTTCAAGAACTTATTTTTCAATAAGTAAATCCCTCGTATTATTCAAAAAAATAATGAAAAAGAGTTCCTTCAGTTTATGAAAAATTGTAATCAGTATGTTGGTATATATAGGGAAACTTTTACAAGACTTTCAAGGTATGCGTCTAGTTTAATCAACCAACCAGAATGAAAAGTCGATCGATTCTACAATGGCATAAAAACAATTATTCTAAGGTCATTAACCATAAGATACATTAGTAGCTATGAAAATATTGTGTGTTTTGATATCAAGGTAGAAAAGGATGTTGATGTTATATATCAATCATATGGTTTGCAATGAAATGAAATATGCAGGTCAAGGGAAATGTCAAAACATTGGAGAATAGAATATAAATGTTTCCTTATGCTCAATGTGTGGATGGAATCATAGTGGAGATTGTCTTAAAGGGACTAAAAAATGTTTTATGTGTGGAAATGAATTTGATGGAGGAGTTGAGTGATGATGTAATGGGAAAATGGTTGGTAATGATGTAAATAGGGAAAAGATTACAGAGAATTCACCACCCACACATCAATTCTTCAAATTCATTGAAATGGGGCATTATGATAACCAATTCGAAAATCCAAAGGTTAATGATGATGGTCTATTTAAGAAAATATATAATCCAAGGGAAAAGGAAAATCACATGTGATCAGTATTTGTGATGTTGAGTATGAAAACGAAGTGGTGGAATGATTAAGTGTTTATATAATGAGATTCCAAAATAGTGTTCTTGAATCTATTTTATAGTATTATGGAATATTGGAATATTTATGTATTGGTCAATTGTGGTTTCCCAAAAGTATATGGTAGAATTAACCCTGAAAAGCGATTGAAATATTTCTAGAAAGCACATGATATGAACATAATGAAGTGATAAAGAGATAATAAGATGTTTGATAGTATTAATGAGATAGTGACTGATATAAGGACAATGTGATATCATTGTTTGAGTATATAGAATTTTTGTTTATGTGGAAAGAGTTAATTTTTATAGAATGAATCTTTTCACTAAGGTTCTATGGTAATTGATGTTATTACCATGTTTAATGAGAATAAATGATTAAGGTATTCACATGATTTGAGTGTGATAACAAATAACTACCTTATGAGATATGGGAGAAACAAGTTAGGTTGATTTAGTTGAACTATTTTTAAAGTTTTATATTTTTAGTTTTCTAAGGATTTTAATGTTATCCATTTATGGATAGTATAAGATTTTTTATGTTTGATGTTTGTTATATTGATGTATTATCTCACTATAGGTGGACTTATTCATATTTTATTTCTGGTGCTAACCATTTTGTTGAGACAGATGGAATGATCTATCATACTATCACATGATCCTCTAACAAATCAAGAATGAAAAAATCAAATTTTTTTTACTTAAATATGAGATGAAGTGGAAATTTTTCAAGGCCCAAAAAATGGTGATATTGTACTAAAATCATGTAAGTATTTATTATCATGAAAAATTCATCAACATTGGGGGTAAGATCTTGAAAATAAATTTTTTTATCTTAGTACAGTATTAACTGTTGAATTAGATGGTCCAGTAAATCATCATAGATTTATGGCATTCTGGTTGTTATATTTTTCTAAACCTTGTTCTCTTCATTCCCCATCAGAATTTGATGGTTATATTTTTTCTTCCATATCAATGTTTTCACTTCACACCTATGTTCTCATATGTGAAAACCCAGTGATGAGTTACTTTGGGTAACCATTATGTTTCAAAAAATTTATTTTAAAAGTAATTTTTATTATTCCTTTTTACTATGTTGTTTTCTATGAAATAAACATTCAATTTGTTATGTTTTTATAACCTCGATGAATTTTGACTGAGAAATTCATTTTAATGGGGGTATAATGTAACTCCCGAAGATTTTATGAGATATATATTTAATTTATTTGATGTCTTGTGTTTTACGCTACACCAAGTTTAGGTGGTATTATACGCAACACCATATCATCTTTCAGTATACGCAACACTATACTTGGCTTTCTTTACATGCATTTGTGACTATCATTGATACCTTGCATTATACGCAATAATGAGTTTCACGAAACACATATATATTTTTAAAGTATTATATAAAGTAGCCGTTATGAATAGTATTAAACACATTTGAAATTTGGTATAAAATAAGCATTCATCATATGTATTTTCTAGAACATGATATAAGAAAAATTCCTATTTTTTAGATTAGAGAAGTAATTTTTAAAAAATGCAGTTTTTCCGTCTTGTGATGGCCCACAAATTTTAAATCTAGTTTTAACACGTTCATATATTTTATTTGACAAAATAAACATCTTATTTTGAATAGGCACATCAAAATTTTACTTGGAAGAAATTTTGGTATTTTTCTAATGAAATTTATATTTTAATGAATAATGAAAAAACTACATTTTAACTCCAAACTACATTTTCTTCAAATATATTGATATATAATGATTATATTTTTAATTGTTTATAATGTGTAATTATATTATGTTTTTATCATTTAATACAATTTTGGTCATTAGAAGTAATTTGACATTTAAATTGGACATAAACACATAACAATATTTTGATAAGTTTTTTACTTCATAAAAACCTGCTTTTGGGTTTTGAAAACAAGAATTAATTTTAAATTAATTTATAACAATTCTATGTTTTTAATTATAATAAAATAGATTCCATATTTGGAATAAGTGGGTCAAAAATATTTTAATAGTTTAATATTATTTTTGGATTTTATGAATAGTAACTATGGTAATTTTTATTCACAATAGTTAAAGGAAAATTTAATAAATTTGGGTAACTAAAAATGTGATAATAAAATTACAATAATACCTACCAAAATACAATTGGATGAATTAATGTCAACCAATATCACCTATGGGTCAGAATGTATTCATTTAATGGACTTTTTTTCCATGAATGTGATTTAATTATAAATAAAATAAAAGAAGGTGACAACATATCACTCTCATATATATTATAAGAAAAATAATTTTAATATAGTGATAAACATAAAAAAACATCAAAATAAAAGTATCCAAAATGATTATTAAATTATATAAATCATGTTAATTTATTTATAATATTTAGATATTAAATATTTACCATTAATTATAAAACAACAGTGATGTTGAAATTATTTTATTGATAGAAATATAAAAGAAATGGTTCTGAAAATATTAAAATAAATCTCATATGAACTAGTTAACGTGATACATGAATTTTATAGGTTACTATGACATGTTAGGAGTGTATTAAAAATTTTTGGTTCAAATTTATCTTCTATTAGGATTTTATTTAAAGTCAAATAAATAAATAGTGTCAAAGTTGAAAATATTGATATTTTGTTAATATAACATATCATTAAATTATTTTAAAATCAAACAAATATTTAAAAAAAATAAAAAATAAAAATTATATGGTTTAAATTTTCATGAATTATTCAAGTATTGAAAATTTACAACACGTAAGTAAATTTTTATAACCATTTAATATTTATAATATTATTTACACAGAAAAATTTAAATAGATGAAATAAGAATAAATCAAAATGGTAAGGTTTAAATTAAAATAAAAACTTTTATAAATTATATTGGTGGATTATATTACTACCCTTTATCTTCTGATATTTGATATTGGGTCAGTTTTGTGGTTTTTATGTGGGGTTTGATTTTATTATAAATTAATATTTTTGAGGTTTCCAAAAGTGCCCTCACCTCAATTATAAAAGAGAACTTACTCACTCTACTCTTTACTTCATTTTGAGCCTACAATATCATAAATTCACTACAAATTTCACTTATCAACATCTCTGAAAACAATCTAGATGTCCTAGTATTCTACAAAGGCCAACTCTAGTGCTCTTAGTAGAGGTTTAGAGAAGGCACATCGAAAAATAGGTAATATCATTTACTAATTCATTCTAACATTTTTTTCTACATCCACCTCATGAGTTTATTCATTATAAATTAATAAATATATATGTAATTATATAGTGATAGGTTGTTATTATTTTGAAAAATCTATAGTCCACCTTCTACCCATCCTATGAAAAATGAAATCACCAAGCATGTGTACGTACATCTTAATGTCACCATGTCGTGGGGTAATCCTTTTTTTCACCACCACCATACGTGGATGGGTATACTGATGGAATTAATAAACATATATTTGATTAATATTAAATTATATTGATTCTAAGATACTGTAAACCACCCACTTAAATACCATTCAATAATTATGGAAAAAGATATCGTAGCTCGTGCTTACGTACTGTTTCCCGTCTCCACGTTGCATGTCATTCATTCTACATAATATTCATTAAGGAATGATTATATAAATGAATTTAATGAATAAATATGATATATATTATTCTAATATAATTATATAAATGATATAAATATAACCTAAAATTATGAATAAGAACTTATCCAACAAATCATGCAAAAGAACATAAACCAGCTAATACCTGAATAACAATTAATAATGAAGTGTTACCGAAAAACAAATGAAAATATATTCTTAAATATTAACATAAAAATTATTATGATTTTGGAATAAATCTATAACATTATTTAAATCATTATACATGTGTTACAGTTACATATGAATCATATTAGACCTAAGGTAAGGGATAACATTGCAAATATAATTTTTATCATAGATTGTATATTCGTAAGTATTTAATGGGGTATTTTTATCATCCACATCCATGATTCCGAAATATGTATTTAAAAAATATTAATTTAATCCTTTTATAACTATTTAATATCAATTTAACCCATTGATGAATTTTTACTAAATGATATGACTGGAATCACTTGTCATTTTTGGAAGGAGGTAGTTTTTGACTTTTCTAGCAAAAGTATGGTAAGAATGTTTTTTATCATATATGGAATAAATGTATTCTTACACTCTCACAATTACTTATTTAAATAAAGCTTTCTTTATATGTTTTCACAATTATTTTCAACTAAATTCTTTCCATTCAAAATATCACTTCATTTTGATCAATGAAAACGTTTTTTTTGAAGATTAAAGGATATTTCCCTAAATAAATACGTTCAAGTGTTTTATCAAAATTATTTTTAATATAAGTTGATATAGGGTTATGGTTGAATATCTAATATTAATTTGATTTTATTGTGTTTATAATGGAATTATTTTTATAAAATCCATTTATTTTTTATGCATTATGATGGAATGATGTTTAAGAAACCCATTTTATTTCAGGGGTTATGCTATGATGAAGGATTTGTGTTTTTGTGGAACACGTGAGAATTATTTTATTATAATATGGGAGGGACCTATAACTACCTCCTAAGAATTGGCTATAGGTTTATGTCTAGTGATATAGATATGTCTTGAACGACAAGTAAATCTGGTTCAGTAATATAGGGCTTGAATGGCAAGTAAATTTGGTTCAACAATACATGGATGGAATGTCAAGCAAACCCTGTTCAATAATGAAATTTGTACACTATGATGGTCTTGGAAGCAATGTCTTAAATAATATGGTAATTGTATTATGTTATTATTTATTAGCTATAATTCCATGTTTTATGCCAATGATATTTTATAATGGTAGATGTTATTTTATGATCTATGCCTTATGTACTTCCAAGATTCATTTAATGACACAAGATTTTGATATTGAAAACTTTATGTTCATGATTTTACATTCTTATGTTCACATTTTGTTCTATGTTCACAATGTTCACCCTTAATGAGCATTTAGATCATCCTTTATTATGTTTTCTTCTTCCCCATGATATAAATAATGGTTTTAGTTAGGAATGAAATAGAGTAATATCTTTTTGGGATATGTTAGAGATCTTTCACAAAGTTAAAAAATTATGTTCCAAGCATACAATGAAACTAAAATAATATTATATTTTGATCTTATATTTTTTTAATGTATAAGTATTCCTCAAAAGAAATGTAATGACCATGTATGTCATGATTGGGTCATTAAAATTATTTCTTGATTTTCAATGTATAGATCTTGACATTGTGAATTCGGGAGAGAAATATTATCTTTTGTATTTGAATGTTCAACCATCTATCCAAGTGTAGATTAATGAGGCATATAAGGATGAATTATAGGTACAAAATAAAGATAGAAATATTCCTATGTTTACCCTTCATCAAGATGTAATGATATGATTTATTAATCATGTATGTGTTTCATACATATCAAATTTGAATAACGAGCTGTTAGAGTACGATCATTGTTCCTTATTAACTATTAATATGAGAAGTTTTAATATTAGAAGAGTTTTAAATGTGTATTTTTAGTGGAATATAAGGAAGAGAGATATCGTAGAGTATGAATCTTGGTGCTTGATATGCGAGAGAGTTATGGTTAGGAGAAAGCATTCTATTGGGATGATACATACATTAAAATTAATAAAATTAAAATAAAAAAAATCACCTTGGATTTTTTTAGAAACCCCAAAATGCCTTGATTTCAAAATGAGATATTGGTTATAAGAAACTTCCTTAACATGTTAGATCACGTCATCACTATTTGAGAGGAATTCCATATGGTTTAACCATCTTGGTTATACCTTTTGAAAGTGATAAGTTTCTATAGAGTACCACATTCCATTGTATAATATGGGGAAATAAGGTTTATCTCAATGTTTTGGAGAAATCATTAATAATCTGTTGATAGGGATTAAATTTTTATCATTGTGTATCATTCTTATATAGATGGTCAGTATGAGTGAATAATTAAAACCCTAAAGGATATGTTGAGATCATTTTCTTGGGATTTAAAATGTGGTTAGGATCAAGATTATCATCTATTTGAGATATCTTTAAAAATAGATTCAAATCAAGCATTCAAATGTCCACTTATGAATCCCTCTATAGAAATAAGTGAAGAGATCCCATCACAATTGAATATAGTTGGTTAAATAAATCAATTAGGACCCGAGCTCGCTAAAGAAATTTTATATCAATTTTTAGCCATGCAACAACACATCAAGAATCTCAGATTCATTAATTAATATTTTCTATTAATCTCTAGCATTATATATAATTTTATTCTGGTGATATGGTTATCCTAATAAAATCTAGGTATAATAATGATATGAGATTCAGTAAGAAATGGAAACTAATATGTAGGTATATCAATCTCTTTGAAATTATTGATCGATTCATGGTCGTAACATATCAATTGTAACATCCACCAATCATCTACAAAGTCCATGATTTCTTCCATGAATCGCTACCATAAAGTACATACCTGACCCATCACATGGACTAAATTTTGAGGTTACACAACAGAAGATTGATCTTTCTATTGAGGAATAAATGGTGAATATTTTGGATCATAGATTGATTGTTTTATGAATTTATAAAACTCACCTTGTAAATGTTTTGTGGTTAAATCACTAGTTTTAGGATGTTATGTGGGAACATTAGAAAATTATGAGCCAGATGAATCTTCATTTTTTATATCAGAGTGATGAATTTGGAGGGAAAAATTCATTTTAACTGGGGTCAAATGTTATACATGAGTTTTTAGGATTTATTTTTTTCTGATGAAATTAAATATCATTGCTAACTTGTTTTACCTAAAACACAAAGTTAGAAATATGATACACTCAACACTAGGCAAGGTTGTGTTACACACGAGACTCAGGTTTAATAAAGTAGTGATATAATATTAATATAGTTGTTTAAAAGTGACTGATATAACTTAATCATCCAAATTAGTTGTATGAATAATAATAAATATTTTTTAAATATTAGTTATAATGTTGTCATATAAATAGAACATATTGATAATAAAATATTTTTTTTGTAAAGTCTTTATATGATTTGAAAATATTATTTTTTTAAAAATTGTTTTTTATATTATATAGGTATATAATGAAATTAATTTTCGAAACTTTCTAAAAATTTAATTTGAAAAAATAAACATAATTTTGGAAATTATAAAGTCAAATTTATCTTAATAATAATTGTTGGGATTTTTCTAAAATGTCTTATTTTTTGGAGAGTATTCAAGACATTGAATTTTAATTGAAAATTTTATTTTTGTTTGATTTATTAGTAAATTTAACATATATTTTAAATTCATTTTAAAATAGATTTAGTTCATTAATATATTCATTAATACATTTTATGTCATTGGAATAGAGTTCATATTTAATTTTCTAATAAAATCATTATATATGTTTCATCATTTTCTCTTTAAAATATAACATTCTCATCGCATCTAGAGAAATAATTTTAAATTAAACGTCGCCTATTATGTGAATAAATTATGGGAAAATGTATTTTGTTTTTCGAGTAATATTAATTTATATAATTTAGTATGGTCTACTTAATTTGTTACTGCAATGAATAATAAAAATCGTAAAAATTATTTACATCGTATTTGGTCAAAATTGGTTTACCCAAGGTTAAAAAATGACAAGGGATAAAATGAAATATAAAAATGTATGAAATCTATTTTATGGATATATTTTTAACTTATCATGTCAATGGTTCAATGTTGAGTAATTTTGGACCCTTTTGGGACGTGAGAAACGTGGGTGCACTTTTTTCATTCAAAAGCATACAAGTGGTCCACTCACTGCACATATAAAATGACAACCCTATCCTATAATATTAAATAAAAAAACAACATTTTAATAGAATATACCAACCAAAATCACTTCCCATATTCCCTACTCTTATCCTAGAATTCTTATTTTAGATAGAAACCCAACCTAGGATGGCTTTTGGTGAAAACCGAATTAGGATACATTAAGAAGAGGTGACATTATTTAATGAGCATTTTTTATGTATTCCTCGAACCCATTAAATTATTATGATATAATAAAATAAATATATTACATAAAATAATAATATTTTTTGTTATGGTAATGTCCTACAACTATATCCACTTCCATAAAATTGGTTATGAAATCATCATTCTTTTGTATAGTGAACTATCAACTCAAGAAATTATGTCATTCCTTTTTCCATTACAACCACTCATATGGGTAGATCATTATAGATTTTTTTTGTTTATATATTATATTTAGGATATTATTATTATTTTGGAAATATTATATCACCCATTCAATTATTTTATTCATTTTTTATAATACGATAACGTCACTTTTGTGTACATCAGACTACTGCCAAGCGAAGAAATTTCGTTCATTCAAACAATAAATGGAAGGTAATATGAATGTGTTTAATTAAAACATGTGATATATATGAAATAAAAAATATTATTTAATGATAACATTTCATTTACATTTATTTCATTCAATCTAAAAATAAAATGAAACAACGTTCTTTTGTATGTACGACATACCGTTTCCATTAACAGTGTATTTCATTTTCAAGCACTAAATTTAATCAATTACTGAAAATAATTATATACTGAATATATAATATATTTTTATCATCTTTAACATTAAGTAAATAATTAAATAATGGTCAAATTAAGTACACCTTAAATAACAAATAAAAACATATATGAATAATAAAGTGATTATTACCCAAATTGTAAAATTTGCAGGGAATTGTTAGTAAATGGTTAATTAATAGTCATAATAAAATAATATAACGTATGGTATATAAAAATATTGTTTTTAATAGATTTATTATATGTATATATTTATTATACAATAGTTTTTATATTTTATGATGAATGTCAAAAATTAAGGTAATGTATTTTCATCTCAATTTGGATTCTTTTATACATGCATTATATTATACACCTATATTTTTTATGAGTATATAAAACCCCATGTACATATTATATCATGAATTTTTTTATCCACATGTTATTTTACGTTCCATTTTATTTTATTCATTCATTGGTATTACAATTCAAACATACCATAGTGATAGTGGTTTTATGTTACAATATTATCATTTATCAATTTTTTTTTGAATATGTTTCTAATGAAAAAATATTATGTTCCATATCTCAAGAATGCCATTAATTATATAATCATCTAGTTATTTTTTATAATACATTTTTTCACTTTGCTTTCCACTATTTATGTACTCAATAATTTAAAAAAATGTTTTGAAGAAAATTTTTCATTATTTCTCTATTCTGTGAAAGACACTTTCTCTTCCAAAACCTTATCTTCTAAAACATTTTCAAAATTTTTCAACATTATTTAAATGATTTTTAATGAAATTTTTTACCTTGTTCGAATTTTTATATATATAAATGAATATCAATTTCATTTTCCAAAATATACCTCTTTTTATTTTACTACAAATGTGAAAAAATAATAATTTTAACAAGTATGACATGAACAAAAAATTATAATCAACATGAAAATTATTTCATTTAAATATTAATTTATAATATTAAAAGATTATTTTCCAAGAAATAGATTCTAAAAATGTTTTATGTTTGAGAAAAATCATTTAAAAAAATTTATTTTCCACATGATATTTGTTAAATTATCTTTCAAAATTATTTTCCATCTATGATGACATCTATTAAGGTAACCTATGATCTACTTGGGATATAAATTATATATAATGTTGTCTGAATAGAAAAAAAAGCATTAATTTTTTATTCATTTTATAAAATCCCTTTTTAATGGTTGAAGGGGAACCCTTTTATGGTTCACAGGCTCTATGATATTACCGGACCCGAATTTCTTAGAATAATTCAAATAGAATACGACTACTTGAAACCAACCCTCCCCAGTGACTGCATCATGATCAGATCTCTACATTCACATTAAAATTTGAAAAATTGTTATGTGTAGAGATTCACAAGCCTGGTACCAATGAAAATTGATATACCCATTTATTCTTCCAAATATTATACCTATGATTTGGTTAATGTGTCTACTCTAAATCCTCCTCGGGAACGTGTTCCTTGTGGAATCTATATATATTGAGTCTTCAAATCATGTGGCCTAAAGGACTTGAGGTGGCTCAAAATCATTGAGGTCTCCCAATGGGCATGATGTGTCCTGAAGACCATTAGTGGGCTCGAAATCCTTACTGACCCCAAGGCATTGGTGGCCCAAAGACTTGATGGACTCCATGACCAAACCATTGGCCTGTAGGTGAATAGTTATAGATTCTACATAACCCAAAAGTACCTGCTATAGTTTTGTTATAGTAACCCAGAAATATACCTCTCCATGGATTTGATCATGGGTATCATGTATGCACTTAATGATTCCACACCAATCGGGGTGAGGCACATATTCTGAAGTATACCATGGGTTTTTTCTATTATATATAAGTTTATTATTCCAAGAAGTTTATTATTTATATAAATTATTTATTATGAAATGAAATTTATCGAAGATGTTTCTATTCCATGGGTTATTCCATGATGTAATTCTTATAAATAACTCTTTTTTCATTACCTATTCTATGATGAAATTATGAAATCAGTCTCGTTCCATAAGATATGATAAGATGAAATGTTTTTAAATACCATTTAATTTCATGGGTTATGACATGATTAAATTTTTAGAAAAATGGAGAACACATATGTATTATTTTCATTATATGATAGGTGAGACCTATATCTTTGTCCAATGCATTTGAAAAAGATTAATATTTTATTTTCTCAAAGGGTACACAATAGGATATAAAGACACTAAACAATTATGTGCCTATATCTCCCTCTAATTCGTTCATTATGTATGACATTTAAATGAATGTTACTATTTATGACTAATGTAGTGGGAGATGTTTTAGGTCACCTAGGTACTAGTTTTTGTGTTCCCATGTTTATAAAGAGACTAAAATATTACAGTCCTCGGAAATTTATTTTGGTAATGTAATGTATATTCATAAAATATGTTGTAATATCTATGTTTGATAATATTTGGTTTTTATATGAAGGTATATAATTCAGTTATTACATTGTACCTGGTTGATTTTAGGATTTAAATTCCAATGATATACCCTTTCACGAGTATTATCATGATAATAAAATAGAGTATTTTTATATTTGGGTCCACATTGTGTATAAGGTTGTATTTTTTGTCAACAGTTGTCAATAAAGATCAAAATGAAATATGAGTTAAAAAGAATCATGTTTTAAAGTGATTATAAAACATCTCACTATTCAAGGAGACCATTCAAGATCATACATGACAATACATGAATTTATGGATGAGGTGATCAATATGATGATTCTAGTCATATTTAGTGTTGACTGTAAATATTGATGTTTCTGGAACACATGAAATGTACAGTACTCTCCATTGGTAATCTGATGATGCTAAAGGTGATTGATCGAAGACTATATATCATGATAGAGATGGTTGGAGAAGATATAATATTATTGTTGAAGAAGAAAGATGATAGTGAGTTACCATGGGGGTTCTTTAAAAAGTAGATATTTATGGAGATGTCATTTTCCCGTGTTTTCCAAATTGATGGACCTTAAAATCAAGATTTTGTTCTGGGAAATAGAAGGATTTCTGTATAGTTGTGAATGAGATGCAGAATGATGAAGGAAATAGAGAAAAGAAGAAAAACACATACCATGGAGCCTGGACCATGTACCATATTCCGAGAATGGTTCGTGGGCGCATACCTAGAAGTAGAAATGGTATGCAGAGCGGTTAACATAACCGAAAACTGTTTGTAGCGACGGTACACGGTGATGGAATCTGGTAAGAAGAAATGATGCATAAACGGTTCACGGAATGGGTCACATTACTGAAAATGGTTTACTATGGAAGGAGTTGTGATACATGGAATGGATCATTGTTTGTGGAAGAGAATATGTATGTGGACTGGAAGGCAAACATTATGTGGTGAAGGTTCACAGTTCCCTAGAGGATCATAGTACGTGGTGGAAGCTCACTGTACGCGGATGGAGTTCAGTATATGGTGATATTTGTCCCACACTGAAAATTTTGGCTAAAATGGATTAGAAAAACTTGTAAAGTTATTTTCCTATATAATGATTGATAATACCGTCATTAATGATGGAAAAAATTCTATTAGAAAATATCATTGCTATGGATGAACATGGTTATGTCTAAAAGTGGTACGCCAGGGAATTTCGGCATAAGATGAAGTGTTATATTAAAGGAGAAATAGTTCCCAATATTGGAAGGAGTAGTCTGCAGAAGTGATTTTTCATAAGAAAAAGTTACATGCAGGAGATGAAATAATTGACAGCATTTGAAGAAGAAGTCTTCCGAAGGAAGAAACATTACATAGAGGTGGTGCACAAAAGAAATAAAATGAGTCGGTATGAGAATGCGGTATGTGAAGGTGGTATGTGGAGGTGGTATGAAAAGGCGATATGTGGAGGTAGTACATGAAGGTCATACGGGATGGTGGTACGCGATGGCTGTACGTGATGGTGGTATGCGATGGCGGTACGTGATTGTGGTATGTGATGATGGTATGTGATAAGGGTATGCGATGGTGGTATTGTATAGAGATATGTGATGGCAGTACGCGAAGTTGGTACTTAGTGGCGCGGTGCGTGAGGCAGGCGCATTACGCGGAGCTTTCCCTATGTGAGAAGCAGTCACGATATGCGAAGTAGGTGTGGTACACGGAGCACAGGCGGTACGTGGTGCAGGTGTGGTTTGCAGAGGAGGTGGGGTACGTGGAGTAGGCGTGGTAAAATTTCTAGGGGAGGTACACAAAATATGGGAGGTATGATGAGAAAAGGCATTATGAAAAACATGCACGATACACAGAATATGTGTGGTACACAGAGCAGGTGTGGTATGTAGATCAGAGACAATCTACAGATTCATGGACAGTTCACGGAAATAAATTAATCATAATGGGAGTTTGTTATTCTAGTGAATAAAAATGGAATAATTTCTAGTGAATTCATTAATTTCATTAAAGAAATAATTGAATATAAAAGAGCATAAATTCGGGAAATCAATGCAAGCAGTGTCTCGCACTGAATGGAGACAAAGTCTTTTCATGAAAATCTATTGAAGCTATCATCATGTAATTAAATAGAGTGGTGATTCTTCCAATGCAGTGAGATAGGGGAGTCAACTTATGTGATTTTAGGGAAGCAGTAGGCTATCCCTGATCCTTTGTAAAGGCAGAATTCCTAAGACAGTGTGACTGTGCCAAAACCTTTATAATCCACATCTAGTTAAGATTAGTGAAATTTGGTATGATTGGAAACCTGTTGGAATATTCTTCTTAGACGTAGCACATAGATTTGAACCATGTAAATTTTTTTGTGTTGTCTTTAATAATTTTTATGTTACTCCACATATCAATCTTATAGGTTTAAACAAGTTCCTTCCAACATGGGAACAAGATCCAGTAAAGAAGATAAAAATTTGTCACTCTGATTCACCCCCTCTCAGACTGGTCTAAGGTTATTTATTTTCTATTAGAGTGGGGTTTACATATGCTGTATAAACTTTAGTAATTTTATTCATAAGAGGATTGGAGTGTTATTTACCGAGTCAACAATGAAGAGAAGTCTTGATGAATGTTTAGTTATATCTTAGCAGATGTCTTTACCCAGCAAGACCATGCCAAACAAGAAGAAGAAAGAGATGAGGCAGTTTAAGAAGTCCCACTTAACTAAAGAATAGGAAGTATCTGGTTCTCCATGCGATTTAGAAAATTATGATTCTTCCGTTCTAAAAAGATGATATCTAAGTGATCGGGAGGTATGTGTTTACACCCATGACCAATCTTTAGCCTCAAATGAAATTGACAGACCAAGGATATACCTTTATAATATCTCTAAAGATTGAGTCATTGTTATTTTTAGAATATATCATTGTAAGAAATAGGAAATCACCTAGCTAAGAAATGAAAAAGATTCTATGAAGGAAGGATTGGAAAAGAAAATATCTGAATTTTATAAGATCTCAAGACAGATTGAATCCTTTGATAAAACAAGGAGGAAACATGAAATAAAAACATCAAAATGGTTGAAATATGTTGAATAGGAAGAGATATTCCTACGTTATCTAGATAAAAATATCCATTTACATGAAGTGAAGATGAAAAATTTCACTGATTTTAATGGTCTACAATTGTAATGGATATCCATGAAGATCAATGAACATTAATCATTGATTCAGAATAAAATGATGTTGCATGATGATGAATTTGTTAGAATGATGAATTCTTGTAATCAGACGATGATTATGATTTACAATCAGTAGGTCATTACCAATAGGAAATGTCTAGAATTGGATTCTCAGTAGACCAATATTGATAAGGCACATATTTAGACTTCACAAAAGAATGAATCAGTTACTTCTAGTAATAAATTTTTACTAAAACATTATACTATCAAAAGTCCTCCAAATATTGATAAGAAGATAATGAAATCACTCAATAATATGTCATATGACTCTGATAATGTGAATGTACCATCCATGATAACATGTTCTATTGTTTCTATGTATGTTTCTAAAAAAGTGTAGGTTGGATGAAAAATTCTATAACATATGGGTGAGAAAAGGCGAGGAGAAGAAACCTACCACCATGGATAGGGTGGATAGGAAGAAAAAGTTAGAAGATGGTTCCCTAGATAGTGAAAAGCACATTGAGAATAATTCCTACGATCCTTATACAGAAGATATAAAAAAGACAATATAAGAAGGTCAATGTTTGTGCTGCAACAGATTTGAGAATTGTACACTGTATTTTTGGTACAATCCCTTAATGAAGAGCGTAGAGAATGTCTATATCAAAGGAATGAAATCCAGAGAATAGGAAGAAACATATGTAGGTCCAGAATCATCTTCTTTCCACAAATTGATTTAGAATGCTTGATAACATCTGTGATGTGTGCTACAACAGTGGTAACATGGTAGGTACATACAACTCTCAACATTCCTATAATGTTGATAAGAAAATAATTCCTTTGATTCAAACTAAGTATAAAGCAGGTATCATGGTAAGAAATATGAATAATAATTTGAACACACATTTCCTAAGAATATATCAAGTAGGGAAACTGTGAAGAACCTTGTTTCTAGATCCATGAAATTGAAGTGAAATTCATCCAAAAGAGTAATTAATAGGAATGTCACTCAGATAAACCCATGTTGACGATCCAGATCTATTGTAATAGTTCTAAATGACATGTTGGTCAAATAGCTAAATGATTTGGAAAGAATGATGAAACATGAAAATGAACAGGCTAAGGCTGGTTGTAAAAGAAAAAGAAAGCATTCACATGATGAAGATAAAGTGAATTATATATTTCAAACCATGAGAAACACACGTGTTAAAGAAGTTCTATGTGAGAGATGTATAATATATGGTAAAATTGGAATATATTTTCCAACATTAATACCAAAGAAAAAATTATTCCTTAAGAGGAGTAAGAATGTTTCATTCATGATGGATATTAAGAAGAAAAATTCTGTACACAAAGAAGAGGAGAATGTGAAGAGAGCCTTTCCACATCAACAAAAATCAGAAAAATTGTTCATATGTGAGTGACTGAAGACTGTCATAAATGGAAATACATGGTGGAGAAATGATTCTCAAACATGCTTATCATATTGACGATGCAAGGAGGAACATCCTTATTCCCTTAATCATTTTGTTGTCTTATTTTTGCTGATAATACAAGTAATTGATGGCAAATCATGCTCTCAGGGGGAGAACCTGAGAAGTTGGGAATGCCGAAAAACTCTTGATAGATAATATAAACAATTTTACATCCTTGGATGATTCATTAATTGATATGTAAATATTAAAATGATTAAGTATCACCCTTAATGAATATGATGAAGAGTGTTTCCCGTGAGGGGGTAACAAATAGAGAAGCTGCCAACATTATTATTTCAACTAGTATCAACATCAGTTTTTATTAAATTCAATTACTCAAGAAATTGATAGAAGAACATATCATTAAAAAGGGTGTTTTATTTCTCAATCTCTCATCCTTGGTTTCTTAGAATTAAGATCATTTTACAAATGGGGAGTAATTTAATTTTATATGTGATTTGAATTAAATGGATGTTCCCCAAGGACAACCATCTTGCCAATTTCACATGAATGTTTTTGGTCTTTTTTGTTGAAGTGAGTGAAAGAGTTTTAAGTGATTATTCCCTATCACATTCAATTTATTCAACCTGGTATGAATGTGGAAAACCCTTGAAGACAATATACATGAGTTATCATCTCATAAGGTATCATGATTAGTTAATAATGGAAACCTTGAAGTCTAAATCAAATTCTCATGTTTTCTACACTGCACATTTCTCAAGTAGAATTATAGTGAAATGATTGATGGAACATTGATTAAGAAAGGACTGATACGATTTTACCATGAACATTGTATTATTTTCAATAAGGGAGAGAGAAATTGAAATGAATTCTTGAAAATTGAGTGATAAAGAAAAAGAAACTGGGTATAGAGAAGATTTTGATTTTGATATTGAAAGATTCATTTGAGTACTTTATTATATTGATAACAAAATAAAATGGGGTTATTTTATGGACCACTTTTTCTATAAGTTTGTATTTGTTGTCAATAGTTTACAATGAATATCAAAATGAAGAAGGAGATGAAGGGATTCATGTTATAATGTAATCATGAAATTTCTCAATGTTCAAAGAGACCATTCAAGAGCCTACATGATGAGACATTCATTAATGCATGAGGTGATAAATCTGATGATTCTACTCATATTTATTTTTGAATGGAAATATTGATGTTAATGGAAGACAAGGTTATTTTAATACTCTCCTTGGATAATCTGATGACGCTAAAGGTGATCAATCAAATGCTATATATCACGATAGAGAAGGTTCGTGATAAAACACGAGTATTGTTGAAGAATAAAGATGGCAGTGAATTAGCATGGGTGTTCTTGCTGAAGTAAATATTTAAGTTGGTGTCATTTTACAGTGTTTTCTAAATTTATGGACCACAAAAGCGTGAATTTTTTTTGTCAATGGAATGATTTCTGCATAGAATTGAACAAGATGTGGAACAACGAAGTAAATATGAAAATAAGCAAATAACATACCTTGAATCATTAACTACATACTATGTTTTGGGAATGGTTTGCGGTCGTATACCTGGCGTATAAATGGTATGCGAAGAAGTTTGCAGAATCGAAAACGGTTTGCAGCGACAGAGCATGGTGAAGGTGTGGGCTAAGCAGGAAAGGTATGCAGAACAATTTTCGGAATGGGTTATAGTAACGAAAATGGTTCATCATGGAAGGAGTTGCGATATGCGGAATGGATTGTGGTTGGAGAAAGAGATGTATTACGTGGACTGGAAGATACATGGAATGCGGAGAAGGATCACAGTTCACCAGAGGGTCACAGTACGAGGTGGAGGATCACTATAGGAGTATAGAGATTAGAATGCAGTGAAGTCTATCCCAGATAGAAAATTTGGGTAAAATAGATATGAATAATTTTCAAAGTTATTTTCCTATATAAGGATTTCTAATCCAATAATTAAGGAGAGATGAGTTTGATAAGATAATATCATCGATGTGGAAGACCTCGTTTAAGTCTAAAAGTGGTATACCTATGAGATTCGGTGTAGGATAATGTGGTATGTGAATGGAGAAATGGTTTGAAAAATTTGAAGGAGCAGTCGCACATATGAGAATATGCATAAGAAAAATTGGTATGAAGGAGATGAAATAATTTTAAAATTTCGAAGAAGAAGTCCACTGAAGGAAGAAACGATACGCATAAGAGGTATGTGAAGTCACTATGCGATGGTGGTATGCGATCGTGGTATGGAGAGGTGAAGTACGCGAAGCAGGCATGTTAAGCAGAGAAAAAATGGTATGAGGAGCAGGAATGATACGCGGAGCAGGCGTGGTACGTGAGGAGGTGCGATACACGTTGGAGGTGGGGTACACAGAGCAGGCGCATTATGCCGAGCAGGAGCGGTATGCAAAACAGGTGCAGTAAGCCGATCATGGGTGGTGCACTAAATAGGTGTGGTATGCAGAACTTGTGCAATACGCAGAGCAAGAATGGTACATAGATCAAAGACAATCCATATAATCAGGGACTGTTTTCGGAAATGAATCCATTATAGAATGAGTTTGTAATTCTAGTGAATAAAAAGGGAAGAAGTTATAGTGCATTCATTAATTTCACAAGAGGAGAAAATTGAATATAATAGAGCATCAATTCAGGATTGCGATGGAATCAATATCTCAAGCTGAATAGAGAAAAATACATTTCATGCCAATCTGGTGAAGTGATCATCACGATGTTAAATTTAGCGGAGATTCTTCCAATGTAGTGAGCAAGGCGGAGTCAACATAATTGATCAGACTGAAGCAAAGGATATCCTTGAACTGTTGTAATGGTAGTGTGCCTGGGATAGAGTTACTATAAATAATCCTTTGTAATCTATAACTAGTGAAGATTAGTGGAATTCGGTACGACTGACAACTCATAACTATATGCTCCTGGGACGTAGCCCTTTGTGGGGAACCAGTTAAAAAGTGTTGGTTTTTCATTTCTGCTTGATTTAATTACTACACATATCTGTCAGACAAGTTTAAAAAAAGTTTTTACCAATGTTGGAATATGATATAGAAAATACGATAAAATGATGACACCTCGATTCAACTCCCTCTTATGGTGGTATATGGTCCTTCATGTATGAGTGGGATAACATCCACCATACACCAAGTACGTATTCATATATAATAGATGTGAAACTTGTCAAGAAACTCCACTATCATTTTTTGTGTTTTTATTATTCATATAACATGAATGAAATATAAATGTTAGTAGATAAAATAAAGAGAGATACATTCATTTAACAAGTGTATGGGTAAATAAAGGTGTAGTTTTTAGTTGGTCAATATCTCACCAACAATGATTAAGACCCCACCGTAGATATTTCCATACCCCAATAGATCCTAATAATTTTTATCGAGTCAAATGTTCTACATTTGATTAAGTATACAAATATATATATATATATTATAAATCTTTTGACTTTAGATTCTATTTGAAATTGATTTTTGAATTGAATATTTAAATAATCTTGTGAGTTCCCTGTCAAAGTAGTCATTAGAGTGAGGTATACCAATTCACTTAAGAATAAGAAGAAATAGATGAAAATAAAATGAGAAATGGCTCATAAAATATAGATAATAATAATGAATCTCTATTAATTGAATGTAGTAAAATTATAGGTAATTATATGTATATATTAATAATATCTCTCTTATAAATGAACTTTTTATGATATGATATCCAACTTATGTAAAGAGGAATAAATTTCATTTTCCATATATTGTAATCCATAAAGATAGATCTATCATGGAAGAAGAAAATATAGTGTTCTAATACACTAATAAGAATTTGGAAAAATATTCTACCTCATAAAATTCCTTGATTTCAAATGGATATGATTTAATAGAAATTTATTAGCAAAACCGACTTATATAATAACCAAGTACTAGTGGAACCGATCACAATTCTAAGAATTTATACCGTGAACCAATATGTTCTTTAAAGGATATCCTATAAAATTGTCTCCAAGATATAGTCACTTTTGATTGTGGATACTTTAAAATAATATCTGAGGGGATTATCCAAATTAAATAAGAATCAAATTTTTTTGGAGAAAGATCAGGAAAAATGGTTGTTGATGAAAATAAATCTATTGAAACTAGTAGAAGTGTTAATGACATTAATGTGGAGCATGAATAAAGATTATCCATTTTTGAGAATTATTTGGTCAATAAAAACCATTACAGAGAAGAATACAATGATTTTCTTTAATAAGATACATGAATTTAAATAAAATCACAAGGCTTACGTTGATGTAATGATTTCCTAATAATAGATCAAATCATATAAAATAAAGGAACATGATACTCTATTATAATAGAAGATTAAAATGAATGATGATAATGATAATAACATTTAGAAGATAAAAAGTGATTGTAATGAACGAAATAAAATCAATAGAGGATGAAATTATCCTCAGAATGAAATGTCTGGAATTAGTAGCTATATTGTAAAATCTGCAAAATAATCTGGTATAATCCTCAAAAACATCGAAAATAAAATTGGTTATCATGAAATATTAAAACGAGGACTCCTATAATAAAATAAGTATATTAGGTGATAAAAAAGTAATGTCATAATCTAATGATTATAATCTATAAATAATTACAAAATGGTACCATCCATCCCTAAAAATCATTATTATATCAATTCTGGTTTCATGTATAGTTCATTTATAATGTTCACATACCCACACACCTGGACCTGGTGCTAAAATCATAAAACTTATATTTTCTTCATTGATACCGATGAATATGTTCAAATTTTTTTCTTCTAAACATTAAAACATCAAATGGAAAAATAGTATGAATTTCATTCTCATGGACCATTTAGGTTTATATTTTAGGGGAATTAGGAAAAACACTTATCTTTATGGATTCATAAACAACATTCTAATACTGATGAATATCATTTCTCACTATACCTATATTTTCATATTCCGCATTAAGCCATCATCATCATCCATATGAAACCCTTTCTAGACATCATTTGTTCAACATCAATCTTTATAACCTACAAAAAATGAATAATAAGAAGGGTGAGATCAAATGATCTATAAGGATAAATTTAAACATTAACAATTAAATTTCATTAGGGAGAATTGGATGAGTATAAGGGTTTGATGACATAATCAAAGTGAATGAGTATATCATACAAATATTTATTCCCATCAATACACAGATCACAAAACATAAAAACATAGAATAAGGATTTAATAAATGCAAGGGTTATCAAAATAAATAATCATGATCCATGTGATATCAATGTTAATATTGCAAAACATTATAACCAATAAACATGAATATATAAAACATATTAGTATCTTGGAACATTATTTTCACATCACTTATATCAAATAGAATAACCAAAATGGTCAACTTCCATCTCTAGTGTTCCCAATGCACTGGAGGGATATCAAGGACTCACCTCTCATCAATTTATCACAAAACCACCTATACTTGGTTAATAAACTGACCAAATATCTGTGGTTAATAACACAAACACCCATAATTTTTTATAATATAACCACATGTCATTGTAAACAATGGAAAAGAATCATTTCATGAATAAATTAAATATATAATTAATTTCACAAAAAAATTATTGAAACAACCTATATTTTTTTAAAATAGGATTAACCCATGGAAAATAAATGGATTCTATAAGAATATCATAGAAACAGTATTAAACCATTTATAATAAATTTATTTTATTAAAATAACATGGAAACAAAATTAACCTATTAAAAATATATTGGTTACATAAAAATCTCATTAGATAATGATTAACCCATAAAAATGGGTTATATGAAAATGTATTTGACATATTATAAACCCTTGGAA
Source organism: Viscum album (assembly GCA_963277665.1). Lineage (NCBI taxonomy): Eukaryota > Viridiplantae > Streptophyta > Magnoliopsida > Santalales > Viscaceae > Viscum > Viscum album. The sequence continues at coordinate 1,830,994,155 of OY728136.1, forward strand.
AATAAAAGTTTTTAACAAAAATCTATTTGAACCATTATTAAATCATGTAAAATTAACGGGTAACATAACAATTTTCTTAAAACAAGATTAACCCATGGAAAATAAATTAGTTCTATAATAATCTCATTAAAATGTGAATAAATAGTGGAAATTAAATTTTTTCCATAACAGGTTTGTTGAAACATGATTACCAAAAGAACGGAAATGAGTATCATAATAATCTCTTAGAATTATAATTAACCCATGGAAATTAAATTTATTTTATATAAAAATTATTCAATAATGATTAACCCATGTAAAAGAAATGGATTATATAAATATATCACTGAAACATGATTAACCCATGGAAAAGAAATGGATTCTGTAACAATATCTTTGAAACAATATTATCTCAGGGAAAATAGACAAGTTACGTAACAATATCTTTAAAATATGATTAACCAATGGAAAATAAATGGGTTCCTTAAATATCTCATTAAAAAATGAATAATATGTGGTAATGAAAATGGTTTCATAATAGTATCAGGGAAACATTATTAACACATAAATAAGAAACATGTTTTAAAATAATCACATTGAAACATGATTAACACATAGAAAATAAATGGCTTCCATATAAATATCTTCTAAAAATGATTATCTAAAATAAAATAAACAAGATCTATGCCAATCACATAATCCATTTAAGGAAATATTGTTGATGGTATCATTAAAAAATATCCCCAGTTGAGCTTGTGTAATGTAATGGATCAAACCTCTGTGGTACATTACATAGTCAAGATCTAGTGGTGGGGGTATTTTGGGAGGAAACAGAAGGTTGAGGGTATCAATAGTTCGGGGGGTTGGTTGGTGAGTGCATTTGTATGATGAGGCATCAGTACATTGTGGCATCGGTAGGGTGAGGTGTCGATTGGTCTAGGGGAATAGTAAATTAGTGTTTTGATGAGTTGGGGCATCGGTGAGACAAGGCGTTAGTGATTTAGGGAGTTGGTGAGTAAGGGTGTCAATGATTCAGGGTTTTGGTAGGATTATGCATTGGTATGTCGAGGCGTTGGTAGGTTGAGGTGTCGGTAGTTCGAGGCATTGGTAGGTCGAGCACATCAGTGATTCAGGGAATCAGTTAGTCAGGGATTTGGTGAGTGAGGTGTTGATAGGTCACATTGATGGCTCAAGATCTATGAATCAGTTTTGGTAGCTTAGTATTGGTGACTCGCTGTCAGTGGCTCACTGTCGAAGGCTTTCTGTCAGTGACTCACTCATCGGTGACTCATTTCCCATTTTCCGAGTTTTTCAAGTATCACCCTCTTACATTTTATTTGACGTAAATTAATTTTAAAGCCTTATTTAGGAATTTCTAATAGATTTATATGGATATTAATTATATCTTCAATATCTTAATGCTTCATGATCATTGAAATAGTTCAACTACGTGGTCCTGACCATGATCCGACTTTACGGGCCTTGAAATTGCTTCTGTCTACTGATATAGGATCAGGATTTTCTAATGATAGGGTCATATCTTATATTATCTCATAGTTCAGGAAGTTATTTTCCTTTTAGATGAGCCGTAAACATATGTAGTAGCCCCCTTGATTGGTTTTCCATGGAGTCTCATGCTCGCACGACCCCCTGTTTTAGTGCAATGATGAGTTTTTGTAGCCTTTTGTTCCATTTTGGGATTCCTTATTCTCTCCATTAATTGAATATAATTTATTGTGGGTGTACTTATTTATTCTTATAAATATGGTTGAAACCCATTTAAATATGATAATAGGAAGGAATAAATGGGGATAGGGACGATGTTGATGATCTCTTGCTTTTTTCTATTATATTCGATCTGTTATGTGAATTGTATGGGTTATATCCCTCTGAAAATAATGTTCATTGGTTTTATTTCATTGTGTACGCATGTTGCAACATTCTTCTTATTGATCCTCTCTTGAAATGATTATAAACATGAAATCTGAGTAATCATGTATACCTAGTAAAACAAAAAGGATGCCTAATATCAAAATTGATTTTTGATCACCCATGTTTATCAAATTGGAATTAAACAATCTTTTTTTTGGCTAAACCCTAATACAATCAAATTTTTTTCATGTGGTTGTGTTGGGTGTGGGTATTTTTGGGATTTGTCCTTTATGAGGGTTATATAGTAGTGTTTTCAGTAGTAGTTTATTGGAATAAGGGTGGGAAGAGGAGTGGGTTCTATAAGAAGAGTGTAGTTTGTGTGTGCAACGGGGTTGTGTTCTAGTGGTGGTTGTTGTGGGATTTGTGTATGAGGTGGTGTAGATGGTGTGATGGAATATTAGTTTTATATATTGATTGATTATAGAATAAATTTACTTGTTATGCATTGGGACATTATTTGGGTTTTGGTTGTGTAGTAGAGTTGTAGGAATGGGTTGTGTCATGATTTCATGTAGTGTGTGTTTGAATGAGTTCCCTTACCAATTTACCTTCGTTCCTTGTTTGGATTGGTTTTGGTTGATATTTTTTCTCCACCTTATAAATTTTCATGAGTTTGGTAGTTTTTTAGGAATGGATAGAAATAAATAAATGAATGATTTGATAATGCATAATGATAATTTGTTAAATGGACCACCTAGGGGTATGTTTCGAGTTGGGGATTGTGGCGAAGCAATGTTCAAGTGAATATCATTCATGGTGGTATGTACATGTCTGGGTAGCAGAAAAGGTGGTTTTGAGTGGGATGGTTGTATGTTTGGAATCCAATTGGATGGGCTGAGTTTTTTTACCTATATTTACAAACAAGTAGTTCCTTATGTTTTCTATATGCACTCCCCCTGTAGTGTGCATTATGTGCTGAACATCCCCATTGTTATGGGTGAGGGTATATTTCCCAACATCATGGTGGGAGGATGGATGAATGGTTATTGACCTTACCTTGCTCTCTATTCTAGGAATTTTTCTCAAAAGACTCTTCGTGTAGGCTGTAATGGATTATGGTTTAACACTAAACAAATTTTATTGGCTGTGTGAGAGGTGGATTGTTTCCTATGTGTATTTGAGATGAGGAGTCAATTTTTTTGAGTGAGACGTGTGGTGGTTCTGGCCCAGGTGTCTACGAGAAGAATGTGATGTGGTGTGCAGATTAGGTGAATGTGGGAAGGTTGTAACAATGGTGATTGTGGAAGAGTGTGGTAATTTGAGGACGTTCTCCATTAGTGATGTGAACTTAACTATAGTGGTATGTGGTGCAGGGTACCCAAATATCGATGTTCATGCTATAATAATTTACTTGACATTCATTATTTGGTGTGTGTGCCTTAGTGAGGTTGGGGTGGATAGTATACATTGTTAGGTGCTTTTTAGTTTTTATTATTTTCTCATGGGGGAATTTGTATGCTTCTCCATCTTATGTATAAGTGACTTTGTTTTTACCTACTAAGTATACTTGAATTCTCATCCTACATATATAAAACTATTTTCTAGTATCAAGGTAGAGTACGCAGACCATGGGGGACCTTACTAGCTCAGATTTTGGGGATGGTTGTTGCATCGTTGTTAGTTTTATCTTGGTACTTTGGAGTTTTTTTTGTATTTCAAGAAATTTTACTTAAAAATTCATGTGGTGGGAATTTTAGTTTTTTATATATATCTATCGTGGATAGTTTTTGAGGGTGATACATCTTATCGCCCAATATTGATTACTATAAAAATATTAATGCCCCCACTTTTGTGAAAATTTTATAACCATGGTGATGGTCTCAACCCCAGGGCATATTGTAGGAGGGCCATGGGGGTCATTATATCTCCTTCAACTTGAAGAAGGAAGGTCTTAGCATCTTGTTATGATTTTCCTCATCTGGAAGAAGGTGGGACATGATAGAATGGTATCATAGGGGATGGTTGTGAGATAGAATGGACATTAGAGTTAGGCAGAGTGAGGATTGCATGGGTAAGTAGGTAACCATTGATAGGTGATATTGTATCAAGGTATTGTCCAAGGAAGATCGACTAGGACAATGGATTTTAGGGCCCCCCATGATCGGATGAAACAAATCTTAGCTTACAAATCGACCAAGTGCGGCTACATATATTTTGGGGTAGATACCCAAGGAATGGTATGTGCATCATGATGACTTGTGTTTTTGTTTACTTTGTGTGTTTTTCATGAAATTAAAATAACCAACGAGTTAAAATTAATCATAAAAATGTTCCAGACCACCCAGGCTTAGGAGGTCATTTTTTACATTTCAGCTATGGATCCCATATGTCTCCCATTTGTGGTATGAGTAGTGGAGGGGCAACAGACTCACCCAACTGATCGACATAGGGTTAATCCAACAGAAGAGGATGATCAGTGGGAGAATATGCTTTGTGATTTCTAGTGGAAGATTCTACGAATGTATGAGGCAAGTGTCTTGGACATGGAGATAGAGAGTTTTCTCGAGGAGCTGGTGATCACTTTTGGCTTGATCCGGGCTCTAACAGAGTCTCAGGTTCCTCTATTAGTGATCCATATTAAGGTATTTTTCTGCCAGTGGTGGATGATTTACCTCGGGGAGAGGAAGGAAATTGATGTTTCGTGAGATGACATTGAGAAGGAGTTCAAAGAGTAATTAGTTTAATCCATGATAAAAACCAACAAGAGGTAGGAGATACTCTCCCTCTATCAAGGGATTATGTCAGTGATGGAATTGGGGATCAAGTCAAGGATATCCAATGTTTTCTCTATATATCAATCCAAATAAGGAGTATCGATCAATGTGCTAAGAGGAGGCATTCAATCCTTCTCTTCAATATGCGATTACTCCCTTCATCTTACCGACATACGTAGATGTTAAGAATAAGGATGAGGTAGTGTAAAGGATACACTAAAAAATAGGGCTTCTACAGGAGTGTAGTCAGCCGAGTTATTCAAAGTGGAAGGTTGTTAGTAGAAAGACTCTGGTATCAAGTCCTTTCTCGTTTCGGCTAACGGGGAGCCGACCCTAGTAGTTTATGTTCTGAACCTCTGATCCTTATCATTTTCCCACAGACTTGGGACTAAGGTTTTTTTCATGTGGAGGACATGGGAACCTCCAGTTACAGTTCCCAACTTGAGCTCAGTGTGTTGGAGGTGGGTAGGTTCAGCGCTCACCTCAGTAGTAGTTGACATCCAGGCCTTTCAAGAAGGACCGATAGTAGGCCCCTACTCCACCTAGTGTGGATGTTGTAAGAGGAGTCCAACCTTAGGGTGCTCAATAGGGAACTCAACCAGGGTGTAGTCAGGGAGGGTGCTAACATCCGAGGGGAAGAGGATTCAGGCATGAGAAGTTACACGCAACTGAGGTTGCGGTTCTAGTGGGGTCACAGATCATTCGATGTATAATCAGTTTAATAGTATGCTTGATTATAACTTGTTTGATTTAGGATATTTCCACCCCTCCTGTTCACCCATTTTGGACCATAGCTTGGGAATATACATAGAGATAATTTTTGTGCCCCTGGTGTTGAGTTCAATAGGCAGAGGTTATACAATCTTGTTTGATGCTTTTTGGGGATGTAGAATGATTTTGGGGCTGCATCAGTCTAGTAGGTTTCTCTTTCTACTATAGATTCATCTATATGATGTCATCCTTTGCATCGAATGGTTGTTTTGGGTGAAATATTTATTGAATTATTTCAAAGAATATTCTGGTTTTCAAAAGTGAAATTCTAGCATGTAGCTTTAGTTTGCAGGACGATTTTTCTTGGTGGGAAGCCGACATATAGATCCACTTATTTCTTTATTAGTTAAACTATTAGTGGGATCGATGGATGATGAGATAGTTGATGTTCTAGGGTATTTTGGAATTTTTTTTGAATGTTTTCCTCTTGGAGTTTGTGACTCTACCCCCTCAACATGGCGTTGTGTTTGGGATAGGCATAAAATTTGATGTAAGTCGTATTTCAGTGGCTCTTATTCAGATCGTGTCTTTTCAGTTGTAAGAGTTGTGGATCCAAATTGATGACCCGACAAAGAAGGTATTTAAATAACCATGTGTGTCACAATGGGGTGATCCAATATTGTTTGAGAAGAAGGAATATAGCGGTGTAAGTTTGTGCATAGACTACAAGGGATTTAATGAGATAATAGTCAAAAACTGTTACCCTTTATCATGAATAGATGATATTTTTTACATGATAAAGGGTGTGAGTTTTTTTCCAAGATCTATCTATGGTTTGGATATCACCAACTAAGTGTAATGGAGTGTGACATCCCAAAGACTTCTTTAAGGTTCTTTTATGGGCACTTCGAGTTCGTAGTTATGTCATTCGGTGTAATGAACAGACCATCCATGTTAATGGGGCTCATGAACATTGTCTTTCAAGAGTTCCTAAACCAGTTCATCCTCATATTCATCAAAGAGATCCTAATCTACAAAAATTAAAAGTAGGATCATACCGAGAATTTCATTACTATCTTAGAGGTCCATTGGCCCCACTATCTATACAAAATACAATCCAAGTGAGGGTTTTGGAAATAGGAGGCCCACTTACTTGGGAATGTGTTGTCTCATCAAGACATATTAGTTGGACTGTCAATGTTTGAGGTTGTTGTTTCTGGGGAGGCACCCAAAAATTCCATATATATTCATATTTTTGTTAGTCTGGTTAGAAAATTCTAGATATTAATATCTGGTTTTTCATGAGTAGTAGTTCTGTTGAGAAATTTGACAAGAAAAGGGAAATATTTTGGTTGGACCAAGAAGTGATAGGTAGTGCTTGGCTATCTGAAGCAAAATCTGGTTAGTTCCACAGAGAATAGGCTTCCAGAGGAAGGGGTGATGTTTGAGGTGTTTTTTTGAAACTTACCATCTTGGCATGGGGATTGCGTTGTTGCCGAAACAAGGAGTGATCTCCTATAGGTCTAGAAAATTATGACCCCATGAACCCAACTATTCATTCCATGATCTAGATATAGAATCTATCATGTTCACACTATTTTTTTTGGTGACATTACCTTATTGGGGAGAACTTTGTGGTATTCATGGATCATAATAGCTTGAGGTACACCATTTCCATGTGGGATATAAACTTGAGGAAATGGCGGTGGATATAGTTTTACTATGAAAATGATTTTTAGATATTCTACTATTCCAAAAATTGAAATTTTTTGGCCCATTATTTGAGAAGGAAGTCATAGAAGGAAGTGGTTTGGGAATATTCAAATGCATTTGTGGTGATAGAGGATTTGGCTTCCTCTCACAAAAATGCAGGATTGTATGGTGGTAGAGGATATCTATTTTAGATGTTGGGACAATCATCTCTAAGTAAGAAGGATGGGGAGCCTCATTGGGGAGACTCAGAGGTGGAGGTGATGTGTGATCACTTTGACCAGGGTGATGGTCCGGAGGGATAGTTGGAGGATGGCCCGAATTGATGTTTTTCCATTGGTTAATAATTTTTCTAGTGGAAATGTATGAGGATGTTCTCCGTGTTATTTTTATCCCACCCCTAGCGGTATGACCAAGTGTTTTTAGGATGTACGAGGGCTTGATGGAATTGTTCTGGTGGCCCGGTATGAAGCAGGCAATGGAAGAGTTTGTTGAAAAGTGCTTAGTGTGATAGAATGTGAAGGCAGAGCAACATGTTCCGGGTGGTTTGTTGGAGCCCCAAGATGTCCCTGAGTGGATGTTGGATGAAATATTTATGGATTTCTTCACAGGATTACTTAGGGCTTAGGGATGATGAAATGAAATTTGGGTAGGGGTAGATCAGTTGATGAAATATGATCACATCTCAGCGATCAAGGAGTCGAGCGCATTGGATGCCTAAGCATGTAAGCATGTGGGTGAGGAGGTGTGACTACATGGAGTCCCAAAATCTATTGTATCATATTGGGGTACATATTTTACATCATGATTATGGAGGGTATTCCAGCATGCCTTTTGCACTCAGTTACACCTCCTCACTGCTTTCCACCATCAGACGGATGTAAAAATAGAGGACTATCCAGACAATGGAGGACATGTTTAAGGAAAGTATTTTAGACATTAGTGGGTAATGGAAGTGACATTTTCCCTTGGTATATATCTCTTAAAATAATATATACCACTCTTCCACTATAATGGATCCATTTGGGGCCTTATATAGGAGGTCGGTACATTCACCCGTGTACTGGACAAATGTTAGGGAGGTAGCTGCTCATGGTTCAGATGTGGTGTAGAGTACGATAGAGAAGGTGAACCTTGTCAATGAGAGTATGAATGCAGTAAAATATAGAAAGAAGATGTATGTGAATCACCTGAGAAGGTCCTTGGAGTTGGAGTTTGGGGACCATGTATTCTTGCAGGTTTTTCCTTGACAGGGGAAGTGGAGGTTTGACAGATAGATTAAGCTTTCTCTAAGTTTCATCAGACCTTTTGAGGTGTTGGGAAATATTTGTGAGGTGGAATATCAACAGGAATCTCCACCATTGTTGGGGAGGATCTACAACATCTTTCATGTCTCCCAACTTCATTGATTGCTTCACGAGGACTTGTATGTAATTTATTTGTGAGAGTTGGATATTGGGGACAACACAACCATGATGGAGTGATCAATAGAGATCCAGGATCATCAGGAGAAGGTGTGATGTGGATTGACCATTCTCTTGGTTTGTGTGTTTTGGGGGAATGGTGGCATGGAAGAGAGTACATGGGAGTGAGAGGCGCATATGGGTGCCCAGTACCTAGAGTTTTTATTTGAGTTGTTCTCATGCATTTTTCTTTTTGTTTTAATCCTAGTTCCATTTTTCTATGAGATGAGCTATTTTTTAGTTATGTGGAATTCAATTATGTTCTAACATATGATGAGGGGAGGATATGATTCCTAATCAACACTCATTAATGTGGAAGCGATTAAACCCTTGTGGGTGAGTCGGTTTCACCTAAAGTAGATAGTATCTTGACATAGGGGAATGAAATTTCATGATTCATTTTCTTGGGTTGTGTGAATTTATGTTCATTTGTGGTATGTATTTTATTTTTTAGGTTGTAAAATAATTGAGGAGGTGTCCTTGGATATAGAGGAATCACTCCAATGAGGTGGTAGGTCCTTGAGAGATATCTTATGGGATGGTTGTTCGGACCCCTCTTTCTTTTGGGTTTTTTTGAATTCTCAAAAGTGAGAATAGATTGAGTGGTATCTAATGTAATTTCTTGGACCTTCATGGTCCATTACATTGTCAAAATCCTTTATTTGGGGTGTTCTGGGAGGCAACGACATGTTGAGGCAGTCGGTAGGTCAATGCATTGGTAGGTCAAGGTGTCGGTAGGATGAGGTGTAGGTAGGTCATGGCATTGGTAGGTTGAGGCATCGGTAGGTTGAAGGTGTCGATGATTCTTGGTGTCAGTGAGTCTAGGAATGAGTGAGTCAAGGAGTTAGTGAGTCAGTTCATCAGGGAGTCAGGGTATCGATGGTTTAGGGAGTTGGGGACTCATGCATTAGTAGGTCACATCTTTGGATCAGTGTTTGTGGATCAGTTTCAGTAGCTCAACATTAGTGACTCATTTTCGGTGGCTCATTGTCGGTGGCTTTCTATAGGCGACTCACCCATTAGTGACTGATTTCCATTTTTTCCTAGTTCTTCCAGTTTCACCCTTCTAACATTTTATTTGACATAAATCGAGTTTAATGCCTGGTTTGGGCATTTTTAATGGAATTTCAAAGTATACTAATTATATCATTAATATCATTTTTCTCTAGAGACATTGAAATAGTCTAACTGCATTGTCTTGTCCACGATCCGACTACAATGGCCTTGAAACAATTTACTTCCATTGATTTAATACCCAAATTTTCTAAAGACTAGGTCATCTCTTCTCTTTTCTCTTGGTGCATGGAGAAAATTTCTTCTCATATGAGTCATATTTATATGTTGTGCCCCACCATTCATGTTTCCTTAGAGTCTCCTACTCGCATGACCCCCCCTATTTTGGTGAAAAGAGGATTTTTGGTCTCCAATTGTTTCATAATGGGATTACATCATCTCTCCATTAATTGTATATCATGTGTGGTGGGTACAATTATGTCCTCCAGTAATTACAACTAAAAAAAACATAAAGAAGAAAATAATAATGAAAAAATTGCGATGGAGAATATGATGATTATATACTGCTTTAATATATTATCATTGATCTATAATGTGAATTGTATGGGTTGTATTCATCCAAAAATCATGGTCTTTGGTGGTCTTTTCCTGTTCACCCATGATGCTTCATTATTATCATTGATAATATCGTGAAATTACTATAAACAAGAAATATGATTAATCATTTATTCCAGGAGAAATGAAAATTATTCCCAATGATCAATCTTGATTAGTGATCACCCCTATTTATGAAAGTGGAATTAATGAACCTTTGTTGTCTAAATCCATAAACAATCAGCTTGTTTTGGAATGGTTGTGTGTTCTGTGGGTTATATTGGGTTTTTTTTCATTATGAGGGTTATATAATGTAGTTTTTGGAAGCATGGTTGTGGGAACATGGGTGGGAATAGAAGTTGGTTCTGTGAGAAGGGTGTGGTATGTATGTGTAGTGGTGTTGTGGTTTAGTGGTGGTTATTGGGATTTGTGTATGAGGTGGTGTAGGAGGTGTGATGGAATCATAGCCTGAGAGATTGATTAATTGTGTAATGGATATAATTGTTATGTAGTGGGACTGCATATGGGCAGTGGTTGGGCCGCGGGGATACAGGACTGGGTTGTATCATGATTTCGTGCTGTGAGTGCTAGAATGGATTCCCTTACAATTTCCCCATCTTTCCTTGTTTTCCCTGGTTGTGGTTGGAATGGTTGATTTTACATATAAGGTTTTCAGTGTAACATTGTTTCCTGGGAAATGATGGAAATAAATAAATGAATTATTTGACAACGCATAATGATATTTGGTTAAATGAATCAGTTGAGGGTATGTTTTTAGATGGGTCTTGTAGTGAAGTAGTGTCCATGTGAACATCGATTATGTTGGTATGTTCATGTAGGGGTATCATAAAGGTGGTTTTGAGGGGTCTAGTTGTATGTTTTGAATCACATAATATGGGTTGAGGGTTTGTTACCTATATGTATAAACTTTTAGTTCCTTATGTTTTCTATACGCACCGCACGCGTGTTGAAAAATATGGCATGAACAGCACCATTGTTATGGGGGAGTGATTCTTTCCCAACATCCCGATGGGAAGACGGATGACTGGTTACTGACCCTACACTGCTCACTCTTCTTAACATTGTTCTCCCAAGACACTTTGGGCAAGCTATAATGGCTTGATGTTTAATAAAAGTCTTATGGTATTGGTCGTGTGATAGGTGGATTGTTTCCCATGTGTCTTTGAGATAAGGCCCATGTGTTTTTTGGTGAGATGCTTGGTGGTTGTGGCCTAGGTTTATATGGGAAGGTTGTGGTGTGGTGTGTGACTCTGGTTTATGTGATTAGGTTCTGACTATGGGTCTTGTGTAAGAGCATGGTAGTGTTAGGACATTCGTTGTTAGGGATAATCAATTAATTTGTGGGATGTGGTGTGGGATAACCAAATATCAATTTTATTATTACTTTACTTTAATTGTGTTATTTGGTGAGTGTGCCTTGGTTAGTATGGAGTGGATAATATACCTTGTTAGGTGCATTTGAGTTTCTGTTGTTTTCTCATAGGGGCATTAGTATGCTTCTCCCACATGTGCACTGGTGACTTTGGTTTTCCCTACTAATTATACTTGTATTCTCACCCTATTTAAATAAAACTATTTTTATGTTTCTAGGGATATTATGTGGACAGTGTGGGACCTTACTAGATTGGACTTTGGGGGTGGTTATTGCGTCACTTCTTAGTTTGAATTTGGTACTTACATTGGATATTACTTTATATTTCTAGCAGTTTTACTTAAAGATAGAGGTGGGATGGATTTTGGTTTCATTATATATATCTATAATTGCGTTTATTGAGTTTGACCCTTCTTATCTCCAGATCATAGTTACAACAAAAGGGTAATGCCTCCCACATTTGTTTGATTTCTGTACCCTTGGTGTTGGTCTCCACCCTAAGGCCTATTAGAGGCGGGACTCAAGTGGTCATTATCTCTCCTTTATCATGGGGAAGGGAGGTCTTGAAATCATGTTATCCCTTCCATCATCTTGAGGAATGTGGGTCATGACATGTAAAAACAAGAGTTCTTAACAATGAATAATGGTAATAACATTAAAATATTATTTAAAATATTTTTATGAAAATAAGCTTTTATTTTTTTAAAAAAATTAAAAATATAAATTTAAAAAAATATTGTGAAAATTATATTATTTGAAACAACATTGGAACACATAATGTAAACATAAATGGAAATAATGGACATGATGGTGGGAAATTTCATTCATTTTTAAATGATAAAAAACATTCTTTTCAAAAAAATTTGAAAATGGGAGTCAAAAGTGACCCATTTAGAAAACGTTAATCCAATTAATTTTAAAACCATTTAAAAAATGATAAAAGATAATTTAAAATTTATTTAGTAAATAACGATTTTTTATAAAATTATATTTTTGGAAACCTTTTTAAAACATGTATTTTAAAGATAATGAAACCCTATCTAAAAGAAGATACATGATCGATATCACTTACAAATGAAATTATTGAAATTTCTTCAAATAATATGGGAGGAAATTGAAATGAAATACGTGATACAAATCCATAACTAGATGGGAATAAAATATATTAGGTTTAAAAAAATATTATCACATTTTTTACTCCAAAATAAACAATATTGAAAGTAAAGTGATTATAATATAAATCCTTATCCACTTTGGAAACTCATCATTCGTAATATCCATGAAAGAATAACCTCAAATGATACATTAAATATCATTAAAATAAGTATATTCAAGAAATTACATATCAAATTGGATTTATATAAACCTCATATTGGGATTTAGGGGTATATCATCAACATATGTCCCAAAGAAATAGAATTTGAGATGAATAACTCTTACAATGATCATATCATGGAATAAAAAATTATTCAATGGAGTGATTATGTGTAATAAATGTAAATCCATAAAAAATGTTGAAATAATGAATTAAAAAATTATATATTAATTCACACATATTAATAGACTAACTAGTCAAATGGAAATGTGTTATTTCCTAATGAAATGAAATTGACTTTAGAAGCCCTTTACCACATGGTAACATTCAACAAATATAACTTTAGATGGAAGAATTAAGATTTAAAAATAAAAAACCATAATTTCTAAAGGATTAATGATATTACATGTAAAATGGACATTATATAAACCAAATAATAAGATCATGGGGTGAATATGGCATATGTCTCACATAGATAAAAGTGATACAAGACACCCTTACCTCAAGTCCATAATTTAATTTTATGAATTTTAACTCTTGAATAATAAGTTTAAATAAATTATTTAATATCTTAAGATCCATTTCTAGGTTTAATACTTTATAATTAAATCATTCATTTTATTTCCATATAATGAAATTATTAAATTCTTAATCAGTTAATTCCATGTTAGGTGTATTTAGAAAGTTTCGTTCATTGTTTCAAAATAATGTTAGTGTGTTGTATGTGATCAAAGGGACATTATATAAACATCTCTAGAATAATAATAATTATGTAATAACCATATTTATTAATCAATTATTCTTTTAATAGTAATTTGGAAAAATAATTATAAAAAATGAACTATGTGACAACTCTATTGATTGTAGGTCGTACATATACATGAGCAATGATTCCATTTTTAAATAATCCTAATGGAAATATGATATGTAAAATTTCACCTTTTAACAATGATAAAAATATTATATACACCATATAATTTATTTAAATATATTTAAATATATAATTCTTATAATTTGGTGGTGAAAAAAAGTACCACATCGCTTCGTGGTGGTGGTATTTCAAAAGTACATGAATAACATTATCATTTTTCAGTGTGTCAAAAAAATAATATTTTCTATTTTGGGAAAGTTAGATATGAAATTAATTACATTATTATTTCCTTTTTATCACATATATTAATTAAAATTATCCTTATTACCTTATATGTAAAGAATTATGTAAAAATTAATCACATCGCTTCATGAGGCAGTAGTCCACCATACACACGAGCGACATTATCATGACGCACACAGAATGAAAATTAAATATGAATATGTGATATAATAAATAAATCGTATAAATATGCTAAAAATATCATATATATATAATTTTAATACATAATTATAACAATATTTGAAGGTAAAATATGGAAAACTAATGACATCGGTTCATGAGGCGGTAATCCTCTACACAAACAAAGGATGATTTCGTATCCTATTTAATAGAAGAGGAGATTGATGTTAGTTAGGAAATTAATATAATAACACATAATTAAATATTATATTTTTTTTATCATATAAAAAGTTTAATAATATTTTATAGAGGTGAAAGAAGAGAAAAACAAAAACACATGTTTGTAATTTTATATTTTCATATAATACCTCTATAGAATTATACCTAAAGTGTCCAAAAATGAATTTTTGAACAAACAAATACATCTAGTATGAGGGTATGATATATTTTTGGTGATATTGGTAGGTAATTTTTGAACTAAAATAGTTTTAAATTTAAATGAATAGGGGGGAGTAGGTGCCCTTTTATATGTGAGGTAAGTGGAAATCTTGTTATTTTTTAATAGAAAATGGTGTACACATGTTTTTATATAAAAGATAATTATAAATAAATATAAATAATAAGGTCATAATATTTCCATTAAATAGATTCATAAAAGTTTTATGCTTTTTTTAACATTATATTTTTATTTTATTCCCAGTAAACCCATTTTTACCTTAACCTCAGAAATTTATTTTTACCGGTTTTACTTTTCATTATGGTAAAAAATAATATGAAATTATTAGATAATATAAATTATTCTAATGAGATATATCGAATAAATTTTTTAAAATAAAAAATATATAATTTTAAAATTTTAATTTAAAATTTAACTAAAATACATAATGAAAAACAATGATTTAGAGAAGTGAAATTTCCTAGGAAAAGATGATTTTATATTAATAATATGGAAACTAATAATTATGGTATGACTGTAAATTAATATTTAATTTTATAAAATATTGATATTCAATTTAAATTATTCCTATTAAGGGGTTTTTTATTTAATTGAAACTAAGAAACAATATGCACTTTAAAACAGTCTTCCAATAAATCCCGTATTAAACCCAAAGACAAACCAATAGAAAAATCCATTATAAAAGGAAATATAAAATAATTTAAGTGGATTAAATATAAATAAATAATTTAAATTTAAATTTAAATCATATTAAAATAATAATTTCAATTTTAAATATCCAAATATATTAAAAATAAATGACATTTTTTTTTCATAAATTAGTATTTTTCCCAATTAAGCAAAAAATCAATATTTTCATAAAATCCAAAAATTTCAAACAAAGAAAATTTTGAGATTCCAATTTAAAAAATGAATATATTTTTTAAAAATAAATTTTATAAATGCTATAAATAATAAATATTAATATTTTTTTAATAAATGAAAAAAAATCTTTTTTGAAGATAACATATTTATGAAGAATAAAATTACTTTACAAAAAATAGATTGATTATTTACTATAAAATAATTAATTATTTATATTAATAAGGACATATATATATATATATATATATATATAATTTTTTTAATACTATTCATACCTACTAATTTAAGGTCAAGGATATAATGATTATATATAATGTTATTCGTTAAATCACGATGTTTCATGTCGAATACCCCATCAAACATAGATTTATTTTTTAAAATATCTAGGTGTTACATCATGGTTAATGACAAAATATATAAAAAATAGATGAATACTATTTATTATGGAACCATAAAAAAATTTCTAGTGTATAAAGGAATGTTTATAATAATATTTTCATCAATATAATCCCTGAAGACGAATAAAATGTCACAAAAATAAAAAGCATTAAACTCTGGCATGAATACAGCTATAGAAAATGGATCAAGATTTTTTTGATACTGATTATGTTTGAAAACATTTTTTTATCATTATAATTATTTTTAGAATAATATATAATGTCATGGAAGTTAATAGAATCAATTTTTAGTGGGTAATTTTGTAGAGTTTAATAAATTTACAAAAAATAAGGATTGAAATCTTTTTATCTCAAACATATTTGATAATATTGAAAATTTTTATGGAATATGAAACAAGAGTGGTCAAATGTAAAAATAAATCTAGTTTTAATTGGCCAATAATGTGTTAAATTCTGATATTGGGATTACCCTCCTCTATCCTAGGACATGGGAAAAAATATATTTATATATCCTTGTATTGTGTAATGCTTAACCTAGGATGTCTCCCGAAGAGGAGTACACCCAAAAAGATTTGTAAATTTATTTATTTTTATGAAAATAAATTATTTTAATTAATTTTTTGATATTGATTGTATGAACCATATTAAATAATCAGTTTTAAACAAGTTTGGAATGATGGTCACTAGAGTAGGTTTGGATAGTCCTAGTGCAATGTTATGGAGGTTTTTTAAATTTATAACATATTCTTAATCTTATTGCTTATATAAGAGAGATATAAATATCAATTCCATATACTACTATGGAAAGATAGTGAATTTGATAATAATTCTAATAGTAATATTAGACTGTTCCACTCTTCTTGTTGGGTATGTTTCCATGCAACAAGTTCTTCTGATTAATTATGAAAATCCTTGATCGGGTAATTTTATTACCTAAAAACTAATAGTTCCCACCACAATTACACACATGTGTATAAAATATGAAATCCCTCACCATACAACCCTATCATGATCCATCATATATATTCTTTAATTAGGTGGAATGAGATAATGGTAATTTTTCATGGAATTTTTTTAAATAGAATAAAAAACCCTATACAATAGAATGATGTAATTTAAACAACAGAAAAATTGATACAATTTCTAATGAGAAATAAATGATTTATATTTATTTCGGCTAGAAAATATATCATAGAATCATTGGTCCAACCTTACACATTCCTGATCACTCATAGACACTACCCATTCCTAGATGGGGAATTTGAGATAATTCAAGAGAGGGGAGAAATAACTAATTTAGAAATAAAATAATGTAAAATAAAATAAGAGAAGAGGTGTAGTAGAAATCGGTCATCCAAAGCTTCCCTCACAGGAGAAACCTTTCAATCTTCCCCGATCCTATTATTAAGATGCATATAAGAACTTTTGGGCCATAATAAATGAGAATTAATTAACAATGGTGTGTCTTATTATCAAAAACATTAATTTCCATTGAATTTGAAAATTTTCACCCCATCAGCCATTTTCATGTCGTGTAATAATAATACGACATATAATGTGTAGGAAGATATTATGATTTAAAAAATATTTTACACAATGAATAAGGGATTCACAATGTGTAATGTGTAGAATGAACTTTTCATGTCTTTTTTCGCAACATGTTTCGGGTATTGGTTCGCTTCACGACCCACATCATGAATTACATTTACATGGAATATAATGTTATTTATTTATCAAGTATCTCCCCGTTTTAGGCTAGTTCGTAATATATATGATCACAAAAATTCTATTAGTATTCTTCAACTTCAATCTACCTTTAAAATTACAGTTTTGTTCTTCACCACAATGTTTCATGACACAACGTGTTTTCAGATTACTTTATTCATTTCATTTTGTTTATTTTTATCAAACTACACATCCTTCCACAAAAAAATTGAAATTTTTAATGGAATATTTAATTAAAATGATCTATTTTATATCCAAAAATATATGCATTTATTTTTTATATTATTGGATCATACCACAAATTCTAAATAAAAGGCATATTATGAAGAATGGTGAGTAACCCTTGAGAAATAAGAAATTGAAGAATGAAATTATAAGAAAACCTAGTAAACCTAAGAATTATTGTTCCGTAAAATAAAATCTTTGGATTTATTGTGTATAAATAAGATACACTATGTTTCATTGCAAACAATCCATGATTTTAAGTAATGATCGAATTAAGATAATAAAAAATAAAGAGTCAATAAAGGAATGAAAAAAAGGATTGTTTTTGTAGAGGACATTCCTAAAAATCCTTGTGGATGTTCATAGAGAATTTACTAAGCTACATAATAAATCATGATCATTTGGATAGCCCAAATAGAAATGGAATGAATGATATATGATGCAAAAAACATACATGTCCTATATAGAAACACAATATCCCATAATACGAATGAAAATTTCTTGGGAAGTATTTATGATAATCTGACCTACGAATTCATGAGAATCTATGTTGAAGGTGTGTGTAGGCTGGACATATATAAATATTTTTTTATCATGTTTCTATACATACTATATATTCTAAATTAGATATATATTTCACAATTATTATCATGTTTTGTAATGGATCATTTTAAGAAGAAGATTCCACAGAAAGATAATTTTGGAAGAATCAAGGAAACCATGATGTCATTGACGATCACTAAATTAAAAATTAGAAATGAAATCATGAAGAAACATCTCAAATCTTGAGTAAAATGTTATAATAAATTTAGTGGAGAATAAATTCTCAAAAAATAACATCATAACTATTGAGAAAATGATGTATACCTTATTCAATTATCTATAGTGTTGTGATTGTGCATAGTTTATTCTAGGAATTAAAGATTATGAATATTCTTAATGGGACAGGTAATGAAAATGAGTATACTAACAAGAATAGATAGTTTATAGGAAGTCATAATCTTGGATGTGATTTAATAATTATAATCTTGGTTTATATTTTATGATGATTCAGTCCTTGAGGGAGAATTTTTGGGGGTGCCATTTTGAGGTAGAGTTCACATGGGTAGTTTAAAAGCTACCAATGTTACATATTCCATGAAAATATATAATTTTTTGAGAGTGATTGAAATGATTTATTTTAAAGGTAAGAATTCACATTCTCATATTAGTTTACTAAAAAAACAAATTTTTGTCTTGAGGGGGAGAAGAAAAATTTATCAATGATGAAGTATGATTATTTTTTAATGCTTCTAATTTTTTACATTACGATTGGAGTAAGAATTTATATTGAACATTTTTATGAGAATATCTTTAAAAATCAGAACCATAGTCTGTTAGTTTTTAGAAAACCCTATTTTTTTATATTTGTCCCTATTTTTTACACCATGAATAGATCAAGGAGGCTCATAATGAAATAATTCATAAAACACTAATTTAATTTAATTATTAGCATTATCAATCAAGTGTCTTTTGTATTTATTATCAATTAAAGTATGAGAATAGAAAATAGAAAATAATATGGAGAACACATATTAACATTAATTTCCTCTATTTTTGTATTGATAACAAATACAAATGAGAATATTGTTAAATCCATATGACTTTTGTGTTGTATTTTTTCAATCAAGATGAATCCAACAAGAATGATGTCAATGTGTTGTGAAAAATAATATCTTGGATTAAAGATATAGTTCCAAATAATGTTGAGAAGAATCATGAGTATGCTATATAATGTGTCTTGTATATACACTAGATTGAGTATATTATTGAATTCATAATTACATGTTTTTAAAATATGTATCAAAGTGGAGTCCATTATGGTTGTAGATATATTCATCCATTGAAAAGAATGAAAATAAAGACATGATAATAATGTGTTTTTGTTGATATTTTATATATAGATTATATTAAATCATAATTTTCAAAAAGAGAAACTTTTCATGGAGTGATTAAATTGATTAACATATTATATCTATATGAATATGTTAGAAAATTAACATCTGTAGTTTCAACCTACTTGTTATCAAGTATGAAGAATTATAAAACATATGGGAACATAGTAACATGATGCCTTCGATTGTGTAAGTTCAATTAGAATACTCAAAGGTGTATTTATATTTTTCATTATATTTCAAATCATTTTAGTATTGAATAGTTTTTATTTGATGGTTTTTAAATGAAATTTAAAGTGGTTGAGTTGAATTGATAAATTTAGTATTGTTTCTTAGAATTATGAAATTACTAGTTTCGAAAATTTGTATCTATATATATATTAAATGTAATATATTTAATGGATTAAAAAAATTAAAAAAAGAATTTTAAATTCGAAGATACACAATATATTTCACATATTACATTCAATATTTGTATTCCATAAAATATTAAATAAAATAAGTTAGGGAAAGAATAATATATTAAAGTGATACATAATATTATTAAAGAATGAGGAAAATGGAAATATCTGGAAAATACCTACGGAACACAAGAGTATAATTATAATACATAAGGGTTTTTGTGGAGACTCAAACATAAATATTTATCACTCCTCAATAATGTACGAATTATTATAATAATTATAAGAGTAATTATAATTATTTATAATATACATTTATATATCCATAAGGGACACTGAAGAAATTTGGTAACATTCACATACTAATAAAAAGGGGAATCATTGATTTTGTACGGTTTATCTATCCTTATTTTGAGGTTAAAAACATAAAATATGGAAAAGAGTGAGAAACATAAGATTAACAAAAATGTTATTAAATATCCTTATATATAGATTTTGTATCTCATTATACAATATAATCTACTAAAATTTATAATGGAATTAGATATGATGTGGTACATAAAACTAACATTACTATTTCATAAGATTCATGTGAGATGTAGTCACCTTCAATATATTCTCATGTTCAGACTCTATGACAGCTAAAAAATCAAAATATTCACTTGAAAATCATAAGCGATATCACATATCATATAAGATTCATTTACCCTTCCGATGAGGGAAAGGATTGGAAATATGGAAAATATTGATAAATTTAAAAGTAACCCTAATATTATATAGGATTACTCTATATAAATTTTCAATGTTACACTAATATATAATATAGGAATAATTGAAATGGTGTGAGTTACATAATAAAGTGTAAAAGTAACATTCCAATTCTATAAGAGTAATTTGAGATATTATCAAATTCAATGTATCTTCATATTGAAACTCTATGGTATGTTAACAATTGGTTTGAAGCTACATATAAGATTTATATCCTATCACCTAGGAAATATTCACTCAATATGAAACTTGCGATTATGACACTTATAATGTACTTTAAGGATAAATATTCCAAATAATTAAACAGATAACAATAGAATATAAATTTCTAAAGAAATAAATATATGTTATATTTCTTTTCCATTCTTCATTAATATATATATATATATTATGAATAATTGTTGTAATTAGGATCCAATCTATTTCGTGTTATATATTCATGATGGCTAGTTGGTTATGATTTAAATAATAGGATCATGATAAAATACATTGATAATGAAGAACCCCTTCTAGAGATTAAGAATCATTTGCATTGTAAATAAGTATAGAAAACTGTGAATATTTATGAGAAATATAATTAAATCCAATGGATGTATTAGGAATTTATATGTAGTTGTGTCATGTGGTGGGTATCATGTTGTATTTCATGATGAAGTGTAAAAGTAATGGGATTATCTTTTTTCATGGATAATCCACTAGGAGGTAGCATAAAAAGATGGATGAACTTAATTTAATGTGTTCTCATAGAAATTAATTCTACCTATATTCTTATATTTTGTTGGGAAAAAATACAGAGACTCATCAAAATTTAATATTAGTTTGATTAAATTTTTTGATATAGATTAAATTTTATTTAAATAAGAGAAATTATCTCATAATTAAATTATATTTCAAAATTAAAAAATGGAAAATATAGTGGTGAGATTTATATTTTGGTAAAATAAAATTGCAAAAAATAAGATGTGTATAAAGAACATTAACATTGAAGGGAGGGAAAGAGAGATATTTAACCCTTTGATCATGTTTCACAATCTGTGTATTGAAGAAATAAATAGAACCAATAATTTTGTAAAGGATTGAAACCATACATTGAATAATAATAAGGGCGAGGGACTAGACTATCAACCACTGATGATTATTCGGGCTGAAGAAAAAGTTTGAGGATTACATCTAATGACGTTCTTGTATCGTAATGTTTGAAGAAGTTAGATACAATACAATGATTATTGTTGAGGAAAAACTTTCATAGTACTACACCTTTAGCATGTTTATCAAATATATTATTTTTGGGGGATATATGAATCTTTCATTGATTATGATCTTTATTGTGTGAGACACCCCCATCTTATACTATATTATCTAGTGTAAAAAACTGAATATTTACACACTAGATTCGATACTAATTGAAGACTCCAAAATTTAAAAATCCATTATTACAATATAAATAACCATATTTGAATCAATTATATATCCATGAGAATTTATGTTTATAGTTTTAGATAATTAGGAAAATCATTACTTAATAATACTCATATCATTCACATTAAATGGATATTTATCACCTAAACCCAGAACTCCTTATTTTATAATAAGTCTATAATATCTCTCATATAATTATACACACATTGTTTCTTTCTAAAAATAGAATACATAATTTTCTTCTTCACAACATGGATAAAACGGTAACATATGAAAGGAGAGATCAAATACTATATTAGTGGTGAACATAAGTGATATCAATCTAAGATCATAAGAGAACATGTGGGAACCAGTACATAATTATGGTATATATACATATAAAAAAGAATAAAATTTATAAAACAACATGTATCATAAATTATGAGTAATAGAATAATGATTTTTTAAAACATAAAACATGTGTAATATGGGTGTGGAGACATAATTCGACAATCGTAAACCACAAAAACATCCCATATGCATGAGAATGAGAAATAAGAGTGTGGAATATACATAATCATTGATATCAATTTATGTTTTCAAGGATCAAAACTAATAAAATTGTCACATAGTGGATTGGGTCATTTAGTGGATTAGGTTCACTCCACTTTATCTTTAAAAATTAATTGATAGATTCCCTTTGTGGATATAGTTCAATTCCCATTACCATTAAACATTAATTGACATAATGCCCTTGTCAATTAGGTTATCTCCCAGATCCTTTTAATGAAATATCATGATATGTAAACATTACTAAATTAATTGGAGGTCTATAACTGACCCTCCATTCATATAATCAGAAATCATACATATGTGTTCTGAAAATACATAAAAAATCATAATTTCATCATTTCTTCATTAAATTATGGGAAACAATTTAGCATCATGAAAACATCAAAAAAACCTAAATATATTCCATCCATATAATGAAGGTGGAATATATCATTATCGAATATCCTCAGGGAACAATAAGAAACATTAAATGATGATGACATGAATAAAAAAACTTTTTTATTTGAACATTATAAAATTACATTGTATAATAATACAAAATTATATTTTCATTCAATATATTTTATTTTAAAACGAAAATTTAAATAAATGAATAGAAATTACATTTTAGATCTATTTAAACATTAAAATAATGTTTTTAAATAAAATTATTAATGAAAGAAGGAAAATGTATTGATACAGTTACCTTTAAAAACAAATTTTATTTTCACACTATCTAAAAGAGTCAAAATTTAATAAAAATGAACATTGTAGAAAAAATTAAAAATATTTTTTGTATAATTTTATAAAGAAATTTAAAGTAAACATAAAATAATTTTAATATATCATTGAATAATAAATATTAATAATCATCACAAGTTATAAATAATATATACCTGGAGGAAAAATATTATGGGTCGTAAATATGAGAAAAGGTTGGTTCCCCTTGTATGAAAACTTTTGATTGAGTTTATTCCAAGGGAAATGAATTAATAAGATGAAATGTGAACCCAAAAAAATAACTAAATTTGAATAAAATATTGTTATTTTTATATGTTTATAATATTAAATTCCATCAAATATTAATAATGAAATAAACAATATCAATTTCGTTGGGATATTTTAAAATAAATACTTATAGATTTAGTTAACATTTATTCAAAATCCATTTAAAATGAGTAATTTAAATTAAAATTTAATTTTTATGAAAAATGATAATAATGATAAAATGTTTTAGATAGGTAGCATATATACCATATAAATGTGAATTAGTGAATAATTAAAATCAATGATCAAATAAATAAATTTGAGTTAACAAAACATTACAACTTTTATATGATTTAAATTAAAAGATCTTAGAAGAGAGAGACTTTAATATATTTTCTATTCCATCTAATTAAATTAAAATTAGGATATAAAAACATTACTGGAAAATATATACACCATAGAAAATAAATAATGTAGTTAATATAGAATATATCTCAATGAAATATAATTGAGAAGAGAAAACACTTACCTTGAATTCCCACTTAATCATAAGCCATAGAACCTCCTATATAATAATCTAATACTCATTAATAATTATATCATAAACATATTTAAATTTATTTACATTTGTATTAAAATTTTATGTTCATATATTATATTGTTATTACTTACATTTTTAGTTTTTGTTGATCATTATTTGTTAGTGGTTTCAAAAATTGCATATATATTTTAATATAAACCATTCAATCATCGTTCCATGTACATGAGTTCAACATCTCTATAAATATAAATTTAATAGAATAATATTTCTAAATTTATTTATAAAGATCCACGTTCATTTTATGGTAGTTTTAGGAATCGTTCTCCATGATGATATAATTAATGTCCTTGATTCAATATTTTTTAACAAATAAAAGTTATATTTTAATAATGTTGTTAATATTACTATTACAATTTATGAAAAAAACATAGTATAAATATTATTATCATTTATTACCAGTAATTATGTTTCCATACCTATACATGATAAAAATTTATAGCATCATTAATGTATGTGGTTAAACTCACATAAATAATAACATGTTATAATCAGTGGATGACCGTGATTATAATGATATTTCATTGTAAAATAATTTTTATAAAATAATAATGATATTATATAGATGTTATTGAAAATAGAAATTTTAATTTAGAAGAGGTTAATGAAGAATATAAATGATTATAATGATAAAAAGTTGTTACATACATAGAAGAAATTATATATCATATTGGAATAATTCTTGATTTTAAGGAATAGAATATTTATATTGGGACCAGGGGATCAATAACAAGTAAGAGACTTATTTGGGATTAAAAATGTTAGACTATGTAGTGTAATAAGATTATTAGTCATATGAAAATTCATTGTGGAGGGGTCCTTTTATATATGATTGGGGTAATTTTTTTATAAATACTTATTTCATATAAAAATTGGAATTTCATATTCAAGGAAAGTGGAAAATAATTTATAATTAGTCTAGATATGATAAGAGAATATTGATAAATAACACATCTATCCCTTTAAAGATATTTTTTCATGACGTTTTAGAAATAATACCATAGAATTCCCCGACATTAATCCCTCAGTTAGGGACAGAGTGCCACATGACCTCTTGTGATCCTCTAATAGCCCTGTCAATGTCATTAATTCCCAAAAGGTCACCAAATTTAGAAATTTATAATACAAAAAAACAAACCACTAATGGATAGGGTAGTATAAGAATTGAATTTCCATTCTCAAACTCACAGAGACTGGGATGGAGAAAATAATAATTAAATAAAAATGACCTAAACTAAGTACAATTTTTTGAAATTAAATCTAAGATATAGAGCATGTGATTGGAGCAGAAAGTGGGATAAAAAATATATAAAAAGGGTTTTCATAAGTAATGAATAGTAGTTCATAGTATGATAACGTATGAAATAATCAATTAATAATTATCCAATCATTGGAATTAGGACCCAGTGATTCCAATGGTCATGGTAAAAGTTATCCATCCTATGTTCTCATTTATTCATGGTCAGGTACACCAGATTATACAGAATGGGTAACTTGAAGGAATATTTAAAAATAGTGTAGAGACAAACACAATAGATGTGGAGGAAATACAAACCCTAGACTTAATATTAAAATTTTTTATTCAATCAACTTAGGCCATGGTTAGACTTAAGAATAGAAAGAAAATAAATTCTATTCCTAACTAAACTTATAATGACCATGATATACAAATCAAAAAAGAGACATAAATTATGATCAAATATTAAATCCTATTGTAGATTGCAATAAAAAATAAAAATAACTTAATTATTGAATCAATGTTCATCATGCGCACCATCCCACAATGAAATCACCACCTTATTATAGCCATGATTAGGTGAAGAAAAAAATAAAAAAATTCATATAAAAATGTAGTAGTAGCATGGATCAATGGAATCACCTTGGTCCAATTCATCTTTCCTTGTCTAGGTTCCCTACTCCAGATATGATCCCAAAGGTGATTTCGAGGGTCTATTTTATATGCTGCAATATCAAACCCCCAGTCACCAGTATCAAATCCTATATATATGTATCATTATTTTAATCTATTTCCCTATAAATACATGACATGTAATGAATTTTTACAACATGTAATCCACATTACCAGTGACGTTTTTCATATTTCATGTCTGAATCTTTAATATCGTTTATTTTGTACATGATGTGTAATGTATTTTCATTGTATATAATGCCTTCATGAATTGTCCTTGTGGAGGTGGATCCTATGGATGAACTCACATCATGTAATGAAATATATGACATGTAAATGGGCTTCTTATAGTTTTCTGGCCTTCTCTTCATTCAAAAATCCAATGTCACTCCATGAGTGAAGTGATAAGTAATAAGTGTATTTTAGCTCCAAAATTCATCTATTTCCATTAAATATCCATGTATCCATTATATCAATCCATAAAATAAATTTTAATTGAAACCATCCAACATGTAGGAATGGATAATCATTTAAATACTTTAATTAATTTATTTAAACACTCTAAAATGTATACATGAAATTCACTTTTCAAAAACCACCACACTTGAATTTAGACATTTTCTCAAGGATTAAATTTAAACATACTACAAATGACACTCACCTTATAATTATTCAATTTTGATTTCAATAAAAAATGTGACAAATGAAAAATTAAAATGTCCAAGCACCACATTGAATAATTCATAAATGCCTAATTTTTCCATAAAATTGATCAACCAAGTATTTTACTTTTCTTTATTGAAATAACCAGGCCTTTTCAATCATCCATTTTCATTTTTTAATCCATTATTAAAATGAATTACATATGTAATTTACCTCACATGAAAATTTTCTCCCATCATTATGGTAATAAAATTAATAGGGTGATGCACAATCCTCAATAACATGTAATATACCATAGTATTTAAATGAATCTAACACCTTCACTATGTAAAGGTAGAGATCAAAAAATAATCCTATGTGCATCATCATATAGGATCAAATGACACAAAGGCTCCAAGATAGGTAGGTAAATCATATTAATAGTATATCATAATAGGAGGTATAAATCTAAATCATAATGAATGATATCAAAAGATAATCTTAATATATATCTGCCTTTAAATATGTGTTTTCTCCCATAAACCCAACTCAGGGGGTCCATGATACATGTAATCACAATGGATGAATCAACCTCTCTTACTCATTTATAGTTTTCTTTTATATATATATATATATATTATTTTTCAAAATTTATTTAGGGAAAAAATATCACCACCAGCACCAAACCCATTAATTTTGTCCTCATGAAACAATTTTTAAAACTTTTAAAAATTTAACCGATGAATTAATCGTGATATTTTAATTTCCCTAGTCATAACAATTTTATTAAATTTTTAATTTTTTTATTTTTTTTCAAATGTTTTTTATTGTTTTTATAAATAGAGGTTAATAATTAAATATAATTGAAAATTCATGACCTCTCTCAAAATCAAAATGGAAAATCCACCATATAAATATACTCATTAAAAAACATCAGGTTATATAATACAATATCCCTCCCCCACACTTGTTAATTTAAAATATCATGAAAAACATTTATTCGAAAATAGGAATGGATATGACAGGTATGCAACACAGATTATTTTTTATTAATGCAATTCATGGGTTCTACTAGTTTAAAAATATTAATGAAAGGAGAGTACAACTATAAAAGGATTTAGATTATATAATTCTACAATCATATTAAAAGTGATTCCTTATAGTCATAGCTTTGATATGATGAAAATAAATTTCTAGAAGAAAACATGTCTGAGTATCTAATGAAATATAATATAGGAAGAATAGAATATATTGGATCAGAAGATTTATCACGAATGAGATGAATGGTTAGGTCAACTATTCATGGAAATAAATACCACTAAATAAATAAATAAATGAAAATATCATATATTAAAATCATTTACATTTCTCAAAATTAATTTCATCAACAATAATCAATATGCTCCCCAAAATAATGATATTTCAAATCCTAATTCACAAGATTTTCCTAACTAATTATTTCCCCATTTATCTAAATATATTTTATGGACAAAAACTAAAAAATTCATCGAATAGTAATTATCCAAGGAAATTTAGGTTTTCTAGTTAATTTCATTAAAGAAAGAATTAAGTGTAGTTATGCAAGTGGAAGATAAACACTATAATTAAATATTGAGTATATTTTAAAATATTCATAATTGAAATTATTAATAACATTTCAATTGACATGTAAGACATGGTTGTGTAAGTTCTTCTCACATACGTTTCATGACATTTATGTTCCTCACGACATGTATTTTATAGATTTTGTGATGTAAATGTTATTCATTACATGTAATGTTCCTACAGATTTTCATCCTTCTGCCTGCTACTACTTCAGTTCCGTTGATTGAAATGAAAATTAAGATAAAAAATTAAAATTATAAGTCCTTTAAATATGGTCAAAATCATAATTGTAATTGAAATTAAATCATAATATAAAATGACAACCTAAAAAAATAAATCTAAATTCCTATACAGATAAAAAAATAAGGTCACCTCCTAGAAGGTTCTCCTTTTTAATGGTTTTTAGTCAACCAATCCTAGGATAACTAATTTGAGTGTGTTATAGAGGAAATCCTCTTGTGTAGACAGAAATTTGACACTGAAATTCCCTAAACTCAACACTAAATCTCATCACTTAAATAAGAATGTAAATTAGAGGTGATGGTTAGAGTCTAGATTGTATGAGTTCAACTAAATATATGTCAATATATAAACATACTCAATAATATTCATTGTTAACTACATTATGATTATGTTTAGTTTATTAATTTATTTCCTTGGGTTCCACATCTAGTTTCTCAATTTCTTCTTTTGTTGATGTTTCTTTTTGTTCGTCTCTATATTTTGGATATTCCATAGTTGGTTCATCTTTATTTTCATGCATAACTACAATATCATTTAAAACTTTTTTTAATAATATTGTAGTCATATCATTATCCTCTTCTTATACTACATTTAGGTAAAGTAATTATATTATGATAAACTTTTTTAGCATCTCATCAACCGAGGTCTATTTTTCTTGTTTGTATTCTTCCTATTCACTTTCTTCTACTTTTAGTTTGTGGAATTTTTTTGTCCCACAAAAATTCAACAATAATGTTACCCTCTTCATCATATTTTGAAAATGAAAAATCAAGGGCAACATGGGTTGGATCAAATTTATATTTGGAAGTGGTGTGTACTTCAGATTCATTGTATAGGATTATTTTCTCGTGATGTGCCTCTTCATATTATGGCACTAGAATTTGGGGTGTTATACATTCAAAGACTGGGTACGGTTGTGGGATCTCATTGGATTGACTATTCACCATTCATACTTCATTGAGTATATTTTCCATATATTATTGTTGAAAGCATAACCTATCCTTGGTAGTCATCATTTTTGGAATTCTTATCATCACAAAAAATTACTCAGTGTGGTAAAAATCATACAAATAAATAAATAAATTACCTATGATAAAATTGGAAAACATAAAGAGGAGGAAATAATTTTTCTAAATTATTAAAATAATAAATTCTCTCCTTCTATCCCCAGAAATGACCCCAATCATTTGGTATCCCATTGGGTGTCATTAATTCTTACATGGTTACAATATTTATAAATTTATGACTCGGAAAAACCCACTAAACTACTTGGTATTGTAGGAATTTCATGTCTGAGTTTAAACCCATGGATTCAGGGATCGAGATAACATTTATTAAATATAAAATATTGAAACAAATTTCAATTTTAAAAAATTAAATCTATGTTTTTGAGAATGTGATTGGTGGATAAATTGGGAGAAGAAAATATAAAAAGTGTGTCAGAAAATAATGAATCCAGGTTCATGGGTTGAAAACATAAGAAATAATAAATTAACAATCATTTAGTCATGATAATCATGTCTTAGTGATACCAATGGTCACATTAAACACTCATTATATTATGTTCCCATTTTCTCATGTTTAGGTACTTTAGATTACAATGAATGGGTAAAAATCTAATGATTCAGGTTTGTGGGAGGTCAATGTACAAGGGATCATGACCAATTAAGGGATACTATTGGATTCGATATATACTCTTGTAATCACCTTTGTTCCACATTAATTCCAATCAATGGAAGAGACATCAGGAAGGGATGGGGACTCGAGTGGCGATGGAGTGCTTCTTCCCTTCTTTTCTCTAGTTGTTAATTTTAATATAACTCAAAACCAAATAAAATCATTTGTTAAAGAGAACCCCAATGGTCATGGTGAAATATAAACCCAAAACCTTACATTAAACAAAGTTATTCAATAATATTAAGAAATGGTCATTATTGTAGAATGAAAGAAACTAAATCCGTTTCATATCCTAAAATATAATATTCATAGAAGAAGAAGTAATAAAGAGGTTATAATAAAGAAAGAAAATAATATCCTAATATATATTTCAATAAAAAACAAAAAAACATAAATATTTAATCACCATTCATCACACACACCACTGTAAAATTAAATCACTCCCTCATGGTAGCCAATATAGGGTTCATAAAATAAATAAGAAAATCCTACAGAAAGGAGAAAGTAGTAGGGCTCTATGGAATCACCTTAGTCCGAGTTTTCTAACCTCTTCCAGGCTACCTAATCTAGAGAAGCACCTAATAAAGTAGTCGAGGGTCTATTTTATAACCCATGGCATCAAATAATCTGTCTACTACATTAAATCCCATATCTATGTATATTTTTTTTATAATCTTCAATAAATTCATGTGTTATGAATTTTTACGTCATGTAATCCATGTCAGAAATGGATTTTTCATATATTTCATGTCCTGAAAATTCATGTCATGTATTGTGTACCCAAAATGTAATGGATTTTAACAACATGTAAGGACTTCATGACTTATACTGGTGGGGTCTCCTCCTAATGAACTCACATCATGTAATTAAATACACAACATGTAAAGGGAATTTTTGATAGTTTTTCATCTAGATCCACCTTTAAAAATACGGTGTCATGCCATGAGAGAAGCGATCAACACGATGTGTACTTTATTTCCCAAATTTATCTCTTTCCATTAATCCTTGAAGAATCCATTATACCCTTCCTAAAAATGTACAACAAGTCAAACCGTAAAACTTTCAGAAAAAAAAATCATTTAAATATGGATGATAATTTATTAAAACACTCTCAAATGTATGCATGAAATTCACTTATCAGGATCCCCATATTCATGAGGTTGTCTACAAGAAGTGAGGTTTTGGATGATGTACTGAGGAGAATATATCCTCTATATCAATAGATATATACCATAATCGTAAACACGTATAAATAATATCCCATAATAAAACATTAGAAATGAAAATAAATAATTCTATATCTGATGGAAATATATTTATCATAGAGTCATATAAGAAAAAAAACCAAAGACCCAAAATGAGGAAGTTCAATGAATGTATAAGAAAGAATCATGAAATTTAATATAAAAAATTGATATTTTGGTATAGATCCTAAGTATATCCTGTTAAAATTTTCCTCACCATGCACCCTCTTTGTAACCCCCGACCCAAACCACTAGGTCTAATTTGGAAGGTCACATGACCTTATGTGAGCTTCCTTATATACAGGAGGTTGTTAACTAGATGTGAGGGTCTATGTCTATTTCTGGGGAGATGATTCCCTCAATTTTATGTAATGAAAAAAAATAATAAACAATATAATATATATAAAAAAATGTACATGAAAGAAATTTAAAGATGACATACAAGTCATACAAATAAATGAGCTCCCAATGTGGAAATCCAATAATATGTTTTGATAAACAAATAAGTAAATAGTAGGGAACTCCAAGGTATTTACTTGACCTCTATAACACTATTCTCTTCTGCTCTTCCATCCACTATAGAACCCTCAAACTTTACAAGTCCTCTCATTATGAAATCTACAAGTGCACTAAACATCCAGATAATGGTGTGAGTACACGACTCGATAGGACACCACCAATGCATCCTTAACACATGTTCACGTGAATATGTATGTATAAAATCATAATAAATAAATTTTCAAATAAGTAATAATAATATCGAGAATTCGCGCACTAACCAAACCACCAAAATTCCCAGTTATACCCACTTCATCTCTTTGATAGAAAATATCAGTATGGTCACATATTTGATATCAAAATGAAAGTCATCCTCGAGGATGATCAATAGCTGCATTATCCCTCAGCCTCCAGGTCAATCCATGCAGCTATTCATATGATGCACTACTACACAACAAGCCTTTAATATAATTTCATTTATCATTGCAAAGAAAAATGTATTGGTAAAATTACATTTCATCAACTCTAAAAATAACACTAATTAAAGGTACCCTTTATCAATTCTGTTGTTATCACTTATAACATGGGTTTCCTTTACCAGCATTTTTCTTTAGCACTAATAAAACATACCCTGTATTTATGCATTACTTTCAACCCCGATAAATGGTACCATTTTTTAGTAATTTATTTATAGTGGTGATAAAGGTCCCATATAAAATGAAATAATTATACAACATCAAATTAGAAATTATTAAATAAAAAAATTATTTATTAATTAAGTATTTATTGATAAAAATGAATAAATTTAATATATATATATATATATATTAAATATTAACAAATAGTATAAATTCAATATATATATATATGTAAAATGGACAAAATAAAACATTTTAAGAAAATAATAATGAGTAAATTAAGAAAAATATTAAACATTTTTATAATTAAATATTTATTGATAAAAATGAATAAATTTTATTTACATATATAATGATTATAAATATTAATAAATTTTTTATATTAAATATATATACATAAAATGAATAAATTATAAGAATTGAAAAAACTAATAAATTGTAACAATTAAAAAAATAAAAAAAATGGATAAATTACAAATTTATTAATTTTTTTATATGAAACATTAATTAATCCAAATGAATAAGTTTAATATATAAATATTAATCATATTTTGTAATAAATTATATATTTTAAATATTCTAATAGAAAATAAATAAAATGTAATAATTAAATTCCTATTAATGTATTATCCAATATTAATGGTTTTATACATAATTATTAATTATTAAATTTAATATAGAAATATATTCATATATATTTTATAAATATATATTAATATATATAATTTTTCCTAACATATGATTTATATAATACAAAATATTTTTTCATTACATAAAAAAGTCATATATTTAGAGAAAAATGATTTCTAAATAAAATTTAATATTAGTTAAACATTCTAACTAATTGCATCGAGTAGCCGAAATTATTGAATGTTGTT
Organism: Viscum album; assembly: GCA_963277665.1. Lineage (NCBI taxonomy): Eukaryota > Viridiplantae > Streptophyta > Magnoliopsida > Santalales > Viscaceae > Viscum > Viscum album. Next base: position 1,831,027,894 of record OY728136.1, read on the forward strand.
CGATTTTTAAATTTAAAAAATATCAATGGAGTGTTGCATTGATTTAGAATACATATATACATAATTAATTAATATTTATAGACAACGTACACACACCAATATTTACGTAATTGATGATATCTTATATAGAAACACACACACCTAATATTTATGTAATTTATTCTTTTAGTATTTATTTTAGAATTTCAATATATCATGATACATTTAATATATTATGTTTTTAATAAGTAAATTTTATTTATTTCTTTTTAATATTACCCAATTTATGTTTTAATTCATTTTTAATATTTTTTTAATTGTTAAATTTTTATGTTTTAGGAATTTAATCATTTTCTATAATTTTTTATATATATATTTACTATGATTTAATATTTTCAATATGTATTCATATTTATTTAAATATATATCTATAATTTTATATATTTATATTTAAATAATAAAACATATCCATTTTCTTAATATATTTATAGTGTATTCATTTTTAATTATCCAATTATACTCATTTTGAACATGTATGCATTTAAGCTTTAATATTATGTAATAATGTTAAATATATTGTTGTAAATAAATATTTATAAATAAACATATTTATAAATGTATATTTACTATATTTATAAATTTATAATTATAAATAAATAAATATTACTTATTAAAATTATTTATGTAATTATAATTATATAATTATGTAAATTTAAATAATGAATATATTTACTATATTTATATTTATATTTATATTTACCACTATATATATATATATATATATTTAATATATATCTATATATATATATAATTATATAAATATATAATGATTTAAATCTTTTTTTAAAAAGTACTTATATAGTTATAAATTATAATTATAATTATTTTTAAAAAATGAATATATATACTATATTTATTTTTATATATATTTATTAAATATATATAACTATATAAATATATCTAATGAAATACATATATTTATAATTATAAAAAATTAATTATAAATATATTTACAAGTATATTATAAATCTATATTTACTATATTTATAAAATTATATATCTATAATTATAAAAAAATTAAAAAGTATTTATATATTTATAAATAGATAATTATATATATTTTTTCAAAAGGTGGGTTCTGGTCAAAAGACCAGAACAAAGGGCTTTATTCAAAGACAAATAGTCAAAAACAAGTTACAACCAATGGAAAGAAGGAAATTTTCTAGAATCCTTGATAAAGGAAGGAAGCAACTCAGGGGGGAGTTCATTCCTTCAGGTAATCTCTTGAGAAACTCTCAAGTTGGCAAGTCCATCAGCGATCATATTCTCCTGCCGATAGGTATGGGTGGCAATGAAATTGTGGGTGGTGAGCGCAGCTAGGCAGTCCATCCATCTGGGAGTGAGAGACCATGCAAGATGTACATCACCCTTCCAGATGGCTTACACAATAGTTGTGGAGTCGCTTTCAATCCAGATATTCTTCCAATTGAAGAGCTTTTCATAGGAGATGGCATGGATGATAGTAATCATTTCTGCCTCCAGCGCAGAAGCAATTCCACAGCTTCCAAAGAAACATCCAAGGAACCGATCTTGATGGTCTCTGAAAATTCCACCGCATCCAGCAAGTCCAGGATTTCATTTTGAGGCTCCGTCCACGTTTACCTTAAGCCATCCAGGAGGGGGTGCCTTCCAGAAAACCACAATAGTATAGCGTGGCTTCGGAAAAATACATTTGACACGAATTTGGCGAATGGATTCAAAATCTATGACAGAATTGTCACATCATGCAATTTGGATTGTAGCCGCTTCCTTTATAGCTAGCAGAATCCTCATTTTACCTGTATTGATATAAAAAGTGTTATTGTTGAAAAGAGTCATTTCTACCATACCATATAATGTGCAGAAGTTCCGCAACAGTAGTAAGAAAGGGATTTTTTATTTGGGAAGATCTTGGGAATTCCACCGCTCTTTTCAACTGAGAGAAAATAAAAGAGTCTAAACGCCATCTGCATCCAAAAAGGTCAAAGATGTAAAGCCAAAGGGCCATAGAAGTATCACAGGATATGAAGAGATGATTTAGGTCCTCGCGATGCTGATTGCATAATCTATATTTAGGGAAAAGATTAAAACCATAAGATTGCAAGCAAACAGCAGTTGGAATTTTTTTATGCGCAATCCGCCACATTAGAGTGAGACGAGAAGGCTTAATCCAGGATTTACTGAAATTGGACAAACAATTAAAATTTTCATCCCTGTTTGGGAAGTGAAAGTGATAAAACTTTTTTGAGTCTAAAAGACCATTATGAGCAGGTTCCCAAATGAGGAGATCCTCATTGGGGGTGAAATAGTAATTGTCCACAATTCCCTTGATAGGATTCAGAAGTTGAACTTCAGGGGAGTTGATCATATCTTTAATGGAGCAGTTCGAATGATTAAGGGAAAAGGATTTAGGAATATCAGAAATGAGGGGGGAGCCAGTCCAGTTATCAACCCAGAAATTTAAAGAAGAGTTTTTACTAACAAGCCATCTAGAATTGTCCATGATAGGGTGAAAAGAGGCTTTAATCGAAGGCCAGATAGAAGAAGTCATATAATTGGAAGAACCAGACTTAAGCTTATCAAGAAAACGGATTTTGAGGAATCTCATGGAATGAGAGTTATTATGAATGAGGGACCATGTGAGATTGGCCTGAAGGGCCTCATTAATGATTTTATGATTCTTAATACCTATTCCTCCATTTTCAATAGGTTTACAGCAAGTGGCCCAGGAGACCGTTACCAGCTTCTTTTACAGAGTGCTTCCACTCCAGATAAAATTTCTTATAGCTGTATTTAATTTTTTTATCAGCCCCATAGGCCATTTGTAAACCATCATCGAGTAAACCAACTTAGAAACAATAGTGGATTTAACAAGGAAAATTCTTCCATCCATTGAGAGGGATTTACCTTTCCAGGAAGAGAGTTTCTTTTGAGTTTGATCAACGATGCTAAGAAAAAAATAGGCTTTAGGTCGGCCCCAGAAAAGGGGGACACCAAGTTAAGTAAAAGGAAGGGATCCTTCCTTAACTCCTAAGACATTGGTGATAAGCGTTTTCCTATTTGAGGGGAAGTTTTTACCAAAGTAAATGAATGATTTTTTCCAGTTAATGTGTTGGCCAGAAACTTTCTCATAGTGAGAAATGATGGATTTAAGATTGTTAACATTTCTTTTGTCTCCTTGAAGAAAGAGAATGATATCATTGGTATAGAGAAGATGAGAGGGAGCATGAAGATTCCTAGAAGCAATGATTGGTTTGATTTTTCCTCCCTCAACATTGACGGAGAGGAGTCTACTAAGATAGTCCTCATTGATCGAAAAAATGATAGCAGAGAGAGGGTCTCCTTGTCTAACTCCTTTGGATTATTTGACGTATCCCCTAGGAGAGACATTAATAATAATGGAGATATTGGCTGAGATGAAGATGATTTTAATTTTACTGATAATGGAATCATTAATGCCAAAACTAGCGAGGACCATAAAGATGAAGGCCCATTCAATCGTATCGAAGGCCTTAGTGATGTCCAGTTTATGTGCAATGTTCCCACCTCTGGTATTTATGTTTAATAGATTAGTGGATTCCGAGGCGAGGCAAATACAATCTTGTATAGATCTGCCTTTGATAAAGCCAAACTGGTTCCAGGAGACAATTTTGTTGCTAATGTTAGAGAGTCTATTGGAAAGGATCTTAGTAATGATTTTAAAGAGAGAATTTAAGAGAGCAATGGGACGGAAGACGTGAATTTCATCAGCATTTTCAACATTGGGAATTAATGTGAGAAATTGTGAGTTGAGAGCATAGGGAAGAATACCTTTTTCAAAGATAGATTTCACTAAATTGTAGACATCATTTTGATGAACATCGCAATGTTTTTTATAGAAACCATTGTTGAAACCATCGGGACCTGGGGCACTGTTTGGATTTAAACCAAAGACAGTCTCCTTGATTTCAGAATCAAGGGGGTGCAGTTGAGCAGACAATTATCCTCAGTAGAGACCATGCAAGGAATAATGTTAGGTAGAATATCTTTGTTGATGTTAGGACCATTGAAAATGTCAGAGAAGTAAGAGACAACATGATTAGCAATCTGTTCCTCCGAATCAATGAGATTGCCCTCAACTCTTAAGCAAGAGAGAGGTTTACAAGATTTCCTAACCCGTAGAAGAGAGTTGTAGAATTTGGTGTTTCTATCTCTATCATTTAGCCATTTAGTTTTGAAAATTTTCTTTTTTAAGTTATCTTTGAAGTTTAGAAGAGTGATCAATTTAGTAGAGATGTTTATTTCCTCCTGGTGATCAGAATTGAAACTGGATAAAGTGTTATTATTTTGAATGAGTGACAAGTCCTTTTACAAGCCCTGGATATCATTGTCAATTAAATTAGTTTTATTAGAGCACCACTTTTTGAGAATGTTTTTAAGGTTTTTCAGCTTAGTGGTGCACACAAAGGCATCATTGTGATTTCCCATGTTAGTGCAGGAAGAATTGATAAGAGAAACACAATCTGGGTCCGAGGACCAGGCCAGATTAAATCTGAAAGGAAAGGAGGGTTTTTGAGAGTTTTGGGGAAAACTAACTAAGATAGGATGATAGTCAGAAGCAAGTTTAGTGAGGGTAGCACACAAGATCTGTTTAATCTTATCAAGAGCAGGTTCATTAATGAATGATCTATCAGGTTTACTCGCCACCACTCGATTGTAATGATGTCGATACCATGTGAACTGAGCTCCAGTAAGATTAATCTCAATGAGATTATTTCCTTCTATGGAAGATTTGAATTCTCTGGCAGAGATTGAGGAGAAGGAGTAGCATAGATAATTATATATTTACATATTTATAAAATTATGATAAATATATATATAAATATATAAATATATTTACTATTTTTTATTTATAATTGTCCTTAAAAATCTATTATTATCACTATAGTTTTAGAACTGATAAAGATGAATTTTATCAGAACTTCATTAACACTAATAATGATTGAGCATTATTAGTGCTAAAAAAGCGCTAATAAAAGTGAACTTTATTAACACAAAAACTTTAGCTCTGATAAAGATTACTTTTATCATCACTTTTTGAGTATTGATAAATCTCAATCTTTATCAACAATTTTTAATTTAGTACTGATAAATATTATATTTTCCAATGCTTTTTTGAATGTGATGACAAAATATCGCCGATCTTTTTATAGAACCCTAACGCAGACTCACTCTGTCATGATATCTCAAGCTTCCAAAGAACTCCACTATTTATAGTGCTCCGCTCATCAAATCCAAGGCTTGAATAAATTGTTTAATGAATCCAACGCTCACATTCAAGCCATAAATGAATCAAGGCTTATACAAGTCCAGGGAACAAATGAATCACAACATTTGTGATATCTCGACTCTCTCTTAGAAGAATAAATTATTGAATCAAAGTTATTTTATTTTTTCTTCATCCTCACTTTTTTATTGCTTCTTTTGGTTCCACATAACGTGATTTTATCTATATATTTTCCATCACATCATTCCCTTCGTCTTTAAGCCTTGCAATCACTGTTTCTGACGGTTTTTCATTATCTATGATATCATTAGGTTGGTGCGTTTATGCTTTATCTATTCCATAATTTTTATAAAGTTATATGATTTTTTAAATTGGTTTCTATATAATTATAATTTTTAATTGGGTTTTAATTTATATAAATATGATTATTAGTCATGGTATTTAAGGGATTATTAATTATTTCCAATTGGTCTCCTTTAGATATGGTGTTTTTTTATCTCCATTTAAAGGATAAATTGTATTTTTGGAAAATGAAATATTTTTGATGATTTTTATATATTAATTAGCCGTTTAATTTTTTTCCCTTTTATAATATGAATTTGGGTAATGCATTAGTTCATGACGTTGATTAAATAAGTTATTTCATTGAGAATTTTTCTTGTATTTTTTTCTTAGTGTGTTATTTATTTAGGTCCACTGTTATAGATTCCTCTTTTGATTTTTATTCTTATACACATATTTATTTGTTGTTATATATATATATTATAAAAATTCACATACTCACATGAATATATGTGAATATTTTTAATGAGATATGATTAGATATGTTTATGTTTGATTTCATATATTTATACAATTGAAAGTAATATTTTAAAATTTAAACACATTACTCATATTTGGTTATCATATATTGTTTCTTCAATAGGGGGTATAAATGTTTTTTTAAATTAAAATTGTATTTTTATTACCAGAAAATTTTAAAATGGACTTATGAAAAATGATTAATTTTCTAGTGATAATTAAAATTACTTTGGAAAGGGTGAATGGTTTCATTTGGGTTCTTAATTGTGTGTTGTTATTTTTAAAGGAATCGATGATTCCTATGTGGATTGTATTATTTTTTTCACATGTGAGACTATAGATATGATTTTATATAGATGGGTACTACTCTATCTTAATTAGGGTGCTAGTTATAGGTCATTTTTATTTTCTCAATAGGTTCAAATTTCATTACTTGTTTTGGTCACACATCGAACTAATATTATATGAGTGAGTCAGTTACCTTTAGAACAAATTTGTTAGATCTTCTACCAATGGGTTTTGGATTATACTTGTCCTATTATATATATTTTCTGGTACCCACTTTCACAATAATGTACGGTTTCTTTCATCACAATTATTTTATTTCATATACTAAATCTTATACACATTAGTTTCTTATTTGAATATTTTTGTTTATTTATTTAATTTTAGTTATATTTTATTATACTGCATTTTACTTCATTGGATCATTTCTTTAAAATCAAATCAAAAAGTGATTTATTAATGTGTTTTTAAATAAATAAGAATTAGGCCATGGAAAATGATTTTCATGTGATTCTTTTTATTTAAAAGAAAAAAATAAATAGTATAATAAATGTCTCTAAATATTTCTAATATATTATTTATTTTTCCAGATCAATGTGAGGAAATGATCCTGCCTGTATTTTTTTTAATGAATAAAGAATTATTCTAAATATTTATTTAAATTTATATTTCGTAGTAATTGAAAAATGGTATCCTTATTTTATAGAAAGGGTGGTTTTGTAACATGATTTTCACACATATGAGGTTATGATCTCATGGTTTTAAAAGGGAATACCTACCTATGTATATTAATTCCAATTAATCAAATAATTATAAGAAATTAAACTTGTTTAACAGAGGTTACACAATAAACTAAGAAAAAATATATTATTTGAACAAAACATGTAATGTGTCTTCAATCTCACAACATCCAATCCCATAAAAAAAATTATTTGGTCCTCCTCTAACGAAATTTTCACTAAAAATTCTTAGTTTCAGTCATCGATTAACTATCCCATCATTCTATCACAATTCCAAAATAACCGAAATTGTCCCATGATTTTATAAATTCCCACAAAAATGTACAAAATCGAAACATGGTGTAACATCAGGGTAGGTTCTTGACCAAAATAACCAAATCTGTTATCATTCTATCACCATATGTAGCAGAGCACTACCAATTCAACTCACACAAACAAAATCAAAACAATTCCCAATATCACACACACTCTATATAACACCTCATGGTATTTTGGAAAATATTTTTCAATTTCATGAATACTTTTACAAGATTCATGATGCTGATTCTTCAATAAATTATATGGATTGTGAAATCATGGATTTGTGGCTTCTTATGTGATATTTAATTATTTTTTTAATAAATTAATAGTGTATTGATTGCATTTTCAAATAATCTCGTGGGTACCTTTGTATTAATGCAAGTAGACTAGGATAATAATGATATGATTTAAAATGTTAAATTTCTAGTGACATCAGGACAAAAATTTTCTCATGTAAATTTTATAAATTGTAAGGAAATTTTTAACAATAAAGTATTTCTTTAGACTAGGTGGTGTTATACGTTGAATTTCTATGGTCATGCCTATTTTTAAATTTACTTTTGAAAATATAAAATAGGTTTTAAATGTTAAAGTGGGGTTTCAAAATAAAAATTGAGGGCTTCCCTAAAAACAAAATAAAATGTATTTAAGGTTTTGAAATTCATGAAGTGATTTCGTAGTGAACCTATAAATTTTTAATCATTAAAAAGTTCACGTATTTACATTGAAAATTATTTAACCATTTATATTATTTTTAAATGTTTTTTAATATAATTATAAAAATTTCCACTTGATGATATTATTTTTTATCAAAAATATGGTTTATATCTCATTAAGTGTTTTGAAAAAAATTGGATGATATTCATTTTGAATTAAAAAATAGATTTATATTGGGGTATTAAAAATATAAAAATAATCCTATTTAAATTTGAAAGTTGTTTTAATATGAGATTTTAAATTTTAAATTAATATGTGGTGATTTAAAATGTTTTATAGAGAAAACTGTCATCCTCATCACATTCATCACCAGAATAGTTATTACTGTATTTTTTTCCTTGAGATTCATCTCACATCTCTTATGGTTATGGACCTTTGTTGCGTGACAAACTCTATGTAGTATCCATCCAATATCGGCTATTAGTGACCATTTTGGAAGAATTTAAATGATTACTCATATTATAGTGGATTAATTCATTTCTAAAGTAAAATTACCCATTTTCTTCAATGAAAAATAAAAATAATAAAAATAATCAAATGTTAGGTTCCCTTTATTAGAATTTTCTATAACATTCACACTGAATAATTAATATATTATCTTCATTTTTATATTTATTATAAAAAGTAGATATTTATTAAACCTAATACGATTAATACTAATAAAAAAGTGAGGAAAGTTAATTATTTGACAATGATTATGAAGATAGAAATAAATAGTTCCTCAAGTTTTCAACATATCATGATTATGACCCTTCTCAAATCCCTTTTCTATGTTTATGCTATTTTATTGATGAAAAATTAGTTCAAAAGTGATTTAATAATATATTATTTTTTATCTAATAGATCATATCCATAAATCTTAGACAAAACACGAGGACAAAATGAATGTGCACATCGATTGGGTTGATCTTAATGTGTATGGCTCATTTAAAATGAATACTAAAGTAAATGATGGTATATAATTCATGGAAAAAATTAAAATGGTAATTGAAGATGAACTTATTGACTGTTCAATAATTTTTTTAGAATTTAAATAGCTATACGTAGATGCCATTTTATAACATTTGTACTGAATAATTTTTTTTTTCATATTTACGGAATTTATATAATTTGAATGTTCATAGAAGATTGAGCGACACCAGCTTTTCAAAACTACTTGCTCTCCTGAATGATATGATAAAAAATAAAATAAACGTCCATGTCAAATATATGATTCTAAATGAATTATATATTCAATTTGAATGATCTCTAAATAATATATATTTGTCTAATTTATTTTATATTGTTTTACAATGACCATGAATATATCATTAAATTACCTTAGTGTGTAATGGATTGATACCTGAAAAATGAATCAACTACATTGTAATATATATGTTACATTCCTATCATTTCATGTTTTAGAATATTAAATGGATGTCAGGAAATATCATGAAAATTGAAATGGAATTTAGATACAATAATTAAATACATGAACCTATGCCATATACTGATACTTCTCAATGGTAGAATATTGATTATGGGTATCCTGAATTTAGAAATGAGATAATAAAATTTTGTCTTGTTTTATCTACAGATAGAATAAATCATTTTTGTGTACATAGTATTACTTACAATACATGGCACATCATGTTTTTAAATTATAACATGATGACATGGGTATGCATAAAGCATAAATACCTTTTTTTTCTTTTTATATCTAGGCCAAAAAACCTTGTAATGATTTTGATGTCTATTTGGATCCATTGATCGAAGATCTAAAATTTTTGTGGGATATTGGTGTTATAATGTATGATCCTAAAGGATGTTATGAAGTCACATTTAGTTTTATATTGTATGGGATGATAATTGACCTTCCTGAATATTAAAATTTATCAGGATATAACATTAATGGAATGTTGGGGTGGGATATTTGTGAAGAATGAACACACATAGTTTGGTTGAAACATTCCTCAAAGACTATGTTTTTAGAAAATCATAAAATTTGACCTTGATGACATAAATATTGATCCTGGATGTCAAAATTTGATAGGAAAACCGAATAAGGTACAAAACTATATCCACAAACAGGTGATCAACAATTCGATAATGTAAAAGATATTGACACTGTATTAGAAAAACTATATTCAAACAACCTTATTAAATTAGGTTGTAATAAGTGATAAATTTTCAATGAATTACCATATTGGTATTATTTGTTTGTGAGAAATTATCTTGATGTCATGCATGTAAAAAAATTTATTTAATAGTGTTATTAGAATATTACTAAAAGATCTAAAAAACTAAATATGACATCAAGAATTGGTTGGACATGATTGATATGTAGATAGGGGAAGAGTTATAACTAGTGAAGGGTAAAGGTTATAAATTTCTTTATCTACCATCTTACACTCTATTTAGATAAGAAAAATTACAATTTTTCATTTTCCTTACTGGTATAAAGATTTCAGAGTGGTGTTCATAAAATATCAAGAATGTAATGTCAATGAATAATTTGAATTTTTATGGAATTAAATCAAATTAATGTCATGTTTTGATACAGGATTTGATTCTCATTTTTTTCCACTGCACTATGCCTAATAATATATGACATACATTTATGCTACCTTTTATCTTTTTCAAAGCCAATTATAGTAAATTAATAGACCCGATGAAGTTTCCAATCATGAATAATGATGTTGAAGTCATATTATGTGAATCAGATATGTTATTATAACCATTAGTCCTTGATATAATGTTCACATGATCGTTCACTTCATCAAAATGGTTCAACATTGTGGTTTGGACCATAATAGATGAATGTACCCCATTGAACGCTATATGATGATTTTAGAAAGGGAACGTCAAGAATCGAAGTCAGTAAATATATTTAATTAAATAATGATATATTTTTTAAAAATATTTTTAATTCTATACTAATTTCCTATCAAATTTTGACATAAATACTCTCCCAATGTCTCCTCACAACTGACACCTTATGGGTGAAGGGAAGAGATGATGTTATAATTTCCATCTAATAGTGGGAGTATGAGAAACATTACAATACACATACTAGTAATGATGTTGATACATATGTTGAATACCACTAAGAAATTCTTATATATTTAATTCTATAAAGGGATAAAGTATTGATATAAATACTAATAATAAAAAATTTATAGGATGGTTCTGAGATCAAATTTATAAGGATTTATTAGAAAAACAAAATTTAATTTATAAATGAATGTGATGTATTTATAAGGGAAAAATGAGAATGTTATATATACCCATATGTTTTTAATCATTAGTTATATGTTCTAAAGAAATTACATGATGACTAATGTACGATGAAAAAATGGTAGAGTTACGCTTGTGGTAGAAGCGATTCACATATCTGGTTTCAATGAATGACATCAAATATATGCGAATATATAATATTTTATCATTATCGAATTGATATATGAGTTTGACTGTAGAAAATTTCAAGTGATAATTTTCCATTGAAAATTGGTTTACAATAGGATTACGGGGAATGTTGATGAAATGGGCTTTATGAAGGTGAATTACTTTGTGGGAGGGAAAAATGATGATCCATTCTTAATTGAATCGCAAGTAGTGCACATATTTTATGTCTTAGATCCAGAAAATATAAATTTGTTAATTATCATACTAGAAACCAAAACAACTATAGGTTCAGATTAAAATTCAATCAAGGTTGACCCTTTCATTTGTAGATCCCAATCATTTCATGTTGGTCCCAATGGAGACAAAGTTTGGTATGTTAGAGAAGAATATAAAGAGAGGAATTGGATTCTTGATAGAGGAACCAAATCCATTCATATTTTAAAAAAAATAAATGAGTTTAATGGGAATGTTTATTTTTTTTAATATACTATATTTTTCCTCATTATATTATCTATTCTATACTACATTATAAAAATTTAAATTCAATGTTTGACTACTCAATATGACAAATAATTTTATCTACACATGATGATGTTACCAATCCTAAAGATTAATTGATTATTGATGTTGAAACTAAATAATTATAATGGGATCAACAACATGTTGATGAAAAAATATTAATGACGCAATATAACAATGTTGAATAAAATTAACAATCGAAGAATTATGATTATAAAAATTTTGGTTGGCTCAAATCAATGCAACTAACCTGTTCACAACAAGAAGTTAAAGTTCATTATCTATGTTGGGGTTACAATGAGAGTGAAGGTTCTGATTTATATTGACTCATAGTGCCACAACCATCCTGTGATGAAGGAAAACCCTTTGGAATGATATCAGGGAAAGTTTATGATACACATTCTCTCTTTTACTAAAAAATTATATAATATAACAGTAATATAATTTTCCTTATTCAATAAACTGTTCATATAATTTAGAATATTTTTGTAAGAAATTTGTCTTAATGAGTTCTAGAAAGGACCATAGTGGATTCCATAATATTCTGACCATGTTACAACTTAAGGATGATATAATTAAATTAATGCTCCACCCACCAGTTAGTTATGTGAATATTCTAATGTATGACACATGGAATTCCCTCACTAGTTGTCACAATGAGAAATCATTTCAATTTCATTTCAGTCGATATTATATTATTTAAAATTATTTGTTTTATCTAATTTGATTCAAAATTCTTAATTTATGAAACATAAAAAGATTACTAAATATAAATAACACATATAAAAACCAATGTACCTCTATTGCAAAGCAAGGATGGGGTATACTCTACAAGATGAGAAATTTATATGTATTTGAAATAAAGGATAAATGATTTATATGATATTAAAAAACATGTGTTTATTTATATGCATATTGATAAATCAAAATATGACACCACTTCCATCCCACGTCATGTGATATGGAAGTATTTTTCTTAAATAAAAAGGGTAATCTAATTGATGAAAACAAAAAAGTAGTATGGGAACATGTGTAAGTGTGACATAATAGCTATTTTTTATGATTTATAATAGTATTTCAAAAAAATATTGGTTTAGGTTCATATATTTTTTATATGATTTATACATAATAATTGGTAATGAACATACAAGATGAAAAACAACATTCAAGAGCTTCGAAGTGGTTGAGAACAATATGGTCTTGTTTGAGTAGTATGTTTTGGAGTGTCTCATAGAACAATTTTTGAGACGATAAAACAATAATAAGATAAATATAATAAGATAAAATAATTTTAGACACAAGTAGAATATTTCTAAGATATTATTCTCTTTTCTGATTTGGTATAAAAATATGTGAGAAAGGATTGAAGTAAAATGGTGGTTGAACAAATATCTGAAAATGAAGAACCAAAGTTCCCCACTAGTTTTGTGTCTACATGATCCCCTTAACCACATAACTAACATGATCTAATCAATTTATTTATTAATATTTCATCTAATTTGGAATCAAAAAAATTATGATATCATTAAATTACTAAATTTTTTTTGGTATAGTAGTATGTGACTTTTATCTATCAACACCCACACATAACCATATTGTGAGGGTTATAATATATAATATACTAAAAGACTAGCTACATATTAATTACATCCAAAAAGATCAAAACAGTGTGGGATTGTGTTTTCTCAAGAGTTGACCACTAATTTTATTGTTCCACTTGATGATTTGGATATTACATTGGTCAATGAAGCTATTGAATTTTTTTAGTAGAGTCTTATAATCTTATAATGATACAAAAGGTATGTCTTTAACAATTTTTTATTCAAATGGAACAACAATAACAGTTAATGAAAAAATGATTATTTTTAGGTATTCTATTATTGAGAGATAATGCAATGTGTAAATAAAAGGTCAGATTGAGATAATCTATTCAATCAACCATGAAATCAAAAGGGAATTTCATGAGTACTTTCTCCCCTCTGGTTCTAGAGGAACATTTATTATCATTAAAAAATTATGTAGAGGCCACATTTAAAGATGAAAATATGTCTTACATTCCATAATAATAATAAATATATAGAATATTAATGACATAAGTAGTGGGTCTCAAGAGTATAAATGAGATTCCTAGGTATGAAAGGTTGGGAGTCTCAATTGTGTATACATAAATAATGTAAATTATTATTATAATTAATTCCAAAAATGATATAATATTTTCATTAAAGTTTATAAAAATTCAAATTTTCTAAAGGTGTTTATATTGATACTTTATAAATGAAAGTCTCTCAGACTCATGATTTGGAGTCATTAATCCATGCGTAATTTTTTCACAAGAAACTCATTTGGAGATGGAATAAATTGAGAAGACAAAAATGACCCATATAATGAATTTAAGAAAAAATAATAGTCTACATACACTTTTTGAGGATGAAAATTCAAGTATAGAACTCTACAATATAACCAAATAAAATATATTGTTATCTTTTTAATTACTTATTGGTTTTTGTTTTTTTAGAAAGAACTAGATACTAATTTAACACTATCTAGATACCCCTAATATTTTGTTTTTTTAATCCAAAGCATGGATATATAAAATAAAGACCACGAATTATGTTTAAAATGAATTTTTAATACAAATGAATCAATATTTAATAATAAAATTTGAATTATATCTTTTAGTCTCCAGTTTAACATTAATTTATCTATGATAGGGAGGATAATAAATATAGGCTAAATCATGTAATGATGTTGGTGACTAAACAAAACAAATCCTAGGGATTACTTCAAATGTAAACAAATTATATTATATATATAAATATTTAATAATAAAAACATATTTCAAAACAATTTAATTATATTGTTCAATGTTTTTGTAGTGTTCTAAGCAAGATAATGATAATGATGTGGATATTTTTTTTTAAAAAATTATGACAGTGATCATAAACCATCTGAATACTTTCATCCCTAATGAAGTAAGTTTATATTGTAATTCAAATTTTATTAAATTTATTTCTTAATCATTTTTTTGTCTAAATTTTTTATGTTCTACCAAGATATTTGACAACCTACAGACTCAAAATAAAATGTAAATTTTCTTAACGATGACTCGATAGTGTAATTTGAGATAGAATCTTTTCTAACAAAAAAATTAGCAAGTTAATAGCTATATTTGGAGGCATATGTGAAGGTGTAGGTTGAGTTTGAGGAAGAGGTAGAGTTATAGACTGAGGTGGAGGAGGAGGAAGAGGTGGAGATGGAGTCGGAGGAGGAGACGAAGTACTAGACTGTAAACAATAAAATTGATGGGCAATGGAGTAGAATGGTAGCATACAAAGGTGGTTCTAGAGAAAGTTTTTTCAGAAGTGTGTAAAACTCTTTTCACATATGATAATATCCATTTTGAAATCATTTTAGGTTTCTTATTGAGTTTAATTACAACTTGTGAATGTTATTTTATACAAGAATTTATGTGGGGTAATTTTTTTCCCAAACCAAAAAAACACAAATTATTTTTTAAAACTGATTATCATAGGATAAAATTTATATTATCATATTCCATGAACAATTAAGAATTTCATAATTGTAAAATAAAACCCTCACAAAAAAAACTGATAAAAAGAAGATGCAGTTGTGGGCCCATGTATTCTCTACACTATACGGAAAGGGTCTGAGTAACATACACTAACCAAAATAAGCACATGTTCAATATTCATATACAAAAAATGTGACAATAAATATGAGGATTCCTAATATATAAATTCCATAATTGAGGTAACTTCAAAACAAGATTTTGAAATTATATATGTGTAATCATTGTAATAAACCGTGTGCGAAAAAATGCACGAACGTATTAATGAAAAATGGAAGAAAATTTACATACACCATGTCATCAATCCTATCATTTTTTTGAGGTTAAAGAGAAATCATCGGTATTAAATATCTCTCACTTTATAATTGTATATAATATAAATGTAATGATAACTGAAAATACAATATAACAACCATAAGAAACATAAAAAGTTGACATATACCTATCATATTGAAACCATCAATGTATTAAGTAGTGGTTCCGATATATATTTTTATATTGAAACAACACTAATAAAATCATCAAATTGATATATAATCTAACTCAAATTTTTGACTAAATATATTGGTAATCTACCACTGAATCCAGTTGGATTGTGAGATAACTATTGGGTGACAACCATCATTGAGGGATCATGCTCATTGAGGAGGGATAGTGTCAATGTAAACATGGAATCAAATGAAATGAAACCTATTTATGACGAAAAACCCAAAAATGAATTAGGCTCTTGATATAATATCACAAATTCTTATGAGTTCCATATAACTAACACATCATGATTACATTAGGGAAATGTATTGACTAAAACCGATTATTCTGAGTGCACATGGTGTGAAATTAAATCATCCCACCATTATATCAAATAAAATATCCTGGTCATTATATGGGTATATGTGTTTATCATATCCTTATTATGTATATAGATACTTTTTCACCATCTTGAAATTAAAAAATGTGTGTGTTAGTTCATCTATAATGTGCATGTGCACATTAATTACATAAAATGATCCATGTTCAATGTCACATAAATAGCTTATTTTAAATTTATTTTTATTCTAATTTCCATTAATTATTTTATTTGGGGGTTTCCAAAGTTTTTATGGAGAATAGGTGAGTTTTCATGAATTGGGCCAAACCGTGAGCCCAATTCAAGATTTAAAAATAAATATTATTTATTTTATAACATATTCATTTTTTAATATTTTTCACTCATTCCAACTCCTAAATGTCCTCCCCTGATATATTAACACCACAATTAAAATATGGAGCCTTTGGAAATCCATAACCAAGGTTTATTTGGGTTTTTATTTAAGGGATTGGGCCTGCCCGAAAGCCCAATTCCAGTTTTCAAAATAAATTTTGATTAGTTAATAACATATTCATTTTTAAGTGTTTTTCGGTGCTCCTAAGCCCCAAACATTCCCCATGAACCCAGCCGCACGTCCAATATCCTCCCACACTCTTTGCAGCTCATTTTCATCGTGGTTTAGGTCGAAACATCTGAAGAACTCAAATTTCGGGAAGATTTATAAAATTAATTTGTTTCCATCATAACTCCTTCTATTATTACTCTTTTTCCCCCATTAAAATTCCTAAATGATCTAACGATCCTTGTTTAAACCTCCCTTGAAGGTTTGAGTATTTTTAAAATCAGTTACCGGTATTTTTCGGGCCGATTTCAACAGGATATGTTATGTAAGTTGTTCTCCTCCTTTCTTTTTTCAATTTGTTTAGGGTTACATCCAATTTACTTAGGGTTTATTCCATTATCATTTAGGTTTCAAATGTACAGGAAGTAGGGTTTAAAAATTAAGGTTTTATCTTGTGTTTCATTGTCTGAAATTTTGGTTTTAGGTCTGGTTTACCTTCCTAGAGGTGCGGCGGTGGTGCGTTTGAGTTTTCGCACAAAGGATTCAAGGGTTTCCTTGGTTTTGGTAAGTGATTCCACTGTGTATCAAATATTTGTGAATTGGATACTATTTTTAGGGTATTTTAATTCTTATTCAATTTTATTATATCTGAAAAATATAGTTTTAGTGGTGTTTGTATTTAAAATGAATCCTAAAGGCCAATTTCATGTGAATTTGGGGGGTTTTCATAGAAATGTTTTATTAGCTTAATTGGGGATACCCTATAAGTAAATAGTGGATTTTATTGAACTATAATAGGGATAAAAATACTGTTTTTAATGATTTTCCCTTCTGTTTTTCTTGAAAATTCTGGTTTTAATGGTGCTTGTGAACCACATGAAATTCTAAGAGTTGTGTTGTGTAAAAATAGAGACATTGCAATGATGTCGTTTCTTGAACCATATGGGGTTGCCCTAAAAATGATTTTGTATTTTCACTAAAATTTATTAGGATTCCCTTTATGTTTTCGAAACTTAAATATGTGCACATAATATGCATGTGAGGTTTATAAGGTGTTTTGTGTCTAAAACACTATGAGATTTTGAGGAATTGTTTTATGAAAAATCTAAGTGTTTTGTTGCGTGTTTTAAGTGGTATAAAATGTGATAGCTACTGTATTGGTTGTGATTGACCAGTAATGGTGTTTTATATGAAAATTTATTTAGGTTGCATGTTGAAATTGATTGAGCACAACATGGGAATCCTAGGTACCTAGGTGGGGTGGATTTGTACTAGTATGGCTAGTGGACCAGATGGGGTTTGTCCCTATTTCACTTAGAATTTGCATAACGACAACTCTAAATAAACTATGTGGATGATTATTGGGGACCACTAGGTTATGGGTATGTTCCCTACTAGTGGCTCGTGCACGAGAAATTATTTTTCTATGGTTACTTTACACCGAGGTACGAGGTACACAGGGCCCAAGACAACCTAGTGCCAAGGGGTGTTCCCAATGTTGTTTCCCATTGGATTTTTAGTATTTACACATGTATTAGGGTGTGTTTGGATGTAAATCGCAGAATCTAACATTTCTTTTTTAATGTGTTAATATTTTGGAAATTTTGGATTGAAAACTGTTTTCAATTAGAGGTTTCATTTCTTGAAATTTTAACAGTACTTTTCCTTGTGTTTGAAAACCATTTTCTTTTTCACATTGTATTTCATACACTTTGGAATCATTGGGTGGTATCCTTCTGGTCATAGTCTCACACCCTACTTACACCCCTTGGGTGAAATTAAACTTGGTTATGTTTGATTCATGTAAAGGAAAGGCTAAGGGTGATGGAGGTTAATGGTGTTAGTCCCCATCCTTGGTGTGGAGTTGTGGAGATAGCTTGGGGGCGATGACCCCTAGTCGTGTGGAGTCCTTGGAGCTGTCTTGATGCTATAATTATTTTTATTTGGACCACTTGTATTATCTTTAAACAAATTTAATCAGTTCTGGTTTTCATTTAAGTATTGTTTGGCTCAAAAATTTCAGACATATATTATGGATTATTTTTAATGTTTTATGCTTTCATACTCGGGTAAATCATTCCCAAAACTAAATTAATGATACACGGGCACTTGTGCCAGCCTGTGGGGATAGGGAACGCCCTTCGGGTCATGTCACGGGCTGGGTTTGGTGCTGGTTTTGGCGGTGACCAGATTCGGTTCGTGACAAAATGGTATTAGAGGAGGTTCGCTCCTTGGGTCATGTTATTTGGGGAAGAGTCAGCATAGTCTTGAGCTAGGATATTTGGGACTTGAAATTTCAGTCATGGGTAGTGTGCCTGGCCAGCACACCTTATGACGAGATTCATGTCACCATGGGAATTATGGATTTATCTGAGTCCTTTGGTTTTCTTAGTTTAATGATTACTATGGGATATGAAAAGAGAGTTGGGAGAATAATCTCAGTGAGCTCGCAGGCCCTGGAATGCCATGTGGAGCCATTGATATTTCCCTAGAATACTCTCTGTAATGGTGAAGTGATTGGGATATGGCTGCCAACCATATGTCCAAGTCACCCACCGAAACTAGTTTCCTCTTTCATTATTTTGTGCTTTAGTTTTGAAATCATAGCACTTTGGTTTTAAGGTGACTTGGTTTTAAGAAACGTAAAGGTTTTATGAAATGATTTTCAAATAAAGAGGGAATGGTTTGGTTTATGAAATGGCGGAACTGAATTTTCAGAATTGTTTTGAAATGTAAAATGGTGTGCTTACACCTCTTTGAAAGCAGGAACTATATTGAATTTGGTTTTGAAAAGAGTTTTCAATAGAGTTTTCTAAACAATTAGAGTGTTTTTAATGGGATGATATGTTTTGAAATTGATGTGAATAACTTGATAGTGAGTTCTTTTCTAAATGGTTGTGTCCTTATGAAATGTTTTGTAAGATGTGAATTGGGATTTTGATCTCATTGTTAGCAGTTTTGAGAAAAAGGTTGGGTTGGTTGACCATTTTGTTTTTGAAAAGTGGAAGAAAGTTTTGTTTTACCCTTTGGTATTTCCATGAGTGACCACATGCATGGAGTTATATGGGATGATGGATGGTTGATGGCATGACTGGATGAGTGCTGGTATAGATATGAGGAGGGTGCCCGGTGTGGCACAAAAACATGCATGTGTGAGGCCCATGGGGTACCATTAGTGGATACGCTTACTGCTAAACCGTTTGTTTTCAAAGAATTGGTTTTAAAGAAAAACATGATGTATTGATGAATAGTTTGGTATTTTTTGTATTATGGGTTTTTGAAAATGTTGATGTTGTGGGATGTTTTGGTTCCAAGAACCCCCTTATTTTTGAACTATGTATTGGGTTTGTGTTTGGCCGGTAAGATGTGTTGTAGGGATGGTTAGTGGTCTCTTTTGAAAAAAAAAATTGGGATGTCTTTATGGTGGTTACCTTCATGTGTTTGGATCTGGTTTGTGGCATGTTTTGACCAATAGAACAGCTTGGTTGGGTCCTTGGGTTCTATCATTGGATAAGGTGCATCACCATTAAGGGTTAATGCACAACTGAAGTGAAACCCGTTTTGTATCGCCATTGGAAAATACTCCAATGTATCAATATAAAGAATATTTTATTGAACATTTTTTTATTGAGTCTACACCCATTCATTTCGATGATTTTTGGATACTCTTGTAGTGGGATAGTTCTTGTGGAAGGTTGAAAGAGACCTTAGTTTCTTAAGTTTCCTGATTCATCAAAGGTGGGAGTGTTCTTTCGTTGTTAGTACTGATGAGTGTCTTGATGGTGTCTAAGAGGGCCTTTGGGTTATTTATAGTTTCTTTGAAGAAAGAGTTATTATTAAACCACCAATTTTGAGATTTCGGTCATGATAGGATATTGTGTCCACTTTTTGGACTTATCTGTTGTTTAGGGACTTTGAATATGGTCCCGTTCCATGTATTGTTTCTCTCAATCGCAAGGGTCATGTTTGGTGATGCATTGTGATGTTGTGTTCTCTTTTGTCCATAATGGTGAAGGTCACACAATCCTCTAAGGTTCTATGTTATGTTGGGATTAGGTCTCCCTTGGTAAAAACATCAAATCCTCTATCTTAAAGGAAGGTGTTTATACGTGTCTTTCCCTTCTGTTGTTTCTCACCCAAAGAAACAAGGTGCGATGTGTGTGCATCTTCTGGTCCCTTTCAGTGAAATGTCTATTTTTGGTAAAGTGGGTTATGAATTGTGTTATGTCATGATAAACCCATCGTGGTATGAGGTGTAGTTGTTTGTGGAATCAAATGAAGAAGTTCCACATAGGGGTTTCAACAGCCTAACTACGTGGCTGAAGATGCTTCAATATTTTGAGCTCCAGCCATAGGTCCCAAAGAGTAGCTGGCACGTAGTCAGGGGAAACCCCAGTGTCGTTTAAACCATTATACAATGTCCTATCCTCAGTATAAAAGATATGATGAGTTTAAACCTATGGTGTCATCATATTTCTTCTATTGTTCCCATTCGGTGGAAATAGGTGGAGGGTCTTGTACCCATGTCATCACACAATGTTATTCCCTCCCCCCTTTGGTTTCCATTGAGTCTTTAGAGAATGGGTGGAAATTTGGCTAGACAAGTTGAGCACACGGTTTTAAAATGGTTATTTCTAACCAAGAACAAAAAAATAACCATGCAGATATAAGTATCCACATAGTATCGCACAGTTTTCCAAACTGTGTAGACTAACCGTGCGACCGTCCCAACTCTTTAATTTTGGGGTCTTTTCGTGTCGGCCCACGCCGGTCGGTTAAGATGGTTGGTTCTTGCGGTGGGAAGACCCACTGTGGGTATCATGTATATTATTTTTTGAATTTCTAATTTATGTATACCCCTTGTACTGGGGAGTATGTTTGGGCCTCCCCCTTTTAGTGTCTTGATTCTGTCTCGGGGAAAAAAAATTATGTTGTCTCTTACGGTGGGGAGCCCATTTGTGCCTCTTCGTACGAGTAACACATATTTTTCCTTAGTTTTGTATGGGAAGTAGGTATTATCATTTGGATATATCTAACTACCTAAATCTTACTTTGGTAAACATTGATATTGGAGAGTGACAAATGGTTTAGTTATAGTAGGGCAAGTGTATCCTTGTTCGATGTTGTTGTTTATTTGGATAAATTGATTGAGTGTTGTTCAGATTGTGTTTGAGGAGTTTTCATTTGGGATAAAGCCTGAATGTGCTTGATTCTTTCAGGAAAGTGGTTTAAGTCTGGTTTTTGAGAGTATTCCTTCCTTCATTGATCATTGGAGGTGTCATGGCCTTTGGGGGAGGAACCTGGCAAGAGAGTACCTCTTGGTTTCTCAGTTGGGTTTGGTTGTTGCGTTGGCGTTACTGTGACTTTCGGGGGCGGAAAGTTTTTATAGTGGAGAGAATTGTCACATACATAGATTATTTTAAATTTATTTTTATTCTAATTTCCATTAATTCTTTGTTTTTGGGGGTTTCCAATGTTTTTATGGAGAATAGGTGAGTTTTCATGAATTGGACCAAACCGTGAGCCCAATTCCAGATTTAAAAATAAATTTTGTTTCTTTTATAACTTATTCATTTTTTAATGTTCTTCACTCATTCCAACTACTAAATGTCCTCCCCTGATATATTAACACCAAAATTCAAATTTGGAGCCTTTGAAAATCCATAACCAAGGTGTATATGTTTTTTTATTTAAGGAATTGGGTCTGTCTGAGATCCCAATTCCAGTTTTAAAAATAAAATTTTATTAGTTAATAACATATTAATTTTGAAGGTTTTTTCAGTGATTCCAAGCCCCAAACACGCCCCTTCAACCTAGACGCGTTTCCAATATCCTCCCACACTCTTTGCAGCTCATTTTCATTGTGTTTTAGGTCAAAACCTCTGAAGAACTCAAATTTCGGGCATATATATAATGGTAAATTGTTTCCATCATAACTCCTTAGATTATTACTCTTTTTCCCCAATTCAAATTCATAAATGATCTACCTATCCTTGTTAAAACCTCCCTTGAAGGTTTGAGTATTTTCAAAATCAGATACTGGTATGTTTGGGGGAGATTTCTATAGGATATGTTAAGTAAGTTGTTCTCCTCCTTTCTTCTTTCAATTTGTTTAAGGATACATCCAATTTACTTAGGGTTTCTTCCATTATCATTGAGGTTCCTAATGTCCAGGAAGTAGGGTTTAAAAATTAAAGTTTTATCTTGTGCTTCATGGTCTGAAATTCTGGTTTTAGGTCTGGTTTCCCTTCCTAGAGGTGCGGTAGTGGTGCGTATGAGTTTTCACACAAAGGATTCAAGGGTTTCCTTGGTTTTGGTAGGTGATTCCATTGTGTATGAAATATTTGTGAATTTGATACTGTTTTTAGTGTATTTTCATGCTTATTCAATTTTATTATTCCTGAAAAATATATTTTTATTGGTGTTTGTATTTAAAATGAATCCTAAAGGCCAATTTCATGTGAAATTGGGGGTTTTTCATAGAGATGTTTTATTAGTTTAATTGGGGATACCCTATAAGTAACTATTTGATTTTATTGAACTATAATAGGGATAAAAATATTGTTTTTAATGATTGTCCTTTGTGTTTGTTGCTGAAAATTCTGGTTTTAATGGTGTTTGTGAACCACATGAAATTCTAAGAGTTTTGTTGTGTAAAAATGGAGACTTTGCAATGATGTCATTTCTTGAACCATATGGGGTTGCCCTAAAAAAGATTTTGTATTTTCAATGAAATGTAGTAGGATTTCCTTTATGTTTTGGAAACTTAAATATGTGCACATAGTATGCAAGTGAGGTTTATAAGGTGTTTTGTGTCTGAAACACTACGAGATTTTGAGAAATTGTTTAATGAAAAATCTAAGTGTTTTGTTGCGGGTTCTAAGTGGTATAAAATGTGATTGCTACTCTATTGGTTGTGATTGACCAGTAATGGTGGTTTATATGAAAATTTATTTATGTTTCATGCTGATATTTATTGAGCACAAAAGGGGAAGCCCGGGTACATAGGTGGGGCAGATTTGTACTAGTACGGCTAGAGGACCGCATGGGTTTTGTCCCTATTTCACTTAGCATTTGGATAACGACAACACTAAATAAACTATGTGGATAATTATTTGGGACCACTAGGTTATGGGTATGTTCCCTACTAGTGGCTCATGCACGAGAAAAGATTTTTCTATGGTTACTTTACACCGAGGTACGAGGTACATAGGGTCCAAGACAACCTAGTGCCAAGGGGTGTTCCCAATGTTGTTGCTCATTGGATTTGTAGTATTTACCCATGTCTTAGGGTGTGTTTGGAATTAAATCACAGAATCTAATATTTCTATTTTAATGTGTTAATATTATGAAAATTTTGGATTGAAAACTATTTTCAATTAGAGGTTTCATTTCTTGAAATTTTAACACTAATTTTCCTTGCATTTGAAAACCGTTTGCTTTTTCACATTGTATTTCTTACTCTTTGGAATCATTGGGTGGTATCCTACTGGGAATATGCTCACACCCTACTTACACCCCTTGGGTGTAAGTAGACTTGAATATGTTTGATTCAGTTAAAGGAAAGACTAAGGGTGATGGCAGTTCATGGTGTTAGTCCCCATCCTTGGTGTGGAGTTGTGTAGATAGCTTGGGGGCGATGACCCCTAGTCGTGTGGATTCCGTGGAGCTGTCTTGATGCTATAATTATTTTTATTTGGACCACTTGTATTATCATTAAACCATTGTACTCATTTATGGTTTTCACTTAAGTCTTGTTTGGCTCAAAAATTTCAGATTTATATTATGGATTGTTTTTAATGTTTTATGCTTTCATACTCGAGTAAATCGTTCCCAAACCTAAATTAATGATACTCGGGCACTTGTGCCAGCCCGTGGGGATAGGGAATGCTCGTCGGGTCATTTCACAGGCTGGTTTTGGTGCTGGTTTTGGCGGTGACATGATTCGGTTCGTGACATTCAATGGTTCGTTAACTAAAAATCATTAACATTATTAATTAAAAATACTTGACAACGGGGATATTTCAATTTTTATGAATAAATAATGATGATGTAATGTTATAGTTTATCATCACCTAGAATATTGAAAATGGTATACTAATCTGTAGCATAATTCTAAAATTATTGATAGAAGAATTTGGTTTTGGTGGAAATTGGTTGCTACAAATGGCTTTATTAATGTTTAATACTATCAAAAATGGGTAATCGTTAATAATATAGTTTACTGTCTTTTGAAAATACATAATGGGTCACACTAATTCTTGTTCATCCAAGACTATAAATGGTTTATCAGAGAGTATTTACTCTCTATGATGGTTAAAGGGAAAGATATATTTTATTATGGTCCACAAAAATGAAAATGAAAATATCTATATTAGTTCAATTAATGAATGTTGATAGGTATACAATAATGGTGAATGTTTTCCAGGAATAAATAATGGGATAAACTGTGGTTTAGTATTATCCATGAATAAATAACACATTAGGCTCTTTTTTTTTGTAGAAAATAAGAAGGAAAATATTTATTTATGAGTTTGAATCCTACCAAATAGGATAACTATTTTTATGGATTTTTTGTGTAATATGTGAATATTAAGTTATTGTTGACTGGTTAAAAATATCATGTTGGTAGGATTGATCATATAAAATATTATAATTTAGGGTAATGTATGATTAAATAAACTCCCTTTATTTTAGTTTCATAGGATCAATAATAGTTATATTGTAGTTTTATTATATATAACTTGATCAAAATTCCATTTAGTTTATTTTATCATCATTTTATCAACACTATTTTGTTAATTTCCTCATTATTTTTATCTATTACTTATTTTTTTAATATTTATAGATATCATTTAGAAATTAATTATTAAACATGGACGATTCACTCGTTTATTATGATCAAGAAAAATTGGATTGGAATTACTTGTTTAGTTAATTTTGTCACAATTTTATCTACTATTTTCAAGTTAATTTCCATATCATTTTTATTTAATAATTATTTTGATCCAAGATATTTTGAAAAGTCTTATTTGTCATTCTAACATCTGTAGTATGTGAGAAAATAGAGAACCTGTTTCTTTTGGATGAGGCATTTTAGAAAGCATAAAGTTTCCCTTTCTATCAAAATGGTACATTTGTTTCTTTTCAGGCTCAGTGTAGAAGACTAAAATAAAAAAAAATCGAATACTCAATTCGAGACACCTAAATCCAATACATTGTGTAACCAGTATGAATTGAACTATATGTTAGTATTTTTTGAATAAAATTTAATTTCAAAACCCACCTCACATATACCAAATTGAGAAAAAAATAATTCCCTAAGATTTGAACTAAATTCACAAATACTGTTAGGTCAACTTGGCCGAATACCCTAGGGTGAATCAAGGTATAAATGATTAAAACCTTTTCACGTTTGGATATTGTTTTGTTGTTAGGAAAAACAAAATTATCTCTCCCTCCTGTTGAAATATATAAATAGATATGAAATCATGCACATGACACATCGACTTTTACTTGGTTCACCCTCACTGGGATACATCCAAGGAGTGTACAATGACAATATTCTGATGTACCAAATTCACTATGGATGACATCCAATAAAGAGTACAATGTTCGGGCTAGATTTTATATGCCCAGGCCCACAGATGAAGTCCACCTTCCCGAGAATTTCAAGGTACCAGAAAATACTTTTGAAAAATGAATTGAAGCATTCACACTCTTCATTTCAAAAATCATGAACCACCATGCTCCTCAGCATACTATTTATAAGGTTTAGTAGGAAGTCACCTACTTCGCATAATTCCACTACAATTGTGAACCACCCTTTTGTCTGTGGACTACCTCCGCTTTTGTGATCGCGTACTGCCAATGTGTACTGATTATGTAGACTTCTTCTCTGAATTACACTCTGTCTGTGAACTGTTCTTTGTTCGTAGACTACCTTCACTTAAACATTCCAGAGCTTTCCATCCATGTACCTCATATGGAATTTACTCTCTCTCATATTATAGATTCCTCCTCCACGCACCAATTCTTATGCGGACACAAGTTTCCACTGAAATTTATTTCTATAATTTCATCCATGTGAACCACTTTATCTTTAACAAGATTACCCCTCGCGAACCACTATCTGATTTTTCCAAAAACCTAGATAAAAAACTTGTTCTAATAATATTCTATCTCAGTAGTAATAGGTGGGATTTAGGATTCTTATATATGAAAAGATATTTTAAAATCCAATATTTAACAAATCATCAATCTAGCCATAACCGTATACCTTTTCTTCTACCTTAATGAACTGCAAGACATTTGTGAACTATTTTTCCATGCCATTATCTTATTTCATTTGCTCATACACAGTCAATTTCCAGTAACAATGAAAATCCATCCGTGTACCACACCACCTTCCACTGCAAATTGTTTTCGGTTACATGAACCGCACCTGCATACTGTTTCCTCCGCTCCACGAACCATTCCGGAAACATGATACGTGGCCCATGAATTATGGTATGTGGTTCTCACCCATTTCCAAATTTCTTCAACATTATTCATACAGTTCACTATGATGGAGAAATCATTCCTTTTCCAACATCAAAATCTCTATTTTTAGGGTTTAAAATTAGAAAACACTATGAAAATGTGCCACCATAAAAAACACTCTTCAAAAAACACCAATCATTTTCATTCGTGATCATCTTCTTTTTTCAACAAACACAATCATACAAAATTCATTATGATAGGACACCAAGATGGATTTTTCCCAATATATATCAAATATTTTATAAATGAAATTTTGTGAGATTGAATGAAACATGATTTATTCCATATTTATAAATATTTTAAAAAATATCTTCTCTTGAATAAGATTTCCATTCGTGGTTTTTTCACAGAAAATTCATTGTCTATAAAAGTAATTTATTATTTCATATATATATTTAATTTATTTATTTTTTAGTATTACTAAAATAGGAATTATTTTCTTATAAATTTTTATTCTTTTATAGGAGTTGGGGTGGTTTTTTCAAAGTTAGTCATGCTCATTAGAGATTTTACATTGATGATACAACTAAGATAATGACAATAAGAAATGGGATATAAATGTATACAATCATCATGGAAAGGTTAATTCATACTGTTTTATTAATTAACATTTTCATTATATTATTAATTATTTTTATGTTAACTTACAAATAAATTTTATCTAATAATTATTTAGTTTTTTACAGATCTTTTGGGGAGAAATGTTTTTCTTTCAACTATATAAAACGATATAAAAATATTGAGCTTGTTCCTTTTTGACGAAAGAGGAAACCCCTTGCTTTTAGAAACATGATGTGTTTAAGGTGACATAAAGCTTCCACTTACATCATAATTTTACATGATATCTATTTTTTAGTTTTTAGAAGATAGTTGAAATAAAAACACATATAACATATTCAATTATACACACCTCAATATGATATATTGTGTTCTCTATGTGACTCGAACTATATGATTTTAGTTTATAATTTATATTTTCGTTCATCCCATACTCAAAACCCAGTAAACATATTAATATTATTATTTTTTACATTATGATAACAATCCATAAGTTATTTTTTTATAGAAATCATCAATACCTCTATCCGGTCCACGGTGTTCCCAATATGACTCCAAATGTTTCTTTTTATTTAAAATTTAAATTAATTTCAGTAAATATGAAATGTGGCTTTCTGAAAACCAAGGAAACACAATATGATTGCCTTGATAATTTAGTACAATGACTCTTAAGTCATTTTTTATATATTGGAATCATTATCATGTCAAAATGACACACAATGTGACTGGTTTGACACAAAATGTGTGTTTCCATTTAAAAATGCTATTTTAATAAAAAGATGAGTGATATAGAAAAAATGGGAAATATAAGGCCCCAACCTTAAACCTTACTTAATCTTGATTTATTACAAGATTACACATTGAGGATCTTTTCAGGTTTAGAGTTTTTGAGAATTAGACTATGAAACTTTCATTTCATTCCACATTTAAACAAAGTGGTTACATAAAATACAGTATTCATTATTCCCATCAACGGAAACATATTTAAAATAAAACATGGATTCTTTCTTGACACATCCTTGACACTATCATCACATCATGTACCTTTACCTTGACCTGTGAAAAACATTTCAAAAACTTGGGATGAGCATAAAAAGCTCAGTAAGGGTTATAAAAATATGGAAAGGAAACATGAGTTCATATATACATAAGAATGAAATCATACTTTACCCATAAAACATAGGTACTTTAACATACCTCATCAAATCTTGAATAAATCATAGAAATCATAAGACATAAAAGGTAACTTGAGGCATTCATAACATTCTTACGTAGGGAGTAACCCTCTTGGTTATGTTTGGAATACCCACCACAGTATACTCCCTAAATCTCTTTGGAGAAACCTTAACGCTTCACTCCTTCGCGTTACCCAATGCATTGGAGAGCTATATCGGGCTCACCCACCCTTAGTTTATCACGGAACCACCCGTCTTCATAACAATGCCCAAGAACCATAACATAATATTATCACATAAAACATGCATAAAGGAAAAATAACATTTCCACATGTCAATCATAGTATAACATTTTTGTATATTGAAATAATGAATCTATTCAAAAAGAAATCATTTCAAACCCCATTTAAAACATTTAATAAAGAGATTTTTGAATCAAAGTGTCCCATACCACCTTGAAGAATTTAAAATTTTAAACCATTAATATCCATATAAATAAATTCTTAAAACCATTTTGAAAACATGGATATTAATAAGAACAAATAATTAAAACATTTAAAGTGATATTTTGGTAAAAGGGGTTCTACCAAAATTAGAGACACATGAATACAATAATTAAGGAAGAACATTTAGTCCGAACATTATAATATCATGAGAATAAATTGATTCATGATATAATATTCCAAAGGATAGTATATACACCATATAAGAGTGAATTTGTGCATAACAACAATGAATACTCAATAGAAATGTCAAATGTGATGAATTCCCTTATAAAGAAGGTATCCTTAAATTAAGGATAATTCAATCTAAAAATTATGTGTGAAAAATATAAAAAGACCCTATATAAGTGGATATTAAGTGTAAAACAGTAAAAGTTCATCCAAACATATTCAAAAGATGACATATTCATTAACTACATGTTGAACCCAAAGAAAACAAAATTGGGTTAAAAAGTTCTATTGGTAAAATTCGACAGCCTAACGACATCACTTCAAAATTCAGAAAATGAGTTGATGAGAGATAAAAAGGGCATCCCATCACTTGGAAATAAAGTTTACATCAATAAGGATATATGAGAACATATCCCAACATAACAATATGTAAATTAAAAGACCCAACAAAAGAAGTCTTTTAAAAAGAAGAGGGTGAAAGTTCCCTTACCAACATGGGTATCTTTCGAAACATACACCCCATGAAAGAGAGAAAATACAACATTGATGTAAATACTCATAAATGAAAGAATATAACACAATGAGTATAATAATGGTCAGTACATACACCACTCAATGGAAATTGTGGCAAATGTAGCATAAATCTCACGAGAATTAAAGTGTGATGAAAAATCCCCTACGAAAACTCGACAGCCTAACGGCGCCACTTAAAACTTCCAAAATTGATCGATGAGAGAAAATAGGGTCTCTAATAATATGAACATAAAAATTACAGTAAGATTAATATAAAATAATATCCCAATAACAAGAAATATGAGCTTTAACAGGAATGACATAAAAGAGTGTACTTTAAAAGAAAGAGAGGAGTCAAATCCCTTACCTCAAGTCCAACATGTCTTGTTTGTTTCATTATATTCCTGAATAATAAACATTGGTCCATTAATAATTGCCTGAGTACCTCCTTTAGATATTATTATTCAGTTCATATCACATATTATAATGTTATAATAATTGTTTAATAATGTTAGTTCATATCAGACGTTTTTGCCGATGTTTGGTACATGAGTCAAAAATGAACTTGTTTGAAAAAAGATTTCCCATGTAGTTATAAGTAAATAATTTCCGGAATAGTATTAAAATATCATATATATCCAGTAAATTTTAATTTTATACTATTCCATATCATTTGGAGAAAAAAAAACGAAAAGCACCGTTCATGGAGACGGTAGGCCGTACGTACACATGAACGCTACTTTCATTTTCTTGTCATATTAATGGAATTAAAACAAAATGATAGAGATATATATGTTATAATTACATAATGATATCCATAATTTATATGTAATATATTACATATATATCCATTATATATATTTACTTATAATATTACATAACATTTTGAGATAAGAAATGAAATGTACCGTTCTTGGAGACGGTAATCCGTACGTACGCATGAATGCTACTTCCATTTCTATTTCATATTTAATGGAATTAAAACATAATTATACATGATATTATTTTAATTACAGTATGGTATCATATATAATATCATTAAATATATCATTTATACGTACCACGTATGGTATTAACGAATCAAATCACTTTGAGGGGGTGGTAGTCCGCACTTCCTTAAATGAAGATATCGCGTTTACCCATAATGAAAACCATAAAGATATTCCATAAATGAAAAATATAGAAGCTTAATTAAAACATAAACATATTATATATCATATATAAATATAGTGTCATCTTAATGTCCACCTTTGAAGGTGTTAGAAGAATGTTGAACAATCATCGTTTCGGGAGGAAGAAATTCACCATCCATGGAAACAGTATGTTCTTTAACCATTAGATGTAGGTGTGTGTAAGTGTAGCCCGAATACTTATTATAACAACATCCTAGTATATTGAAGATACAGTATTTGTTACAAAACAAATGAATAAAAAGAGTTTAGAGGTTTGGAGAAGCAAAATAAAACAGAAGGACACAAGTGAAGACATTACCTTAAAATCAGGTAACTCCCTTTGGTTTGAGCTCAAAGGCTTCCTTGGGAAGACTTCTGCCCAATGTGAGGCTTCAAGGAGTAAGAGAGGGAAGTGGAGAGACAAAATGGGCTGGGGTTGGCCGAGCCAAAGGCTTTGGGATTGTGGGTAAGGAGGTAGAGGTCGGGGCCTTTTATAAGAGGAGAGGAGGGGCACTCTTGTAATGTTACAAAATGTTACTTTATTTTCAAAAGAGCTTCAGATTTTAAAGGTCCAACATTGATGTATTTCGAGGATAAGGTGATGAGGGTTCTAAATCCACTAATCCAATTGGTTTTGGACATGTGTAGGTCTTAGATATTACATTATCATTCCATTTTATTTAAATTGTTAAATAATGAGGTCATCGCTGCATCATCATGATGTCATAAATAATTTAATTTATATAATGTCTAAAAATTATATAAAAATAATATTATGTAGGAAATATTTTTATCTTTCCAATTACTATTTATAGTCAAAAATATTACTTGTATAACCCCATGTAAAAATTGTTTTAGTAAAACATCTCATGTTTGTGTCATTTTTACTTTAACATTAAATAAAAAGATATTTGTGTCATTTTCCAACCAAAGTGGCACCATGGGGTCCCCATGTTGACCCATGGATTTTCTTGGTAGGCCATGACACATTCAATGAGGGTAGGACATGTGTCTACGTCATTTAATTTTATTAAAACATTATTCATACCATAAACTACACTAATTACCTCTAATCGCGATTAAAAACATAATAAGTTACTATTCACCAAAAAATTATTTTTATCCCATTGATCCAAATTTTACTTCTTAATGACAACCATGTATGTCGGATTTTTGAAATTCAAAACAAAAAGATGGAAAAATTTCATTTAAACAGAAAAATCAGTTTTTATAAGTACCACTTAGTGGTTTCACTATTCATCAAAAATTGATGTTTTTCAGAAAAATCCCAAAAATTCACCCTAAGCTATATTTGATATTCATAATTCAAAAATTAAGTCTATTTTAAAAAATTCAAAACATATAAGTCACATTAATTAATTTAATAATTAATTTCTGCTGTCAGAGCAAATAGCGTGTTTTTATGAAATAATAAGTATCAAAAAATTGACACTAGTTTAAGTTTGATTTCAAAGTGAAATTAATTCCAATGACCACTATTGGATTTAATGGTAAAAATATATTAAAATTTCACTTTAAAACCAATTCTAAAGATAATCTAATCATATAAATAAATTAGATTAAAAATAAGTTTTGAATTAAAATACAACTTTTTACACTATTCATTAAAAAAATGAACTTTATCGGAAAGATACCAAAAATTTACACAAACTAAATTTTGATGTCCCGATTCTTAATAAGAGTTTTATTTGGTCCAATAGAATTTATAAGAGTGAAAAAAACTATATTTAATGACGGTTCACCATCAAAAGGCGATAAGTGAACCTTTAGTGAAAACTAGGGCATATACGCCTAAAATTGAATTCTTTCCGTATTTTAAGCCTTTATCTTTTATTGGATAAATGTAAAAACATTTAAAAACATATATATTCATATTTTAGTTATTTCTATCCATTCTCTCCAATACAACGACTACATGTTAACTACCATTTAAAATAATATTATTTTATTATTAGAGTGCAACGTAAGATTCCCAAGAAACTCATTGTTGCGTGTTGGGTATGCCATCGAGCATAGCGACCCCTTTAAAGTCATATTAATATTTTATTCAAAAATATGGATAAATATGAAAATGTCATATTCTTTATTTACCTGGGGTGTTACATCCTTCCCCCCTTTTGGGAATTGCATCCTCGCTATTTTTAAAATTGATCATGGAAACATCATTGAATGTCCTACATCGGAACAAGAGTTGGTAAAACAATCACTTTAAAATAAAGGAAGATAAGTACAGAGGTCACCCACATTAACCCATACTAGGATTACATGTAGAAAAACAAGTACATGGAACAAAAAGAAAAGGGTCATGTTCTTGAGGTAGAGTGATAGTAAACATGTCTAGGAGAAAGTTAACCATAAGAAAATCACAAACTTGTGATGGGTTAAACAGTATTTGATTCCCCAGTAGGAAAAGTTAATAGACAAAATTTTTGTTTTAAGTTACTTTTTATTGAGGAATTTATTCATAAGGAAACAAAATCACTTATCATGTTGACTTTCAACTTTTACTATATTCCATAATCAAAATCATATTTTTTCCAAAAGACGAGTATTTTGGGAGACTTTTTCACATTAAGAGTACTATAATCAACTTCTAGAGAATCACCTAATACACCAAAGAGAACTATATACTACCCATATCATTATACCGTAACCAAAACCAAAAACAAAAAGGTTAGTACATTGTCAGATAATCCAGAAAAGGATAACCCTTTAAAAAGAAAATCTATGCTTAATCTCCAAAATTTGTCCAACAAAACCCAAAGATCAACGAGGACCATCCGATAAACAATTTGTCCATAAAATTATTCAATGTAAACCAATCTAAGATTGAAAACCGAAATTTGTAGGATTTAGTCACATAGTATTCCAAGTTAAATCGTAACATTTATCTCCAAACAACATCAGTTGCTCCTAAAGTATCGTATTGAAAAG
This sequence comes from Viscum album, assembly GCA_963277665.1. Taxonomy (NCBI): domain Eukaryota; kingdom Viridiplantae; phylum Streptophyta; class Magnoliopsida; order Santalales; family Viscaceae; genus Viscum; species Viscum album. The sequence continues at coordinate 1,831,062,472 of OY728136.1, forward strand.
TAATTAACCTAATCACATATCCTCCATGATAGGTTAATCATTATCATAAATAACCCAAAATCAACTTACTCTTAATTCATAAAATCATATAACTAAATAGAATCAGTGAAACTAACTAGGGACTTCACGTAGTCCAGTGGTAGGCGAAAAATACCACTCGCACTTTGGTTGTGGGTTCGATTCCCGCAGCTTTGTCCGACGCGACGGGTAGTCACAAGGTCTGCATGTTGTCCATTTTCCAAAACTATATAATTCTAAAATCATTCCCCAAAAAGAGATAAAATCATCAAAAATAACCATAACATAATTTAACCTCAATTTTATCTCATGCCTTTCACTTCCATCATAACATATAGTAACCCATAATAACCTCAAAAGTAAGGATCATATAAACTCTAATGGTTTCCTTTATAATTATTACCTGAACTTCCACATCGATTGGTCATCTTGTACATGATGCATTAAAGATCATACCAAGGTTCAAGTGGTTGATAATGACTCCTTGATAGTTTGTTTAGAACAACCACGAGTTTCCTCATTTAATCCCCCATTTTATCTAGTATCTTAATCATAGAACCACCACAGTTTCCGTCAAACCTGTTGTCTCTTTGGTTCTAGCTAGATCCCTCTATTCACTAAAAACAGAGATGTCAGTGTGAGTATATCAACAAAACCATCATGTACTAATGAAGAAGGTAAACACTAAGATACACTTACTCATTCACTTTATCTAAAACTAGGACTCTTTCTGAAATCCTAACCATTATGGTAATGCCACTTATGCTTAAAGAATACCCTAACCTCTAAAGTTATCTAAACCGACCGTTGAAACCAACTATAAGACCCCAGCCTTAAACCTTACTTAATATTGATTTATTACAAGATTACACATTGAGGATCTTTTCAGGTTTAGAGTTTTAGAGAATTAGATCATGAAACTTGCATTACATTCCACATTTAAACAAAGTGGTTACATAAAAGACTATATTCATTCTTCCCATCAATGGAAACATATTGAAAATAAAACATGGATTCTTTCTTGACACATCCTTGACATTATCATCACATCATGTACCTTTCCCTTGACCTGTGAAAAACATTTCAAAAACTTGGGATGAGCATAAAAAGCTCAGTAAGGGTTATAGAAATATGGAAAGGAAGCATGAGTTCATATATACATAAGAATGAAATCATACTTTACCCATTAAACATAGGCACTTTAACAAACCTCATCAAATCATGAATAAATCATAGAAATCATAAGACATAAAAGGTAACTTGAGGCATTCATAACATTCTTACGTAGGGAGTAACCTTCTTGGTTATGTTTCGAATACCCACCACAATATATTCCCTAAATCTCTTTGGAGAAACCTTAACGTTTCACTCCTTCACGTTACCCAATGCATTGGAGAGCAATATCCGGCTCACCCGCCCTTAGTTTATCACAGAACCACCCATCTTCATAACAATTCCCAAGAACCATAACATAATATTATCACATAAAACATGCATAAAGGAAACAAAAACTTTCCACATTTCAATAACAATATAACATTTTAGTATATTGAAATAATGAATCCATTCAAAAAGAAACCATTTCCAAAACCATTTAAAACATTTAATAAAGATATTTTTTAATCAAAGTTTCCCATACCATATTGAAGCTTTTAAAATTTTAAACCATTAATATCCATATAAATAAATCCTTAAAACCATTTTGAGAACATGGATATTAATAAGAACAAATAATTAAAACATTTAAAGAGATATTTTGGTAAAAGGGGTTCTACCAAAATTAGAGACACTTGAATACAATAATTATGGAATAACATTTAGTCAGAAAATTATAATATCATGAGAATAAATTGATTCATGATATAATATTCCAAAGGACACTATATAAACCATATAAGAGTGAATTGGTGCATAACAACAATGTAGTCTCAATAGAAATGTCAAATGTGATGAATTGTCTTATAAAGAAGGTATCCTTAAATTAAGGATAATTAAATCTAAAAATTATCTGTGACAAATATAAATACACCCAATATAAGTAGATATTAAGTGTAAAACAATAAAAGTTCATCAACACATATTCAAAAGATGACATATTTAATAACTACATGTTGAACCCAAAGAAATCGAAATTGGGTTAAAAAGTTCCCTTGGTAAAATTCGACAGCCTAACAGCATCACTTCAAAATTCCGAAAATGAGTTGATGAGAGATAAAAAGGGAATATCATCACTTGGACATAAAATTTACATCAATAAGGATATATGATAACATATCCAAACATAACAATATGTAAACTAAAAGACCCAACAAAATAAGTCTTTTAAAAAGAAGAGGGTGAAAGGTTCTCTTACCGACATGGGTATCTTTCGAAACATACACCCCGTGAAAGAGGGAAAATACAACATTGATGTAAATACTCATAAATGAAATAATATTACACAATGAGTAAAATAATGGTCACTACATACAGCACTCAATGGAAATTGTCGCAAATGTAGCATAAATCTCACGGGAATAAAAATGAGATGAAAAATCCCTTACGAAAACTCGGCAGCCTAACGGCGCCACTTAAAACTTCCAAAATGGTTCGATGAGAGAAAATAGGGTCTCTCATAATATGAAAATAAAAATTATAGTAAGATTAATATAAAATAATATCCCAATAACAAGAAAGATGAGCTTTAACAGGAATGACATTAAAGAGTGTACTTTAAAAGAAAGAGAGGAGTCAGATCCCTTACCTCAAGTCCAACTTGTATTGTTCGTTTCTTTATATTCATGAATAATAAAATTTGGTAAATTAATAATTGCCTAAGTAACTACTTTAGAGATTATTATTCAGTTCATATCACATATTATAATGTTATAATAATTTTTAGTAATGTTAGTTCATATCAGACGTTTTTGCTGATGTTTGGTACATGATTAAAAAATGAACTTGTTTGAAAAACGATTTCCCATGTAGTTATAAGTAAATAATTTCCATAATAGTATTAAAATATCATATATATCCAGTAAATATTCATTTTATAATATTCCATATCATTTGGAGATAATAAACGAAAAGCACCGTTCATGGAGATGGTAGGCCGTACATACGCATGGACGCTACTTTCATTTTTTTGTCATATTAATTGAATTAAAACAAAATGAGATATATATATATATATATTAATTAAAGAATGATATCAATAATTTAGATGTAATATATTACATATATATCCATTATATATATGTACTAATAATATTACATAACATTTTGATATAAGAAATGAAATTTACCGTTCATGGAGACGGTAAGCCGTACGTACGCATGAACGCTACTTCCATTTCTATTTCATATTTAATGGAATTAAAACTTAATGATACATAATAGTATTTTAATTACAGTATGTTATCATATATAATATCATTAAATATATCCTTTATACGTATCACATATGGTATTAACGAATCAAATCACTTTGAGGGGGCGGTAGTCCGCACTTCCTTAATTGAAGATATCATGTTTACCCATAATGGAAACCATAACGATACATCATAAATGAAAAATACAGAAGCTTAAGAAAAACATAAACATATTATATATCATATATAAATATAGTGCCATCTTAATGGCCACCATTTAAGGTGTTAGAACAATGTTGAACAATCATCGTTTCGGGAGGCAGAAATTCGCTATCCATGGAAACAGTATGTTCATTAACCATTAGATGTAGGTTTTTGTAAGTGTAGCTCGAATAATTATTATAAAAACATCCTACTATATTGAAGATACTGTATTTGTTACAAAAAAAATGAATATAAAGTGTTTAGGGGGTTGAAGAAGCAAAATAAAACAAAAGGACACAAGTGAAGATATTACCTTAAAATCGGGTAACTCCCTTTGGTTTGTGCTCAAAGGCTTACTTGGGAAGACTTCTTCCCAAAGTGAGGCTTTAAGGAGTAAGAGAGGGAAGTGGAGAGACAAAATGGGCAGGGGTTGGCCGAGCCAAAGGCTTTGGGATTGTGGGTAAGGAGGTAGAAGTGGGGGCCTTTTATAAGAGGAGAGGAGGGGCACTCTTGTAAATTTACAAAATGTTACTTTATTTTCAAAAGAGTTTCGGATTTTAAAGGTCCCACATTGATGTATTTTGAGGAAAATGTGTTAAGGGTTATAAATCCACTCATCCAATAGGTTTTAGACATGTGTAGTTCTTAGATATTACATTATCTTTCCATTTTATTTAAATTGTTAAATAATGAGGTCAACGCTGCATCATCCCGATGTCATAAATAATTTAATTTATTTAATGTCTAAAAATTATAAAAAAATACTATGATGTAGGAAATCGTTGTATATTTCCAATGAATATTTATAGTGAAAAATATGACTTGTATGACCCCATGTAAAAATTGTTTTAGTAAAACATTTAATGTTTGTGTCATTTTTACTTTAACATTAAATAAAATGATATTTATGTCATTTTCCAACCAAAGTGGATCCATGGGGTCCCCAAATTGAACCATGGATTTTCTTGGTCGTCCATGACACATAAAATTAGTGTAGGACATGTGTCTATGTAATTTCATTTTATTAAAACAATATTCTTACCATAAACTACACTAATTACCTCTAATCGCGATTAAAAACTTAATAAGTTACTATTCACCAAAAAATTATTTTTATCCCATTGAACCACATTTTACTTCTTAATGAAAACCATGTATGTTGGAATTTTTATATTCAAAACACAAAGATGGAAAAATTTCATTTAAACGGAAAAATCAGTTTTTATAAGTACCACTTAATGGTTTCACTATTCATCAAAAATTGACGTTTTTCAGAAAAATCCCAAAAATTCACCCTAAGATATATTTGATATTCCGAATTCAAAAATGAAGCCTATTTTACAAAATTCAAAACATATAAGTCACATTAATTAATTTAATAATTAATTCCCGTTGTCAGAGCAAATAACGTGTTTTTATGAAATAATAAGTATCAAAAGATTGACACTGGTTTAAGTCTGATTTCAAAGTGATGTTTATTCCAATGACCACTATTGGATTTAATGGTAAAAATATATTCTAATTTCACGTTAAAACCAATTCAAAAGATAATCTAATCATATAAATAAATTATATTAATAAGAGGTTTTAAATTAAAATACAACATTTTACACTATTCACTAAAAAAATGAACTTTATCGGAAAGATACCAAAAATTTACACAAAATAAATTTTCATGTCCCGATTCTTAAGTAGAATTTTATTTGGTCCAATAGAATGTACAAGAGTGAACAATACTATATTTAATGACGGTTCTCCATCCAAAGGCGATAAGTGAACCTTTAGTGAAAACTAGGGCCTATACGCCTAAAATTGAATTCTTTCTGTATTTTAAGCCTTTATCTTTTATTGTATAAATGTAAAAACATTTAAAAACATATATAATCATATTTTAGTTATTTATATACATTCCCTACAATAAAAAGACTACATGTTAACTACCATTTTAAATAATATTATTTTATTATTAGAGTGCAACGTAAGATTCCCAAAAAACTCGTTGTTGCGTGTTGGGTACACCATCGAGCATAGCGTCCCCTTTAAAGTCATATTAATATTTTATTCACAAATATGTATAAATATGAAAATTTCATGTTCTTTATTTACCTGGGGTGTTACAGGAAAAACATTCATATTTTTTTGATAATTTAGGGAAAAATTCATTAGTCATTTTGGATGTGTAGGAATCATCCTCACATCAATCTGACACATTTGTTGACTAGTATGACACAAACTGTGTCTTTTTATTTAAAATTGACATTAATTTCAGTAAAAACCAAAACTAATATGCTCAATATAGAGAAAAAAACATTCTTATTGATTTGATAATTTTTTAAAATGATCGATATGTAATTTTTGATGTGTAGGAATTATCTTCTCCTCAATGTGATACATCATATTCCTAGAATAACTCTATGCGTTGGCTACTAGTATTTTGACATTTTAGTTCAAAAATTGTTACTTAATGAGAAATGAGAAAATACACTTGTATTGTCTTTATAATTTATGAAGATGATTCATTAGTAATTTATGAAATCAAAGAATCAGTCTCATATATAGCTGAAACACAATGTGACTGGTATGACTCAAATTTTGTGTTTCTATTTTAAAATTAAATTTTAGTAAAAACCATAAGTGTTGCACTCAAAACTAATAAATCACATTATTGTCATTTTTAAATATTTTTAGAATTATCCATAAGTATATTTAAAGGTATAACAATTATAATTACCTGAATCCATTGGACGGTGTGACTAGTATAACTCTAAGTGGGTCTTTTTATTTAAAAAGTGATATTAATTTTAGTAAAGAAGGAAAATGATATAATCAAAATAGAGTTAATGAATTCTTATTTTTCTGATAATTTATAAAAAATATACACATGTTATTTGATATTCATATGAATTATACTTTTCTGAATTTGATACACGATGTGCCTAGCATGACTCAATGTATCCATTATGAGTTTAAAATTGTCATTTTTGTTCAAAAAGTGTCACTAATTGAAAACATAGAAAACATGACACATTTGTCTTGATAATTATTCTAAATTATTTATAATTAATTTCTGATGTATTGGAATCAATATGACATAAAACTAGGACACGATGTGACAATAATTACTAAAATTGATTATTTTGAGTTTAAGATGATATTTTAGTAAAAAACACAATTGATGTACTCAAAATCTAGAAAAAGAATTTTTTTTGGATAAATAATTAAAATTATTTATATGTAATCTGGTATGTTTATGAATAATTCTAAACTCAATCTAATGCATGGTGTGACTATTACAACACAAAGTGTGTGTTATCAGTTTAAAATTAACATTTTAGTTCAAATAGTTTAATTAACTTAAAGCCGGAAAAACATGATAGTATTGTCTTGATAATTTATAAAATTGATTAAAAAGTAATTTCTTATCTGTATGAATTATTCTTATATCAGACCAACTAACGATGTGATAGGTATGACTCAGTGTGTTTGTTTGTAGCTTAAAATGTCATTTTAGTGAAAAAACACAAGTGGGGTACTCAAAACTGAGAAAATAATTCATATTGTTTTGATTAATTATGAAATTTATCCGTAGATCATTTTTTATTATTAGGAACCAAATTCACCTCAATAATATTCACGGTGTGAAAAATATGACTCCATGTGTGTCTTCTTATTTAATATTGACATTAATTTTAGTAAAAAAGAAAAGTGACATTATAAAAAATAAGAAACAATTTGAGATTTTTTTTATAATTTATCATAACAATCCATAAGTAATTTTGGAGATGTATGATTTAGCCACACCTTAATCTGATATACGATGTTCCTAGTAGGACTCAAAGTGTCGATTATCAGTTTAAATTAACGATTTTGTACAAAAAGTATCACTCTTTAAAAATATAGAAAAAAAGATCATAATTTTTTGATAATTTAGGAACACGGTTCCAAAGTCATATATGTCATGATGGAATCAATATCACCTCAAACCAACACATGATGTGACCAGTATGACTCAATGTGTATATGTCTAGTTTTAAATGCCATTTTAGTAAAATAGAAAAGGGATGTACTGAAATATGACAAAATGCATTCATATTGTTTTTATATTTTTGAAAAAACATCCATAAGAAATTTTTATCATTTAGGAATCATATGAACCTCATTCCGAAACACAACTAGATTTGTATGATTCCATGTGTGTCTTTTTATTTAAAATTGAAAATATTTTTAGAAAAAAAAAATTAAACCTAATCAATAATGAGTAAATGAAATCATATTATTTTTATAATTTAGTAAAATGATCCATATGTAATTTTTCATGTGTTAGGATCATCCTCACCATTAGAAACATTATGTGTCTGATATAGATCAATCTATTTGTTATTGATTTTAAATATACATTTATGTTTAATGTTTCAATCACTAAAATCCTAGAAAACATGCTCAGATTGACTTGAAAATTTTGTAAAATGATTCCTAAGTAATCTTTTATATTTTGGAATTAGTATCTTGTCAATCTATCAGATGATGTGACTAGTATTAATCTATGTGTGTGTTTCTAGTGTAAAATGAAATTTTATTAAAAAACACAACTTACTCAAAAATGGGAAAACACATTCAGATTGTTTTGATACTGTAGAAATTTTTTTCCAAAGTCATTTGATGTGCGTATGAATTATCTACATCTCAATTCGACTAATGGTGTGAGTGGTATAACTCAATGTGTTTATTTTTTTTTAAAATTGACATTAATTTTGGTAAAAAATACAAGTGACCTACACAAAACCCAGAAAACAGATTTAGATTATATAGATACAAGAGGAAAATGATCTATAATTCATTTACGATATTTAGTAATTACACACACATCAATATGATACATGATGTTCCTCATATGACTCAAAGTGTTCGTTATCAGTTTTAATTTAACATTTTAGTTCAAGAAGTGTCACACACTAAAAACTGAGAAAACATGATCTGATTGACATGATAATATAAAAGCATGATTTATAATTCATTTTTTACATGCATGAATCTATATCACATCAAACTAAAACATGGTGTGATCGGTATCATTCAAAGTGTGTGTTTCCAGTTTAGAATGAAATTTTGGAAAAAAGGAATGTGATGTACTCAAAACTAATAAAACACATTAATATTTTGTTAATACTTTTTAAATACTATCAATAATTAATTTTGTAGGGGTAGAAATAATCCCCACCTCAATACAATGTACGGTGAGACCGGTATGACTATAAGTGTGTATTTTTATTTAAAATAGAAATTAAATTTGGAAAAAAAGATAATTGAACTAATAAAAACCAAGAAGAAACATTCAAATTGTTTTGATACTTCATTAAAATTATTTAAAATACATTTTTGATGTGTATGAATTATTCACACCTCAATATGATACATGTTGTTCCCAATATGACTCAAAGTGTATGTCATCAGTTTAAAATTGAAATTTAGTTTAAAAAGTGTCACTCATAGAAAACAAAGCACATACAATCTAATTTTCATGAGAATTTACAAAATGATTAATAATTCAATTTGGATGTTTAGGAATCAGTCTCCCATAAAACTACATGTTATGTGACTATTATGACACAAAGTGATTGTTTCATGTTTAAAAATAAATTTATGTAAAAAAACATGAGTGAAATTCTCATAATTGAAAAAAAATTAATTTTTTTAATACATTAGGAAAATTATCCATATGTAATTTGGGATGTCTAATAAATATCTTCACCCCAATCTGATGCAAGTTGTGACCTGAATGACTGTATGTGTGTCTTTTTTATTTTAAAAAAATTATATTAATTTCATTTAAAAAGACAACTGACATAGTCAAAACATTGCAAACACATTATAATTTTTTATACACTAGTAAAATGTCCCCTAAGTCATTTTTATGCATATCAATCTAGAAAACCTCAATCTAATACACAATGTGACTGGTATGACTGATAGTGTATGTTATAAATTTACAATTGATATTTAGGTTAAAGAATTATCACTCATTTAAATCCCAAAAAACACAATTGAATTGTGTTGATAATTTTGTACTATGTTTTAATTCATTTACTACGTGTTAGAATATTTCTCAAATCAAACCGACACACTATGAGATAGGTGGGACACAATGTGCGTGTTTCCTATTTAAAATATTATTTTTTATAAAAACAGAGGGATGTACTACAAAATGAGAAAAAAATACAGATGGATTTGATATGTTATTAAAAAAATCCATATGTTATTTGTGACATTTAGGAATCAACCTCACATCAATCCCATATATGGTTTGATTTGTATCACTCCAAGTATTTTTTATTCAATTTTGAAATTAAATTTACTAAAAAAGAAAATTGACATGCTGAAAAACAATAAAGCACATTCATATTCTTTTGATAATTTAAGAAAATGATCCATATGTCATTTATGTTTAGTACGAATCAGATGTACCTCAATTTTATAAACATTGTGCATGGTATGATTAACAGTGTCTGTTATCGGTATAAAAATAAAATTTTAGATAAAGAAGTGTCACCCCCGGAAAACTAAGAAAATGCACATAGATTTTATTGATAATCAGGGAATGTAATTCATATTTAATTTGTGACATGTGCAAATCTGTCTCATGTCAAACCAATACACTATGTGACTCGTATGACTCAATGTGTGATTATCCATTTTAAAATGACATCTTATGAAAAAATAAAAGTGACGTTCTCAAAACCAAACAAACACATTCAGACTGTCTTGAAAATTTTTGTAAACTATCTATAAGCCATTTATGAAATATATAAATACGAATCACCTCAATCAAACATACATTATTACCAATATGACTCCATGTTATTTTTTTCAATATAAAATAATCATTTACGTTTAAAACATGCATCACAACACCAAAACAGAGAAAATGATCATAGATTTTTTTCTCAACATCAAATGTTCTACTACATAATTAATTTCCTTTCAAAATTTATCTTTCATTATATAGTTAATTTTTATAGAGATTATTCTTGAAGATGATTTATATATGATGTGACATGCAAGAATTAACTGCAACTCAATTTGATACCCAATGTTTCTGTTATGAATCAATGTTTAGTTTAAAATTTAAAAATTCTGTTTAATTTATTTCATTATATTATTACTGGCATAAGAACTATTTCATTATTCGTGTGCAGTAGTTTTGTCGAGATTGGGTAATTAGTTTGGAAATAACATGAGTTGAGGTCAGTGGACAAATTCTATGTAACATTGATTTTTTGATTGTATGTGATAATCTCTACTTACTCATGTAATTGTATAAACCAATGTTTATAATGTCTATAATATAGAGTTATTTTATTGTATTTGATAATTAAATTTCCTTTCTTTTAAGATATGTATTTTTCTATAATTATTCTACTTTATGGTGTTGTTCCTGGTACTATAGTGTGTTATTACAACACACTACAATATTCACCTTTATCAGTGCTACTAAATGTGCTGAAAAAGGTATCCTTTATCAGCACTTCTAAAAGTAATTATAATGGTCTTGTTTATCATCACTTTTAAAAGTCCTAATTAATTTACCATTTATCATCACTAAATTAATGCACTGATAAATGGGGTCCTTTATGAGCAATTTTCAAGCACTGATAAAAGCATAGTGATTTTAATCATGCTCTAGTATTCATCGCTTTTATAGGGATGATAATGGACAATTTTAGCACTGCTAAATGCCTATTTTATAATATTGACATTACTATTTATAATGTTAGACCACATATACCATCATTCCACACTATTTCCTTATATGTGAGCTCAAAATGTCCATCATTCACACTCTTTCCATTCAGTTCAGGTAATATTGATCATCATGCCCCACTGTTTCCATACATGTTAGGTCACATTTACCATCCTTCCCTATCATCATCTCATGTGTCCAATAACAAATAAACATCATTTCCCTATATTTGACCATAAAAGGCCATTATACCATATCATTTACCTCGATCCTTTCATAATTACAGTTTTAGTGTTTGAATATGCTCCATCGCTACGGATACATAGCCATGATGGTTCTACTATTCACTTTGGTAGCATTTATAATACACAAAAAAAATTTCATATACCAAAAATATCACAAGGAACTAAGGGTGTCATATCATGGCACACATATCATATCATTTGTGTGCAAAAATCAAAACATGCACACTTGTGATCAAACTCATCATACTCTAATCACATCAATAGACCTCATTATATCTTGATAAAAAAAAGAAATATACTACCAAAATGGTAATGAATTTCTTACCTCAAATTCATCTATCCTGACACTAATGATAAACCACTATGTGTGGTTCAATAGTTGTATTGGAATCCTCAATATCCAAAAACAACTCTTAGTTGGATTTTTATCATAATTGTAGACATGTCAATAATTGAGGATCCTTATTGGTTCGTAAAACCAAAACTATCTATTTTGTTTAAAAAATAAATTAAATATCATATGTGATGATACATTCTCTCTCTTTTATAATTTCAAAATTATAATTTTAGGTCAACTCGTACAATATAAATATTGTCCTCAATAGAAATCATAACACCACATTTAATAAATTATGTCTCCCTATATTAATATAATAATATATATGGTAGCTATTGTAATTATTTGTCGATAAAACAATATAATTATCCATGGTAATTTTTTGTAATTATCCTTTGATATGTATTTCATAAATTACCTTTTATAATTCAATGTATTTATCATTAGATATTTACTTTTCATTATCCTTGTATAATTTGATTAATTTTCATTTGTTAATTTTTTTTTTCTAATTTTATAATGTGATGAAATTATATTTTGATAAATTTATAATGATAATTTTTTAATTTCAAAAAAATATTTTTTTTAATTTTTTTAATTTTATTTTGGAAATTTAATGTAATTATCATATTATAATATTTATATTTATACGTTGAAAATTTTGTGTAATTATCATTGTATAAAAATTTATATTCTTATATTCTTATATTTGTTTTCATAATTACCCATTGATAATTTTATGTATTATCTGTAGAAAATTTCATTTTAAAGAATTTACTTAAAATAAACCATTTTTTCACAATTTGAGAAGAGTAAAAAATGAATACAAAATATTAAAAAAAATTTGTATGAGAGATGTTCATGAGTAAGACAAGTGGAGTTCATTGTGTTCCTGGATCAAGGAAGAAGAAAACATGAATCAATCAACTGAGGCATTACCAGTTGCGTGTAAGATAGATCCAGTGTCACTAAGACATGAAATAATGAACCAACAAGGAATTTTTCAACTATTTCAAAACCCAAGACACATGATTTCAACATTTTATAAACCATAAAACACATACATAATTTATGATTCACCCAAAAACTTATTGGGGAGTGTTTAACTTCATACCATTAAGTCTTTGCTAATTTTAAATGGGTGAAAAGTGTTGAATTCATGGATTTTGGATTAAAGTCAAATGAAGAAGGTGGGTAGTGTAATGTGGCATGGAAAATAAGTAAGAAAGAACAAAAATAATAAAAAAATAGAAATAAAATAATAAAAGGAAAAGGGTAAATAAATTAACCTTATGTGTGATTTGACCAAACAACCACTGTTAATAATGTCTCTATCAGGTTTAGTGTAAATCCCACATTATAGATTTAATAAAATTATAAGATTTTCTATCAGATACACCATTTAGGGTATATTACAATATTTTAGAAAAACAATTCACATGTTTTATAAAAATTTTTATATTTATCTTATATCAATACTGAAGCTCTACGGGCCCATGAATACTACTCTGACTTTGTTACATACTCTGAAAATATTCAAATAATTATTTTAATGTTTTTAAATTTTAAAAAATTGTTTTTATATTAAAATGTATTTTACCCATATATAAAAGCATTAAAATGTTTTTTAATGTGATTTGTGTTGAAAAATTTCCTACTCTCAAAAAACACAAAAAATTTACCAAAAAAGTGAATTATATTATCATTTAAAAAATAGAAATTTTAAAATTCCCTATCTCTAAATAAATATCATCCTCACGAATAATATTTAGTGGTCATACATATACAACTGTTACTATCTTCCATCTATGTAATTTCTCACTCCGATCTATAATTCACACCATACACTCCACATATGATCTATGCGGATCTATCTCTAAGTCCCCAGTCTTTATGAAAAGTGTAGTAATAAGAATATACCATAAAACATATGACACAAAAAACACATTGTGCATACCGTGGTAGAGATATAGAAGATTTATAAGGTATACCACTATTCCAACCAACACCATGATCTCAAAGGGTCTAAAAATGTGGAGCAGGTATTACTTTATTCATTATACGTTTCTGTCCTAACTGAGGAGTCACTCTCAAGAAAACCATATTGTTGACAGAAAACTGTAGAGGTATCCTATTAGAGTTTACTTATGATATATTCCTGTTCAGAGTGGCGATAAATTTATTTGGAATGATATGAACTCTGTAAGGGGTATGTTGAAACAAAATGGGCCCCACAACCACTACCTCACCTGCCTCATGCCATCAAAATATAGATCGGCATGGTATTTTGTTATGATCCTTGTTAGGTTCCATCTGAATTGAATAATTATAATTATTATTGTATTTGAAGTAAAATAAGGATTGGTGATCATTTCCAGTTCCACAAAAGTTCAAGATTCATGATTTTAGCATAACATCATGTATTCATATCATCATCTTAGACTATACATTTTTCTGATGATGTAATGTCGCACAAAATCTCAACTGATTCCCTAGGGCCTTCAGCATTCCCCACCATAAATGTGACATTAAACATGAATATATATCTAAAAAATGATCTAGGGAACTACATGTGAATTTTTGATCTCATTGACATAAATCATTCAATTCCCATCTACTGGGTGAGCTTAATGGATCAATAAAAAAGTTGTAACTTGCATCCACTGATCAAAAATCACCCAGACATCGTCATAACTCCCTAGGGTACCAAGTAAACCAAACATAATGTCCATTATATTGTTTTCTCACATCCACATTGGTACATGAAATGGATAGATAAAACCATCGAGATTCTAATTCCCCACCTACACTCTTTTGTAGGTAAGTAATCAGGATAAAAACCCAACAATGTCCTTATACATCCCTGACCACCAGAACTGACACCTGAAGTCATGCTACATCTTCATCACTCAAGGATATATTTCCCATAAATTAGTATGGAAATATATCATTATATACAATTTTATAGAATATGTAACTACTAAACTCCCATGCATCATGATAACACATTCTTTATCCATATACCTTCTTGTTATTGATTCACCTACATATAGATATTATCACATCATAACACACTTCACATCTGATTCCTAAGTAGTCTTAACCTATTCTCGAAGTGATTTTGTGATTAATAAATCATCACAAGTCATTGATCCATAATTCTCAAAATCATACATCATCCATCAAATTAATAATCTCGTCAAGTTCTACTTCTCCTTCGATGGTCACTCACCAAGTTCATGATCAATATGCACCTTACATCTATGATAATCTATAATGATATTACAATTTCATATTTTATACGTTATTTCAAATTCAAAATTATAATGAAAATAAACCAAGATCCTTTAACTCCCAATCAGATACCTTTGTGTTAATATATAGAGAAGGATGTTTTGGTATGTGTGGATAACAACCATATCGACAGAGAGATAGTTTCACCAACACTTCAATGCATGGAACATAGATTCCAACTACATATCATGAGTAAGGTAGTTATGATCATGTGGTCACAACTAACATGACCCCTAAAACAGTACCTACCTCCCCATACATCAACACCACGCCTTAACGAACTCCAGATGCATCACAATATATAGTAAATCCATCATATTGATTGGGATGTATTAATATTGGAGTTGTAGTAAACCTCCTATTTAGCCCATGAAATGATTACTCAGAATGGACATAAAACTTCAACTTCCCTCCAAATTTTTTTAGTGTAGTGATGCGTGATGGTAATCTGATGAATTACATTATAAATAATTGGTTATATCCTACGAGGAAAAAAAATATATTAATCTCAAACATGTTCCTAGAACATTTTCAGAAAACCACATCATTCATTTTAAAAAGATCAATGGATATACATATCTCAAACACCACATGATCGTGGAACATCATCTCTTAAATCTAAAAATAAAAATTTAATAGCTTTACATAAATCCAATTTGCTCAAAGCATACTCAATATTATATCATGGTATATTGTATGCTCCACTAGTGTTAGTGATAAAATGATAATTTCAACCATGAACACTATAATGAATGAGTTCATATATGGTTTTATGATTTAGTTCCTAAGATAATTGAACACTAATAATGCATTATTCAGTCTGAATGACATCACTCATTACTCGTACAACCCATACCTTTTCCAAAACAAAATCATTAAAATTTCATCTTATAACTCACAACTTGTGACAAACTAATCCAAGATCGATCTCATAGAAACATTAGGATTCCCATACCATATCTAAAATATCATCGGTCCTAGAAAATGGATATCAATTATTCACCACTGGATTGTTCAAAATATGGTAATTAAAAAAGGTTTATATAATAACATCCACCTTCATGGAGAACAACATAGTTGAACCCCATGTTGAAGATCTCATAATGATAAATACCTTCATTTCCTTGTCTTCCAGCTAGACCTTGAGATCCTTTATCATAGTTGGTGACATATGATATAGGTCTATCAAAATGGGTTTATACCCTACATGAACAATATCATAGAATAAATTATTTATCGTCTGGAGTCCCTATTAGATCATAGATTCTAACAAATATTTTAAACTATTCTTTAGCATCCTGATAGCCTCTAATGACTAAGAAGAGTGAAGAATTTTGGACTTTATGTCAGAGAATATTTTACCATATTTATGAAAAACTCTATGAAGGATAGGAACTGAGAAAAAGAATTCTCGTTGAAGAATCCCTAATTCTTAAACCATAAAGTAGGCATGATAACATTTTCAACTACACTCACATACACATATAGTCATAAATTAGAAACATCCTCCCAAATAAATGTATTATGTTATGGTTCATAAGTAGTCCCATAAAACTATGCTGAGGTGATAATTTCTATAATAAAAAGGAATAAATTCACAAAACAAATTGTTAGGGTAAATAGTAGTTAGTATAAGGGATCACACAAGGTCATCCTACAATTTTACATTTAACCCACGGTATAACCCTCCTAGCACTATCCATAGTCTACATCCCTGAATGTTAGTCACAATCATCAAATATATACCAGCACCAAAGATTTCTCAGTTCAAGTAATTAGTTTCATGAAAGATATATCATAACATCAAGAGAACTTAAATATACCACACAAGGAGAATGTATCCCAAATATATAGTATAAATAACAAAATTTTAATTAAATAACATTTTTATAACACAATATCATATACATATATAGAATGTTTACCTATGTTCATATACTTGATGATTGATTGCACACAAAATCTCATTATCATATTTCAATATCATGTGCATCACCCAAGGGGAATTTAATAAATGTTAACAAATTTTCCTGACATTATGGAAATGCGTAGGTACATTGTATAGTGTTTTCTAGGCATTATCATAGATCTCTTACCTAATTCGTAATAGTTCTATATCCATTCCACCCAAAATAAAATCAAGGGAAAGAGATTAAATGTGTTACTGAATCCTAGTCATTTGATACCATTTTATAATAACATATCCCAAACCCCCATGCATGAGTTGAAAGGTCACCTGACCTCATGAATGACTCCCCATAAGCAATAGTTTGTACACATGAAGTGAGGGATGACATCCTTTAGTGGGGAAAATATACCCTTAGTATCATGTCATGGAATAAATAATAATTATTAATATAATATATATAATTATTTTACATATAGATATTTATAGAATACATACATGTTATAAAAATAAATAGTCTCCCAACATAGTAAGACAAAGTAGATTAATATGTGAAGATAAAAAATGAATAAATAGTGGGATCATCTAATGTTCATCTTAGTCTGTAATTATTATACACTCTTCTCTATAATTGTCCTCCAATGTTCCCTTTAAATTCACTGGATCTCTAGTCAAAATTTACTTAAGCACAGTGAAATTCCCAATTAGAGTATACGTACAAGACTATATATAAAACCTCTAATCTATTTTTAACACATTTCAACAAGAATTAAATTGAATAAAATGATAGTAAATAAATTCACAAGTAAGTAAAATCATAATATGTGTTCATATTCCAACCGAGACATGAAAATACTTCATTGTACCTACTTCAGCTCATATTATAAAAACATAAAATTACGTAAAAATAAGTCCCAAACATGGGATCTAGTCTCAATGATGCTCAATAGACGCATAGGGCCTAGGCCTCTAGGTCATACCACCCTAGTCCACTACACACTATCACTATTTCTCAATTCAAGTTAGATAGACCATTGTGACCCACTATTTCCATAGAGGTTAGGTCACATAGACCTTCATTACCCACTCTTTCTATACAATTCAGTTCTAATAGTCCATCACTCCCCATTGTTTCGACATAGGATAGGTTAAATATACCAGCATGCCCCACTATTATCACACAAGTGTGATCACATATATTTATCATGTCCCTAGGTTAGAACAAATAAAGTTTTCATGCATCACTGTTTATCTTAGTCATGTCATCATATTACCTTCAGCATCTGAACATGATCCCCCTTTAAGCCTATTAAGACATTATAGGTTGACCTGTCACTTTGGTACCATGCGCAACATAACAAAAAACATAGAATATACCAAAAATATCACATGGAAAAAGTTTTACCATATCAAGGAAAACGTATTATATTATGAGTTTAAAAAA
The DNA here is from genome assembly GCA_963277665.1 of Viscum album. NCBI lineage: Eukaryota > Viridiplantae > Streptophyta > Magnoliopsida > Santalales > Viscaceae > Viscum > Viscum album. The sequence goes on from OY728136.1 coordinate 1,831,081,008, forward strand.
AATTCATACATGTATAATTATGAACAAACACATCATTGTTTTAGAAAATAGACACAACCCGTTATATTATATTATTAATCATAAATAAGATGCATCATGATAAACAAATATTAACTTGAATTCATTGATGTCAACATTAAAGATAAACCACCTTATATGGTTTGATATCTATAGTGGAAACCCCAAGAGAGAAGAGAAACTCATCCTAACCAAATTATGATAGTCGTTTACATGTCAATTCATGATGATCATCATGGGTTCCTAGTATGGAAACCATCTATTTCATTTCAATAGGAAATAAAATATCTTATCTGATGATACATTATCTCTCCTAGAAAATTTCTATGTTATCATTTTTGGTCAATGAATGGGCCATGCATATTATCATCGATAAAAATTATAATACCACATCTAATAATATAATACTATATAGATTAAATCAGGAAATATATTTTGTGTCATTATAATTATTCTTTGATAAAACTATACAATTAATCCATATTATTTTCTTAACTATCCTTTGATAATTTTTTCATAAATTAGCCTCTGATAATTCAATATCTTCTTAACATGATAATTCCTTTTAATTAATCATGTATAATTTATATAATTATATTTTTGTTAATTCTATTTATGAATTGATAAATCTATATATGTAAATTTTTATATTTATAAATAATTATCCATTTTTAATTTCAAAAAAAAATCTTTTCATAATTATTATATATTATCCGTGATAAATAAATATAATTGTCATTTCAAAATTCCTAATATTTATCCTTTGAAATTATTGTGTAGTTATCATTGGAAAATATTTCTCAATATTTAGTCTCAATATTTTCATGTAGTTACCCTTTGATAATTTTTCAAATTATTACTAGATAAATTAATTATTATCATTTTAATTAAAATCAAAAAATTACTCACAATTTGAGAAGTTTGAAAAAATGAAGAAATAAATAACAAAATAAAACAATCTCTATATAGGAACTGTACATTGGGAAAAAAGAGTAGGAAATATCTCACTGGGATCTAGGAAGAAGAAAATCCAAATCAATCTATTATGATCCAACAATCATGGTAAAGTGATATAAAAGTTCACTTGAACCCAATGGAATGAACCAACAAGAAATTATTTGGCTATTGGAAATCCCAATACAGGTTTGCTAAACATTTTTGATATAAAAAATTAAAAAAACAAGTTAAATTTTAGATTCAACTGAAAGTTTATTGTGGAGTGTTTAATTTCACCCCATTAAGACATGGTTAATTTTAAATGGTTTCAAATGATTAATTTCATGACTTTAAAATGGAGTCCTTATAAAGAAGGTGGGGTGTGTCATTCTATGTGGATAAGATGGAATAAATAAGGAAAAAATAAATAAAAAATTAAATGAATGTGATAAATAAAATACTCGTTCATGTGATTTAACAAAAGTCCAGATGAACACCCAGGTTTTGTCACACCTAAAGTAATACCCAAATTCCATATTTAATGGGGGACTCGTATTTGGCATTAGATTAGTAGTTCATGTAATATTGAATTATTTTAGAAAATCCATATGAAGATAATATAATATACTTAATATTTTTATTATATCAATATCGATGTTCTGCGCGCATCAAAATACATTGATTAATCTTCTCATAACTCCATAAATAAGGAAAATCATAGAGTTGTTATATTAATAGGGATTTAACCCGTATATAATGCCTTTAAAACATTTATAAAATTGATTATTATTTAAAATTCTCATTTTTAAACAAAAATAATCAGAAATTACAATCAAAATATTGTTATATTATCATTTGAAAATTTTGAATATTATAATTTTCCTAGATTCTTGTTATTGGGCCATTATGCCTCCATAAAACCATGATCATGAATTCTATATGCACATCAAGATGCCTATTTAGGGTTTGAGATAATTCTTGTAACAAACCACCAATGTTTCCTTAATATAACTATATATATAGTTTGTTTTCCATAAAATGGTGTAATTCATATGTTAGAAATCAACCACATAATCACAATGTCATTGTTCACTAATAAACTAAAAAAACCTTGTCCCCACATAATACGACATTATACTAGTAAGGATACTAGTTTCAAACTCTACATGTCTGGGAACATTCTTCAAGATGCATGCATTGGATCCACATCTTAAGTTCACCATTTATATTTTCATGTTTTAAATTTTTGGAACACCTCACTCCCCACCTTAAGCTTCTCATCTATCCTCACATGATTATATGCCCACCTGACATGGCTGAAATATTAGATCACAATCAACCCTACATGTTTTTTCCATTTTATTATTAGGAATCATTGGATACACATCTCCCCTTTATTTTTTCTAGTCCCGTATCAACTGATCATGTTTCTGATAATATAAAATACTATCCAGTAAGACTACTTCCTTGTCCTTTATCACAACATTCACAATAACCCTCAAAGGAAACATCTAGCCAATTCTGAGTAACCCAACCATATTGATACTTGAACTAAATTTTCATAGGATATGAAACACACAAAAGAGAGTAATATCATATAAAGAATCAATTTTCATGTCAATAATGGTTCTCATTAGGCTACACACACCCTCAAGTGATAATCTTTAATCATAAAGCATTAATCATCAATCATGGGACTAATTAACTAAATAAAATTCCATAATATAATTCAAATAACTATATAAAATGTCTTATATGGTAATGATATTCCTAAATCATGTGTATTGGTGCCAATATCAATATTCATCAAGAGTCAACTCCCAAATTAATCTTTCACACCAACTCGATCAAAATCACATGCCATTAGATCCTATAAAAGATTCCAATCCATCATAATAATGGTTATAAAATTATATTTGATAAGTAAAACATGCCAATATGGTAAAACCATATTAATTAATTAAAATCATCATCAATTATATATCTAGGATTGTTCATAAAAAGGGAATCCTTTAGGCTTGTTTTAACAACTAGATAAGAGATCCTTAGAATCACATGAGTCTATGTCAACATAAATAATCATGATAAGGAAGTAATCACCCTTGGAAATTGGTAAAATGTGGGAGAAAATTCAAATATTCACCCTATATTCAATATAAATAATATGGATCTAAGGAACTAACTAGAGGATGATGAATTTCAAATAATATAGGAAAATTTTTTTGCAAGAGAACTAAACATTCTACAATAAAAATCATATGAATTTATTCATTGAAATACATAAATCCCACAAATCATGGAGGTTGATTAAAATTTAAAAATATTTGTACCATAGCATATTGAAACCTACCATGGTCATCTTATCCTCAAACATTCCTTACCCAGGTGACCTGACATAGCCACCCACTAAGGAATGGTTTCAATAAATTTCATATTATTGACTCACCACACTATAAACAATGCTTATAGTGACCTATGATTTTGATACATGGATATTACATCTTTTGATTGGAATATTCATTAAATTAAACAAATACATGGATGAGGACCATAATATTTTAGGGCCTCTGTTATCACTGAACACAATATTCTTAATTCGTGAAAAATCTTCAATAAATCCCATAATTATCTTCCCATTAACTACCCATAATATACAAAAACTACTTATGACCTCCATTAATAATCTTGGGAATAAAATAAGAAAGGGTGATATCATATGATAATTAATGGTAAAAAAGGAATATACTCAATCATTACATGAGAATATCAGAATGGGAACATGATAATTACATTTGAAAACCATACCATGTATATAAAAGATCATAATATTGAGTCCTGACATATATATTTATAGTTTATAAAATATAAATCATGAAGAAATAAAATAACATAAGTAATGAGATCATTAGGTTAGCATAAGACAAAGAATTAATGTGTGCCTATAATCATAGAAAATAATTTTAATTGTAGTCAATTCTCACTTCTGATCAAATCATAGTGGAATTGGTCCACTCACCAAACCATCATAGTATTAATGGTTCACTCCCAAAACCAACATAGTGGAAAATTCCATTATTGATCTAGGTTCACTCCCCATTCCAGTATTGTCTATCTCATGAAATATAAATATTCACATGATGAATTTTAAGAAGATATAGGTCATACCCTTCTCATAATGACAATTATAATTAACTATGGTAGTAGATAAAAAAAACATTGATAAAATAAAAACCCATTAAATGGAATGGGTTTAATAAAAATTTCATCATAACATAACCTATGGAGAAGAAATGGATTTCAAAATAATTTCATTATTTTATTATAGAATAACCGGTGGAAAAGTAAGTATTTTTATTGAGTGTTATATCATTGTATAACCCGTGGAATAGAAACAAGTTTTATAAAAATCATTTCATCATAAAATTAAATCATTTAGAGAAATAATAAGAATTAAATACATTGATCATTTCCCTAGTAATGCATAAGTAACATCAAACGGTGTCATCTTAAATGGAAAATAATTTTGAATGATGAATCACATGGAACATTTCATGAGGAAGGTAAATATTCTATTAAAATAAATTCATAACACAAAAAATTCATATAATATTTTACTAAATATTTTCCATTGAATATGAACTTGAAAAAAATGTAATATTTCAAAAAAAATTAAAACATTTCATTAATAAGATATCCATTCTACTTGGAATTTTTTTTTTAAAAACCCAAAAATTATCAGAATAATTTCCTTGAAAATATCCAATATAACTTATATAGGAAGCTCTAAAAACTTCTTTAATCCATTTCCTAGGTAAAATATTATTTCCTCTATAATGAAAAAATTAAAATATAAAAAAAATTTAATCTACTTTTTTATTTAGAAATCATTTATTAAAAATAAAAAAATTTCCCAAATATTATGGAAAATATATTCCACAAATATGAACTTTAAAAAATTGAAAGTGAATATTGTAATAGTTGAGCAGTCATGAACTCAATAAATATTATACGTGCCCTGTATTTTAAAAATAAGTATTCTTTTCACATTTTTTTCAAAATAGAAAATAGATTTATTAAAAAAAGAAATAAATATTAATTTCCATTGTTTTTGTAAAATGTAATACACTGTAAAAATATATCAAATAAACCATTTTAATAATGCTAAAAATATATTTTAAAACAATTTTGGAAAACATGATTTTGATTGAAAATTGTTTTTCACATGAAGATAGAAATAATGATGTATTTTCTTAAAAAATATCCATTCAGCCATTTAGTAGGTAAAGAGAGGGAAATGAAGGAAAAAAATGTGTTGTTATCAAATAACCAGATGATAAGAAAATCCATGAGTTTCTTGAGATATATATCATATGAATTCATAATTGTAATAATAATCATAAATAATCAAAATAAGCGATGAGATTATAACATAGACCTCTTTTCACGTTGTTAACATTGAATTATAATCCCCATGAAATAATAACCTAAAAAAACATAATACTTCATGAGAATATTTTAATTCATGATATGATTAGATAATTGGTCTGTATATAATCCTCAAAAAAGAAAATATTTTTATAACATAACATATGTCTCAAAGAAGGAAAATTACAATAATAATCCCATACCGTTTTGGTATATTTCGATCCATAAACCCCACGAGAGTGAGATCTTAAAATGGTTTTGAAAAAAAATGACTATAATAATAAGAAAATAAATTTATGGGATGTATATAAACCACATAAGATAAACACAAGGTGATTATTGAATGTTTCTCACAAAAAAATAACAAAAATGTGAGGCAGAATTCCCTTATTGTAACTCTTAACATCCTTCGTACTCAGTAAAACCTCGTATATAATAAATATATATTCTCTATAAATTCATTACAAAATGATAATTATATATATAATACAATTTATGGTTTAAAAATTAATTTTTTCTACCATCTTATTTACAATGGCATGTTAATGCTCCCTTTATGGTAATAACCGCTTTGATTTTTGTATAAATTTAGATTTTTTATTTTTGACATTTTTACTTTGATCAAGGTTCCATTATCTCAAAAATAATTATAATAAAAAAATTATCTTATTTATACATCAATTATAATTTCAATATTGGTCAGTAATTTGTTTTAGAAATTACGTATGTTACGATCATAGAGATAGTAGGTTAAACGTACGCCTGACTAACATTTCCATTTTTCAATGATCAATATGAAAAATTGGTAACTAATATATTATATTTCAAGAAATATCATAATATAATAAATTACATATTATTTATTTAAATATTCTTATCCATATCATCCATGTGGTTTGTGGATGAAAAAGGTTTCACATCGCTTCATGAAGGTGGTAGTCCACATATACATGAATGGCATTATAATATTTTAGTTAGTTAAATGGTAAGATATAAAATGATAAATTATCCTTTAAAAATGATAAATACGTCATTAATTAAATAATTATTTAATTTATATCTGATATATAATTTAAATTATCCTGATTATCTTTCTTTTTAAGGGATTAGTAAAAATGAATCACATAACATCGTGAGGTGGTAGTTCGCCATACACATGAGTGATGTTATTGTATCCCTTAAAAAATGGAAATTAAAATTTTATATATGATATAATGACTGAAATGGTATAATTATTTTATAACAACCATATATATACTCTATGTACATCATTATACACATCAATTATAGGTGGTAATGTAAAAAACTAATAACATCAATTCGTAAGGTGGTAATTCACCATAGAGACAAACTATGATTTCCTAACTCATTTGATAGATTTTAGATAGTTGTAGTTAATGAAATTAACAAAAAATACTATTATATTTGAGATACACATTTTGTTATATAATAATAGATTAATAATAATCCAATGAGTTGGAGGATGAAATTATGTAAAAAGTCTCATTGATGAACTCTACCTTATCTTCACATAACCTCCTAATGTTTGAACCAAAATCCCTACTAGGTTATCTTACAGAATGAAGTAAAGCATCCATGGTGATATTATGAAATTTGGGATATTATTTTTATGTATTAAAAAAATGGACTGAATATGTGAAGAAGTGATGAGAGGGGTTTCCTTTTATAAGTGAGATGAGTGGGACATTTTTCATTTTTTGAAATGAAAAAGGTATACCTATGATTTTGTCATGAAACAAGCTTAAAAATGATGTATTATAGATAATTAGACATGATATGATCTATATATTTCAATAATAAAAATTTTATAATAATATTTAGGCAATTGTATCCCTCATTTATTTAGTTTGACCATGTGTAAAACCATTTTTACCATAACCACAATAAATTATTCTCACTGTTATCACTATTCATTATGTCCAAAAATAATATGACCATATTATATAATATAAATAATTATTATTATTAAAAATATTGAGTAAATTTTTCTAAATTCTATTCACATAAATTTAAAAAAATAATTTAAAATTAGTCTCACAAACCCATCATGACAAGAAGTTTTTCAAAGAGAAAAAAATCAAATGATTTCAAAATTTTTATATTAAAATTCAATATGAAAATTACTTCAATAAACTAATTTGGATTAATATATATATACAATTTACATAATTTTAATTTAAAAACCATTTAAAATATAATTTAACTTTATTAATAATTTGTTCAAATTGATTGTTTAAAATTAAAATTAAATACTATTCACTATTCCTCAAAAAATATTTTTTTTTAGAAATTTTTAAAAAAATTGACCATAATATTATTTTGAAATACTGATTTTATACCTAAAAAATAATTTTTTTAGAAAAATCCACAAATTGTTAAAAATGTGTTTTAATGTAAGTGCACAAAAGTGAGAAAAAACTAATTTTCTGAAAAGAAAAATATTTTTATGCATTTAGATTTTATTTATATTGGTCTATTATCTATAAAATACATAAGATAATTATTAAATAGCATATTAAATATATAATATATAAATTTCATTAATATAATTCATAAAATATCATGTGTTTATTTTATTAAAGTAAATTGTGTTTTTTCATAAAAATACTTTTTCAAATAAAATTTTCCTTTATTTTCAAATTATTTTCTAAAATAAATTATTTGGTGACCAAAAAATTCATATTTTATAAATTTTTAAAAAATATATTTTCTTATTTTATTTAATCTTATTGATACCCCCCTTTCAACATCTAAGAGATAACTATAATAATGAAAAATAATTTCTTAATAGTAAGTCATGTTTCATTTAAGCTCCACATTTCATGTTATAAAATCTAAACAAATTGTTGAATATAATGAATGATAAACTCATAGTTATGTATAATGAAACTTATTCATATTATTAAATTTATTTGGAAAAAATGTTACATAAACCTTTAGGGTGTTACATTTTACCCCCCATAAAATGATTTTCTCCCTTAAAATTAATCACTTTTTTACCAATAACTATTGATGTGTTTTCCTTGTTACATGCTTAGGTTTACATACATCATACTCAAGATAGATGTTTCGATACAAATGGTTGACCATCTAAGAGGTTCAGTTTCATAGAACATTCAATATTTGATCTATAGTTTCAACTAATTATTCCTTATAATAATTATTGTGCTCCAACTATACAACCTCTAAGATTAGTACATGTGAAAGTTCATGTGTGTACTTATTTAGGATAATGGAACACATCATGAATATGATAATGGTTTCATGGATGTGTCGTGTGATATTCTACTATATTGTTATGGTCAATTATTTACAAGGGAACAATGTACCTAGGTTTTAGTTTTCCATTCATTATTCCATAGTGAAATTCATAGAGAGAACATGTCACCAAATTCCAATTCTATATCCCCTGGATTATTATCAACATAACATTTCTATCATATAATTTATGTCCTTCAATTTTGCTAAATGGATTTAACCTTCACTTCCATCTCATCATCTTGCTCAAGTCCAAATATCTTTCTTTCTACAACTTCATTCTTGTATGTTGGATTTCTAAACTTATTTCCATACTTGGATTCATATGTATCCATTTGAATGTTCATGTTAAATGTTTTATTGAAAGAAAACTAAACTTGAACAATGTGTTTATGTAAACAATATTTGAAATCCATATAATACGATCTTAGTATGTAACATCTCATGTATTCATAGAATAATAAAAATTCATATATATATATATATTAATTTAATAATAATTTATTATTAAATAGGAAACTACTTACAATAGCATACCCTACACACAATAATGGATTTCATCGAACTCCTACGTTGTAAACAACCCTGAGTAATACGAAAAAATAATACGGAACTAATATTATTGTTTTAAATGGTATTTAATTCATAGATTTTGTAGTTTTCAGAATGAAAAAAATAAAATTTGATTATTTATGTTTGCTAAATATTTTTATATTTATCAAAAAAACAATAGAGGCTTAAAATGATAATGAATCCAATTTTAAGCCTAAAATACTCTAATTTTTTAAAAGTCTCTTTTAAAGCCTTTTGATGGTGAAACGTTTATAATATTTTTTTCACATTGATATTTTCATTTTGAAAAAATTAAACTTAGTATTTATAATCAGGATAAATAAATTTACTTTGGTTAAAATTTTGGTATTTTTTTGATAAACACCATATTTTTTAGAATAGTGAAAAAAGCTGCATTTCAATTTAAAATTGCCTTTTTATATAATTTATTTGTATAGTTAGATTGTACATTTAATTGGTTTTAAAGTATATTTGGATTAATTTTACACCATATGATATAATATTGGTAATTGGAATTAATTTTACATTGATATTGGACATAAACACATGCCAATCGTTTGACTGTTTTTACTTCTTAAAAACCCACTTTTTAGTTCTGACAACGTGAATTAATTTAATATTAATTTCATCCAATTATATGTTTTGAATTTGGAATAATATATTACATGTTTTGAATCATGAGTTCCAAATTGTGTAAATTGGTACCTTTTATTTTTGGACATTATGAATAGTAAATTTAGAAAAAAAATATTTACCATGGTTAAATGGTAAATCGGTAAAATAAGGGGAAAATGAAAATATTATAATAATATAAAACTACCATAATATGTGTTCTAATCCTATTTTAAGAGATATTTGCAACCATAGGCATCCATGGGTTGATTTTAGGACCCCATTGAGGCACGTGGTATTCATAATGACATGTTATAATAATTAATTTAATGTAAAGTGAAATATAACACAACTATGTATCTTTTCTTCTAAAACAATTATATTTTGGGGTTATATAATTAATATATTTAACGATAAATAGTCAATATAAATATAAAAATAATTCAAATATCATGTCATTTTATTATTAATTTTTATACATTAAATAAATAAATTTATTTATTGAACAATGATAATGTAGTGAATACCTCTTTAATGAATAATTCATATAAATGAAATTATAAATATTAAAATAAAATAATTTTGATAATTTTGATTCTATAAAAAAATCTATGGATGATTATTACATATTATTTTTGATTTAACGTCATTTTTTCGAATGAATCAATTTGTTATGACTTTAACAAAAATCAAATACTAAATAGTGTGAAAATTGACAGAAATGTGTTTTAAATAAAATACTATTTTATTAAATGATATAATACTAAAAAAATCATATTTAGAAAACAAACATAAATAATGTTTAAAATGTAATTAATTATCCAATTGAGGTTCTATTGGAATTTTAATGTAACCATATTAACTATAGAGTGTAAAATTAAATAATACATGGTAAGAGTTAATTTATTTAATTATGGGTTAAGGCCAAAGGATAAGGTTATATATTGACATCAATTTATCTAAAACCTGTTGGTTGAGAGGTTTTAAACCCATAATAATCATACCCTAGAAATATATCATTATTTAACTATTATAATTCTAATATAAATTTTGAATAAAATAATATTTCAAGACTTTTCTAATGTTCCCCTCCTCCCTCTTATAAAAGGCAACCAAATCTACCCACTTACATACACCTATCAAGCCCTTTGGAACATCTATCTTATTATTAAATAATCTCCCAAATCCCCCTTCCACCTTTAATCCTTACCATGGGAATAAGTAAATTCAATAAATCCATTTGTCTCTAATTAAAAGGAGTTACCCGATTTAGAGGTAACATCATCCCTCAAGATCGATTCATTTATTTTTTTTATCCAAAGCCCTAACAGATTTTTATTCCATTATTTTATAAAAATCACAGAAAAATCAATATAGTAGGTTTTTTAATTCAATGTTTTCAACTTACACTAACACACACATCCATCTAATTGATATTGAACATACTATTTCTGTGTACAACAAACTACTAACTCGCAAAATGATGATTGTTAAATTTTCTTCTACCACCTATCATAGTGGCCATTATAATTGAACATTATTTATATGTTATTATATTTATATATATTTTTTCTATTATTATATTATTTTTATTGACAACATATCTTTAATCTTTCCATAATGTGTAAATACGATAATTTCATTTGAGGATGTGCGGAACCCCCCCCCCCCCCTCAATGTGATAGGACTCATTCATGTCATACAAGGAACTTATAAAGAATTGAGTTAATGAAAATATGAAACATATATATCATAGATACTATAATGGAATTATAATAAATATATTTATCATTATTTTTAATTCCTTTTATATGAATATTAAATGAATGTAGCGTTCATGCATACATACGACCTTCCGTCTCCACCAATGGTGCATTTAATTTATTATCTCAAAATTCTATAGACTATTATAGATACATACATATTTGATAAATATTTTATTTTAATAAAAATATCATTATGGGGATAAGGTAATTATGACCACAGGGACAATTTGCATCAAAACCTATTCATTTGTTTGACTAAAGTACCAAACAATGAAAAAACGTCCAATATGAACTCAAATTATTTACTAATTGTTAATAAATTGAAATAAGTGGTATTAAATGAATAATAAACTTTTAAAAGGTTATAAACAATTTATAAATTATCCTACCTTTATTATTAATTAAATTAAATAATGAATGAGACAAGCTAGATTCATATTAAGGGACTTTGTCTCAATATTTTTTCATTGGGGCATATTTTTATTTGTATACAACCATCTATTATATGGTATATAATAAACCCTTTTGAATTTTAATTTTATTCAGATTTTTTCTAAAGGAATATTTTTTACATAGCGTTTTACTAAAGGATAAAAGGAATGTTTCTTTTTAATGTATGAGGTGACAATAACCTTTCCACCATTGTTAGAATTATTTTATATTTGGACTCCTCTAAAATCCCTAATGATTTGAAAAAGAAAAGTAAATAAAATATTATATGTAGTTATTTTTGTATAGAATATGGTTTTTAGAATGGATTGACTAAATCAATTTCATGAAATGATTTCTTATGATTAAAATGTGGAAATGTTATTTCTCCTTTATAAATTTTCAAGTGTTGTGATTATGTTATGTTTCAAAGGAATTGATTATTTATATGGGTAGTTTCATGATAAACCGAGGGTGGAGGATACCATGATAGCTCTCCAATGGATTGGGTAATGTGACATAGATTAATGTTAAGGTTTATCATAAGATATTTCAGGAATATACATTGATGGGTATTCTAAACATAAAAATTGAGGTTACTCCATATATGGTTGTGAATGCTACAATGTAAGTATGATATAGATGCCACAAGTTAAATTTATGATTTATGTTTTCTATGATGTTTTTATGATTCTTATAAATTCATGGGTTTATGAATATTCATGGACTAATGTATTATTTCCTTATTTTATCCCTTATTGTATTTTTTTGCTCATCCAAAGTTTTATGAAATGTTTTCCTAGGGTTTAAGGGTGAATATGATAAATAAAGTTGTCAAGAAAATTTTTAGCATGAAAAGAATCCACATTTTTTAAAGGATTTTCTTTAGTGAAAAAATGAATTCTATTTTAAATCTATCCTCTTTTATTATTTTAGGATAATGTGTATTAATAATGTCCCAATTATTTAAAACTCTAAACCTGAGAAGATCCTTGATGTGAATTAATGTCATATTATTCACTAATATCAAGATTATGTAATGTTTTACCACTGGGGCCTTATATTTGGTATCAGAGGTCGGTTTAGACAACATTAAGTACTAGGATACTATTAATGGAATTTCCATAAATTATTTTTTCATTATTGTCAAATTGAAATATTATTTCAGAATTAACACATTAGATCATCTAAGATTTGTCTGTTCAGAATGTTTTTCGAAAGAGGAAACTGGTCAGCTATACTGGGATAACATCTAGAGGAAAAAAACCTTCCAAATCAGCAACTTGAGATGCCCTGAATATGAACTGAACAATTTGTTGCAGTGAAGACACAATTTAATTATGCTGTAGTTGGACGTGGTATCTATGTGTGAGATCAACCAGATTAATCCTAGAGGGACATGTTAGTTGTGAAGCATTTTTAGGAGGTAATTTTCTCCATCATTCAAAAGATCATGTGACCGTATGCTAGCAAAAGAGTGGATTAAATCCCTAGAAAATATTTTCGATGTCATTGGGTTCTCATAAAATCAAAATGTTTGTTCTGTTATTTACTGTTTTGAAGGTGAATTCGATCAGAGATGGTATATGTTTAAAAATATTACGGACATTGAGGAGATTGATTCTCTTAGTTGGGATGAATTCAGAAGAATGTTTATCGATAAATATTTTCCTAAGGATATTCAACTTATGATGGAAAATGATCCTTTGAATTGAGGTGGGAGGATAACTTAGTGACTGCCTATGAAGAAAAATTCACCCGACTGGAAATGTTTGCTCCAAATTTCATAAAATATATTTATTTATAAAATCAACTATATTTACTCAAAATTAAAATCCAAAGAATAAAAGGGTATTTGAATCTCGTGAGTTTAAAAGTTATGAAAAACCTATTTTGTGTGCATAGAAGGTAGAAATGTAGTTTTCTAATGATCATGTGTTCTTTGAAAACAAGTAGAAAAAGAGGTCAAGGTGGTAGGTCAAAGGGAATAATTCATCAAAAATATCTAATGGTAATAAAATAACATTTAAAATTTGTTAAAATTGTGGAAAAAACACACTAGGGAGTGCCTTTTGAATTATTTTAAGTTTAATTGATGTGCTAAAATGGGAAATAAGACACGTAATTTCACTAAAAAAGATCAGGTTAGTCGTAATGAAAAACATGATTTACAGTTAGTAAAATGTTATAAGTGCAGTGAAACGGGTCATTATGAAAATGTGTGTCCGAGAAAAAACTCAAATTATGGGAAGCAACTATACTACAAGTAGAAAGGGGTGGTGAAATCCTTTAAAACTACATTAAAAATGTTTTTCCATCAAATTAATTACTGTTAGGTACATGGTTGGTTTATTCATATTATTCCAATGTGTTATATTATTCAACATCTATATATTATTACATTTCTAATACATTTTCCAGTAAATTGGGAATTCCATTTCAAGAAATGAATCCAGAACTTATGGTAAAAACACATGGGGGAAATGTTGAGAAAAAAATAAATTATAAGAACTTTCATATCCTGGTCTGTGGAAAGAATCTACCTAAGACCTTTATTATTATACTTCTAATATAGTTTTCTATTATTTTAGGTATGTATTGGCTTTCCATTTCTCATGATAATATTCACTGCAATGCGAACGAGGATTATTTTCCAAAATAGTTTTTAGTTTGTGTACAAGAATCAACCCATACTATTTATTATATATTGGAAGATGAGAAAGTAGTAAAATATGGAAAAAATTATTACCTTTCACATATTTTTGAAAAAAATTGAACTATCCAAATTAATTATGTGCCAATGGTAAATGTGTATCATGATGTTTTTCCAAATGTGTTTCTTGGTTTACTACCAATTTGGGAAGCTGAATTTACAATTGAATTGGTTCCTAATTCTAATCCAATTTCAAACCCCCTTATCAAATCAATCAAATTTAAATTTTAGAGTTTAAGAAGAAATTGAATGTGTTATAAGTTAATGGTTTCATTAGACCTTGAACATCACCATGGGGTTCTCCTATAATGTTTCTTAAAAATAAATATTGTTCAATGAGACATTTCCATGATTATAGAGCCTCGAATAACATCACTTTTTAGAACAAGTACCCTTTGCCTTATATCGATGATATGTTTGATCAGATCTAGGGAGCGTAGTATTTTTTAATAATTGAAATAATTTCAGGGTACAATAAGTAAAAATTAAAGGGAGAATACCATCCCAAGATGGTGTATTGTACTAGATATGGCCATTATGAATTTGTAGTAATGCATTTTGGGTTAACTAATTCACCTATTGTATTCATATATCTTATGAATAGAATTTTATCTATGTTCTTGGATATTTTTTTGGTTGCATTTATGGATTATATTTTGGTATATTATAAAAGTAAATAGGATCATGAAAGTCATTTAAGTATTGTATTATAAACATTAAAAAAAATAGTATGTGAAATTTAGGAAGTGTGAGTTTTGGTTATAACAAATTTCATTCCATGGTGACATTTTTTTAAAGATGACATAACAATTGATCCTACTGAAAAAATGCTTTTGATGAATGGAGAATTCCAACAAATATAACCTATACTCATAGATTTATTGGTTTAGTAGGTTATTACTAAAATTTTGTTGAAAAACTTTCATGGTTATCTAGCCCACTGACAAATTTGACTCGAAAAGGTGTTAGGTTCATCTTGACAAAAAAATGTGATGAATGTTTGCAGGAATTTGAAGGAAGATTGATGAATGATTCAGTTTTGAAAATTCCTTCCATAAATGGGTAATTTGTTATCTATAGTTATAATTTTCTGAATGTACATGGCTATGTACTAATGCTGAATGATCAGGTAATTTCTTATTGGTCACATAAGTTGAAAACTCAAGAGTTAAATTACCCTACACATGATTTGAAATTAGGCACTATGATTTTTGCATTCAGAATTTGGAGGATTCATCTGTAAGGATTAAAATGTGAATAATATACTGACCATAAATGTTTTAAGTATATATTTAACCATAAATAATTGGAAATGAGACACCGAAGATGACTTGAATTAACCAATGATTATAATTACACAATTCATTATCATCCTAGAAAAGTAAAAAAGGTGGCCAATACATTGAGTTGGAAATGTAATGCTACATTTACCATGTTATGTTTAGAACATGACCCTTAGATTAATTATTTGATGAAATTTTTCATGGATGTTGTTGGTTCATGAAATTTATCTTTTTTGTTTCATTTTTCAGTGCAATTTTCTCTAGCTAATAGAATAAAGTAAGTGTAGAAGGAATACATTGAGTTATTGAAAAAGGTATAATTTCATAGTAATTGTATGTTTCCTAAATTTGACATTGCTAAATATCGTGGTTTTAGATTTTGGAAAAGATTATTTGTTCCTTTAAATTTATATTTGAAGAAAGTGTTTTTGTGTGATGCTCATAGTTCTATGTTTTCAGTTCATCATGGTGATTATTAGATGTATAATGTTCTTTGGGAGTATTACTGGTGGGATGTAATAAATGGGGATATTTATAACGTTATTGTGACGTGTTTTACTTGCCAGTAGGTTAAAGTAGAATGATAATTATCGAATGGAATGATGCGGTCTTTTCCAATAACATAGTGGAAACGGGAAAATATATACATGGATTTCGTTGTGGGATTACTAAATACACCTCAAGGTAATAATTTAATTTGTGTTATTATTGATCAATTGACTAAATCTGCTCATTTTCTTCCTATTTTATATACGCAGTCCCTAGATCAAATTTATCATTTGTATATTAATTACATAGTCAGATTACATGAATTTCATCTCTATATTGTATCTAATCGTGATCCTAGGTTCACTTCTAACCTTTGAAAAGGCATTCAGAAGTCATCATTTACTGAATTAAATTTTAGTATATCTTTTCAGTCGTGATCAGATGCATAGAAAGAAAGAAAAATTCTGACGATGGAAGACTTTTTATATGCTTATTTAATGGATTTCCATGAAATCTGGGACCAAAATCTTTCTTTGGTTGAGATTTCTAATAATAATAGTTTTTCTTATAGTATATAGATGGAACCATTTGTGGCATTATATGGAATGCGGTGACAAAATCTATCTTTTTTGGTTGATGTTGGTGAAAATATATATATGGGACCAAAATTTATGGAAGATATGGAAGAAAACATTCAATTGATTCATAATCACATTAGGACAACTCAGAACATGCATAAAACATGTACAAATAACTAGAGGAAGGATATTTCATTTGAGGTAAGTGATCAGGTCTTTCTGAAAGATTCTCCATGTAATTATTTGGTGAACTTTGGTAATAAGGTAAAGATGAGTATGCAGTTCATTTGACCCTATTAAATCTTGGAGAAAGAAGTATCACTTGCTTATAGTCTGTATTTATCTCCATGTTTATCCCATGTACACTATTTTTTTCTTGTTTCAATGTTAAGAATGTATTTTTCATATTTATCTCATGTTTGGAGTCCAGGGGTAGTTATGTTGGAAGAGAATATCTCTTATGATGAGCAACCAATAGAAATTCTTGAACCCAACGAGCTAGTGTTGCATAATAAGGTGATTAATCAGGTAACAATTGTTTAGAAAACCCATATGGTTGATGTGGAAACACATGAATATAAAAATTCTATGTGGGATAAATACCCCACTTATTTGATAGGTGAGTAAAATTAAGAGGATATAATTTCCAAAATAGAGAAGGATGTAACATCTTAGGTATTTATAAAACAATAAATTTTCATATCTATTAATATTTTTGAATTTTATATTAATTTTAGTTTAATGTGGGCACTATGTATGATAGCGTACCTGCCACGTAACGAGAATTTTCTTCAAAATCTTATGTTGCACACAATATTATGTTATACCGAAAAATAATACATAAATAATATTATTATTTTAAATGTTTTTTAACGCCTAAACATTGTATTTTTGGGAATGAATAAAGCTAACTACGATATCATTACTCATGTTTGTTAAATGTGTTTACTTTTAGCCAATAAATTTTAGTGCCTTAAAATGAGAACGAATCAAATTTTAAGCATAAAATAACCTAACATTTTTAAAAGGCTATTTTACAATATTTTTATGGAAAAACCATTTTAAATATTTCATTATATCTTTTATAATTTCTATTTGAAAAAATAAACTTCTTATTTTGAAACGGGCCAATAAAATTTACTTTTATTGAAATTTTTTTGATTTCTAACAAAAACAATATTTTTGTTAATAGTGAAAATACTACATTTTAATTAAAAATACCTATTTATAAATTTTATTTGTACAGATATATTGTAAATTAAATTGGTTTAAAATTTAAATTGGATTAATTTTTATCATTTAATCATATTTTTAGCATTGAATTTAATTTCATATTGAAATTGGACATAAACAAATGTTAGGTGTTTGATGGTTTTTACTTCTTAAAAACCCACTTTCTAGTTTTGGAAACAAGAATTAATATTAATTTAATATCTCTCAATTCTGTATATTGAATATAAAAAAATTGAATCCAAATTTGGAATCACAAGGTCCAAATTTTTTAAATAGATACCTTTTATTTTTGGACATCAAAAATAGTAACTTTAGTAATTATTTTATTTATCGTGGTTAAAGGGTAAATTAGGTTATAAAAGATAAACATAATAACATTATAAAAATAAAAACAATCCTAACACATGTCATAATCATGTTGGATGAGATATGTAAGACCATGAGCATATTTTTATCTATTTTAGGACCCCAATGAGCCACTTGGATGTGATAATGACATGTTATAATAATTAATTTAATATAATGTGGAATATAACACAAACATGTACATTTTTACTAAATCAATTTTAATGTGGTATTATATAATTGATATATCTTACTATAAATAGTAATTATAAATTAAAAAATATTTCCTCTATCATGTTATATTATTTTTATTTTTAGACATTATATAAATAAATTTATTTTTGACACAATGATGAGGTAGTGATTACCTTATTAATGAATGATTAAAATAAATGATATGATAAATATTAAAATAAATGTAATATGAAAATTTTGATGCCATTAACTAATTTTATGTATTATTATGACATTTTATATATTAGTTAATGTTGTTTTTTATAACAAATCATGTTTCTATCACTTTAACAAAAATCAATTACTAAAAAGTGTCAAAATCGACATAAATGAGTTTTTAAAACAAATACTAATTTCTCAAATGACAAAAATAGTCATTAAAATCATAGATTCGACCAAATGATATATATAATGTTAAAATTTTCATAAAATTTTCATTAATTATCTTCTTTAGGTTCTCTTGGAATTATATAGTTACTATATTAACAATATACTATAGAAATAAAAGAAGACATGGTAAGAGTTAGTTTATTTAACTAAGGGATAAATCCAAAAGATAAGGTTAAATTTCGACCTAAACTTGTATAAAACCAATTGGTTGAGAAGTTTTATACCCGTAAACTTCTTATAATTTAAATATATCAATTTAAAACTATTATAATTCTAAAATCAATTTAAAATAAAATTATATTATAAGACATTCCTAAAGTTCCCCTCCTCTCTCTTAAGAAAGGACAACACCTCTACCCACTTACTCACACATATCTAGCCCCTTTTATCATCCATATTATACAAAATTAATTACTAAAAATCCCTACACACCTCCTATAATACTTACTTTGGGAATAAGTTAGTTTAATAAGTCTTTTAGGCTGAAATCAAAATGAGTCTCCCCATTTAGAGGTAATGTCTTCTATTAAGATTTTTCTATTAATTTTCATTATCCACCCCCTACCCTATTTTAATTAAATTATTTTATAAAAAAAGTATAATAAATGTACTAGGATGTTTTTATGCTATGTTATTTACCTTTACTTACACACACCACCATCTAATGAATTAGACTATATTGTTTTTATGTTTGGAGAACTACTACCTCACGAAATGATGATTGTTACAATTTTCGCTTACCACCTACCATGGTGGTCATTATTATGGAATTGCAATTATATATGATATATATGATATATATATACATATATTGTCTCTATCATTCTGTAAGGTTTATTTACAAAAAAACTGTTATGATTTCTATAATGTGTAAATGTGATAATTTTCTATTGAGGAAGTGTGGGCTATCGCCCTCTAAAGATTATATGACTCATACATGACATAAAAGGAATGTATAAAGGGTGGAATTAATTAACATTTGTAACATATATAACATATATATTATACTGTAATTATAGTATACCTCTATATCATTTAATTTTTATTCCTTTAAAATGACAATGAAATGAATGTAGTGCTCATTCGTATGCCCGACCCACCGTCTACTTGAATGGTGCATTTCATTAAATATCATAAAATTTTATAGACTATTATAAATACATATATATTTGATATATAATATATTTAATTCAAGACAATGATTCTATATATAATGGAATTATGACCACCTGGAAAATTTTCATCAAAACTAGTTCATTTTTTGACTCAAGTACCGAAAAACAAAAAAATGTCTGAAGTGAACTCATATAATTAACTAATTTTTATAACATTGTAATAAGTTATATAAAATGAATAATATTTTTTTAAAAAGGGTTATAAATAAATTATAAATAAAAACAATTATTTTCTATGGAATTAAATAATGAACAATAAATGTCATACTACAGGTAGGGGACTCTGTCTCAATCTCTTTTCATTGATGAATAATTGGTTTTATATGTGACAATCATTTATAAAATTTATAATCAAACCATTTTAAATTTAATTTCATCAATCTTTTTTCAAAAGGAATATTTTTTTATAAATCATTATCTTAATGAAAAAAGGAATGTTTTTTAACTTACGTGGTGACAACGACCTTTCCTCCATCGCGAGCAATATTAGATATTCGGTTGCCTTTAAAAGACATAATGTTTTTTAAAGAAAAAAAAAATAAGATATTCCTTTTTTAGGTTTTTTGGTATTGAAAATGGTTTTTATAATGGATTTATTATATCAATATCTTGAAATTATGTCTTATGATTTCAATATGGAAATGTTATTTTTCCTTTTTTTCCTATTAATGTGTTATGATTATGTCATGGTTCTTGGGAATTTATTATGTATAAGGGTGGTTCTTTGATAATCCAAGGGAGGGTGATATCGTGATTGTTCTCCAATGCATTGGATAACATGACAAAGGTAACTATTAAGGTATATCCTATGTGATTTAGGGAATATATTGTGATGGGTATTTCGAATTCAACCATGAATGTTACTCCCTATGTGGTTGTAGAGGATAAAAAGTAAGAATGGTATGGATGCCACACGTTACCTTTATGATTTATGATTTTTAGGATGGTTTAATGAAACCTATAAATACATTGGTTTATAAATATTCATGGACGAATTTTTATTCTATTATTTTATATCATACTGTGGTTTTGTACTCATCCAATGGTTTTTTAAATGTTTTCACAGGGTATAAGGATGATTATTATTAAGCATGTAGTTAATAATATTTTTTTCAAGAAAAGAGATCATGTTTTAAAGGGTTTTATTTGGTTAAAAAATTCATATTGATTTGATTGTATTTTAATGTATGATTATGGGATGATATGTATTAATAGTGGGTTAGTTATTTAAAACTATAAACCTAAAAATATCCTCGATGTGAATTAAAGTCATATTAGGGAATTATATCAGAATTATGTAATGATTAAGGCTTAGGCCTTATATAGAATATCTTATAAGGTTTGGATTTTTCTGTTAGACAGACTGTGAGTCTGAGGATGATATGATGTGCTGAAACTCATCTCTAAATCAATTTCTTGCTAAAGACATCACCTAATCATTGAGGTAAACATCAAATCCCAATCAGATACAATTGAATTTGGTACTCCATGTAACCTTATAGCTTCCATATTGTATAGTCACATAAGAGGATCCATAGGGAGTTCATCTCTAATAGTAAAAAAGTGTGCTAAATTTATAAGGTGATCAACTACAGTATATAAAAAACTCAACATTAAAGATATGATAATCCCTAAAGGTTACTAGTACCTTTAATCATATTTCCACAATTATTATTGGAATTTCACCTTTAAAAAACATTGTCACTAAACCATATATAAAATTGGTTGTAATTCCCTAAATGCCTCTTAAAACATCCCAAATAATGATAAACACTCATATCATTAATCCTAAAAGTGGTTTATAATAATTTAAACTTATTATTAACATTAAACTCGTAAAAAAATGATGGTATCCATAAATCCTAAGTTAATCATATATAGAGATATATATGCTTCTAAAATTAACACAATCCATAGATGCTTACTAATTCATATAACAAAAATAAAATTGCTAAAATAGCTCCAAAATGTAATTCAAGAATCCAAATACATAAATACTTCAATCCAATCACTTCATCGGTAGAAATATAATATGTATTTCCATGGTTTAAGGGTAATCCATTAGTAAATTAATTAGATTGGATAATTCCCATGTTACCCACATAAAATACATTTCACTCCTTGACATGTTCAACCTTGGACCTTATTTTCCACATAGATAAAATGTTCCCATCTATTTGAGGTATTATTCATCTTTTATCTTCCCACCTTATTAACATATAGAAATATTTTCCTTATTTCCTCAATGTTAATTACCACATGTACAATAATTAAATACCATCTTCGTCATATTTTTTGTTTTTGGAATCCTACTGAACTTCAGATTGTTAATCATGTATAGTAATAAATAATTATGAATAATTAAATTATCTATTTATCCATTTATCATACAATTTAGATTTTCGTATTCACTGAGTATTCCATCATATTTAGTGTTAACATGATTCGTTATGGTTATAACATTTGACATTGACCGAAAATCACAGTATGAGAAAAAAATAATCATAGTCAGAAACAACATAATCACATAGATTTAATTATATAATTTATAAATAATGACAAATTCTCTTTAATCTACGATACATTAGGATTATCCTAGGATATTAAAAATCATCATCTTTCTAAATCCTTCATGATGGTTCATAGAGTTTGTTAATTTTGAAATAATATCCTACGAGGGTGTCAAACTTGGTGTGAAAAAAGTCTCATTATCAAGCACTAAATGATTATTGATTCGAAATCAATTCACCAATTTTTTATTTATTACCCCTAAGTACCTATTTTCTATATCCACATCCACTTTTAGTATCTATATTGGGATATAATTCCTGGGAATCCACTCACTCAATCCATTAACTAAATTCACAAACATTGTACTATACATTGTGTCATCTTTAAACATATCCTTACGTACATCCATAGATATATTATAACAAATATCCCTTGAAATATAACCACTATTTTCCCATTCTAGTTTCCAAATTTTATCTAAAAAATTCTTACGATTCCAACTATTGAGACCCATCCTTTTAACACATAGATATTATATCATTTTATAAGAATATTCATTACATTTCAAAATCAAAGACCTGAGGACTCTAAGAGTATAATTCCCTTGAAGACATGGAACGTAATATTCTTAATTCTTAAAAGGTCATCACATTCTCCCATAAATATCAACCATTTATTTACTATTCATAAGAATACACTAATTAAAACATTTCATCATAACATGAGGAAAGGTTGTGTACTAAATATTGATCTTAGATGTATAGTATGGGTAAACAAGGGATATACGTAAGCATAACATGAGAATAAGGGTATGAGAACATGAGATTAACAAATCATAATATTGAGTCATCGAATTAATATTGTAAGTGCATATGGTGTGTATAATTTTAAAATCAAATAACATAATTCATGAGAGTGTGAAATTATCATAAGACATAGAAATGTAGAATACACATAAGAATAGATTATTATTTTGAGAGAAGTCTATGATCACTGCCAAGGTTATGATATTACTTTATCTCCTTTGCTGAGTTGGGTTCACTCTCTATAACCCCATGAGTATTTAGGAATTATTTTTTTCAAATAAATTAACTTTATTTGAGAAATTTTATTAAATTAAACGTCAAGTTCATATTGCGCTACACACACCATCAGATCATATTTCACTACTCACAACACTATCATAGATTGTGTTACATGCAAAACTATATTTTAATAAAACTAGGAAATATTATTAATATATTTATTTAAACATGACCATTATAAACTTACTGAAAAAATTAGCGATATAAATATTAATAAATAATTTTTAGATATTAAATATAATTTTATTTTATCATGAAAATATATTTATAATAAAATACATTATTTTTGTAAAAGTCTTCATATGTTTCAAAAATAATATTTTCCCAAAAAAATATTTTATATGTTATTGTGAAAATCAATTAAATTAAATTTTAACACATTTAGAAAATTTATTTGACTAAACAAAATTACTTTTTTTCTAATTCATAATTTCAAAATTATATTAGGTTGAATTTTGTTGATTTTCATTAAATTTTCATTTTTTGACCAATAATGAAAAATACTATTATTTAAAACACCATTTCCATTAAATTTATTTAAAATGATAAATTTTATTTTAATTGTTTTAAACTATGAATAGTTTAATAAAACATCTATTAGTCTAATTTAGGAAATTTTAATCAATTAAATATTTAAATTTTATATAAAATATTTGTAATCTTTTAATCTTTTTATATTTAAAAATTTGCTTTCTCATCATGACTATATGATTAATTTTGTTTTATTTTTTTTACACTTATATTAATAAAATTACAAAGTATGGATTAAATATATAGAACCATAATAATATTTAATTTATAATAATCTCAATATAATTTTTGACCAAAATGAATTGTAAAAATAATAAAAATTACGTAACATTAATAAGATAAAATATAATTTACAAAGGGCTTAACTAAGAAGATAATGGTCAAAATGACATTAAAACTATTAGAAACCCCATTTTATAGGATTATGTCAACCTAGTAACATCTATGTTCTGTAATAGACCCTTTAATATGATTTTTTATGGAAAATTATTTTAGTATCATTGAATCTTTTAAAAAAATTACTAGTGTGACACTCACTTCACTTATGAATGTCCACCACTCTCATATCATAATCACACCTACATAAACTATTGGTTCAGTTATTAATATCACAAATCACTTCCAAAATTCCAAACCCTCATCTTTGATGAATTTTTTTGATGAAAATCATCAATTGAAGGATTTTAATGGAAACCTAACTAGGATACATGAAGAAGATACATCATTCATCAATGTGCGTTTTTGTGTTATTTCATCCTCCATATAATTCAACTATTTTTATAGAATTATGATATAAAAACTTCATTATCTCCCACATAATGATATGTTTTTATGTTAATGGAATGGTTTACAACCATCTCTACTTCCATAAAATGTGTTATGAAATCATCGTCTTTGTGTGTCGTGAATTACTGCTTCGATAACCAATGGAATTTCTTTCCATTACCACCTAAAAAATATGTTTATAATGAAGTAATTATTTTTTATTTATATTATATATATGATTTTATTAGGATTTTTGAATTATTATATTACACATACATTTTTGTTATCCTTTTTTTGAATTGGAAAAGGTCGTTCATGTGTAAAATGGACTACCATATTATGAAGCGATTTGATTCATTCACTATATATATGGAATATATTAAGGATGGGTTTAATAAAAATATTTTATATGTATGAAATTAATGTTATTCTATAATTATAATATATTTCATTTAATTTTTGTTCTTTCATTCTGATAAGAAAATGTAAATTTTGTTTAAGAATACGTATGACTTACAGTATTCATGAATAGTGTATTTAATTTTCCATCAATTAAATTTATATATTAATATAAATAATCATATATTTAAATAATATGATATTAATATCATGGTTTACATTATATAGTTTATGAAACCATGATCTGAGTAATAAAACCAAAAAAAAAAATTCAAAACATACACGAAAAACCAAGCAGTTATTGCCCGAAACACGACTATTACAAAAAATAGTTAATAAATGGAAAGTAAAAGATCATATTTATATTATATATGATATTATATATATATATGAATATGGTTATGTAATATATTTATAATAAACTTATATTTTTCATATATGAGGTTTTAACGAGTACAGTGGATGTCAATACTTAAGTTATGTTATTTTTGTCTTGATTTTCCTTCTTTGACGCATATTTTATATTCTGTGCATATATTATTTCATGAGATATATATGAATAACCTTTAAAATTTAATATCATTAATTTATTTACATCATTATAATTAATGGTTCATTTTATTTTATTCTTATATTGGTCTTATTATTCAAGGTTACCAAATTGGTAATGATTATATTCACCATATCATTATTTATATAGATTGAAATATCATGATCCACCATAGAATAATTCCAATGAAATTTATTGTAATATTTTTATTAATTATATATTCCATTAATGGTACAATTATTCACTATTAATTACATAAAGATATTTAAAAAATGTTTTGTTAAAAAATCTGACTTTATTTTTGTCATCTGTCAAAAATCAGTTTTCATCCAAAACCATATTTCCTAAATGTGTTATAAAATTTTAAATATCCATATTGTTATTTTTAAAATAAATTTATACCAATTTTTACTTTAAAAAACTAAAAGTAATATTCATGATTTTCCAAGAAATGTCCCATTGGGTTTTAGAAAAAAATGTCAAAGGAATCATTGTTTTTATGTTTACGACTTGAATGAAATTTTCCAACATCATAGAAAATAATAACTTTGATGCTTCCTTTACATGTTTTAAATTTTATTTTCAAATTATGAGTTCTTCGAAATGATTTTTAAAAAAAGTATCTTTCAATGGAGAAATAATATTTTCCTCAAGAGATGTTTTAAATGATCAAAATCATTTAATATCTAAGATGAAATTCATTGATGTTTCCTATGAATTACTAAGGATATGATCCAATGATATCCTTTTTATTCATTCATTGAATGGTTTATGATTATTTTTCCATGATTTTTATGTAACCTATTTCTCTTCCATGGGTTATACAGTGATATAATTCTAATGAAACCCACTTATTTTTCACCAGTTATTCTGTGATGAAATTTTGAAATGTATTGGAGACCTATCTACATTATATATATTATTATATAATTAATTTTTATGAAATCCATATTATTTCACCAGTTATAATAGGATTAATTTTTTTATGATATTGTGTCACACATATGTATAAATTCATAATGTGATTCGTGGGACCTATATCTCTCTCCAAGCCATTGGGTAAAAATTTATATCTCGTGAGATAGAAATGAATGGAATGAAGAGTGAAACCATTATAGTAATATAGAGTTGTAATAGGGAGTGAACCTGGTCCACTATTGGGATTTTTCTGTTATGATGGTCTTGTGGGAAAATGTTGACTACTTTGATGGTCTATAGAGTGAAACCATTCCAATATGATTGTCTAGGTAGTTTTCCTTGAATAATATGGAATTGATTTTCTATACTTATGTGTCTTCCAAAAATTCCATATCTTATGCCATAGTTATACTCTCATGAATCATGATCTTTGAGCCCCATCTAAATAATTTCATATGAACTTCTAATATTTATTCCATCACACTATATTATAATATTTGATATTAAGGGTATGGTTTTTAATTTTTTATGTTCATGTTCTCATAACCATATGTTTATGTTATGATTATGCATCTCCCTTGATTACCTTTATTGAGCATATGAGCTCACCCTTTGATAAGTTTCCATTCCCTAGGTTATGAAGATATGTATAATTTTTTATATTTCCAATAATGGTGGTAGTTTTAAATAACATAGTGGTAGATGATATATCTCACCTATGGGCCACTATTTAAGTTTTTATGTTTCCAAATCCAATAAATTATTGCATTCCTGAGGCGTGTGTTTTTGTATTGTAATGAATATTCCTAAAAAATATGTAATATATATGTTTGAGATGTTACGTTCAAAACAGTTTGTATCAGATGATAGGTTTAGTAAACCTTTAGAATATATGATCATAAACCATAGCTAGATCCATAAGGACATCTATAAGGATAATTATAAGGATGATTCAATGTACTTTGAAATTTCATGGAATTTAGTAAAGGATAGACCGAGTGGTGTCCTAGAAATACATCCATGTCTGGATACTATAAGTGGATGTGACTTGGAACAAATTTGCAAGGAATTAACATCTTTGAGAAAACTATATTTGTCTAGAATTGATCAGGAACTGGTGCACAAAAATTGGACTTGATTCACACCGTGTTTGACACTTCCAAGGGATATAATTGGGAAATTAAAATACTATTTATGATCCATCAAAAAGGATTCAAATATATGATTACTATGAATGACCTAGGATAATTGTATGGTTTCATCGATTAAATAAGGATTCATTATTTCGACATCCTATAAGTGGTTTTCATGATTATATGGTCCGTAATATGATTATTGTTTCTTACACAATGCTTTTTGGTTTTAGCCAATGGCTAAAACCAGAAGGAACCATGTTAATGCAGAGTGTGATAAGAAATTCAATGATTTGGATCCTAAGAATCCTAATGTTATGTGTGATGGAATAAAAAATGGTGTTTCTATTCTCACAATTTATTCTTAAGCTATTAATAATTCTGGACTTCTAAACAAAAAAATTGGGGACAACATTATATTGAGTCTTTATAAGGATATTTCCACCATCTTTCAGTGGGTCCTCTGGTCCATTAGATTTTAATAATGGATAATTACAACATAAATTATATTTTCTATTCTCAATTTTTAAAAACATGAAATATAAATTTTGGAAATCTACCATTTGGAAGGTGAAGTGGATCAATGATGGATCCTTATCGAGAATACAAGTAAATATGATAAAATTGACTCCCTGGATTTGAATGAATCTAAGAACTTATTTTTCTATAAGTACTATGCTCATATATTCTGTATATATTGGGAGAAGGAGTTCATTGAGCTAATTCAAATGGATGAAGAATTTATCGATAACTATAAGGAATCTTTTACCGGACTTTTGTGGTACGCTTCAGGTATTATCATCAAATCTAAATGTGAGGTTAATAGATTCTTCAATGTCATAAAACCAACTCTATAGAGGGTTTTATCCATAATATACATCAATAACTATGAAGATATTTTTCATGGTGCTATCAAGGTGGAATCAGAGGTTGGTTCCACATATTAATCTCGTAGTAGAAAATAAAATTAGGATTTAATGGAAAATTTAAAAATCCATGGATAAAAGAATATGAGATTTAATTTATGCTAAAAATGAGTGAATAATTAAGGAGGAAATTTCCTTAAGGAGAATAGTAAATACCTTATTTGTTTAATGGAAGGTCAATTATCTTCAGATTTTTTATGTGACAGGAAGAAGTTATATAAAGATACAAATAGGGAGAAAGCTTCATAGAACGAACCGCCCACACTTCTATTCTTCTAGTGTTTATAGAATGGTAATTATGTTAACCAATGCTCAAACCCAAGGCATAATTATGATGATCAATGTCGATGACCTCTTAAGCTGGGGTATAGGGGAAAATATCATGTGGTTACTATTTTTGATGATGGGTGAAATAACATGTTAAAAAGAACACGTAACATCCACTTGAGAACCGTTAATGTATGATTTGAATCTAGATCTACCCATTCATTCATATATAAAAATTGTTTTAAGGGTATCATGATATCACATAGAAAATTATACATAGAATTATTATTTAAACCCCCTAATGATATACTGATGACATATCGAGTCTATGGTTCCTCTCCGACTGATATTGGTGAGAATATGCTTCCCAAAAATGTTGGAATTCTTCCTCTAGTTGAATTTGAAATCATCCTAGGTATGGATTGTATTTATCAACATAAAACACACATAAATTGTTGATTAAGGGAATCCACATTTAATATTATAAACTAAACTAATTTCATCATTAAATGTGATGATTATTATAATATTGTGATGGATATAACATCTTTTTTATGGTCTTTAATTCTTATTCGGAAATGGGTATTTATCTCAATTGGTTGGGAATAAACATGGAATCAATTATATGCCTATTTTGAAATAATTTTTTGATGTATTCACAAAATATATTAAAATAATTCCACCAAAACATGAACTTGAGTTCTAAATATAACTCATACTTGGTTCCACACCTATTTCAAAGACCCCATTCAAATGGCCTTGATTGAGTTGTAGGAATAGATGAAGATATCTATGAAAATTTTGGCAAGGGATCATTCATCCATGTTTGTCCCCTTGGGATTCACCTATTCATTATGATAAATAAATGATGGATCAAATATACTCTTCATTCTTTATTAGGCATTAAATAAAATTAAAATTAAGAAAAAATATCATCTTCCACATATTGATAACTTATTTGACCTAATGCATGGAACTGCATACATTTCCATTATTGAACACCATTATAGATATCCTTAATTTAGATTAAAAAATGATTTTAAACCCAAGGATCCATTCCATACAAGGTATGAACAAAATGAATATATTTTTATTCCATTTAGTATTATAAATTACCTCTCTATAATAATAAATTTAATTAATAGAGTCTTGATATATTACCTTTATTAAATTTCACTTGCCTTTATATATGATATTGTTGTCTTTTAAATTATTAATAATGTACATAATGGCAACATGATAATTGTAATATGGAACCTATGGAATTTGAAACTATATGATAAATTGAAAAAGTGTGAATTAATTGTACAATACATTTCATTATTTGGTCATATAATCTAAAGATATGGTATATTGGTAGATTCATCAAAGATGGAGGCTGTGGAATTTTGGCCCATACCAACCATTGTGACTATGATCTATACATTTCTTGGTTTAGTGGGATTTTTTAAGTGGTTTTAGAGCATTTATCATGAATATTTAATCCTATATCCATGTTAACATCAAAGGAATCCATGTTCCCCTATAAAGAATAATGTGATGAATATTTCAAGGAACTGAAGAGAATACTGGTCAGTGCACCTATGATTACATTACTATATAGTAGATAATGGTTTGTAATCTATAGTGATGCATCCAAGATGGTATTAATATGTGTTCTTATGAAGAAATAAATGTTTATTGTTTATGCATCATGATAACTTAATTTTCATGAGAAACATTACCCAACTCCTGATTTGTGTTTAGTTGTGGTAATTTTTTGATTAAAGGTATGGAGTCATTATCTTCTTGGAGAAAATTGTTACATATGTAATGATCAGAAAATTTCAAAATATATATATTCACACAGAAGGAGTTTATTATATTCTAAAAAACATTGTTTGTGCTAAGTAATGATTATGATTTCTTAATACATTACCACCATTGGAAATTGAACAAGGGGGTGGATTCCTTGAGTCAAAAGGATCATTCTATGTTATCTATGATGAGGATTACAAAATATTCCTTATTTATAAAATTGAAATGTATGGATCTATATGTCATGAAGATATGGGGAAATATTATCTTTTCAATTTAATGTTAACCCGTGTATCCTAATGAGTATTAATGTGGGCCAGGAAGAAGATGTTGAGATACGAAATAATGTTAGGAATAATCATTATTTTAACATTGATAATGATGGAATTATAAGTAAGAGTATCCTTCTACATATTCCATCCATACTAGACTTGAATAAGGAGTTGATCTAAAAAATTAATAGTTCTTCATTCTCTCTTCATATTGTAAGTAAAAAAATATTTATAGAGATTATAAATAACAATAATATTGTGATGACATGAAAAGAGATATCATTGATTTTTTATATTACTTCCATGTATGAAAATGAGTTAATTATGAAAGAAACAATTATAAGGTGATGATGGATCCATTACCCATACCAAAATGGAAAAGGAAAATCATCACTATGGACTTTTTTTTGGACTCCCAAATATATCTATTGGAAATGATACTATATGTGTTGTGGGAAATCACCTTACTATGTTAGCACACGTTTTTTTCATTATATAAGAATTATATATGAATTAGCCTACCAGGATATACATTAAAGACGTGGTAAGGTTGCATGGAGTACCACATTCCATTGTGTCTGATTAGGATGTGAAGTTTTTCTAAAAGTTCTGGAGAATCCTTCAGTAATATCTTGATATAGGATTGAGTTTCATCACAAGTTATCATCCCCAGATAGACGATTAATTTGAATGAACATTTCAAACCCTATATAATTTATTGAATTTTTTTTGTATTTCAACAGTGGTTGGGATCAACACCTTCCTCTATTTAAGCTTCCTTACAATAATATATTTCAATAAATTATTAAAATGGATCCTTATAAAGACTTATATGTAATGAAATATAGATATCCAATGTGATGGAATGAAGTTAAAGAATTAAATCTATCGAGACCTATGAATTATGAATAAAACATTGAGAAGATTAAATCCATTCACTACGACATCATTGAATATTAGTGTCATTATAAATTTAATAATGAAAATTTATAGAGTGGTATATAATTTAAATTCACTAACAATGTTTTTTAAGAATTTTCCCATTGAATAAGGTTATTGTATTTTATAATAATATGAATATAATACCTAGTTATATCGGTTCCTTTAAATTTTTTGATTATATTGGAACCATAGATTTTCAGTTGAAAACTCCACTAATCCTCTCCAAAATTCATGATGTGTAACATGTATCAGTCATGAGGAAGTAAATACTCGACTATTACTATGTACTGAACTCAGGGGTCAACCTTTTAGGGAAATATTTTTTTATGTGGATGAACCAGTTAATATTTTGGATCATACGTATAATTTTACACAAAAATGACCACTATCATGGACAAATATTTTTGGTGAAAATAACCATTTTAAGAATCTCTATAAGAAATTGAGAGAATGATAGTGCATAAATTGTAATAGTTTGTGTCCTCCTGGCCTGTTACATTGCATGGTTTGGTGGTTGTAATTTTTTAGCAGTGGGTCACATGGAGTTTGGAGAGCTTCAATTTCTTAAGGATGGAAGTAGGGTGATTACATGATGTAAAACTATTCCTCATGGATGGTATTAGAGTTTTCACAACCTGTTGATATTTTACATGGAGTGAAGAAGAATTTCATGGTGTGTAATATTTTGGGGTTTGAAAAATTAAATAATACCAAGACAAACAATCGGGTTAAATGGTGATCTGTTTCTAGTTTGCCTGTTGTGTTTTGTGCTTTGTAGTTACCAGAATTGTAGTATCATAAATGTATAAATAGTTGGTTAATTACTTTTGAAATGATCTTGGGAAAGTTTTTTTAATAGATTTAATAAATTAGTATTGAATAATTATTGGGAATGATTAATTATGTTTGATGGAAATTGAAAGGAGGTTTTGGCACAATGTGTGGTGTTGTGCATGTAGGGGTAGCATCAAAGATGGTAGTGTTGTTAGATGGTTGTATAATGAGATCCTAAAGGTTGGGCTTGAAATTTTGGTATCATATATGTATATAATTTTACTTTCCCTTGTATATAAAATATTCACAACAATCTAGTTCAACACTAGGTTTCGAACAACCCCATAGTTAAGAGGGAGGGTGTCTTTCCCAAACATCCTAGTGGGAAGTTGGATGGATGGCCATCTACTCTTCCCTACTTCAAATTCAAGGTGGTGATAGCCCATGATTATTTGATAAGGATTTTCATTGTTATTTTCAGGTGTGTATAAGAGAGTAGTGATTTCTCAAGTATCTTTGCGATGAGTTGTGTTATGCTTTCCAAGGTGTCTTCAGGATGAAATGTGTTGTTCTTTCCAAAGTGTCTTCATTACGAGGTGTGTTTTGTGGATCATGAGTATATTAGTGGGATATGATGTGACTCATGGACCAGTTTATGGGATGAGCTGTGGTTTTGAGGCCTAGGTTTCTGTGGGTGGGATGTGATGTGGCTCACAACCAAGGTGAATGGATGAGTTGTGGTAGTGTGGCCTAGGTGTCTGTGGGCAGGTTGGGATGTGGTTCTTTCATAATAAGTGGGAGCGGGATCATTTTTATCATTATGAAGGGATGTTAAAATAGGTGTAAGTGGTATAAATTATCCAAATCATCAATTTTATTACTATATTACTTTACATGACCTGCGTTATTTTGTGTACACACCTCGGTGAAGATTGGAATGGTTAGTATACCTATTTGGTGTTGTTTGGTTTTAATATTTTCTCATTGGAAAATTAGTAAGCCCCTTTTCACATGTTCATGAGAGACTTGGGTTTTTTCTACTATGTATATTTGTATACTTACACTACATATATAAAATATATTTCAGGTTCCAAGAGGATTACTTGCACCATGATGGGTGTTACTAGCTCGGGCATTGTGATAGTTGTTAATTCACTACTTTAGCTTACATTTGGAACATACATTGGAGTTTTATTGAATTTTTAATAGTATATTTTAATCTAGAATGTGGGATGGATTTTGGTATTATATATATATATATATATATTAAAGTTGTTTTGGGATGAACCATCTTTTCAGCCCATCTTATTTTACTAAAAAGGGAAATGTGCCGCATTTTTGTGAGATTGTGTACCCTTTGTGTTAGTTTCCACACAAGGGCCTACTGGAGGCGGGAATAATGGTTCATTATCTCTTGTTCTTCATTTTCAACCCAATAGGTGTATTTTTGGAGGGAGGGGGCGATGATAGAATTGTATCAAAGGTGATTGTTGAGATATAGGATGAAATATGGAGGTAAGAATAGTGAGGATTGCATGGGTTGGTAGGGAAGAAGTGTTATCTGATCATGTTGCATGACATAGCCCTAGGAGTTCCAGCTAGGAAACTAGATTGTTGGGCCCTGATGATCTGATGTAATGAATCAGAGCCTATCGAATAACCAAGTGAGGGTACCTCAGTTGTAGGGTATAGACCCTATGAATGGTAAGTGCATCATAATGACTTGTCTTCTTGTCTGAATTGGTTGTTTTGGAAAATTGGGAAAGAATGATTTGAAATGACATAAAATATATTAACCTGATTCTTAAATAATATTCCATACTATTTGGGATAATGAATTCTTTGTTTACCTTTTAGTTAGGACACTTGATCATCTTCCATTTTTGGCTCGGGTTGTAGAGGGTTAGAAGGATGGTTTGATTGATCAGTAGAGGTTTGATCCAGTGGAAGAGGATGACTAGTTAAAAAGAATGTTACATACCTTCCAATAGTAGACTTTAGGAATGTATAAGGGAATTGTTTTAGACTTGGAGATAGAGAGCTGGATCAAGGATCTTGATATCTCCTTCAACCTGATCTGGGACCTAACGTAGTACTGGCTTCCATTCACGGGTAGTCAAATGAGAGGAGTTACGCATTAGTGGTGGACAGTTTTCCGGGGGTAGAGGAAGGAGGCTGACGTTCTGTGGGTCGATTTCGATAAGGAGTTCAAGGAAGAATTATTTTCATCGATCATGAAAGATGATAAGTGGTAGGAGTTAATCTCCCTCCACCCTGAGAGTATGTCAGTAATAGAGTTGGGGATTAATTTTTAGGATCTCCACCATTTTTCCCTAGACCTATATCAAGATTAGGATTATATTGAAAGACATCTAGATGAGGTACATTATCCTTTGTTCTAGTATTCTTTTACTCCCATTACATTGCCGTTATATCTGGTGGTCCAAAGAAAGTTTGAGGTGATCAAGAAGATACACTCACATAGAGGTTTACCATGACAGAGGAGTCATCATAGTTCATCGAGAGGCATGGTTACTAGAGGTAGGTCGAAGGTGCTAGGACCATTGTGTTTTTGACTTACAGGGTGTCGACCCTATTAGCGTCCATTTAGACCATCACCTCCTCATGCATTTTCTATGGGCTTGGGGTCAAGGTGTTTCTTCTATGGAATCTTTTTCCATCTTCAAAATCAATTTCCACTGGCCATTCTAGCAAAATATGGTGGAGGTGGGTATGTTTTTTTCCCATCCTCTATAGTAGTTTCTTGTTTTCCATTTTAGAAATAGGGAAAATAAGCTCATGATCCACCCATGGGAGATGGAAAATGTAGGAGTTGACCATAGGATTTACTTTAGGGACCTTCACCCAGGTTTGGTCATGGAGGAAGTCATCACCAGAGGGGTAGAGGGGATAGGTGTGGTCGATTTCACATAGAAGATGCAGTATTTTTAGAAGAACCAAATATCGTTAGTTCTACGATCAGTTTGTTTAGTAACCTTTCTTGTGATTAGTTTGATTTAGGAGTATCACATTCATTTGTTTCACCCACTCTACCCCATGCTCTAGGGCTAGATGTAGAGAGTCTTTCTGCACCCCTGGTGTTGAGTACGCCAGTTAGAGGTTAGATGAGCTTGTCTTATGTATGCTTTAGATGAAGACAAATGTTGTGACTACATCAATCCTATTGTAATATTTTATTGATTCTGATTCAACCATACGATTTCATTTGTGGAATGGACTAGTTATATTTTGTTTATGTTATTATCGACTGCTTCTAGAGGATAGTTGGGTCTTCAAATGTTGATGGTCGTCATCTGGGTTTCGTTGGGGATCAGGGTTTTCAGGTGGTCATTTGGTGAGCAGAGCCTCTTCTTTCCATCTTATTTGATATGTTTGTGGGATCAGTAGATGTTGGGATGGTGGAGGTTCCCATATAAGATGTGGACTTCCTCGATGTTTTTCCCAAAAGTTTTTTTCATGACACCCTCGATTTGATATTATGTTCAGGGTGAACCTACATCCTGGTGGTTATTCGATTTTTATGGATCCATATAAGAGAGCACCTTATTTTTTGTGGCAGTAGAGGATTCAAATTGATGATCTGGTGAATAAGGGATGTATCTGACCAAGTGAATCTTAGGGGAGTGATCTAGTGTTGTTTTCAAAGAAGGTGGAGGGCAGTATATGGATTTTCATAGGATATTGGATGTTGAATCAGGTGAAAATAAAGAACCATTACCATTTTCCAAGAATAAATGATCTTTTTAAGTAGCTAATAGGGGAATGTCAATTTTATAAGATCAATATATGAATTGGATTCCACCAGTTGAGGGTGAAGGAGGTTATATTCTATAGAAAACATTCAGGTATAGGTATGGTCACTTTGAGTTCATAGTCATGTCATTCAATGTTACGAATTAACCATCCATATTCATGGGGAATATGAATTCTATTCTTAATGATTTCCTAGACCATTTCATCATCATGTTCATCGATGAAATATTGATCTACTCAAATATTGGGGAGGAACATGCCTATCATATGAAGACTATATTGCAGGTTCTTTGATAGAAACAGCTCTAGGGAATTCTATCCAAGGGTATGTTTTGGACATGATAGGTGAATTTCCTCCGGCATTTGGCTTCATAGAAGGTGGTGTCAGTGGGCACATCAAAGGATTAGGAATTTATTTCTTAGGAAGTACTCACAAATATGATGAATGTTCACAATTTTATTGGTCTCATTGGCTATTATCATAGGGTTTTACCTAACTTATCTCGAGTTTTAGCTCTATTTATAGATCTAACTAGGAGGGACCGAGATTTGTTTTTGTAGTGATTAGTTATTGGTATAGTTTTTCTATCTGAAGGGAAATTTGATTTGTGATCAAATTTCCAGATGAATGGTTGATGTTTGAGGTATTTTTTGATACTTCCCCTTAGGGTATGGGATGAATCATGATGCTGTAATGAGCAGTAATCTCTTATGGGTCCAGGAATTTATATACCCATGAGTATAACTCTTCCACTCATGTGATGGATTTTGAAACGGTCATGTTTTTGTTGAAAATGTGGTAGAAATACCTCATTTGTGAGAACTTTGTGGTCTTCACAGATCACACGATTTTGAGGTATATCTTTTCCCAGTGAGATCTAAACATGAAATAGTAAAGGTGGATGATGTTTTTCTAGGATTATGATTTTGATATCTCTTACACATTAGGAAAGGAAAATTTTGTTGCTGTTTCTTTTATCAGAACGTCACAGAAGGTGGTTGTTCGAGAATCTGCAGATGCTTGGATAATGATAAAGGATTTGGAAGCCTTGAACATAGATTGTGGAATGGATGGTGGTAGAGGTTATTTGTTTAAGATAATAGTGTTTTCTTCTTTGATGCAACAAGTGGATGAGTCTAAGTGGGGAGACACAGAGGCATATGTGTTTCACGATTATGTTGGAAATGGAGATGATAGTAAGGGATGTTCATAGGATTGTTAGAACATGATGTTTATCCATGAAAAGTGTTTTATTACTATAGAAGTGTGTGATGGGATACTTCCTGAGTTTCATATATCACAATTAGAAGTAAACCTAGCTGTTTATAAGATGTATTGTGGCTTTTGAATATAGTTATAGTTTTCTAAGATAAAACGGTCAGTGGCGTAGTTTTTTGAAAGGTGCCTTGTTTTCTAGTAGTTTAAGGATGTGCACCATGTTCCTAGTGACTTTTTGTAGCCCCTGGATATGCTTGAGTTGATGTGGGATAAAATCTCAATTGATTTTTTCATAGGGTTACCCAGAGATCAAGGAGGCTAGGATTTTGTTAGTGTGATAGTGGATCGATTGAAGAAATTATCTCACTTCTTAGCAATAATGGATTCTGGCATAAAAGATGATTTGGTTAAAAGTTATGTTGGTGATGTGGTGCAGTTTCATGTAGTTCTAATATCCATTATCCCAAATAGAGGCACATGTTTTTACTCATGAGTCGGGAGGGGATTGCAGCTTTATTTTGGCACCCATTAATGCCTCAGAACTTTCGTCCCCCCTCAAATAGATGTGAAAATAGAATGGTATATCCAATTACAAAAAAAAATGTTTCAATCATGCATCTTGTAATTTATACGATATTGAGTGAAACAATTACCCTATGTAGTGGTTGCCTATAATAATAATTATCAATCTTCCATTAGCATGAATCCATTTAATGGTTTGTATGGAAAACTATGAATTTCTCTATTTATGAGGATAGAGGTTGCAGAGTAAAAGGTTCTTGGTCCTAAGGTAGTGGAGAGGGACAGTCATAAAGTAGTGAGAGGATGAAAGTACTAGGGGAATTTTTTCTTCTTTGTTTCTCCGCTTGTTCATCAGATGATGAAAGTAGTTCAATAACCTAAAAAGGTATTATGTCAATTGGAAAGGAGGCCCTTAGAGTTAAACGTTCAAGACAACATGTTATTGAATTTTTCACCACAACATGGGTTGATGAGGTTTGGAATTGGGATTCAACATTATATCTGGTTTTTTGGACCACATTACGTGTTAGTGTGATTTGGTGAGGTGGCATACCATATGGGGTTGTCACCATAGTTGGAAAGGATCCATAACATCCTCCACATCTATAAAAATTGTTGGTATCTTCATGATGAAAATTTTATCGATGATTTTGGGGAGTTAGATATCAAGGATGAAATGATGTATGTGGAATGGCTAGTAGAGTTCCAAGATCATCAGGTGAATGTTCTTCATGGATGGACCATTCCTTTAGTTTGAGTGTTTTGAAGGCATGGTATCCTGGAGTAGAGTAATTTTTAGTGGGAAACACATATGTGTTCCCATTACCCATATTTGTTTGTAGTTTTGACTTGTTCTATTTTTTTTGAAATGTAATATTTGAACCATGTTTTATGAAATAAATTTTTTCCCTTGGTTTGATAATTGTTTGGGGAAATGTGTGATAAATTACTGACATGTGAAAAAGTGTAAAACCAGATTCCTAATTGAGATGAATTAATTGTTAGGTTATTAAGCATGTATAGGCGAGTTAGTGTAATTGAGAGTGCATAATATCTTTACATAGAGGACAATATTCCATAATATGGATGTTCGTGTAGTGGGGTTGTCGTGCTTATATGGTGTGACTTACAGTTGTCAAGAATAGAAGTTTTCAGAGAAGGAGTTATTGGATATGGAGGTTTCCACTCAATCTATCAAACTCTTGGTTTTTTATCATTGAATATTAATGTGTTGGTTTTTTATCAAATTTTCATGTTTACAATGATCCTTGAGAGGTATCTCTTGGGGTGGTTTTTCAGAACCCTCTATATTATGGCCTTACTTTCAGATTCTAGAGGGAAAGAATCATTCTAGAGATATCTACTGAAACACTTAATGTCCTACTAGTCCTTTACATTGCATGTTTTTTTTGTTTGGAAGTGTTAAGTGGAGGTTCAGAAGGTGACTGGACAGGTTCAATTACTAAAGGATGGAAGAAGGAATATTGCACATTGTGTAATCACATTACGTTTCATGAAACTCTGACTCATAAAATTTCATGGTCTTTTCACATTGTGGAGACATTTTACACAATGTTAAGAAGTGTTTCATGGTGTGTAATATTTTGTGGATTGAAAAAAAAATCAAGAGCCGACACATTTTTCTGCGAAAACTGATCCCTCTGTATTACTCAACATAATAGGCTATTACATATCTCGTAATATCCTGATCATATGCAGTTTTAATAATTATTTTTTTCTAAAACATTATTCATTTATTCATTATTTCATTCATTTTCATCTAACTCTAGGTGAACCCTAGGAAACTTAAGGATTCCTTTGATCCCTACTCCTCTTTCCATTATCTATCAATTCTGGTGGTTGTTCGTTAATAGTCTTTGATCGATCTATAGTGAGTTTTTTCACCATTCTCATTTTATTTCTCTTTTTCTTTCTCTCGGATTCATTTTTATGGTATGGTTTGAATGGATTTGGTTGTTTGGGAAGAATTTTGATAATCTTCTTGTGTGGAATATATCGATCCATATTCCTAGCAGTATGGTTTCCTCTTGAAAGAATTCTTCTTTTCTCTATGGTGCACATATAAGTTGAAAATCATATTCAATGTAGTGTTTTCATTCATTTCTCTTTGATTGGGAATCATGTGAGAGGGATCTACATTTTTTTCCTACGAATCATATTTTTCTACACTAATCAATGATAATAACCGAGTAGTTTAATTGAAATTTGTAGAGGGATCCAATGGGTATTTTTCTGCTTTTGATGTAATTGTGATGTTGTGAATTATATTGGTTAAATTACCTACAAATAGTCATGGTCGTTGGTTTGACATGGTTTCAAACTAAACATTTTTTATGAGGGTTGATTCCTATTGAACACTTTTATATGGAAATTTTTAAATCATTTACACTTGGATATTAAATGGATACCATAAGATCACCCATTTGTTATGATGACCACTACATTAATTAGTGGAATTAAATTAGGGATTACACATTAAATATTTAATTAGGGTATGGTTTTGTATGTGGGGTGATGTTTTTTTAGGATAGTGGTGGTTGTGTGAGCATGATAGATGGAATGTGATGGGGCTATGTTGTGATGTGTGGATACACTCTAGTTTGTACATTGGTATGTTTGTGAATAACATGTGTATGTTGTGGGTTAAGTTTGGGTGGTGTGGTGAATGATCATGTAAAAGGTACATTAACCTTACCATGTAATTAAATATCAGGTTTTTAAATTGATTTATTATACAATGGATGAGAGGGTTTTCACAGTGAGGCTGTGATTTGGCTATGTAGTGATGTATTTTTGGGTTTCTTATTGTGTTCTGTGCTTGGTAATTTCCTTGAGACTAGTGCAATAAATGAACAAATAATTGGTTAATAATGTTTCCAAATTGAATGGATTGATTTGGTTAATAGAATGTATAAATGTTTTGTAAATAAATAATGGAAATGGATAATTAATTTTGATGGAAATTGAAATGAGGTTATGGCTTGTTGTGTGGTGTTGTGACTTTAGAGAAAAAAATAATGTTGGGAGTGTTTTGGGTTGGTTTTTTGTTGAGAACTCATAGGGTAGGATTGAGTATTTGATATTATATATGTATATACATGTATTTTCCATTTTAATATCTATATCCACCCAACCCTAGTTGTGAACATCATGTCGAACACTCCCATCACCATGGGGGGTTGTTTCATTCCAAAACATCTCGATGGGAGGATGGTTGGCTGGCCACCATCTCTTCAATGTTACCCCTTCTTGGTGGTGATAGAACAAGATTTTTCAGGATGGTTGTGAATTGTGAGGCCCATGTGTCTGCAGGTGATACGTGCTTTCCCATGTCCCTTTGGGATGAGATGTATTTTGATTTCCCAAGTGTCTTCAAGATGAGATATGGGGTGATTTCCTAGGCATCTTCGAAATGAGGTTCAGTTTTTGGCCTAGGTGTCTAGGGGTGGGATGTGATGTGCCTCATGGACCAGGTGATAGGACGAGGTGCGGTTGTGGGTCCTAGGTTTCTAAGGGCAGGATGTGATGTGGCTCATGACCCAGGTGATGGGACGAGGAGTGGTTGTGGGTCCCAAGTGTCTATGGGTAATATGTGATGTGGCTTGCGACCCGAGTGATGAGGAGAGGTCGGTTTGTGGGCCCCTAGTGTCTGTGGGTAGGATGTGATGTGGCTCATGGCCCATGTGATGGGACGTGGACTTGTTATGGGGACCATGTGTCAGCATGCGAGATGTGATGTGTCTCTTGGACCAATTGATGGGACAAGGTGTAGTTTTGGGGCCCAAGTTTCTGTGAGCCAGATGTGATGTGGATTGTGGACCATGTGATAGGATGAGGTGTGGTTGTGGGGCCTAGGTGCGTGTGGGAAGGTTGTGATGTGGTTCTTTCCGGAAGGGGTAAGAGTGAGAGGATGTTTTCCATTAGTCAAGAGTGGATAAACCAATGGGAAGTGTCCTGGTGTTCCCAAATAATAGATGTTCTTAATATATTACCTTACTTGACATGTGATATTTGGTGAGCATGCCATGGTGAGATCTAGGATGGTTAGTATATTTGTTAGGTGTTGTTTGGTTCTACTATTTTCACACAAGGGTATTAGTATAACCCCTTTCACATATGTATGAGATACTTTAGTTTTTTCTACT
This sequence comes from Viscum album, assembly GCA_963277665.1. Lineage (NCBI taxonomy): Eukaryota > Viridiplantae > Streptophyta > Magnoliopsida > Santalales > Viscaceae > Viscum > Viscum album. The sequence goes on from OY728136.1 coordinate 1,831,124,037, forward strand.
AAGAATATCTGCATACATGTCGTACATTTATAAAACTATATTCATGTTTCCAAGATGATTATGGGGATCATGTTGGGCTTTACTAACATGGACTTTGGGATAGTTGATGAGTCACTAATTTATCGTGATTTTGGTACATTCATCGATGATTTATCACACTTGAAATATTTTTATTTTAAACATTCATTAGGGATGGATTTTGGTCTCATTATATATATATATATATATATATATATATATGTCTGTGTGTGTGTGTGTGTGTGTCTTGGAGTTATTTTGGGTTGAACCCTATTATCTCCCCAACTTTTTTTCCAATAAAGGGAAATTCCTCCCATTTCTGTGAGATTTTTGAACCTTTGTGCTAGTCACCAACTAGGTGTATACTAGAGGTGGGAATCCGGGTTCACTATCTCCCTTTATTTATTTACATCCCATTGGGGGTATCTTTGGAGTTCAGGGGTTGGAACAGATGTACCCTCAATCAATTATATTGTTGTGATAAATATTGAGGGATAAATTCATTTTTTGGAGGATAGAATGTAACAACCTCGGTTTTTATGGATTGTGTTTAAAAAAAATTAATTTATATTGATATTTTTTTATACACAAATAGCCTAGTTATTCATTCACTAAATGAAAAACTGGGTTAGGTTGAGCTACAAGCAACACCATCTTAGTATTTGATAAACAAAACACATTATTTTTAACAATCCAAGATATTTTAATAATATAGATATTTATGAAAAATAATTATAAAAAATACATTAAATATAGATATATTAATAATACTAAATACATTTAAAATTTTAATTATAATGGTATTATATAAAGAAACAATATTGATAATAAAAAACATAATTTTTGGTAATGTATTTATTTTTCTTAATGATACTAATTAAAAAAAAATATTTTCATTTCTTTTCATAATCATTAATAAAATGAATATTTTGAAAATTTTATAAAATTAATTTCATAATGTAATTTTTTTTGACATATGAAATCCTAAATTATCTTAGGGTGATTTTTTGGGATTTTTATTAATCTTATAATTTGATGATGAATAGTGTTAATTAATGAATTTTAATTCAAAAATAAATTTATGATTTATTTATTTATAAAGAAAAATTAAATTTTAATTTATTTTTAAAGTATAATTTGATCAATTATACATGTATTAATCCAAATTTGGTCATTGGAATCTATTTCATAATGAAATTGGATGTAAAGAATTCCTAAACATTTGGTCATTTTCTCTTTAAAACCCTATTTTCTTGTCACGCTTGTGATATTAATTTTAAATTAATTTTTTCCACTTATGTTATTGGAATTTATTAAAATTTATTCCATATTTTTAATAATCATAATTTATCATGCCTATTTTAGTGAAATAAAGTTTCCATCAAAATAAAATGTAAAATAGTAAGAAGAATTTACCACAGTTAATGTCAAAACTGATTTGTCGGGGGGTTAAACTAAGAGGATAAGGGTCACAAATGAAAAAAAACATGTAGAACACCCATTGGATGGAAATATAAAGGCATTATCTCTTATATGATATAAAATGGAAAATTTTGTATTCTGTTTCTGGATTAAAATGTGTCTATGATTGAATCATTTAGAAAAGTTACAAGTGTGTCAATCACCCCACTTATAAATGGCCACCCCCATTCCTCTATTATTTACACCATCACACCTATTTGTTTCATAAAATACTCACCCAAATAACCTCAAATGTACGCTCAAGTCATCATAGAAAAATTATTTTGTTTATAAATATTTCCTAGTAATGATTTTATTGGAAACCTAATGAGGATACTCGAATAAGACGTAACATTAAACAACAAGCACTTAGGATTTAATTTTCCTCCACCTCTTTCACTTATAATTATGAAATGATGATATAATTACCACATTATATCACATATATTTATATTTTTTTGTAAATTTCATGATTTACAACTATATGCACTTCTGTCAAATGGTTTACAAAATCAGTGTTCATGTGTACGATGAACTACCGTTCGTGAACCGATGTCATTAATTTTTCAATTACCACCTATGAAGTGTGGTAATAATGTTGTATTTATTGAATATATATGATATTAATTGTAATGACCAACATATTGAACTGGGATAAAAATTGTGGGAAAATTGAACTTTTCCGATTACTGAACCGGTCGAATTTATGATCGTGATTCATAATGAGATTTTGAAGGTTTTGACCCTTCTTTTTAATGTTTATGGACATGGGAGAATGCCCGTTATGTTTCCCGAGTGTCTTGATGGGTTCTGGGATTGTGAGACCCAAAGGCATCTGTTTTTTAAAGCACATCAGAAGATGCACGGTGGGTGCATAGTTTTTGAAACCGTGCAGCCCAAACCATGTGACTTAAATCAGGGAGACAGAGAAGTCTGCACGGCCTACCCACGGTTTCCCAAAAATGTGCAGCCAGCCCAAGCGGCGTTCCATCGGTGTCCAGTGGGGGATGCACGGTTGGCACACAGTTTGCCAAACCGTGTGTCCAATTCCATGCGTTGTGCTCGATTTTGGGTTATTCAAATATTTAAAATTAATTTATAATAAAAACAAAATAAATGAAATACCTAAACTAAAAGCCTCACCTCCCCTCTTCTCTCGGCAGACCACGTGATACACCCCCTCCCCCCATGGAAACTCAGCCTCGCGCGAGACCTCCCTCATCCAGACCTCCTATCGTTTATTTTCCTTGGATATTCTTCCTATAATCTCCTAGTTATGTTCCTCTACCATATTCCTCCCTTCTCAGGATGATTTCAGGACCATCCCTTGGCCTAATTTTCATTTTGATGAGCTCTCTAGATTTAGGGTTGTTTTTATTCAGGTTTTCCATTGTTTTTTTTTGTTTTAAGGGGATTCTGAAGGTCCCTTGGGACCTTGTTGGTGTGTGTACGACATCCTCTATTGAAGGGGAGGCTGATTGTGGTGTTTTTGATCTACCGTTTTGATTCCGAGTGTATTGGAACTTTGGAGTTGGTTTCGCTTTGCTGGATCTTAGGTGGTTCGCCTGTGTAGGCATAGGAATGTAGTTTTTTGTATGTGGGTTCCCCCCAGTATGTGTATACTCATGCCTGGAAGCAACTCTACATGTCTGGGGCTAGGGGTGCCCATGTACATATGTAAAAAGTGCATACGCAGGTGAGCAGAGACAGGCTTATGTGAATAATCATATGTGTAAGGATCCTCTTGGGAACTCCCATGGCCATGTGGGCATGCGCATAGAGGCTAAGTGTACTCAAACATATGTGAAATCACATATGCCTCGTGGGGGAGAAACAACGACTCTTAGATAGAGAGCGCCAAGAGCCAGAGAGGACAGATGGATCGGCCTTGAGGTAGGATCCCTCCCCATTCCTTTAATTTAATGTGAAATATTAGTGAGTTATTTCTGCACTTCTTTAGTATGTTAATTATGCAAGTTTAGTTCCAATTAAATTCTTTTGTGCAATGAGTGTGAATTGCAGGGACAATATTAAAATTTTTTCTTCATAACTAAACTAATGATTTAAAAATAAAACCCCTCGATCAGAGGTTCAATGTCTTCAAGAAAAAAATGTAGAAAGTAGGAATTTATGCTTGCCTGGTTGTTCTTCCTTGCTATAATTATTAATTTGCATGTTTAGCAACTTGTTGTTTTGTTGTTTCATTTTCCCATGTGGGAAAAGGCTTTGCTTCCAGAACACCCCTTAATGTATTGGAACCCTTGAACATAGTTTCTATGTCCCGATAAGTTAAATGGTTGGGTTGAAATAAACGGAACAGTTATAATGACTTAGAATATATAATGACGACCTTTAACAGAAATTCCTAGACACTTGAACCATGAATCAATTTTCCATGCGTAGGAATGTTCAGTGAGATTGCGAGTGTGTGACAGCTTGCATATAATGAATATCTACTTGAAATTATTAAGATATATTATATTAAATATAATGGAGAAGAATGTGATTGTTCCACTTTTATAGATATGACCTGTGTGAATGATTGGGATTATAGCATGGATATTTCAAATTCATAAGATGTACTACCTTATGCATTCTAATGAAACTGTTGTAATGATTATGAGTGATATGGATGGGAGGCATGCATACCCAATGCAAGGTTATTTTGAGTAATGGTGGGAGGCATGTCAACCCCACGCCATATGTGATATATATATGTGTATGGAAGGGAGGAATTATTACCCCTGGCCAGTTGATCTATTAGGATGAGAGGAATTCTTACCTCGTGATCGCTATTCTCTATACGTGTATGGAAGGGAGGCATTCTTACCCCATTCCAGTTGACCAATAGGGATGAGAGGAATTCTTACCTCGTGCCCACTATTCTCTCTACGTGTATGGAAGGGAGGCATTCTTACCCCTTTCCAATAAACCTTTAGGGACGAGACGAATTCTTACCTTGTGCCTGCTAATCTTATTAATGGGTGGGAGGCATTCTTAACCCACACCATCTATGATATAAATGATTATATATATATATATATAGTGAACTGATCAGGTTACTTTACCAGTAATGAGCCGCTGCTGGTATAGCCGTCGGGTGTCAGTAGGGAACCTGGATGGGTGTTGTTTATCTATGTCGTCCTACATATTGAATCTTGTTATACCTAGTTACTGCATTAATTAAATTTACACTGGCTGGTTTGGGTTAGACATCGGTGGTGTCGACCTGTTGATATTTATATCTCACACCCTACTCGGGCCGCCATTGCACTGGGGTACCCAAGTTGACCTTTCTTGTTTGCAGGACCTATGATGATTTATTGTGTTGCACGTACCTGGGGATAGGTGCAAAGGACCGAGCGTGAGTTCTGGATGCTCAGGAGATCACCATCTTGCCTTGCTGTCTTTTCTTTATTCATTTTCATTGTATTGGGAGCATGCTGTATTGTTTCTTTCTTTCACAGTGTATCATTCATCATCCCTGTCTCTGCTAAACTGGCTTTGGCCACCTCTTATAAAAAAAGATCACTATTTGTCTTCCTTTGCTATTTGTAAAATATTTATCAATTACTGCTCCTTCTACTAGTGTTATCTAATCTAAGATATCATTGTGAAACTCTGATAAGAGGGTATAGTCTCCCCACTATCAACTATCAAGACCCTCGCTACTAGTAGGATGCCTTTGGCATACGAAGAGACGTTGTTGAGGCCATGTGGCGATCGGTCTGGCCACCGGGTTGATGTTGAGATGGGCAGAGACATTACAAAGTGGTATTAGAGGAGTTTATTTTTTCTAGTTTGTTTTACTATTTAGAGACAGTAGACAGGGATATGAAGGAAATGGAATTCGGTAATAAGGTATTCTCGGGAGTAGCTAACCCGTGTACAGGGAAAACCCAAATTTCCTGGAATGAAATTGATATTTTAATGATTTTTATTATTACGGTTGATTTGATTTCACCATTGGGTGAAACACATGGTTTTTTTTGATACTATTGATGCAATTGTGGGTTCCATTTCTATTGCAACTTGATGATACGATGTTATGACATTTAATGCATCATATAAGAAATTTGTTAGATATAACATGCCATGGATTATTCCATGAAATCTAAGATTCATTGGTTGATTCCTGCGGTTGTGATAGGTGATGTGGTATTTATTAAATGCTTCTGTGATATAGCATGTTTCTATGTTACTGCTTTTGAAAACATGATAGGTTCAGTTAATATGGAATTGTTTTTGTTGACCAAATTAAATTATTGCAATTACGGCGGGAGCTAATTTTCAGTTTTATAGTGTATGTGCGCGTAATGGTTGGGAAAGTGTGACCTGTGTAATCACATTTCCGAAAAAGGGCTGCTAAGGTTTAAATTGTAAAATAAATTGAAATTGGTTTTGAATGAAGGGAGCCAAATTCCAAATTGTAAAGTGTATGGGCACTTTACAACTTGGTAGGTGGCCACCTATATGACTTGATGATTGTTTTGAGCATGTTAAATTCTGAAATGTGTTTTTTTATATATGGAGACCCAATTTTCACCCAATGCAGTGTATGGGTGCTTCATGGGTTGGGAAATGGAAACCCATAATGATTTTATGGCAAGATTATTTGTGATTTTTTTATTACTGTAAAAATTGTTTGATTTTGACCTGATGTGTTCTGGCTGGTTGGGACCCTCGTAGGTCCCCTAAAGTGTTTAAGAGGAATTTATAATGATATATTTCATGAAGAGAGATGGTATATCTGATAAATGTTAAGTGGATAAAAGGATGTTTTTTGTGACATTCCTGCTTTTCTTTGGGCTGTTTGTTAAAAATGATCAAGTGCCTACTGATTTTAGGTTTTTAAATGTAACTTTATGTTTTTAATTAAATATTTAAAATTTATTAAAATAATTAACATGATTAAATATAAAGGGCTTGGAAAAGGAACTTGTAGCGGTGTAATCTGTTGAAACCTCATGTGAAGGTAAGTTAAGTATTTCCTTTGAGTGACTTGAGATGGAACCATAGGTGTTTTCCATGGGCGTTTGATTTCATTTGGAAAATGACTTGAATGTTAGGCTTCAGCCTGATGACTTTTGTTTTTCTTGACCAAATTCTCGATTCGACAGTTTTTTCTTCTTGAGGGGATAGCCCGTGGTAGGTATCCCCCTTAGAGATTATATGCCTTTCTAGCGCTGTGAGTCTTCTAACTTTTGGTACCGTTCAGGTGTCACTATCCCTTATAAGGCTTCCTGTTTCTAATAACACCCTTGTTTGGATGGGTGGTCATGCTTCTTTAGATCTAGTTATAGTATTGAGCATTGGTTAATGCTCTGTAGACATTCCTTAGGCATGGTTGGTTGCTTGTTAGTTGTTTGAGTCCTTAAGTAATGGAAAATTGGTAAGTCGTCATCCATCTGAATAGTTTTATAAGGTGGTATGACTTTCGATTAAATATCTAGTGCTATTGTGTATGGTATTGGGTCATTTCCGTGGTAGAGTGACCTAAGCATTTGAAAATCAAGTTGTCCCAATTCTCAGGATGATATTCAGAAGACTCGGGTGGTTGACACGCCGAGCATGTTGCTTTGGTTTTCTTGTGCCTTTCGATGTTGTGATCATGGCTCAGAGGAGCGACAACAGTCCGTTTAATCGTTATGAATTATTTCTCTTATAATAAGTTGTGTCCTTTCTTCTTTTGGTGACACCAATGCTTTTATGGTGGGAAGAGTCATGTCAGTTTAGTGAATTGTGTTCTTCCGGGTAGAAGGAACACGTCTAGAAGGACCATTTGGGAATGGTCAGGTTTGTTTGAATACCGTTGAGGCTTGCAAGTGTCTTTATTAATCAATTATTTCTCGGTAGCAAAAATTTGATCTGGTTCACTGTAAATGCAACCCCCCCCCCCATGAAAAACACCCTTGGTCATGGAGGACATAGGTGGTGTATCATGATTGGTCATGGAATGATTTATGTGGAAAAGTCATTACGATCAGTTCTGAAATTTTGAGGTGTCGGTAGAAGAAGTTGAGTATATTTTCTTTATAGTCGACCAGTGGTGGTTCGACCCATCTTCCTTGAAGTAGTCTGGTATGACTGACTGGAATCCATTTAAATCCTCTTGGTGCACCCTGCTACATGAGGAGCATGTCCCCTATATTGATTTCATCATGGATGCACTAAGAGAGCATTGGTATTACGCTGTGCAAAAGTTTTTAAAAGCTGTTGAGCTATTTTGGTTGTTCAATTTCAGTGTTTCATGCTGGATGCATGGTTTCTCTCATGGATTGATCATAGATATGTCACCGGTAGTCGGGTATGAGCATCAATGAACATTCTCGTTGTAAGTGTGTGATGCCTTGGGGAGAAGGCATCATTGTTCATCTTATAATATGACTGTTGTCTAAGCCACGTGTCTTATTGAATAGTCAGTTAGAGTGTATTGACTCTTATTGGCTTGGGATTTGAGGTCGATGGGGAAATAGATTGTTAGATAATTTCAAAATCATGCTAGGCGCGTCTTTGGAACGCTTGAAGCATTATTTCGAATGTCAATTCAAAAGGTGGAGTGGTAGTTTTCTTATGCCCGTTTAACATTAAAACCTAATGTGGGAAGTACCTTTGATTGGTTTCTTGGCGAGAAGATGATGAGATTTTCTCTCTGGAATGAAGGGCTAGTGTAAGAGTAGTCTGGGTGTTTCGATTAGAAAATGAGCATTGGCTAGCATGTAGATGGATTAAGTGCCAAGTGCTTTAGTGGATGTTCGCTGGTGTGTGGGACATTTGGAAACATAACACGATCGTTTGAACGAAGCTTCACGACCCTTGTAGGCCGAGTGGGGTGGGTGTTGTTTCTGATGAATTCTTGGGGATAGGAAGTTATATGTTGGGATGATTGTAATGACATGCATTTTGAACTGGGTTAAAAAGTGGGGGAAATTGGACCTTTTAAATTACTGAACCGGTCGAACATATGATTGGGCTTCAGATTGAGATTTTGAAGGTTTGGGCCCTTCTTTTTAATGTTTTTGGACACGGGAGAATGCCAGTTATGCTTCTCGAGTGTGTTGAGGGGTTAAGGGAGTGTCATACCTGAAGGTAGCTAGTTTTTAAAGGTCAATAGAAGTCGAATGGTGGGTGCACAGTTTCTCAAACTGTGTGGCCCAAACCGTGCAGCTTAAATCAGGGAGACAGAGGATTCTGCACGGCCTATGCACGGTTTCCCCAAACCGTAGGGCCAGCCCGTGCGGGGTGCCTTGGGTGTCCAGTTGGGGATGCACGGTTGGCGCATGGTTTTCCAAACCGTGCGGCCCATTCCATGCGTCGTTACCTATTTTGGGTTTTTAAAATATTAAAAATGAATTTAAAATAATAACAAAATAAATGAAATAAATAAGCTAAAATCCTCTCTTCCCCTCTTCTCTCAGCAGACCACACAACACACCCCCTCCTCCCATGGCACCTCGACCTCACGCGAGCCCTCCCTAGGCCGGACCTCCTCTCCTCCATTTTCATTGGCGATTCTTCCTATAATCTTCAAGGTATGCTCCTCTACCTTGATTCATCCGCTCTTTTTCCGATTTCAGGGGCAACCATTTCCTTAAATTTCATTTGGCTGAGCACCCTAGATTTAGGGTTGTTGTTATTCGGGTTTCCCTTTGTTTCTTTTACTGTAAGGGGATGTGGAAGGTCCCTTGGGACCTTGTTGGTGTTCGTACGACATCCGCCACCGAAGGTGAGGCGGATTGTGGTGTTTTTGATCCACCGGTTTGATTCCGAGAGCGTTGGACTGTTGGAGATGGTTTTTCTTTACAAGAGATTTGGAGGTTTGCCTATGTAGGGATAGACACGTAGTTATTTGTATGTGGGTTACCCCGGTATGTGTATACTCGGGCATGGAAGCGACTGTACAAGGGTTGGGCTACGGGTTCCCATTTCATATATAATAAGTGCCTGCGTAGGTGAGCCAAGATAGGATTATGTGAATAAGCATATGTGTAAGGATCCTCTTGTGCATTCTCATGGCTATGTGGGCGTGTGCATAGAGGCTAGGTGTCCTTAAACATATGTGAAATCACATATTCCTCATAGAGGAGAAGCATCGACACTTAGTTATAGAGCACAAAGAGATGGAGTGGACGGATGTATCCACCTTGAGGTAGGATTCCTCTCCTTGAATTTTATTTAATGTGAAGTATTAGTGAGTTATTTCTGCACTGATTTAGTGTGTTAACTATGCATGTTTAGTACCAATTAAATTCTTTTGTGAAAAGAGTGTGAATTTCTAGGAAAAGATTAAAATGGTTGGTTAGTCACTAAACAAATTATTTAATAATAAAACCCCTCGACCAGAGGTGTTATTTCTTCAAGATAAAAATGCAAAAAGTAGATATTTATGCTTACCTCCTTGTTCTTCCTTGCTATAATTATTAAATTGCAAGTTAGCTTCTTGTTGCTTTGTTGTTGCATTTTCCCAAGTGGGAAAAGGCTTTACTTCAAGAACACCCCTTAATGTATTGGAACCCTTTAACGTAGTCCCTATGCTCTGATAAGTAAAATGGTTGGGTTGAGATTAACAGAATAGTTAGAATGACATAGAAGAGATAATGGTGACCTTTAACTGAAATGGCTAAGACACTTGAACTGTGAACCAAATTGCCATGAGAAGACATGTTGAGTGAGATGACGAGTGTGTGATAGTTTACATATAATGAATAGATCCTTGAAATTCTTAAGATGTATTATCTTTAATATAATGGCGAAGAATGTGATTGTGCCACTTGTATATATATGGATTGTGTAAAGGTTTGGGACTATAGTCTCGCTATTTTAAAAGCATAAAATGAAATGCCTTATGAATTATAATGCAATTGTGGTATTGATTATGGGTGATTATAGATGGGAGGCCTGCATACCCCATACCAGATTATTTTGAGTATGGGTGGGAGGCATGTCTAGCCCACGCCAGATGTGATCTATATATGTGTTTAGAAGTGAGGCATTCTTACCCCTTTCCAGTTGACCTATCGGGACGAGAGGCATTCTTACCTTGTGCCCAGTATTCTTTATAACTGTATTTAAGGGAGGAATTCTTACACATTTCCAGTTGACCTATAGGGATGAGAGGCATTCTTACCTTAATCCCTCTATTCTCTATATGTGAATGGAAGGGAGGAATTCTTACCCCTTGCTAGTTGACCTTTAGGGATGAGAGGCATTCTTACCTTGTGCCCGCTAATCTTGTTATTGGGTGGGAGGAATTCTTACCCCACTCCATCTATGATTTAAGTGCTTATATATATATATATATATATGGTGACATGATCAAGTTACTTTACCGGAAATGAGCCGATGCTGGTATAGTCGTCGGGTGTCCTTTGGGAACATGGACGGGTGTTGTTTTTCAATTTTGTCCTGCTTATTGAATAATGTTAAAACTCCTTACTACTTTAATTAAAATTACACTATCTGGTTTGTATTAGACACCAGTGGTGCCATCATGATGAGATTTATATCTCACACCCTACTCCGGTCTCTATTGAACTGGGGTACATGAGTAGACCTTTATTTTTTGCAGGACCTAGGTTGATTTGTTGTGTTACACGTACCTGGAGATAGGAGAAAAGGACCGAGTGGGAGATCAAGATGCTCAGGGGATTTCCATCGGACCTTGATGCCTTTTCATTATTCTTTTGCATTGTATTATGAGCATGTTGTATTGTTTCTTTCTTTCACCTTATATCATTCATCATCTAAGTATCGTGTAAACTGGCATTGGACACCTCTTATAAAAATGATCACTATTTGTCTTCTGATGCTGTTTATACATTCATTATTTGTTACTGCTTATTCTACTAGTTTTATTACATTGAGATACTATTTTGAAACTCTAATTAGAGGGTATAGTATTCCTACTATCACGTCATGAGACCCTCACGGCTAGTCTGCAGCCTCTAGCGTATGGGGAGACGCGCTTGAGGCCATGTGGCAACCAGTCCGACCACCGGGTCGATGGTGAGCCATGCAGGTACATTACATTAATGATTTTACTACGATTCTATAATAATTATATCTCAAATATCATCCTTTTATCAATTTTGTTAGGAATACGATAATGTCACTTATTTTACTGGATACTACCATCTAGCGAAGCGATGTCATTCATTCATGCTTTAAATTTAAGGTATTAATATTTGGTTTAATAAAAATTGGGGATATATATAGAATTAAAATTACTATTGTATTATAATATATATAATTTAATTTTCTTTATTTTAATACAATATGATAATTGAAAGAATGTTAATATATACATATTCTATACGGTCTCCCAGAATTGTGTATTTCATTTCCTATCACTATATTTAATAGAAAAAGCTAATTTTTTATATATATAATAAATATTATATTTATATCATATATTAAATTATATATATGATAAAACCATAATAGAATTAAAATAAACAAAATAAAAATTCAAAAATAAATATGGAAATCAAAGAAGTTATTACCCGAAACACGACATTAACAATGTATTGTTAATAAATTGCTAACAAAATATAAAATGTAAGTAATATATGTAGGACTAAATATGTAAAAATGAGATTCTAAAATACAAGAGGGGGTGAATTATATACTTTAAAAATTCCAAATTAACATTTGAATTTATGTTTAACAGGGTTAAAAACATTCAAAAGACCTCTTAAGTAAACCTTTTCTATTTTATTGAAAGATAGATTCTACCTTAGAGCGTATAGAATTTGTAATATAATCAGATTAACGAAAATAAAATTTATACGAAGTTTATACTTCTAAACTTTAACAAATTTAACATACATCCATGGAATTAAAACAACTTTTAATAGTAAATAAGTAACAAAAAGATTCCTTTAACCCAAAGAGAAGGGTATCCAACAACCTTGGACAAAGGTTCCTTGTTTTATACTTTCAAGAATTTCTATCTTACCCAAACCCAGGTAAACCCTGAATCAAAAGATCAATATCTGTCTTGCCATCCCCGTAAGCCCTATATTTAGAAAGAAATTAGAACCTCTGTCTTCCAAATCTAGAAGCCCATAATCAGCACGATTAGAGTCTTCACAAAGCATGTCCGAACAAGTTGTTCACGCCTGAACAAGTTGTTCATGAAATCTTCACGAAGCAATTAGAGTTGTAAGTGCATATATCTCTCTATAAATCACTCCACATATTTATTTCATCAATTTCAGTTGTCGAAGTTGAAATCCTTTCTCGATCAAATGGGCTTTTCTTTATAGGAACAAATTCCGAATAGTCGGCTCCTCTCTAACAGTCATATTTTTCATTAAATTTCAAAGGGACCTAGACACGTGTCAAACATACAATGGCTAGTTTACAATAGATTGTACGACATCACTCCAATTAACAGAAACGATGTTACGTTAAAGGAAAATGTTAAGTATAAGAGAACATTGAATCCGGTATCATTGGAATGATACATTTAAACAATTCTATCATTATCTAAAAAATGATATCTTAAGAAATTAGGAAAACATATTTTTCAGAAAACAATTATCAAGAAAATAGAATCACAAGGAAAAGTGAATCAGATTGTGAAATAGGTATCTCATTGGTTCTAGAACTGGAATCATAAAATTAGAGTCACTTATACACAAGATTCAGTATCATGTTTATCGACATCATATATACAACAGAATCGGAATTGAAGATTGGAATCAAATATAACCCAGAATCGGAATCATAAAACTAAATCACATATACACCGGATTAGGAATCATAAAACTGATTCACATATACACCGGATTCGGAACCATAAAATTGAATCATTTATAAACCATATTTTGAATCATAAAACTGAATCACATATACACCGAATTCGAAATCATAAAACTGAATCATATATACACCGGATTCAAAATCATATTACTGAATCAAATATACACAGGATTCATAATCATAAAACAGAATTTCAAATCGTAATGACATATTTGTAAGTATAAGAAAATGGAAAATCATTATGATAGTTATGTAAGTCTAACAGAACAGAAGATCAGAATGATATATCTATAAGCATTACAGAATGATAATTCCGGATCTTAAGAAAAAATACAAAACTTAAAAAAATATTCAGAACATAGGAAAATGTCTTTTTGATTTTCTAATCATAAAACCATATGAAATGGACAAGTCATATGATATCCTTATTGACTCAAAAATCTCGCCCTTTTTGGAAAGAAAAAACAACTATTCTAAGGAAAAATATATTGACTTAGACCAAAAAAACTTATCTCTCACTTTGAATAATATTTTGGATTAATATGACTAACTCCCCCTTAGGTTATGTTTCTCATGTTTCTAATTCTTGATCATTGAAGTTGGGTTTTCTTAAGGGAATATCTCCTCCTCAGATAAACATTTCTTCTTAAATGAAAACTCCCCCTTACATGAAAATTATCCTTTCTTTCCATGCACCCCCTTACTAGATTCTCCTTCTTAGAGATTAAATTCTTCCTTTAAATAAATTCTCCCCCTATGTGATTTTCAAAAAGTAGGAGAGGAATGGAGAAGTATAAGATGTACCTGTATGGTTAGGTAAGCATAAATTCGAAAAAAAAGAAATAAATGCATGAAATTTCTTAAGAAAATACTATAAATAAGGTTTATATTAGAAAAAAACATCTCAATTTAATGAAAATTCATCCATTATTCTTCAACTCAGACAATATCTTCTTTATCAGGGCTTTGAGTTTTGTTACTTCCTTGTGATCTTCTTCAAACTATTTCAACAAGATCTTCTGATCCTGATTCTTCTTCTCTAATGACAATATCCTTTCTTCCTAATCAACCACAATTCTTTCTAATTTAGATCTGACTTCCTTCTCACTGCAAATAGATAGATCAACTAAATAGAGTGGAATATTTTTCTCAGATATTGATGTATTGACCTTGTTGTACTCAGTTTCACATGTATTAAAATCTCCTTTTGTTGAATCAATGAAGTCACTGAAATTTCTTTGCTCTTCATTGATTGTTTTGTTATGGTTAAATAATTTCTTACAAGTCAACTTATGAGCTTTGTAATTAATCAAAATATTAGTGAAGTCTTCTTCTTTCTTGACAACCATTTCCATAATCATATTGGTCGATTCTGTGTTTTGATTCAGAGTTTCTTGCATCATTTGACTCCAGGAATCAATGATTGCATGAATCAGAATAGTTCTAACCAACTTTCTTAAAGATAATATGAAAAAATCAGTTTTTACTGATGAAGAGGACTTGGATCCAGAAACATCTTTTCCTTTATCTACCCATCTTGGAGTCAAGGAATTCAGACTCTCTATTCTATTATTGAACTTTAGAGGAGTTTCCCTATCAGATGGAGCAACAAAAACATTATTTCCATTAAGAGGGTCTCGAGTTAGATATTTTTCATCTGAAACATGAAAAACATTTGGTTCTCCCTATTCAAATTATTCTTTTTTCAAACATATGATGATGAGATCCTCTTTATCCCTCTTCTTCTTGAAATTTTTCAACTTCTTCCCCTTGTTCTTCAAACTTTTATTTCTCCATTTTTTCTTCTAGTTCAAATTCAACATATTCTTCAACTTCAACTTCAACTTATTCCTCAAATTCTATTTCTTCCTCAAGTTCGTTTTCAACTTGTTCTATGACTTGTTCTACTAAAATATATTTGGAACCTGAACTCGGAGGAGTTCCAGCATAATATTTTACTTACCTTAAAACATCATCATCATCGTCATCTTGGATTATCTGATCTTCTATTTCATGATCTAGTTTTGATAAGGATAGCACTTTATTCGATTTTAGGATTTCCGGAGTGACCACTGATTTCTTATGAACAACTTGATATTCAGCTACTTCCTGATATTTCTTTTCTACACCTTTTAGAAGAGACTGAAAAACATTCTCTTCCAAAGATTTCTTATGTAAGTTCTTCTCCTTATTTTTTTCTCAGGATTTTTTTCTTTCTTTATTTTTAGAGACTGTTCCTCTATAGGATTTAGACCAAAATAATGATATCCTTCCTTTCTAGTAGATTCCATTTCTCTTCACTTTGCAACTATTGCATCTGAATATGATTTTGGTTTTTTTTGCAAGAGGAGGGACTGAAACCAGAACAACAAGAACTGGTACTCGAAATCTCAGTTTATCATGTTTTCTTTTCTTAGGAACTGACTTTGAGGATTACGGAGAATCACCCTTGTTATGGACAACCATTTATTCAGTGTTATTTGATATTATAATAAACTATACGTTCATCCTCATTAGAGTGTCGTCACTTAGTAATGAAATCTTGAAAGGCTTCAAGACAGATCAGCATGGAACATTCAGTTCTCGAAGACACATAACAATTAGCCTGGAAATAGATGGTGGATACATAAGGATCTGAGATCTGATGGTTCCAACTTTTATTGCCTGAATATTGAGAAAGATGTATTTCACCTAGTTGATATTACTTAAGTTGATAAAAAATCTTAAAAAAAGATATCACAAATCTTTAATGAATCATTATCTACCTTCTTGGAATAATAAATCATTGCATATAGAGATCCACCATTTTATGTTTTGTTGTAACAATTGTAATCATCATATTCATAACAAACTGAAGACTAAGAAAATACAAATCCTTGACTTTTTAAAAAGAGCCTTCTTTCCCAGGGAGTTTCTAAGAGTAAATAATAGCCTCCCCTTAATACGGTATTTTAAGAACATTTTCTGCCTTCTTGTAGGGGACTGTATATAATTTATCATAGCATTTTAAGTTAAACAGATCATAACCGTTCTTTTTAAAGAAGGTAACACATTCATAGAATTGAATAAGGAGTTCTGGATAAACTGGATCCTGAGATTTCTCCTTATCCATACAGACACTTTCCCATCCATTAGATCCAATAACCTCAAAAATAAGGGAGTCGTATTTTTCCAATAACATAGGGAATACAAACGTTTCACTAAAGATTGACCAGTCCTTAATCTCTTTACTAACTGGAATTTGATCTACTGTGGATTCCAGTGTTTTAAAGGGTGATGGAGAACATTTGAATGAATTATTTGATGGCAACATAAATTCAGCCCTGAGATCAATAAGGATGGTGCAATACTTGAAAAAGTGGAACCCCTTATGTAGATATAGCTATGACTTTTTAACTTCCTTAAGATAATCAGACAGCTAACAACAAACCTGATCTGATCTGACAGTTGAGAATGGATATAGAAAATATGAATTATGATCTTTTTAATTAAGGTAAACTGGAATTTAAGAAATATTTAAATACCACCAACTAAAATAGAAGATAAAGAAAAAAAATAGTATGAAATATTACCTTTTGGAATACATTGAGTGATTTATCGGTTATATAATAATTTTTCTTGGGAGTTTTAAAATCATAAATTTTCAAATAAAAAATTTTCAAATCTGAAATATTCAAATATTAATTTTACAATCTGAAATTTTCATTTCAAGAAAATTTTCCTATGAACAGAAGAGATTTTAAAGAATGAAAATAAACAAAAATATGTACTCCCCTAGAAATAAAGAGTAGTTTAATGTTAGTAAATTATTTAAACAAGAAGTATATTTGTGTGATTAATTTATAGAAATCATTAATAGAATTTGTTTTATGTATTCAAATATATTGGAAGGTAAAATTTTTCTAAAAATATCAGCATGTTTCTATTGAATTTCGATGAACTGAAGAATAATATCTCCTTTAAGCATGTGGAACCTAAGAAAGTGATGTCTAATATCTATTTACTTTGCACGAGAGTGATGTGCATGGATTTTACATAGGTAAATGGAACATGTGTTATCACACATTATTTTAATCTTAATAAAACCCATACCATAGTCTATGAGTGTGTGTTGCATCGACAACACTTTAGAATAACAACTTGTTGCCGCTACATATTCAGCTTCAGTAGTGGAAATTGCTAAAGTGTGTTGTTTGATGAAATACCAAGAAACTAAGGAATCTCTTAATAAATGACAAGTTCTAGATGTTCATTTTCTAATAATTTTACAACCACAAAAGTTAGAATCCAAAAATACTTTAATGTTCAAAATCATTTATAATGGAGTAAAATTGTCCCATATCTAAATATCCCTTTAAATACTGGAAAATAATTATTACAGATTTTAAATGGAATTCTTTAGGATTTTCTTGAAATCTTGCTCATAAGAATACTGACAACATTATGTCATATCGACTTACTATTAAGTATAAGAAACTTCATATAATTCCTTTATAAGATGTTTTATCCATAGGTTTCAATGATTCATTAATATCAAGAGTATGAGAGGTTCCAATTGGAGTACTTATACTCTTAGTGTTTTCATACCCAAAATTCTTTAAATGATCTTTGATATACTTATGTAGAGACATATAAGTTCCTTTTAGTTTTTGTGAAATTTGAAAACAAAGAAAAATTGTAAGCTCACCCATCATACTCAACACAAACTAAGATTTCATAATATTCTCAAAGGAATCAATTAAGGATTTAGTAGTTGATCTGAAGATACTGTCAAAAACATAAATGTAAACAATAAAAACATAGTTATTATATTTCATAATGAAAAGGGTTGGATAATAAGTTCCCTTAACATAGTTATTTTGTAGAAAAAATCCTGAAAGTCTATCATACAAAGCTTTAGGGGATTGTTTACATCCATATAAAGCTTTGTTATGTTTATAAACATGATTATGATATTTTGTATCTTCAAAGCTAGGGGAAGATATACATAAACTTCCTTCTATACATAACCGTTATGAAAAGAACACTTAACATCCATTTGATAGAGTTTAAAATTATCGAAAGCTGAAAATGATAGAAGAATATGAATAGCATGAAGTCTTTCTATATGAGAATAGGTTTCTTCATAGTATGTGCCTTCTTGTTTGTTATAGCATCTTTCAACCTATCTTTCTTTATTTCTAACAAGAACTCGATTTTCATCGCATTTGTTTCTAAAAACCTATTTTACTCCAACAACAGAACTTTCCTTAGGTTTCTCAACCAAGGGAAAAACATGATTTTTTACGAATTCAATGAGTTCATCTTACATATCCTTTATCCAATCTTCTGCACCCAAGGCTTCTTTAAGAGTCTTTGGTTAAAATTATGAAAGAAATGCAATGTGATTAACATCATTTCTTAATGAACATCTAGTTTATAATGGTTGATTAAAATTTCTAATGATTTTATCACCGCGATGATTCCTATGTAAGAATTGACATGGATTTTGAAAAACCTATTCATAAAAATAACGCTTAAAATCTTCAGTCGTAAATGTTTTAGAAATGTTCTATTGAACATTTTCCTTGTCTTAAAGATCTTTTATCAATGGTTGGTGATCAGTTTTTGAAAATATATCAAGAATGTATTTGGGTTGTTTGAAAACGAAAGGTTCATTTTCATTAAAATTAACATGTACTGTTTCTTCCACTAAGCAAGTGTTTTTATTAAAAACTCTATATAACTTAGTGTTAGTAGAGTAAGCTAAGAAAATTACGTCATAGGATTGGGGTGAAAAATTTATATATGTTATCCTTGGTATTCAAGATAAATACTTTGCAACCAAAAAAATTTAAGTAAGAGACTTTTGGTTTTCTCCCAGTCCACAACTCATAAGGTGTTTTATTAAGAAACCGTCATTTTAAAACTCAATTTATAGTATAACAAGTAGTATGTACAGATTCAGCCCAAAAATGATTATCTATAGAATATTCACTAAACATTGTTCTTGTCATCTCTTGAAGAATGTGATTTCTTCTTTTAACAACACATTTTTTTAGAGGTTTTTGGAAATGAGAAGTTGTGAGTAATACCTTTTTTACTAAAAAAAGGTTCAAAATCAGAATTTTCAAATTCTTCACGATGATCAATATGAATAGTTATAACAGGTAGGTTTTTCTGATTTTAACTTATGCTCTAAAGATTTTGAATGAAGAAAAATCTTCAGAATTCATTGCAAGAAAATAGACGGCAGAAATCTACTGTAGTCATCAACTAGGACAAACAAATAGTATTTTCCTACAATACATCAAGTTTTTGATGGAACAAATAAATCCATCTCCAGTAAATATAATAAATTTGAAGTTATAACATCACTTATATATTTAAAGAAAGATTTATGTTTCATTCCATACTGACAAGTATCATATTCTTTTTAATAATCAAATATAAGTTATGGTAGATCCGGAACATGTTCTTTCCTAGAAAGAATTCTAAGATTCCTTATGTTACATTGTCCATGTCTCCTGTTACAAAGCCATGATTGATCTTAAAATTCACTAATTCAAGGTAGGTCTTGACTTTAAGGTATTCTAGGTTTGATGTGTACACATTCTCAAGCCGAAGGGAGGATAGAATAAACTCATCCTTGGAATTGTGAACAAAACATTTATCATATCTAAAATTCACAAGGTATCCTTAATCTCATAATTGACTTATGATTATGAGGTTGTGCCGGAGGCCTTTTACAAAAAGAACATTTGAAATAACTACTTTACCACGAGGAATAATATTACCTATAGAGACAATTTATCATTGAGAGTTACCACAAAAAGTTAACTTCCCACCTTTTGTTATTAAAAACATCTACTAATAGTCCTTTTTACCAGTCATGTGCTGGGAACATCCACTATCCATGTACCATAGGTTTTTGGTACTTCCATCACTTTCCTGAAAAAAGAATGATTTATCCTTTCGAAATCCAATATTCTTTTCATCCAAAACTATTCGATAGTAAAATATTGGGTATGAATTTTTTTTAGAAAAATAGGCTTTATGAAACCCAAGCGATTTCACTCTATTTAATGAACTGTTTTTCATCCAATTCCCACCACTTTGACATTTGGTACAAAAAGGGCTCTAGAAGGAACATAATAATTATTTTTAAAAATAGGGTTTTCATGACATTAACCTATTCCGTAACTATTACAATAAGGTAATATATGAGAATATATCTGATCAAAAGTTTCCTTACTAGAAGTAAAATTTACAAGAATCTTCTTCAAGGAAAATATTTCAGATTTTAGTCTTAGCACTAAATTATTATCATCAAGAATAATAGATTTAGAGTTAAGTTTATTCTCTAAATCATATTTTTACAATGATTATTTTTATGATCCTTAAAATGATTATCCATCTCAGAATTAACTTCCTCATGTTTCATAGAATGGGTTTTTAATACAACATTTTTCTCATCATGATATTTTAAGTGATCTAAAATTTATTTTGTTAGAATAGATTCTCTTGTTTTTTCTTTATCATGTTTCTTATATATGTTACATTTTATCTTTTCTAAAACCATAGAAAATCTAGATACATTCTCATAGGAATGAAAATAATTATCATTATCTGATGAAAAATATTATTCATCTGAATAAAATCCTTTATCTGGAAAATTTTGACTTAAAGAGATATTGGTTAAGGGTTCATCAGTTCGTACCATAACCATATGGAAAAGATATTGAAATGGATCTCTGGCTATTAGACCAATTTTCTTTTTCCTAGAAGATTCATATTCAGAAGAATCTCCACCACTGGTACTCCAACTATCACTGTCTTTCAAGACTTTCTTATGCTTTGAATTGTACAACTTCTTCTTGTTTCATTCATAATTTCTTTCTTTCTTGTGTCTCTTACTAAGTTAGGGGAAATTAGGTCTGATATGACTAGTTATTCTACATTCATAGCATGCCACTTCTCCATCATTATTATCTTTTCCATCTTTCTTCTTGTATCTATATTGAAATTTATTCTGCCCAACAATCTTGTTCATCCTCTGAGCAAGATTGTCTAACTCATTTTCTGAAGTTTCATGTTCACTAGATTCATATTGAACAACAAACATCATAGATTTTGATCTTGTAATTCCATCAGTAGTATTGTATTATTTTAATTTGAAGTAGTTGTAAAAGAAACACCTCCAATTCCATTATTCTCTTTAATATTATCAGCACCTCTCTTCATTCTGGTTTCATGCTAAAGAAGATTTCCAAACAGTTCATCAAGGGAAATATGAGTAAATTTCCTATTCTCATCTATATAAATTCTATTGGATTCTCATTCATTAGGAATGATGTCAATAATCTTGTCTACAAGAGTTTTATCATCGAGACCTTTCCCACCCATAGATTGTAAGTAGTTGACAATAGTCATAAATCTTTTTTGTACCTTACATATAGGTTCTCTATTTGAAAAAAAAACCATGATATTCAGCACTGAGCATTTCTCTTCTAGTTTCAATAAAATTTGTAGTTCCAAAATGAGTAAATTCAATATTCTTCCATATACTATTTTCATCTTCACCGGATAAAATTTGTCTATATATATTTCTAGTCATCGAACATAGTAAAGTATTATATACCTTAATGATCAGATGGTATTCCACATTTTCTGGTTTAGTAAAGGTTCTATGTTCCTTATCAAGAATATTATAATCTCCTTTTAACATAATGTAGTTATCTACACTTGTGTCTATCATAATGGTTTTCATTATATCTCTCCAGTACTCATAATCATTTCCATCGTAGAGTGATGGTCTAGTAGGAATAAGATTATCAGATGATCCAACATGAATTCCTGCCATTCTAAAAAGATACTTCTTTCTACAAAACATATTAGTAGTAAAAGTTTAAGAAAATGAAGAACTTAAGAAAAAAACTTGAGCAAGAAAACATATATGTGGATATAAGTATTTCAAAGACCATCTCTGATACAAAATGTGGGATCTAATATGTAAAAATGATATTCACAAATACAAGAGGGGGGGGGGGTTAATTCTATACTTTAAAATTTCCTTTTTTAAATTTAATGTTATGTTTAACAAGGTTAAACAAACATTCACAAGTCCTCTTAATGAATATTTTTCTATTTTATTAAAAAAAGATTCTACTTTAAAGCATATATAATCTGAAATATAATTAGAGTAATAGAATTACAGAGTATAAGTTGTTTATACATCCGAACATTATCAAATTTATCATACAACAGACGAAATAAAACAACTTTCAATATTAAATAAGTGAAAATAATATTGTTTTAACCCAAAGATAGTTGTATTTGAAAACCTTGGAAAAAGGTTCATTGATTTATGCTTTCAAGTATTTATGTCGTACCCAATACCAGGGTTGATCTCAACCCGATGATAGGTATCTGTCTTGTTATCCCCACAGGCCCTCGATTTAGAAGGAAATTAGAAACTCTGTCTTCCAACCTCGGAAGCCCATGATCTGCACAATCAGAGTCTGCACAAAGAATTTCTGAACAAGTTGTTCAAACCTGGACATGTTTTTCATGACATCTGTACGAAGCACTGAGATTTGTAAGATCCTCTCTCTCTAGAAATCACTTCAAATCTGTATTTCATCAATGTCTATTATTGAAGTTGATTTCCTTTTCTCATTCAAATGGGCTTGTATTTATTGGAAAAACATACAAAAGTTTGGCTCCTCTACAATGGTCATATTTTTCCTTAAATTTAGAAGGGACCTGGACAAGTGTCAAATATACAACAGTTAGTTGATAACATATTGTTTGACATCGTTTCAAGTAATAGAAACGATGTTAAGTTTAAGATAAATGTTAAGTATAAGAGAACTAGGAATATGATATCATTGTAATGATACATTTAAAAAACTCTAACATTATGAAGGAAATTTAATATTAAGAAATCAATAAAAATATATTCTTAAGAATACAATTATCAAGAAAATAGATTCATAAGGAAAAGTAAATAAGATTGTGAAATAGGTATCTCATTTGTTCTGGAACCGGAATAATAAAATCAGAGTCACTTATACACCGGATTTAGTATCATGAAGATTGACATCATATATACACCATAATTGGTATTGAAGATCGACATCATATATACAGTAGAATTGAAATCATAAAACTACATCACATATACACCAGATTCTGAATCATAAAACTGAATCACATATACATGATATTTGGAACCATAAAATTGAATCAGATATACACAAGATTTTGGATCATAATATTGAATCACATATACACCAGATTCGGAATCATAAAACTGAATCACGTATACAATGGATTTGAAATCATAAAACTGAATCATATATACACCAGATTCTGAATCATAAATCTGAATCTCAAATTATAATGACTGATCTGTAAGTAGAATAGAATAGAAAATCAGAATGACATATCTATAAGTCTATCGTAATGGAAAATCAGAATGATATATTTGTATGAATAATAGAATGACAATCTTAGATCATAATAGAATATATATAACATAAAAAAATATTCAGAATATAGGAAAAATTGTTTGTGGTTTTCAGAACATAAAACCATTAGGAATGGATAGGTCATAAGATATCCTTATTGAATCAAAAATATATTGTTTGATATATATTAATATGTTTCTTTAATATATTTATAATAAACTTTTATTTATTATACAGGAGGTTTGAATGTGTATGGAATCATTCAAGACTTATGGTAATGTGTTTTTGTACCAATTTTCATTCTTTTTGGTGTATGTTATGTTATAAACCTATATTATTTCATATGGTGTATATAAAAAAATGTGACATCATATCATAAATATATTCATCCTCTTTATATTTTATGTTTTTTATGTTATTCCTTCATAGGTCTTATGATTCAATGTTACCAAATTGGTAACAATTTTATCTTACAATATCAACATTTATCGAATATGTTTATGATTCAATTTATAATGTTGAATAATCACATTAAAAATCACAGTAATTCACATGAATTTTTTATACTTTATTTATTCATGATATACTCATGTAATGGTACAATTTTCCTACTATTTGACACATAAAAATAATTAATAAAATATTTTTAAGAAAATAAAACTATATTTACTTCATTGTTCAGTAATCTGTTTTCTTCCAAAACCATGTTCTATATAAATGTTTTCAAAAAAAAATTTATTTAAATCTAATCAATATTAATCAAATTTTTACCCATGTTCATTTTTTTAAAATTAAATTAATAATTATATAATTTTCCAAACAACCCCCTTTTTTGATTCTGTTGAAAATATGAAAGGAATCATTGTTTTAATGTGTATGGAATAAACATAATTTTATGACTTCATAACAACTCATTACTTCAAATATTTATTTATAGTTTTCCACATATATATAAATTGATATTTTGTTAGTAATTTGGTTATTTAATTTTTTTTCCAAAAAAATGATATTTCCTTAATGAAATGTTTTATATGATCAAAATAATTTTCTATATAAGATGAAATTCATTTATTATAACAATTTATTTATAGGGTTATGATCCATATATACCATTTTCATTCTTTCTATGAATAGTTTTATTCTATAATGGAGGGATTTTTATGAAACATATTTATATTCTATAGGTTATACCATGATAGAATTTTTATGAATCCTATTACATTTTTACAGGTTATGATATGATGAAATTTTTAAGTGATTATGAATCTTGTCTCTTTTCCATAGGTTATAATGTGATGAAATGATTGTGAAGACCATTTAATTTCATGGGTTCTGACATGATTAATGATTTATTATCTTGTGGAACACATATATATGATTTAATTATGTGATGGATGGGACCAATGTCTCCCTATAATGAAATGAGTAAATATTTATATCTCATGATATATACAAGACTGGATTGGGGAGTGAACCTGATTCAGTATGACAGAGCTGGAACAAGTAGTGAACCTTGTTCAGTAAGAGACATTTTCCACTATTATGGTTAGTGTAGTGAACCTTGAATACTATTATGGTTTTAGTAGTGAACCCATTTGAATTATATTAACTTTTTTGTGTTCATTGAATGTATGGAAATGATTTTCTATATGGTTTTGTATTCCACAAATTTTATGCCTTATTCCAATGTTATGCACTCATGGATCATGTTCTTTTAATCTATAATGATTCACATCTTATGAAAACAATATATTAATTCCATGACTATAGATTATAATATTTGACATACAAGGAATGGTTTTAAAATGTTATGTTTATGTTATCATACCATTATATTTATCTTATGCTTATATATCTCACTTGTTTATCCTTACTGGGCAATTGAGCTCACCCTTTCTTGTTTTTTCATTCCCCATGTAAGGATGATAGGTATTATGTAAAATATTTTTAATAAAGGTGATAGTTTTTTAGAATGTAGTGGGATATGGGGTAGTTCACTTATTAACCATTGTTTATGTTTCTATGTTTCAAAAAGGTAATAGAATATTATGGTCCTTTGGTGTGTATTTATTTAATGTAATGAATATTAAAAAATCATGATGTAATATCTATTTATGAAAATGTTTGGTCACTATACTCCCTATTGTAGTTCTGTCTATCTCATGAGATATAAATCATTACCCAATACATTAGAGAGATATATAGGCCTCACACATCACATAATGAAAATTATACATATTTCATAAATAAAATCATTTAACATTCTTCATATCAAGTCCCATTAAATAAAATGGATTTCATAAAAATTTCGTCATAACATAACAGATGGAAAATATTTAGATTTCATAATCATTTTATCATTTTCTCATATCATAACCCATATAAAAAAAGTGGGTTTTTTACACATTCTATAATAGTAAAACCCATGGAAGAGAATCAAGATACATAAACATTTAGACATCATAAAAAGTAGCAATTAAATTAAATAATAATAATGTTATCATTAGAACATATCCCATATAATGAATAAGTAATGTCAAAGGATGTCATCTTAGATTAAAAACATTTAGAAATATGACTCACATGGAAAATTTACTATGATAGTTAACTAATCATTAAAAATCACTTTTTAAAAATAATAATTCATAAAATAATTTGGAAATCCATTTCATTGAAAATAAACTTAAATCGTTTTAAAATAATCTCTAAAGATCATTTAAAACCATTACAGTGTAAAATATTCATTCAACATTGAAAAATATTTTTAATAACAAAAATCATTTTTGAAATCCATTCCGTAGAATAAAACCTTTATAAAATAAAAATAAATCATTGAAAAGAAATTAAAAAATTCCATGAGGAAAATTTCTTTTTCTCTATAGAAGTTTTTTTAAATATAAAAAAATTCTAAATCATTTTATACATTAAAATTATTTATTTAAAATTCACAATTTTTAAAAATATTAATGAAAATTTTTTATTTGAAAATAAAATTGATAAATTATAAATTATGGTTAAAATATTCAAGTTGTCATGACAAAGATAAATATGTTTCATTATATTCTTGTTAAAAACAATAATTCGGTACATATTTTTTGTAAAATAAAGATGAGTATTATTTGGAAAATGAAAGGATTATTCCATTCAAAAAAATTCAAAATTACCTTTTTTGGATATTGTTATTCATTAAATCATTGGAATAATTTAAAAAAATTGAATTCATTTTTAGTAAACATGTTATTTGTAGAAAAGGGGTATTCACCGAAAAGTAAAAATAAAATTTGTTATTTTTTAGACATTAGTTTGAAATTTTAAGTCAACAAAGAGAGAAAATGAAGGGAAAACATGTAATATCATTAAATAAATAATGTATTTGAATATTTCTGATTTATTTTGAGATAGATCATAATATTTCATCATTGTAATAATATAATAAAAAATCATATTAAATTATGATATTGTGACATAAAAATATTATCACATTTGTATCTTTGAATCGTAAGCCCCATGAAAAAATAAAATAAATGAAACTAAATATATCATTAGAAAAAATAAATTGATGATATTACTAGTAAATTTGGCTATATATACTTTTCATAAAATAATTTCTCTACATAACATAACATATGTATCAAAGAATAAAAATTGAGACAAAAATCCCTTAGTGTTTTGGTATCTTTTGAACCATAAATCCAATGAAAAAGAGATCTACAAATGTATTTGTAAATAAAAAAATGTATGGAAATTAATAATAAAATATATTCATGGGAATTAAGTAATATGAATTAAATAAATACATTTTTAATATGGAATGTTTCTAATAGAAAAATAAGAGCATGACAAAAATACCATACTATACATATTATCTTCCTTCATAATCATTCAAACGTCCTGTATAATAAATATAAGTTTCTTATTCATCTATTAAATAACCATACATATAAATATTATAAAATACATCTTTATATTATATTTTTTATTACATTTTTATTAACAATTCCATGTTAAGGTCATATTTTGGGTAATAACAACTTTTTTTTGAAATTATGTGTGTTACGATCATGGAGATGGAATGTCTTATGTACGCATGAGTAATGTTTCAAATTTTCAACTATTATTATAGAAAATAGGTAATTATTATATTATCATTACATATTTAAAATAATATCATAAATACCATAATATATATTTAAATATACTTATCCATATCATTTATCTAATTTGGTGATGAAAACACAGTCACATCTCTTCGTGAAGGCGATATTTCACACATACACGAACTACATTATCATCTTCAAGTAAGGAAGAAGTGGATAAAAAAATGAAATTTTTTCCATTTAGAATGTTAAATATTTCATTAATACAATAATAATTTCATTTATATTACAATTATTCATAAAATTTATCTTTATTATCATCCATGTAATGCATTATTAAAGAATGAATCACATCACTTTACGAGGAGATAGTCCACCATACAAAGGAACACCGTTATCGTATACCCTAGAGAAAAGAAAAAAAAATTATATGATAAAATAACTCTATAGGTATAATTATGAAATAAATATCCTATATATACATTATATCAATCGTAATACCCATCAATGAGATGTGGTAATGAAAAAACGAATGTTATCTTTTTTAAAGGAAGTAGTCCATTGTACACATGAACGAGGATTTCATAAATAATTTGATGATAGTGGACATTGTGTAACATAATTACCTTAATTTAACAAAATATTAGTATATTTAAGATACTTATGTTATTATATAATAATAATATAATAAAAATTTATTGAGTTGGGGGAAGAAAGAAATTTAAAACTATCATTGAAAGATGGTATCTCTTCTTCAGGAAACCTCATTAGGTTTGAAGAGAAATCCTTCCTAGGATAGATTTATTCCCACAGTAATGAATCAAGGATGATATGATGGAATATATGATATGAAATTGGTAGGTTTTGGCTGAACCAAAATGATTTTTAGTGTTTATATGAGAGGATTGGGGGTGGCCTTTTATAAGTTAGGTGAGTGGCACACTTCTAATGTTTTGAAAATAAAAAATGAAATCAACATTTTTATCATGAAAAAAGTATCCAAAATTAGTTATTATATAAAATTAGTCATTATATAGTAAATATAGAAGTAAAATATATTTTAACCAGATTTTATGTTATTTTAACCCTTCTCATTTTAGTTTTACACTCTGTAAACCCATTTTTATCATAAATATGATAATTAATCATTACTAATTTCAATATTTAATTTGATAAAATTTACTTTGATCTTATTAAGTAATATATATTATTTTTATTATAAATATTGAATAAATATTTTTATGTACGATTTAAATAATTGTAAAATTTTAATTTAAAATTAATCCTATAGATGTGGAGAGAAAGTTTGTTTTTCAAAGAGATAGGTTCAAAAGATTACAAGGTTTTATATCCAAATTATATATTTAAATGGTACCAATGATGTAAATTAGATTAAAATATGTATAATTGAACTAATTTTATTTAATAAATAATTTAGATTAAATTTATCTTTAAAAGTAATTTAATAGAATATGCAGTTTTCAGTTAAAATTTAGTATTTTCACTATTCATACTAACCTAAATCCTTTAAGAAAATTATCAAAAATTAAAACTAAGATATTTTTTATATGATTATTTGTAAAATGAATATTGTTTTTGAAATTAGTTATTTAAATGTTTCAAAAATTTTATTAAAATTAAGTTTGCCAAAAAGTGATAAAATTTTTTAGGAAAATTTGGGTTTTAATGTTAAATTTGCATTTATTCTAATTTATGGTATTGAATAAACATAAGATTAATTTTAGATAATATTTTGAATATTTATTATATAGATTTAATTTAAATCATTCATAAAATGAGGTTTTTTAAATTTATTGAAGTAAAATGTATTTGTTTATTTAAAAATAGTTTTGTAGAAAAATGATATCTATTATTTTTTTAATTGTTTTTATTTTCATTTTTAATTGATTTGTCAATAAATAGTTAATTTTTTATACATGTTTAAACTATATATTTTCATAATATAGTCAATCATATTCATACTCACTACTACAATAACTAAAAGATGAAAATCATATTAAAAAATATATTCTTAATAGTATTTCATATTTCATTTAAACACAACATTTTTTATAACACAAGATAAAAACAGTGTTTTGTTTTATGAAAGTTAAATTCAGTTTTTCATATAATGAAAAATCTCAAAATGATTAAATTTATTTGAAACAAAATATTTCCCAAAAATGATTTAGTGGTTAATATTGTGTGGTCGATATGATATATTCATAGTCCACAGGTGGATAACAGTGCCACATTCTAGATAAAATTCTTCGCCATGGGTGTTCTAGTCCTACCAATTTGACATAAGAAGTCTATTAGAATAAAATTACCTACACCACAATGAGGTCCTACTCGTGGTGCACCTTAAAATACCCAAAAATCTTTTTCATGCCACCAATGTCCTCTAAATAATCTGTGATCCATGTTAAACTATAAAAAAGGTCATAAAATCATATAAGATATGATGAAACTTTAATTAATGTACATTTAAAAAAAATATTGTGTTACAAATCTCGACTATTATGAATTCTCTTCCTTGAAAGGATTATCATGTGGTTCTACACAAATACCTCAAACCATTGTGCTTGGAACTCAAACCCCCAACTCCACAACTCCTATTAGATCAATCATTTCTTCCATAATACTGAAAAATGTTATACCATATCCCCCCACCACTCTTTGCTACACCGATAGAGAATTTGTACTAGGATATCTATGAATTTTTCATCTAGTTCTAACTGAATTTCACCATAATCTATGAAATTCACATGAAAAGGATAGTACCTACATGTATAAGAATCATGTAACACGTTATGTATAACATGATATTTTTGAGTAAGGTCTAGCTTGTAAGACACAAATTATATATGATCAATGATCTCAAAAAATCATAAAAACCAGGATGTTTGCTTCCCATTTTTTATAGACAATGAAGTCACAACTATGTTGACACCTACAAGAAAACCTTGTTTACCATAGTGAACTCTTATGGTCATCAACTTCAGTTAGGATATGATCATTGTATACTCTTAGTGACAACCAC
The DNA here is from genome assembly GCA_963277665.1 of Viscum album. Taxonomy (NCBI): domain Eukaryota; kingdom Viridiplantae; phylum Streptophyta; class Magnoliopsida; order Santalales; family Viscaceae; genus Viscum; species Viscum album. Next base: position 1,831,154,873 of record OY728136.1, read on the forward strand.
CTATAACCTAATTAACTAAACTATCTCTAAGGTATCCTACACCAAACATAGCATAACAAGAGTTATCAAAACTACCTTCTGCTAATAAAATTGTTATCAACACAATCGACCTTAACGAGTGTCAAAATGTTTTGTTTAAATTGAATAATGTAAAAAAATATATGATAAATACACCAAGGATATATTATCATCCCAAAATATACCAATGTCTCAGAGACATTCCCAAGGTATATTCTGCAAAATATAGACCATACTCTCTAACCATCCAACAATCAGTAGATGATATGTCGTATTTGTTTTTCAGCAGAGTCCCCTAAACCTTAAATATTCCTTTCCAAAACTACTACATAAAACATTGTTTCCTCTAGAAATGGAGATGACCTCGTTTGTTTAAGGTTCAATCATTCCAATCGGTTTCTAATGGGTTGGTTCGTAGAACTCGAAACATCCAATGATTCTATATCCATTTGGACCTACATTCCAAAGGTACGTGATCATTAGTTGTGTAATGATGAGGATTAAGAATTTGAATTGGTTGAGAGGATGGGAGGTCAGACTCATCACACTCTTTTGGGTGGAATTATTGTCAACTCAGGGACTCTCTTTATAGATTTAAGTTATGTTTGTGAATCCTTATTAAATTAACAAGTATGAAAATGAGCTTTCTTTTAGATTTGACATTCAATGATTGAAATTTATGAGATTTAGACATTATTTTATATGTATTTGAGGTTCTTCATCGATAGAAAATCATATGTATTTGTTAGAGATTCTTAGTCAGTGGTATCCTTCAATACATTATATAGAGATCTCTTTTTCATTATGATAACCCTACTGGTTTTCTATCCACTCAGCGGGGCACATAAAGTTTATTTTCATTCAAAAGGACATGGATTATTTCATAGTTTTGATCATACCAAAAGATGGGATACCTACGTATACTTATTTAGAAAAGGAATCAGAACTCACGTAGTTCGAGTAAATAATTATGAGGTTTATTCATGATTGATGGCCTAAAAAATGATGGCATTATTACTTTTGCAGTCTAAGCTCACATTAGTCATGCTCTGTGTGAGAAAAAAGAGGTATTAGTAAAGCCTGATGATTGTGCCATGAAAGATGCAATTATAAGAAATGATGTGGGGCTTATGCATGTATGACTGCATAGATAGTTGAAGATTAACACTTATTTCGGAGAAGAAGCCCTAGAACAAGGTCCATAAAGTTATATGTGATTATTGAGATTTGGATACTTAACGTAGGACATAATACTGAAGAGGATTCTTGAACTAGAGGGGACTTATGATTGGGGTTTATTCCTTAGAAGGTAGCCCAGATCAAGATAAATTAGGACTGGTTAAGAGGTACTATGTCTAGGGCATATTCCTTAGAAGGTGGCCCAGGTTAAAGGGATTTGAGAACTGGGTATTATTCCTAAAATGGAGGCCCATGTTAAAGGGGCTTGATAACTGTGTCTTATTCTTGAAAAGGAGGCCTGAGTTAAAGGGGCTTGAGAACTGGTGCATATTCCATAAATGGAGGCCCAAGTTATGGAACTTGGGACTTACTTATAAAATGGATTCCCAGATTAAAGATCTTCTCATGTTAAAGGATGAGGTTGAATGAATGAAATATCTAACCGTAGTGACATAATTATATTTAAATCACTTAGTTTTGGGAGATGTTCTACAAAATTCCTTTCAGATAAGGAATCCAACAAAGGAACCATGTCAAAAATGTCCTTGAAGATGGTTTTGAAGGCTAAATCTTGAAGTGGAGAGGAGGATTTGAAGAAAATAATTGAATAAGTAGGAGGGTCACTCAAAAAGAGGTAGGCGCGCAAGTCCTATTGGGGAGGGAAATTACTAGTCACACGAGTATAATTGCGTGACACATGGGTACTTGTGCAGCAGTTAACCCATAGGGTAATACATGGGAGAGACTTGGCTCAAGCCCTTAGTAATATCCCTAATGGTTTCCAAAATTGTGGAACACAATTTTTGGTGAAGCGATAAGGTGGCGTGCAAGTGTCATCATTTACCTAAATGGTTAGACACTTATGTGAGCAAGTGTTGGGGAATTTCAACACTTTGTCCTTGTTCCCCCTCTTTTGATCTTCCATTCTAGGTATGAAATTACCTTAGAAGTGTTCAGAAGACTTCAAAAAGAGACTAGGGAACCGAGAGCTCAAATCTGACTTCTGTAATTTTTTGTCCTCGTAATAGGGGGGAAGAAGTGGTATTTATATGCTACTAAAGACCTTGGGAGAAAATCAAATAGGGCACATAGGTCACCTTCGCGTGCAAAATACAGCGCGTAGGTATACATGTGTTACCAGCTTGGAACTTTCGCGGACCATGCTTGAAGAAATCCATGTTCATGCCTTTGTCTATTTTTGATGTTTCTTCAAAGGATGAATCACTCTGTGCTTAAGGTATTCCTCTTTTCATTCGTTTGACTCTGTGATAGAACGAAGCGTCATAAAAAGTCCCCCCTCAGAGATGGATTTGAATGGAAGGAGGATGTGCTCTGAGGTAATGGAGAAAACCAGGGTAGGGTGGCGCACATGTTTTGAGCGTGCATGCTTCGACGTGCAGGGGTATGGCCTTGCCTATAAATATGTGAACCATTCTTGCACAAATCACCCGGCTCTAAAACATGTCCGCTCTCGCCGTGCAAGTTGTCCTTGTCGCCCAAGTGAATTGTTTTCTGCTATTCATTGCTTTTGTTCATGTCACACTTCTTCAGAGGTATTTGGACGTGCGCGGTGATACCTGGGCGCCAAAGCCTGTGCGACACAGTTACACTTGCACGCCTACATTGGACTTGAACGCTTTAATTCCTTAGCCATTTTTTCACTTTTCTTCACAAATTTTAAGAATAACCAACTAACTTAAGAGTTAATTATTCAATCTTTGTGAATGTTAAATGGATTCTAGAAGAATTGGAACGGCTGATGAACTATCTAGAAATATGATTGATGATATGATGAGCATATTTGGCCATGATACTATGATATCTGTGATAGAAATATTCCATATTTGGCCAATAACTTGAAAAAATATCATGTTAATTTCCCACAGACCATCTACTTGCCTCTGTATTGGAATGGTCATCTGCAAGGAGTTAATGTTCTAGATTCAAATAATTATATGCCTGAGATTCATCCACACTGCTAATCCTTTATATCATTTATGTTGTGCATTAATAGTAGCAACAATGGTGAGAACATTCAAATTTTTTCATCCATGCCATTTCCATGCAGATATGAAAATTTCAAACCATCGGCTAATATGTTTTCCACTGCCAGTTGATGGATAGAAGACTATCATGACATTAGAAACAATATCTGAAAAGGGTTCTCTCTCCAAATGGCTCTTTACTTCCAATTCTCCATTCTCAAATCTATGTATCCATCTTCCAAGTCTCTTGGACAGAAATAAATTCACTGCTTGATCAACAGAAAATTTTCTCAAACCGCACTTATGAACATTATTTTACAATTATTCCAAGAAGAGATAGTATTACTGTGTCTCTTATTGTATCTATTTGAAGGAATGAATTCCATGTGGTTGCTGATGAATCTCGGGAGGCCATAATTCAAATGAAGACTTATGTTGAATGTATCTTGTATCCCTAAAAAAAGATAAGAGACTCCAGTCTGTGGATGTCCTTCTAAATTTTGTGCATCAAATGAAAAACACATTCATCTTCAATCATTTGTGCATGTCGTCTTTTGCTACCTGATTTAAATTTTCACCTAAGACAATGGGCCTAGTAAGCATAGTATGATTTTTACTAGGATTATTATAAATAACCCCACAATCATAGAATCTTTTTATTGCTCAATTTTATCAAAATCATACAAAATATATGTTTAGTGAGATGGAACATTGGCTTTTGTTTATAGTTACCTGGTCTTTTGTGGGATTTTTAAAGGCATGCACGTGAAACATAAAAAGGCTAATGTTTAATGTCAAAATAGTTTTGACCGAATATATTAAAATAGACTCGATTCCTTGACAATTTATTCTGAAAACATATTACCACCCTCATGTATGAGGGAATATATGTAAACTATGACTTAAGAAATTTTGAATATGAAGAATGATATGAAAAAAGGATTAGGAGGTAATAAAAGAAGTATTTCCTAAGAGTGAAGTTACCATTATTTAACAAACCCATTAGGGGGTAGAATAATGCAGGGTCACCTAAGGTCATTAGATGCACAGTCAAATCATTGAATCTTTCGGATGATAGGTCTGTTATGTAGACAATTTATGAAAGGCAGCCTAAGGGCACATGCTGCATAGTCAGGTAAAAGAACTCTCATAAATTTTACTTTTCTATTGCCAAAACGCCAGTAAACGTATATGGAGATTCAAATTTTCCAATGCATAGAGTTTGTTGTATAAAGAGAGGTACTTGAATATGGAGAGGATATTTCAAATCAAGATTGTCAATGAATTGGATGAATTCAACTCCTACGAATGTATGACCCAAATGTTGGGAAGGAAAATATAAACCATCAACTGGAATACATTGATATCATGAAAAAGATTATGGGACAAATATGTTAAGGATGAATATGTTTGCAGATCCCTGCATATTGTCATTAAGAAGAATAAGGAAAAAGGAGGTTTTTCTCCCAAGAATGAAGTTACCATTATTAGACAAACCTGTTAGGGGGTTGAATTATATAAGTAAATTTAAGGGAATTGGATGCATAGTCAAATAATAGTTTATTTCGGCTAATAGGTCTATTATGTAGACTATAAATGCAAGGCCGCCTAAGGGCATGTGATGCATAGTCAGGCAAAAGAACTCTCAGTTATCGGACATTTTGTGACCAGAAGTCATGAAAAGGGTTATGTAGATCTGGAAGTATTTATGGTTAGGAGTATGACACATCAAAATGGGAATTATTCAATGCATGTAGAGATACACCGACCAATGCTAACCATAATCAAGTTTTGGCTGGGTCATGAATTGGGATGTTGAATTTCACTACATATCTCATTAGAATGAGAATGAAGACAAATGCAGTTCTTGAAATACAGTTTAACATCATGTGGGATTAGAGTATGGGAGATAATAGTTTTGGGTCACAGAGATCTGACCATTATAAGGAATCCACAATTTGTGTTTCTTATAAACCTGCTGTGAATGAAGACCAGGGTTTTCATACAACATTCATGTTTTCAAAAGTGGACTTTTCAACCAAGGGAATGAAAGTGGAATTTGGGGTTAATCCCAAAGACTTGGGGCTGGATTCGAGGGATGCACGAACATTCATACGTATCCAATAAGGATGGGAATCAAGCCGCACATAGTTCTTGAAATACCCTCTGTACAGATTTGGTTCGTATATATGAAGGGTGAAGGGGGAAATTAGTGCAATGATGGTTTGACCGAATATTAAGGTTCAGGAATTGGCATGTATGCACGTAGTCTTTGGAATATAACATGATTGGAGATCAATGTAAATAATGGTTCCCTCTCAAGTGATGGTGTCAATGAATATTGTAGTTTATTGTCATACATTAAAAAAGTGCGAATAATTTGACGTCATATATCCAGGATGATGGTGAACCAATGTAAAATAATATTTTTCCTAGGGGCGGTTTCACAAATCAACATCGTATGAGTAGGAGGTGAACCGATGTGAAGAGATTGGTTTTGGGCATGAACCTCGGTAGGTTGCCTACGCACCCAGCCAAGAAGGCAAGCATCAATGTATGCGTAGTTCAATTGAAGAATGAATTGGTAATCAAGATGTTATTAAGGACAACGAACTAAAAATGGTGTTGGGACATACACCTGGTTAGTGGCCCAGAGAGGGTGTTATGGTTGATGTTTACTCTAAGCTCACGTGAGTCATACTCGGTGTGAGAAACAAGAGGTAAAAACAACTCTAACGATGCATAGTTTAATGTCATATTGGACATAAAAGAGACTAAGCACAGTTTAACATCATGTTGGACAATGGGGGACTATGTAGTTTAATGTCATACAGTAAGGAAAAAAGAGAAGATTATGCAGTTTAAAGTCTTGTAGTAAGGACTTTGGTGACTGTTCAGTTTAATGTCATGCAGTAATGACAACATAGTTTAACGTCATGTTGGACGAAAGGAAAAAATACTGTTTAATGACATATTGGACGATGGAGTGCTGTACACTTTAGCATCATGAAGATAAATGTATTTGGGACTTTTTCACAGTTTTACATCATGTGGGACGATGAAGTGAAAAGTTTAACGTCGTATAGCTAGGACGATGGTTATGCAGTTTAATGTCTTGATGGACGTAAGGGACTTCATTACAGTTTATCATCATGTAGTTAGGATGTCACAGTTTAATTTCATGTTGGATGTATAAGAGATTGTGATGTTAAAAGTCTTGCAGTATGGACAACACAGTTTGACATCATGTTGGACGAAAGTGTATTTTTGTTACACAAAATAGTTCTTCAAGAATCTTGCATTTGTTGGAGTTGTGCTGAGTTCTCCTTCCATTGATATTAATGAATAATCTCCATTAGAGTAGACATTATGTATTGAGTAAGGTTCTTCCCACTTTGTCTTAAGCATGGGAGGTTTCTTTCCTAGTATCCTTGGAGTTCTGAGAAACAATACCAATTATCCCTGAATGAATGAACAAAGATGAACTTTTTTGTTGAAAGATCATACTATTCGATTCTGATAAACTTCTAAGCGATGCAGGGTGCACAATATTTTCTCATCTAATCGTTCCAATTCATCCAATCAATTTTGAGATTGTTCATCTGTAGATGACCGATCAAAAATGGCTAATCTGAGTGAAGGTAATTGAACTTCAATGGGCGATACTGCTTCTGTTTCTTATACCAATGAATATGGAGTTGACCGCGTTGTAGTGCGGGTGGTGGTTCGATAAGCCCATAAAGCATTAAAGAGTTTATCCGGCCATGATGTCTAATCTTTATCCAAAATATTTTGCAGTATGTATGAAATAGTCTTATTGAAGGCTTATATTTGGCCATTAGCCACTTCATGATACTGAGATGAATTATTGGATTTGATGTTGTATTCTTGATACAAATTTCTTACCTCGGATGAATAGAAGTTGGTTCCATTTTCGATCAACATGGTCTGAGGGACAGCAAATCTAGTAATGATGTTAGACTTGATGATGATAATAATGCTTTTAGAACTAACTTCATTGAGAGGTATTTCCTCTGCACATTTGGAAAAGAAGTCAGTAGCAGTAAGAATATATTTAAAAATCATGGATGTAGCTAAAGGGTATGGTCCTAATCCATCCATTCCCCATGTGGAAAATGGCCACAAGTATTCAGCTATATGAAGAAACTTTGGGGGCTGATGAATGAAGTTGGCACATACTGGGAATGAATGACACTTCGTCATGAAATCAACAAAATCTTGTAACATTGTATTCCAAAAGTATCCAAGCCTTCAAATTTGATCAGATAGTCTATGTCCAGAATGGTGGGCACCACAGACTCTTACATGTACTTCTTTCCTGACAGCCATTGTCTCTTTACCATCAATGCATCTAAAGTGAACTCCATCTAAACATCTTTTGTAGAGGATTTTCTCTCGGTGATCACATCTCTTATAAAGAGTAAAATTGACCACATGTCACCAGATTTTTTCTTTCTCGACTCTATCAGGTGGAAGTGTTCCATTTTGAAGGTATTCCCTGATAGGTGTAATACATCCTGTAGTATGACCATATGGTTCCAAAATGGGACTAATTTCATTGATTTCCTTTATTCATGTTTGAACATAAGGTGAAATTGTAAGACGGTGGGCAATACTGATGATTTTTTTGTCCCAATTTGGATTGGCTAGAGTGGTGGCTATATTATCCAGTGCATCATCTTGGGCATTTTGTGATCACAGAAAATAAGGAAATGTCAGTTCCGAAAGAAAATTCCGCCATTAACTCTCTAATGTAATCATAAAAATGGATTAACTCTTCATTTCTGATGGCATAATACCCATTGACTTGATTTATTACCAGGACTGAATCACCTTTCACCTTTAAGTGATTCAATTGTTCATGAAGTGCCAAATCCAATCCTGTGATAAGAGCTTGATATTCTGCTTCATTATTTGTATCGCCTTCCCACAATAAAAAGTAATATCGCAGCACCTCCTTTTCTAGAGAAATGAGCACAATTTTTAACCCAACAATGTTGAATTTAAAATAATCCATTTTATTCCCTCTTGGAATTCTGGAAGGACCATCAAAGTATATTTCCCATGCTGGAAGATTATCTTGAATAGAAAGGACTTCCTCATCAAGAAGTTCAATATCTGAAGATGTATCTTCTACATATGGGTGTTCAGCAAGGAAATCAGCCAGAGATTAGCCCTTTCTTTCCTTTTGAGACACATACTAGATATCAAATTGCTGAAAAATAACTGCCCACCTTTCCATACATCTAGTATGAATTGGACGACTAAGGATGAATTTGAGCGGGTTATTGTGAGATACCAATTGGACCTCGTGATGTTGCAAGTTGTGTCTCAACTTCTGAACTGCTAATATTAAGTCTAGGTAGCACTTTTCAATACTTGAATATTTGGTTTCTTCTTCAAGCATAGTCCGACTGAGATAGTCCATGTTGTTTTCATTCCCAGAATCATTCTTCTAGGCTAGGAAGCAACCCAATGATCACTCTAAAGCTGTCACATAAATAATAAGTGGTCATCCTTCAATAGGTGGCATTAATACCAGTGGAATCAAGAGATATTTCATGAGAATATTGAATGATTATTGACATTATTCAGTCCACTGGAAAGTTACTCCCTTCATCATCAATTTGGTGAAGGGTAAACTTTTGCCTGCCAAATTGGCAATGAAATACCAAATATAGGATAAGATTTTTTGAAGTCCTCTCAATTATTTCAAATTTCTAGGAGGTGGCATACCAAGGATTAAAATTTCCTTCTCAAGATCAACATCGATACCACGATGGCATACAAAAAATATGAGAAATTTTCTTGAGGTTACCCCAAAAGAACATTTTAAGGGGTTCATATTCAAATTGTGTGGTCAAAGTTTGTGGAATATGATTTCTAAATCATACAAGTTATTAGATATCTTTCTGGATTTAACCACCAAATAGTCCACATAACATTCAAAAAACATCCCTAAAAAGGGTTTGATGATATGATTCATGGCACACTGATATGTTGCCCCAACATTCTTCAGGCCAAAGGAAATTACTCGATATCAAAACACACCCTGAGGGGATCTGAAGGCTATAGATTCTTCATCTTCTAGAGCCATTTGGATTTGATTATACCCATAATATCCATCCATGAAGTAATGTTGTTCATACACATCTGTTGCATCAATTAAGAGTTACAAGATCGGAACTGGAAAATCTTCCTTGGGACAATACTGAATAAGATCTCTGAAATCAATGAAAATTATAATTTTTCAATTATTCATTTTCACAGGGACAATATTTTCCAACCATTTGGGATATTGAAATTCTCTGATGAAGTTATCTTTTGTAAGCTTATCCACTTCAGATTCAATTTTGGAAGCATAAGTTGGGTGTGTTCTTCTTGCGGCTTGCTTAAATCCTCAATGTTCTTCTGAAAAAACCAAACGATGAGTACCAACATCAGGATCATGTCCTGGAATTTCCGTATTGTTTCAAGCAAATATATCTGTATTTTTATTCAAAAATGAAATATACATTTCCTCCTCTTCAAGTGTCATGGCTTCACTAATTAAAGTGGGGGCGTGTAACTTCTTTTGTACCCAGATTTATTTCTCTGAGTTCATCCATAGTGGTAGAGATACCCTCATCAAAAGCTCAAGGAGCATCCCTAAGATAATCTTCTTCTTATTCAATACGTTTTATTTCTTTTGTTTCTACATGCATAGTAGATGATGAAGTAGAATTTCTAGGATCATGAGAGACATTAAAATTTGAACATCTTGAAGAAGATTCTATCATTACTGACCCTATTGATGATGAAGGGTATTCCTTGGGTAATAAATAGGAGATTATGGATTTATAATCGACATCATCATTCACCTCTGACATTGCTATGACTTCTTTCAGCCTGGTTGGCGAAGTATAGACGTTATGGATTTCAGCGGATGAAATGAAGACATCTAAATTTGAGCTTTCATCATTTTTTGGTGGATCGACAATTTTTCCCATGTTGTCTGGCTTGATTTCTGTAATTGGAATTATGAAAGATTACATAATAGTATTTGGATTTGGGTCTATCCTGTCAATTTGACTGACACGCAACACATAATCTGTACTCACATGTATGAATGGGTTTACTGGAATCTTTTCCAAACCATATGAATCATTAAATTTGGTAACCTCATTTGTTGTGGATTTATCCTTACTCTCCATGTGATAGAATTAAACCTCAATGAATTTACATTCACATGTTATGAATGGGGATTTATCACCATACAGTGTCCAAATTTGACCATTGAAACAATATTTGTTACAATGATGGTATGATGAGGGTATAGCCTCATGTTGATGTAGCCAAGGTCTTCCAAGAAAAATGTTGACTGTTGTGTCATGATGAACAACCATGAAATATGAATTGGATATAAGATCTCCAAAATGAGTTCTGGGTGTGATCTCACCTAGAGGATCTTATTCATTTTTATCATATCCTTGCGACATCAATGTAGATGTAGATAAATCAGATTCAGTGAGGCCCAATCGATGAAGTGTACGAATGAGGATGAGGTTGACTTCGGAACCATTATCAATGAATTCTCTTAGGATGTCTACATCATTGACCGTACAAGATAAATAAAAAGGCTTAATATGTCCTTGAACAACATCATATTAATCTTCATCTCTGAAAGATATCACTACATGGAATTATTCAAGATTATTCTTTACATTGTATACTTCAGCCGCAAAAATATCAGTTTTGAATTCTTGAGGACATGAAAAAGCCTCAATGAGTGCCTCCCAAAGATCCTTTGATAGATTTAATGCATCCTGAATCGGTAACATGGCCGGTACATGGGGAAAATGTTTCAAGACATCATACTATTGATCCAAATTTCTGCGTTTCCCATCAGGAACATGTGGTTTTGTATGTTCCTTGGACGTTGATGCATGGGAAGTAGATGAATCATGTATCGGGGTAGGAGTTGGAAATACTTCTGGGTTTGGAAGATTAGATCGACTAGGTCAATTTACTAACTGTGAGGAAGAAGGTGTATCTTCTAACCGATCTTCCGAAATAATTGTTCCAATAATAGATCTTCCATGCATGGAAGAACATTCTTGTTCTTGTTGAGCTTGCGGAAGGGCTCTGACACGAGTTTCTGCTGCATATACAGTTATAGAAGGGGTAGAATTGGAACAGTGGATTCTGGGATATCCATGTCTTCCTCTGTACCCCAGACCTCTGGAAGCCCCTCTAATTCCTCTATTTGATACAGGGAATTCAGGCTCATCAAAATCGAAATTCTGACTAGCATAAGGATCTGCAAAGTGAATCATGTTAACAGAACCAAAGATCAACTCTTCGTCTAATAAAGACTCCGCCTGATTAGCCATTTTAGGTAGTGCCGTTTTGTGGGATGGTTCTCGTGGCTTCGAAGTAGATGGTATAAAATCTACTAGAGTAAAAGAAAACATGGGCTTTGACACGATCTTATCTTCTTATGACTGCTATTCTTTCATTTAATTATTTCATTTCTTTGAGGATTTTTCTTTTGATGAAAGTAGTTTTTCGGTGGCATTCGTAGCGGAAGACACAATTTTTTCTTCAATTGTGTTTATAAAATGGAATGAGTTAGGTGGATCGTTTATCTGAAAATCCAATCATCATATTTCTACACTTTTTTTCTTTTGAATTCCTGCCACTCACCTTCTTCCTTTGGATCTGTTGCAGTAACACATTCTACCTGAATTGAAAAACCATTCAATTTAACTTGTATCGAGTCCACCATTTTTTTCAGTAGGTCTTTGATGAAAAAAGACTCCTGAATGGGATGCCCCAACATCTGATGAAATGGGAAATGGTTTGTACAATTTTCATCTCCTTCCTTGTTCGGCCTTTAGGGTATTGGCAATTTAGAAAAATTATTTTCCTTTGCCGAAGTGAAGTAACCAGGAACTTGTTCATTTTGGAAATAATTAACATTTCGATTTAACTTCTAAAATTGTTTTCGTCTTTGATATATTTGATCACCTTGATGAAGCGACCTCTAATGTTGACACTCAAGAGGTGGGGCCCTTTGATAAGATGATGGTTTTGAAGAAGAAGAAGGTGCAGGTTCTTGTTTTAGCGTAACTGTAGTAGTCTTTGCTCAACGCATTCTACTTCCTAAAGCTAATGGAATAACATGAGTTTTATCCTTAGTCATTTTAAAATAGTCTTCTATATGTTGAGTGATTGAAGTAAGGTATCAAAATGCTCATGTGTATTTCAAAAGGATCAACGGTGTGCATAATTCATCAGACAAATTTTCCAGACATATTGGAAAAAAATTTTATTGAGTAAGTGTTAAGCTTAGGGAATATGTTAATCCATTCCAGCGAGAAATGAAATCTGAAACCCTTTAATTCTCACTTTTATTACTATTTTTATGATCAAAAAGTGTTTTCTTTGGAATTTTTGAGTTGAATTGAATAATAAGTCATTGGCGGAGATCTTACCACTCGGTAATTGACCGGGATTGAAAACTTGTATACCAGAAAAAAGTAGGTCCTTGTAATGAATGTATAAAACACCTGAGCTTAACTGCTTCTTGTTGCTGAGGGGTTCCCATCATAGGATCATAAAGAGAAACAAAATGTGTTAAATGTTGCTCTGTATCTCTCGAACCATTAAATATTGTAAATGTGGTACTTGAAAAATTTTATGGGAGAGAAATTGAATCAACCCACTCAGGGTAAGCTCTATTTTCTCATTGAATTTGTGAAATTTTTCCCTTCATAGCTTCCATCCGAGCTGTTAGTGACTCAATGGTAGTTATTATCTTTGGAGAAACATCTGGTTGATCTTAGACCCGAGGAGGTGCAATAACTGGAGCGTAGACATGTTTGGTGGTCGGTACCGCAACTTATGGTAGCACCACCGATTTTTGTTGCACATGACCCATAGGATTATACCTGTGAGGGTATACTGGTAAAAAAGGATACTCTTGATCCATCTCAGTAGACACACCAAATTCCCTTGGCTGACTGACTCCAGTACGCTTAGGAGGAAGACTATGTTGAAGTAGTTCTACATTCAACCTCTTTAATTCCATCATTTCTTTCTCTTGTTGTGCGAATCTTTTCTCTAGTGAGAGTGATTTCCCTTATCCAGAGGAAGGGTATGTAACCTGATTCATTACTTTCCCCTTGTTGGATGCCTTCCGGAGAGGGGGAAGTTAGTTATTTGAAGGAATACCTAGATTCTGGGTAAGCCATTGATTTCATGTATGCACATCTTCTTCATTTGTGTATGTGTGTACAACTTCTTGAGTAGGAACTTATTCATCTGATCCCTCTGAATGAGCCTCATGTTCTGGAGGATCAGCAACAATGACATTGATTACATTTATTGATTCATAAAGCATTGCATCCTTTCTGTAAGCATTTTTGCGATACTGTCTTCTTTCATATCCTTAATGAGACACTGCCTTTTGTGGAGTTGATCCCTCAGGAACATCTTGAAGAACCCTAATTTGGGGGGTATCTCCTGATAATTTGGATCTGATTTCCTCTTGGGACTTCTTCCCTAATAGAGAGAATACTGAATTTCTCGGAGGAATAGATTGAGGATTTGAAAAGGTCCCTAGACCGGTGGACTGGGGCTGTTCCTGCAATTTCTTCTCAACTCCTCGAATCCTATTTGTTGATTCTAAGGGTTTGGTTAAAAGAGTCCCCAGTCTAGAAAGCTGGGGTGGTTCTTGAGCTGCTACATCTGAGATGTTCTTAAAACTTCTCATGATATTGAAGACATTAATCCAGAAATTGGATGGATGTATCAACCTACATCCACTCGAATCACATGGACTAAATAAACACTGGATGCTTTCTGACAATTCTGTCACATAATTATGTGCTTTCTCTAAATGATAATCTTGTTTGATATTATCATTTTCCTGATGAAAAATTAATTCGACAACATGTTCTATGTATACCTGAATTTGGGAAGAACTAGATGAGGCATGTTCCTGAGAATGTTTTTGATTATACAAAAAATAAATTGGATGTGGACGTCCATGAGCAATAACATTTAATGAGACCATTTTTTGTGGGCTTTGTTGACTTTAGATTATAGTGAAATGCAGTGCTCCATAAACACCCCATTCAATGATATGAATACCAGATGGGGAATTGTCAATTAACTGACACAAACTGTTTAGTTAACCAAGGCATGATTGTTGAAGGACTCTCTTATGCTTTTCAACCATTGGATGTCGAGAAACTGAGAGAGAGGCCAGCTCAAATTGGCATTGTAACCCGTATATTATATTGAAATGATTTTAATATTAAGAAAATGATAATATTTCCTCTTTCAGTTGACAATGATTTTTCCACATGTTGATACGAACATAGTAAATACAATCTTCCATCAACATCTCTAGAATGTCATAATGAGGGTCAGCCAATGGCCAAAACATGACTTGCACATCAGCTTTCTTGAGTTGTTTTCTCATATTCAGCCCCTCATCTTTATCATTCAACGATGATTCATCTTCCTAATTAGACCGGAGCTGGTGATTACTAGTTGCTTCATCATATTCGACAAGATTGGTAGATAATTAACTTATCATACTAGAAGATGAATGACCCATGGATGGTTCGGCGAATGACCTAAACCCTGGGCTATCTTCTGATTGATAAAGTATTGCACCTGCTAGCGGTAAAGCATCAGACATTAATGGAATCACTTGTGAATGTTCCTTAAGATAAGAGGACTTTCTCATTTCTACATTGTCCATTGGAGCATTTTCTTGGCAATGTGAATTACTACTGCAGAGGGGACTTTTGTAGCTAAAATCATCATCATGAGTAGACCAAACATACTATGTTGCAGCTAAAGATGAAAACTTTTTCCCCCTGATCTTCTAACCACACAGAGGGTAATTATGGATCTCATTTGAAGATGAAACAATGAGATCGACTGAACTGTCATGAAGAAATACTTCATGAGGAAGTGTCTGATGAAGACCTTCAGAATTAATGTTCCCACTATTGGGTAATGAGAGGGAATAATCTTGAATTCCAACAGATAATTGTCTGGAGGCTTCAAGAACTCCAGTATCGATCAAGGCCTTATTACATATCGGCTCTTGAATTCATGAATATGCGGGACGAGTCTTCTTGATAGACACCTTCTTACTCAATTTAGAAACAACTTTTTGAAAAAAGTGGTTATTATGGGAAGGTGTATGTGCCTACCCAGGAGAAATAGTCAGGTTAGGCTGATTATCTCCACTCAAATCAAGTGTATGTTCCTGACTTGATCGTTTGTATGACATGGGGGAATATGCCCCACAACCCTCTTGGACTAGAACAGAAGTGTGTGTCTATTCTGCAGTGATATGTTGATGTGTCACTCCACTGGTAGGGAAATTTTTTAATTTCATTCCCTGTAAGGCTGCTGAAGTTGTTATAATATTCTGACAGGCATCCAGAGTATGAGAACAGATTTTCTTTTGCTCTATCACTATTGTCAAAATGTGCTTGGTGAATTCACCTGCCCTAACAGAAATATACATCCATTCAGTGCATGGTGTTGGTGTGTATTGTTGTTCCTGTCCTCCTTTTCCTGTCAGTGAATTCTGAAAGTACTCATGTGTGGGGGAAGAGAGTTGAGTTTGCTCCAAATTTTTCATTGGAGCTTTCTGACTGTCTTCTCCGAGTGTTACCAAACAAGACTATTGGCAGGCTTGATGAACATTGGCAGGTGTATGTACCTGCTATGTATTATTCATCAAGTATGGTTGATGATTTTCCTTCAATACTAGCATACATGACTGCTGATAGAATTATTGATTTTAAATAGTTGTATGTTCATGTTTATCAGTTTCCTCAATATCAGATTGGTGACTTTCTTTGGTTATAGTCAAGCGAGCATGCTGACTAACTAATGAGTTATAAACAGGTGCATATGCATGCCTATAATACTCCACTGGAAATTCCTGGCAGGATTGGCGTGTTGATACTAGATGAGTCTGCTGAGTAGTAACATTAGGACAGACTAGTGTATGTTCCCACTCGTTGCTTGCCATCAAGTTGGCTTGATGGACTTCTCCATAGGGAGAATAAGTAATAACCTTCTCCCTGTTGACCATATTTCGCCTTTGGTGGTTATTGTGGTGTTATCGGGTCTGAGGGACTTGAGCTGAACCCCTGAAGGTGATACACTCATCATGTTGAGGGTGCACTTCCGCACGAGTCTGGCAGCGATTTTTGATGGGATACTATAGAAATGACTACTGTATCCTTGAATTAAGGCCTTGAGTGACCTTATCATTCACCTCTGCATAATATGAGAGGGACTAGTGATTTCCATTAGGGGATAACAACACGAAATGGTTGGAGACTATGGTTGGAACCACCTGCTTCTTGATCCCTGGTTGTCGCTGTCCGGACAAACAGGGTTAATTATTAACTTGGAGGGATTATTGAGCAGTCTCCAGAGTCAAAATGGTACCATGTTGATGTTATTCCTTATCTAGTGCATTTGGTACCCAGTTTTGAAGATGCTGAGTTGATGATGTCATCTTCAGAGTAGAAGAATATCCTGCAGGAGTAGCGGCAGATGCATTCACATGTGTAAACATTAGAGAATCCATTTCTGTAACGCAGAGAGATCATGGAAACGAGTGCCTATTTGATATAAAAGAGATAATCAAGATATGTTTTTCCACTACATATTTTGGATGAGCACATATGTTATTGATTGTTTGGTTGGACCTCTCATTGAGTTTTAAATAGGGGCCTAACAAATTAGTATAACATAATTTTAACTTGGTTAAGGATTCACATCGGGATAACCATTTTTTGTTTCCTCTGGAAATGGGTATGAACTCATTTGTTTATGGTTAAAAATTTCCAATAGGTTTCTAATGGGTTTGTTCATAGAATTGGAATCATCCAATGATTCTATATCCATTTGGACCTACTTTCCAAAGGTAGGTTCTCATTAGTTGTGGACCGATGATGCTTAAGAATTTTTATTGGTCAAGAGTTTGGGAGGTCGGAATCATCACACCTTTTGGGGGGGGGGGAATTATTGTCTACTCTTAGACCCTCTTTATAGATTTAAGTTATGTTCGTGAATCCTTATAAAATAACCATGTATGAAAATGAGTTTTCCTTTAGATCTGATAATCAATGATTGATATGTATGAGATTTAGACAGTCTTTTATATGTAATTGAGTATTTTCATTGATAGAGAATCATAATTATTTTTTATAGATTCTTATTCAATGGTATCCTTCAATAAATTATACATAAATCTCATGGTCATTATGACAACCATACTGGTTTTAAGGCCACTCAGTGGGGCACATGATGTTTAATGTCATTTAGAAGTACATGGATTATTTTGGAGTTGGTGTCGTACCCGCGGATGGGATACCTGTGTATCCTTATTTAGAAAAGGAATCAGAACCCATGTAGTTCGAGTAAATAAGTATGAGGTTTATGCATTATTGATGGCCCAAAAAAATATGTCATAATTACTTTTACACTCTAAGCTCGCATGAGTCAAGCTCGGTGTGAGAAACAAGAGGTGTTAGTAAAGCCTGCCGATTGTGCCATGAAAGATGAAATTATAAGAATTGATGTGGGGATTATGCATGTATGAATGCCTAGATAGAGGAAGATTATGATTTATTTCAGAGAAGAAGCCCGGGAACAAGGTCCATAAAGGTATATGTCATTTATGGAGATTTGGATACTTAACATAGGACTTAATCCGGAGGAGGATGCCCAAATTAGAGGGGACTTGTTATTGGGTTTTATTCCTAAAAAGGAATCCTAGATCAAGATAAATTATGTCTGGTTAAGAGAAATAATGATTGGGGTTTATTCATGAAAATGAGGCCCATGTTAAAGGGATATGAGAACTGGGGGATATTCATCAAATGGAGGCCAAAGTTAAAGGGACTTTAGAACTGGTGCTTATTCCTGAAAAGGAATCCCTGGTTAAGGGGACATGAGAACTGAGGGATATTCTTGAAAAGGAGGCCCATATTAGGGAACTTGGGACATACGTAAAATGAGGACTCCAAGATTATTGATCTTCTAATCGTAATGTATGAGGTTTAATGGATGAATTCTCAAAATTTAGTGACATAAAGATATGTAAATCACTAGGTTTGGAGAGATGTTCCATAGAATTCCATTCAGATAAGGAATAAAACAAACGAACCATGTCAAAAAGGGAATTGAAGACGGTTTTGAAGGCCAAATATTGAAGAGGATAGGTGGATTTGAAGAAAAGAATTGAATAATTGGCAGGGAAACTCAAAATGATATAGGAACACAAGTCCTGTTGGGGAGTGCAAGTACTGGTCGTTGAAGTATACTTGCACGACACAAGGGTACTTGCGCGGTGGTTAAACCATCGGGTAATACATGGGCGAGACTTGGATTTGGACCTTAGTATTATCCCTAAAGGCTTCCAAAAGTGTGGAATAGAAGTTTTGGTGAAGGGATAAGGTGGCGCACAAGTGTCTTTATTTACCCTAAGGGTTAGACACTTAGGCGCATAAGTGATGGTGAATTTCAACACTTATGCCTTTTTCTCCCTCTTTATATCTTCCATTCGAGGTACGAAATGAACATAGAAGTGTTTGAAAGACTTCAAAATAAGACTAGGGCACCAAGAGCTCAAATCTGACTTTTGGAATTTTTCATCCTCGAAATGGGGGGGGGCACAAGGGGTATTTATAGGCTATTGAAGACCTTGGGGGGAAATCATATAGGGCATGAATGTCACCTGCGTGCCCAATCTATAGCGCACATGTATACTTGCGCGACCAGCATGGAACTTGAGCGTCCCATGCGTGAAGAAATCCATGTTCATGACTTTGTCTATTTTTGTTGTTTCTTCAATGGATGAATCACTCTGTGCTGAAGGTATTCCCCATTTCAGTCTTTGGACTCTTTGACAGAAAGGAGCTTCAAAAACATGAATACTATTTTATATGGTACTATAAGGAACTATATGTAGTAATATAATTTCATGGACATAAATATTTCACAAATCATGAATAGCATGAGTATATTTAGTCAGAAATAAGTGTGCTACATTCTTTTGGCAGATCAACTATCACCCAGATGATATCATGACATCTTATGGTCATGATTATCCCCATAATATAGTACATCATAACCTATTTCCACATCCTTGGGGGAATAATATGTGTCTAAAGTAGCCCTTTGGATCACTGATTCTCCATATTATTCTTATGACAATTCAGGATGTAATAGATTATGTCTGTGATATCTGTCTTTATTATATTGTAATATAAGTATCACATGACGTCCCAACACATTATCATAGAAATTGAGTGAACTATCCATTGAGGGTTTTGAGTGTCCTTTACAAACTCTTCCCTCATTTAAGAAGTAATTATAACTCTCTAATGGACATAAATTATGTCATCACTATCTAATGACCTTCCTGGAACTAGTTCACTCCCCACCAACTATTCCCACATCACTAAGCATTCAGGATCCTACATGTGGATAGTTTCTACCCAGTCCATCAATTTCAACATGATAACCATGGTGGAACATTTCATCACCCCTCATTCCTCAAATTCATTAATGAAAAAATCAGTGAATAATATTATCAACTAACCTTCCTACTCTTAAGGTCCATATCTAATCAAATGTGTTTTCTTGTTGAGAGAATCTAAAAAAAATAATGTTTACTATAGACTAAAACATATCCAAATAACATTTCATTAGATACTCCATGCAAAAACTCTCCCATAGATTCATTTACCACCAATAAATGATGTAAAAATGATCATGTGGTTTGTGTATAGAAAAAATATCTCACCAAAAAGATAATAGTGGAATGACAACAACAAATTGACCACAAACTCTAATTCCAAGCCACGAGTAGGGTGGTTACACTCATGAGGTCATGCATGGAGAGATCTGGAAGCCAATGCCTGGTCCCCCTACATCATCACAATCCCATCCTACAATGTAAGGAATCACAATAGACATAATACTAGGATCATGAAATTTAATAATTAAAGTTATACTAATTCTCTACTTCAACTCTAGGTAAACCACTTCACAATAGTCTATCAAATATAAATTCACCCCTTATTGGTAAGATCATTCATTGCTGCATCCATATAAGTTATGTCTTCAATAAACACTCTTTAGTACCCTAAAACCCCAAATAAACTTTTAATATTCTTCACATTCCTAGAAAATTCCCTAGAAAAAAAATCACCTCTTCCACCTCCAAATCAACTTAAATTTAATCTTTATAAATAACATTCCCATGGAAACACAAATCTTTGATCAAATATTCACATTTCAATTATTTTCATAGTTTTTATATGATCAAACCATACTCAACATAATAAAAATGTGACTATCATTTAACTATGATTTTTTCAAGTATATCTAGAAATCACCCATGAACACCACGATTAATGATTCTAGGTATGGTTGGAAGATCATGTTCATGAGATCCATGAACAACATTTTTGATTTTTTAAAACCAAAATACATCAAAATAATCTCATACCATATAAATTTTATATGGAATTCCATATTAGGTATATCCAACTCTCTAACTCAATGTTGATTATAGCTCGAGCATAGATATATTTAAGAGAGCCTTAATTCTCCTCATTGCAGATCAAACAAGTTATAGATCATCCGTAATGATTACCTATTATTTACTATTATCTAATTAATTTTACTCAATTCCCAGTCAAAGAGTACAATACTCCATCATTGTAAACAATATTATATCACCCCAAGGAGATGAAATTGATCTTATAAAACTCTCCTCAAATGAATCCTCATGAAATTCATTGAGTTCCTTAAACTCAGTTATTTCTATATGATATGTGGAAATAGATATAGGTTTCTCCCCCAAAAAATGGACAGACCTCAATGTTAATTCATTTAGTAGGGGTATTACAAAAAAATAATTTAAGAAAATATATTTATAGTGGTCCCCAACTGAAGGAAGATAGGAAGAGTGGAATGATGATTCTTTTATATGATCCAACAATATAATATATATCGAAATAGATCTATTATTTATTTGTTTTTGTCTAAATAAAACTTTTTTAACATCACATTATCCTATTATCACAAACATTATGCCCTTTTGTGTAGTAATGGTTACTTGTCTCCTATACCAATTGGTGTGTTCCAGAGAACTAGTCATCCAATCCATATCAAATATCACATCAAAGAATCTAATATCTATGATAATATTGTAGTATTAGTATCTTTAGTTGAAAAATATAATGCTAAATTCTACACATCTCAATACAAGTTCCACTTTATTTCCTTATTGTGTGTAAACATATAAAAACTCATAAGATGACATGATCTATAAGTCAAGTCCAACAAAACATGAGTAGATATAAATGAAGGGGAATCCCCTTTATCAAACAATGTAATATAAAGGATATATGTAACATGTACCATTCCTTGAATAGTATTAGGTAACTTTATTTCATAAATAGTCTTACAGTCTATTTTATATAACCTACTAGTATTTATTCCACAACATTTCCCTAGAGTCCATTGGATCACCTAATTCTTCAAATGAGGAGGTGTATAGATATTATCCTGAGGTCCTACACCACCATTCATGAAAAACCACCTAGAGCCCATTCACAAGACATTTGAATAAAAATTTTGTAGTTGTACCTACATTCCACATTGGTGATACTCCACAAATGGTTTTTCAGAAGTCATGCTAAGGTTCAGTTTTGCGCAACTTAGAAACAACTAATGAAACCGCCTCCCAATGATAGAGATAAATGATTATGGAAATGATCCATATTTCTACCATCACCATGGAATTACTCATCTACCTTTTTGTCCTACTACCAGAATAAGAACCCATATAATCAATAATAATTGCACTAATATATTGAATAGGAAAAAAATGAATATTCATAGCTCTATCTTCTACTAGACCCTTCTCAAAGGTTAGTGCCTTATAAAGTTTGTCTGAGTATCTTTTTACGTAAAAACACAAAAATGGGTTCCCTAATTATGGTAAAATTCCATTAAAAAATAGCCCCTCCTTTGATACCTCATTTCCACCAGTGAGAGTATTGATGTAGTGAAACATTTTAAAATGAGAAGAATAAGAAGAAACAACCATCATTCCTTACTGTATCCCCATAATCTTCTAATTTCGGTATATCATTAATGTTTTTGGAAATAAATATACAATGAAAATTTTATTTAAGTTCTATCATGTGATACCCTTGTGTCTTTCTACCTATGCCATGATACCCCACCTCCTCCAGAAATGTTCCTGAAGCATATATGTATCTCATTTCACTAATCAATCCTAAAGTGCCTCCATAAGGTCAACTATCCCTTCAATGATGTTAATAAATTTCTCACTATCCTAAGGGCCCCAATATATTGTATCATACCTAAAATAGATTTAAATTACATCATATTAAAGGAATATTAATCACATTAAAGGAAAACATGCATGGGGACCATAATAGTTTAGTATCTTTGTAAAATTGGAAATGTATATGTCTATCATGGTGAAATATATTCAACATATCTCATAAAGTTATTCCAATTTAGCGATCCTAAAAAACCATTCTACGTTTCATATGGAAAGGAAACATATGATAGGAGTGAGCTCAAATGCTCAGTAATGGTAATAAAATGATATATGTAAGAATAACATGATAATAAGGTTATCTGAACATGATCATAACATTATAAGATCATACCCAACATATCAAATATCATAACTATTTATCATGGAATAAAGTTTGGTAGATCATAAGACATTCATAAGAGAATCAATGTAATAATCCATTAAAAGATAATAGAGTAATAATATATGGTATTTTGGAAGTCACAAAAACATGTAATATCATTTCCTATATGTCAAGGATCATTTCCAAAAACATATCAAGGAACCTCATAGGGACTACACCTATTGGGTTGGCCACACCACCATTCCCAACTACAATCCTTAACTTAAAAGGAATCATTTTCCCCACCATCCAATAGTGGATTTGGTTTCCCCATATTCCCATAGTAAATTGGGTTTCTCATATTCCTATAGTGGATATATTTTCATAATCTTCCCATAGTGGATCTGGTTTCCCCATATTTCATAGTGGCTCAAGCCTATCAATATTATTTTTTTCATTATACCATGAGTTAAAAATATCTACTCAATTCATTAAAGGGTGATATGGGTCATACCCATCATATAATAAAATAACATGTACATGTTCTACAAGACAATAATACTGGTATCATATCACAACTTAAAAAAAATGGTGGGTTTCATTAACATATTATCATAAGTAGTGAAATGAAATGGATATCATAAACATTTCATCATATTATTACCTATGGTATTGAGATAGCTCTCATAATCATTTCATCAAATCATAACCCATGAGAAGAAGTGGTTTCATAATCATATAACCCATGGAAGACAAACAGGTGTCTTCATCATAATTCCATCAAAACATAAACCATTCAAGAATGAATATGAATGAATATGAATGGTATTCAAGGATAATATACCTAGTAAGGCATAAACTATAACATAGTATGACATCTTATAAAGAGAAGGATCATGAAAGATCACATGGAACTTTTATTATGGAAAACATTCATTTATTAAAAATCCTTTTTATAAAACCATTACAAGACCCCTTTTTTATAAATAATGTTTTAAAATTTCATTTACAATATAACTTCAGGAAAGATATTTTTGTATTTGAAAAATTCATTTTAAAACATAAATCATTTCAAAAATACAGTTCCAAATATCTTGGGAATCATATAAGTGAAGATAAAAAATATTTTTTTAAAACATTTTCTTTTAAAACACCTAGAAAACTCATAAATAAATTTTGAAAACATTTTGAAATCATTTTTCATTGAAAATTGTTTGAAAAGATAAAAAAAGGCTTGAAATTATTTTAAAAACAAATTTCTATGAAATGAAAATAAAATCATATAAATAAATATTAAAATAATTTAAATAATTTCCCTTTAAAATAATCTATTGAAAAAATAAAAATTAATCATAAAAACCATTTAAATCACTTTTTAAACAACAAATTTTTTTTAAAAAAACATTTTCTCTTAAATCCAATTTAAAATAAAAAAATTCATAAAATTAGAAAAAAAAATATTTTAAAATAACCTTATAAACATACCAAAGACTCTTCAGGGAAATTATGTTCATGAAAACGGGTGAGTAGGTAGATGATAAACAGACCATTTTCACCTTAAGGATTTTAGAAAAGCCCCTTAATCAATAAAAAACATGAACATTCATTTTTAAAAAAAAATTCTAAATAGGAAAAACCCAGGTAAAAATTTCATTTAAACAATATAGTATGATATTAAAATATTTTTTATAAATATTTTAGAAAAACGGTTTTGAATGAACAAATACTTCATATAGAATGGAAAAATAAATTCATATTTTCAAAAAATCATTTCGTTAATTATCATAAGTACCAAAGAATGGAATAATAATAACAATATATGAAAATTTCTCAAATAACTATAGGTTATATAAAATAATTATTATTCTTTAGATATGGATCATAATATTTAATCAATGGAATAATAATTATAAATATTCATGATAAATGACAGTATTGTAGTAATAAACTGTTCCATAATTGATAACATGGAATCATAATGCCCATGAATGAATAAAATTACATGAAGCATAAAATTTCATGAAAATAAATATATTAAAGATATAACATTTCAATTGGATGTATATACCCCCAATTAAAAATATAGGTTGAAAACATGACATGTATATCAATGAACGAAAATTGAGAGAAAATTACTTTACTGATTTAGTTACTTTTGATCCATAACCACCATGAAATAATGATCTTAAAATGTATATCTAAATACCTATAAATTTAAGTATATGATTCATATATTACAATTATGTGTATTATATACACTATAAAGAAATTAATTACTGGTGAAAAAGGCATAATTATCACAGAAACAAAAGTGAGATGAGAAACCCATTAAATTAAATCCTGACATTATTCTTAAAAATTAAAAACTCATATATAATAAATATAAGTATATTATAAATCCTAAAAAATAACATTATTATTATATATAATACCATAAATAATTTTATTATGAGTTTATATTACAATTTTATTAACAATTCCATGTTATTGTGATGTTTTCAGTAATATCGACATTGGTTTCCGTATATGTTTTGTCTTGTTATTCTTGATACCCTAACAGAAATCATATAATACATATTACAAGGGATATTAATATATATATATATATATATTATTTATTGTAAAAATATTTATAATAATCTATAAATTATAGAAATAGGAAATCGAATACATAGTTCAGGGAGACGGTAGGCCGTGCGTAAGCATTAAAGTTCTTTCCATTTATTTATAAATTTGAATGAAAGTAAATAACATATATATATATATATGTTTATAAATAATAATAAAATTATAATTATAATTTCATATATATCGTATACATTTAATAAACTCATCCAAAATACATTCAATGAAAAGTGTGTATGAATCACATCACTTTTGGGGAGGCGGTATTCCACACGTCCATAAATGAAGTTATCCAGTTTACAAAAAATGGAAATCATGAAGGTATGTATTAAATAAAAATTTAAAAAAATAAATACATAATAAATTTAATATATATCATATAAAAATATATTTCCCATCCTAATTCCCAACTGAGAGTGGTGGTAAATGCAAAACAAACAACATTATTTCATGAGGCAGTAGTTCGCTGCACATAAGAACGGTACGTTTGTTACCCATTTAATATATATGTGTGTAGATGTAGGTGTGACCCTTAGAATAAAAACATCTCCTTATATTTATGATTCATATTTTATTATATAATCATGGAATAAAAATATTTGAGTGGTGGAAATTTAAAAATAAATCAAAACAGGTGGAGGAAGGGTGTTACCTCTTCTTTGGGTAACTCCTTTTGGTTTTCACCAAGGAATTAATTTGATAGCTTTATTCCCAGGTATAGGATTTTAGGATTAATTGATTTATTTTGATATTAATTTTCAATAGAGTTTATCATATTCAAAATGGCATGAGGGGTGTAAATTGGGGGTAGGAGAGGAGGCCTTTTAAAAGAGGAGAAATAGACAAATCTGGTATTCTTGAAATTATTTTAGTGACCCCATGATTTAGATTACCACCAATGGTTAAAAATGGATAATTACAGATAATTAGATGTTTAATGGTTGAAATATGGAAAGAAATTATTTTTTAGAGATTTATTGGGTAATTTTTACATCTTATTTTCCATGTTTAGTCATTAATTATGCTTGTTTTTACCTTAATCACTCTAATTAATTTTAATTATTTTCACTTATAATTATGTTTAACAAAAATTTCAAGGTATTATAAATTATAAATTTTTGTGAATTAAAATATGGAACCCATTTTTATACTTCAAATCACTTATGTGGTAGAAATTTTTCAAAACTTAATCTTGCAGACGTATCATGATACCTGGGTTTTTAAGCATAAATGTATACAAGATTTGAATGATTTTATATGAAATTTCAATGTGAATTTGGCTCTAATTACTTGAACTGGATTAATATTTTTAAAATTTAACTAAATAATCTTTAAAATTAAATCTAAATATATTTCAATAGTATAATTAAATTATTTGGAAAAGCAATTTTGAAATAATAAACAGTATTCTTCATTTTTCATCAAAAAAATGAAACTTTACAAAAAATACAAAAAAATCATCCAAAGTAAAATTTTATATTAAAAATTGATAAATGAATTTTATTTCTTCAAATAATAATTATAAAGGTGTAATAAATTATACATAAAATTGGTTCTCTTTTAAAATATGGTAAAATTGCTTTTAAAGAAAATAAATCTTTTGATTTATAAAATTGGATTTATTCTTAAATTATTCCTATAAAATTTATTAGATTAGTTTTATATGTTTTGAAAGAACATATAATTTATTATTAAATCATTAATGTTTTATTTAATTTATTTACATAAAATGGTTTTTGTACATAGGAAAATAGTTTTTTTAAAAAGGTTGTTAATTATTTTAAAATAGTTATTACTTTCATTAGTAGATAATTAATATAAAATGATCTCATTTCATAAAACATTTTAAAAAATATTTTTAAAATATTTTTAATATTTTTCCTAACTTACAATATAATGGATACGTTACACCTATAATAATAGTTTAACAATAATATTAAAAGAAAAGTATAGTTTTGTTAAAATGGGTCTTTCAAGTAATACTGGTTATCGAAGGAAATAAGAATTGTGTAAAACACAAGTGAATAATAGTGTTTTGTGTTCCTAAATATAATATAATATTTTCATGTAGTGAAAAATGTACTTTGATTTGTTTACAATGAAATAATAACTTTGTTATTTTCTTTAATAAAAGAAATATTTACTGTTCCATGCAATGACTAAGATCAAAAAATATTAAATTAATAAAAAAATAAATATTTCATAAAATCTGAGGGTGTTACATAGAAATACCCTATAGATATGGTGGATGATAAGGATTACAATATAATTCATTATTTACCCTTTTCATGTGTTATCATACACCTTTAACTGAAACTATAGTAAAGAATTTAGGTTATAACAATTTTGCAACCAGAACCAAATGGAGTGGGTGATGGGGAATTATTAAGTAAATAGAATTACATAACCAGTGATGGAATAGGTGTGTCCTCCATATTTGTATTTTTTCGTTTTCTTAACCCAGTGATACCATTATGTATATAGTTACCCATGGTTTTCATACATATATATTACATCTTTTTAAATAAATATTCTATACATTACACGAACACCTACCTAATAATAGTTTAGTGTATTTAGAGAATTGTTACATAATAATAATAACATTTTGTGATATATATTCAACATAACCCAGAAAGATCATCAAATTATTAGTATTCACAGACATACCTGACATTATACCATTTATCATAACCTACAAAATGGAAACATAAGAAAGTGTTATCTCATATGCTCAGTAAGGGTAATGAAGGGAGATGTATAAGCATTACATGATCATAATGTTATGATAACATGAGTATTAAATTTTAAAACCATACCCTACTTATCTAATATCATAATCCTGATTCATGGTATAAATATTCCAATTTCAAATGACATCAGTCATAAGGAAACCAAATAACATGATCTACAAGAGCATAACAATTTAAGAATACATGGATATATGGAAAAAACATAATAATATAAAATATTATGTAATGTATACCAAATAATACATTAATTACATGTATTTCTTAGGGAATCCACCTTTGTACCTTCTTTGTTCTTGGGAAAACAACCGATGTACCATATTTTTCAGTCTTTGTATAAACACTCATGATCCGTCCATTTTTTTATTGGGGAAACCAACCATGTAACCTTTGAGATCATTGAAAATTTAACCTTACCCAATTCATTGTAAAGTTATATAGGTAATAGATTTCCGATAATTAAAAACATACATATGTGTTCCACAAGATCATAAAAAATTCATCATATAAAAAAACAGGAAAAAAAATCTTTTTAAAATACATTTTATTATGACATATAGAAAATAAACAAGTTTCATGATCATTTGATCAAAAATTAACCCATGTAAAAAAAAGGGTTTCATAATCTATTAATCATTTAATCATATCACAACTCATTGACAATAAATGGTTTTCAAAAATATCTTGTAATATAAATATAAAACATTTAGAGAATGGATAAGAGTGGTTCCCTTATATCATATCCCTAATATTTTAAAAGTAACATCCAAGGATGTCAGCATATAATGAAATTTATTTGAAAAGATCAAATGGAATATTTGTTTTGGAAAATATCATTTCCACTATAAAAATACAATTTATAACATAATTTATTTTTAAGACATGTTTATTTAGAATAATATTTAATAATAATTTTAAAACAATTCTTGATGAAAATATACATTCGACTTGAATAACAATTTTTTTAATTTTTAACAAATAATTTCTATTCAGAAATAAAATTTCAAACATTTATCGGATCCTCTAATAATCATTTAAAACTTCCATTGAGAATTTATTTTTATTATATGAATAATTATTTTTAAAACATAAATCACTTTCAAAATACATTTTATTGTTAAAATGTTAATTTAAAATTTAAACATTTCAGAAATACTAAGGAAAAAATATTCATTGAAAATAAATTTGATAAAATATCAAGGAATATTGTAATTAATGAATGGTTATGATGGTGGAAAATATTTTTCATTCCACTCATGTCAGAAAAAGATTATTTTGACATTTTTTGTAAATAAAAAATGAGTATTGTTTGTAAAAGACATGATTATTACTTTCAAATTATTTTTAAAAATGTAAAAAATGGGTAAATATTTATTTATTTAATCATTTTTATAATTTTAAATAAAATTTTTAAAAATAATTTTAGAAAACATGGTTGTGGGAAAATAACAATTTTTTTCTGAAGATAGAAATAATGATAATTATTGTAAATTAATATCCTTGAACTATCGAGTTTATAGAGAGATGAAAATTAATCTAAAACATATATTATCATGAAATAATCATTTGTAATGATATATCAAGTGATTATTGAGAGATTTATATTAATATTTTATTATCAGAAGCCTTATCATAAAAAAACCTGATAAATGATGATATTTTAACATAAAATATTTACCACTTTGGTAAATTTTAAACATAATCCCCATAAAGGAATGTAATTAAATGAGTATTTAAATATCATAAGTATAAATAATTTCCTGATATTACTTTCAAAATTGTATGTATATACAAATAATAAAATTTGATACGTTTATATCATAACATGTGTCAAAAAGAAGGAAAATTGAGAAAAAAATCTCATACCTATTTAGAAATCATTTGAATTGTAAGTACCAATAAGTAATAACACGCAATAAAACATTAAATGTCATAAAAATAAGGATATTAATGACAAAACATTTCATGGGAGAAATATATAAACCACAAAAAACAAACAAGTCATGAATTTTCATATGTCTTCCAAAAATAAAGAGAGACTATAAATCTCATACAATAAGTCTCAAATTATTTCGTACGCATTCATGCATATAGTGTAGAAATATATTTTTTTTATAAATATATTAAATAAAAATAATTATATATAAAATGAAATATGTTATTTACTTATGAACTTCTATTACATGTTTATTTACAATTATTTATTAAAATGATGTTTCTCGTAATAACTACTTTGTTTTTCATGTATGTTTTGGTTTTTTATTGTTGGTCCTCTTACATAAAAAATGGTTCCATGATCATTTTAATTTTAAAAATAAAATATATAAAATATTTACAATTCGATAGTAAATTTTATATTAATCATTACAGATAAATTTTTTAAATTAATTATGATAGGATAATGGAGACTGTTGGCCATATGTACGCATGATAACCATTTACATTATTCAATGATCATCATTAAAAGGAGATAAGGAATATATTAAATTTATATAATTATAATAATAAAATTAAAACCATATTATTTATTTAAATATTCTTATACATATCATCTGTGTGGCATGGTGATGAAAATAGAGTCACATCCCATTGTGAAGGTTGAATTCCCCACTTACACAAACAATAGTATTATCTTTCAGTTAGTGAAAAGGTAAAAAATAAAATGATATATTTTATTTTAATAATGATAATTATTTCATTAATATCATTATTATTTCATGTATATCACATATATTTATCTTTATTTTATTCCACATAAAGCATATGTTAATATGAATCATATCACTCTACGAGGTGGTAGTCTATCGTACACATGAGAGACGTTATCATATCTCATATATTATGGAAATTAAAAATATATATATAATATAATGACACATGTGGTATAATTATAAAATAAATATCAATTTTAAAATTTAAATCACTCAACATACCCAATCATGAGAAGTGGTAAGGGGAAAATGAATGACAGTAGTTCATGAATTGGTAGTTCATCGAACACAGGAATGATGATTTCGTAACCCATTTGATGGATGTAGAGATGGTTTTAGAACATGAAAATAACAAAAAATCATATATGAAAGATACTAGTTATATTTTATCATCATAGTATAATAATAATTGAATGAGTTGGAGGAAAAAATAAATTAAAAGCACTCATCAATGAATATTACATATTCTTCAGGTATCCTATTTAGGTTAGGACCAAAATCCATCCTTGTAAAATATTATTTCTAAAGTTTTGATTCTAGGATGAGAGTAGGGATTTAGGGGAGTGGTATTTTCAGGTATTTGATTAACCAAAAGTGTTTTATAGTATGAATATGAGAGTAGAGGCGATAACCTTTTATTAGTGAGGTGTGTGATAAACATGTAATTTTCTAAAAAGAAAAACGTGTACTTCTATTTATATCAGGAGAGATGGATAACAAATGCCTCATAGTAAAACCCTATAAATTATAAGGTTTAAATATGGACTTAAAATTGATTTATTACAAGTTCATAGTTCATTTTATCACATATCATTATAGTTTAACTTTCCTAAACCATATTTTTACCATATTTATGGTAATTATTTTTTACTATTTTGACAATTCTTTTTTTGCCAAAAATTATGTTGAAAATATTAGTTAATTTAAATTTTGATAAAAAAAAATAATCCATATTTTTAATTCAATTTAAATAATTGTTATATTTTGTTTTAAAAATAAATCCATGGATACGATAAGAAAGCATGTTTTCAAATAGAGAAATGTCAAAATTTTATAAAATTTTTATATGTAATTTCAATATGGAATGATTCCAATATCCTAAATTAAATTAACAGATATATAATTGAAATAACTTTAATTTGAAATAAATTTAAAATTTAAGTTATCTTAATGAAAAAATCAAATGAAAAAGGATTTTTTTAAATTGAAATTTAGTATTTTTTCTCTATTCACTAAAAATTGAAACTTTTCATAAATATTAAATCAATTAACCCTAAAAGAAATTTAAAAATATAATTTTAGAAATATTTTTATGTTATAAAATTCATTTACTAAATTTTTAAAAAATTATTGTTATTTTTATTTATGAATGATATATCAATTTTTGAGAAAATATTATTTTTGAAACATTTAAAGAAATTATAAAAAAAATTTGTATTTAATTATTCATATGATACCTTTATATAAAACCATTATAATTAATATTATAAAATAATTTATTAATATTCATATTGCTAAGTTTATCATCTTGGATATAATGATCTTATTTAATGAACTATATGAATAATATATTATTGTATTGTTAGAACATTGTGTCGTGCACAACACAAGATAAACAAGTGTTCTGTGTAGTGAAAGCTTTAATAAGTGTTTTTTGTAATGCATGATATCAACTTAATATAATATTTTCAAAACAAATCATAAAAAATTATTGTGTAACATTCTACCCTCATTAAATGAATTTATCCATAGAAATTTGTTAGAATGATACAAAAAAGTGCACAATTATGCATCATCATATCCGAAAGTTCCTCATAACATCCATATACTTGTTGTTTTTTCCAAAAACCTTGACATGGTGAGTGGCCTAATTTCATTTAACTTTCATCACACGATCAAATATTGCATCTGATTTTTCGTCATAAAAATGATCACTCTCCAATGGCATGACCTCTGATTTCAGTGCATATAAAGGGTTGGGTATATACTTCTTCATTAGATATACATGGAAAACATCATGGGCTTGATAGAGGATTGGTGGAATTTCCAAGAGAAAAGAAATGGTCCTGACATGGTCAAGAATTTCAGAGTGATAAATACAACAAGGGATAAATTTCCATTTCTTCCTCAATATCATAACCTTCTTCTACAGTGAAATTATCAGAAACACATAGCCACTAATTTCATATTATAGATCAGGCCATAAATTATCAGCATAAATTTTCTGCGGATTCAAATCTTCCATGATGTGTTACTGAATGAATCTAACTGTCTCATCCATTTCTTCATCTATTTAAGGACTAAATAGATTTTTTTCTCTATCTGCAATGAATAATAATGGATCACAACCTTTATTTCCATAGAATTCTTCATAATGATCTATCTTAATTATTGAGATAGAGATATTATTGTAAGTAAACTCAACTATAAGAATGTTTGATCGCAACCATCTTTGAAATCCATTGAACAGTATATTATTATAAACATTATGGTATTAAATATTCTAATAGTGTTGAAACTCCAATATTTATCATTATATTACAAAATACTAATCCAAAACATCAATGTAAATTTATTATCATGACCAGACATAATGGAATACAGTACTACATTCAACCTTATCACTTTCCTAATGTATATCCAAAAAACCTATTCCAGATATAAGTTTTCTCTGGTTGCAATGAATTATGTATAATTTTTATGGTAATCCATTGAAACACATAAAACATTATTCCCTTAATAATTTTGGGGGATTTTAATGGTAAAATACATGTTGATGTTTCCTATTTAATCTATGATACGGATAATGGTTATAGAATTCCTTTAGACCTTTGTATCTTAGCCTTGACATGATAACTTACTATGCATTAAGATACATACAAAAAATTATCTCTAAATATTCATTCAAATAAAAAGTAATTTTTCATAAAGTATATTGGTAGTTGATATACCCTTTCCCCCTTTGGATGTGGGTCAAATCCCCGTATCCTTTCCAAAACCAACGAATTGTATCTCATCCTGGACATTATCTATATTCTAAATATATATAAATAAAAACATTCTGAAATTTCAATAACCCTTAATTAGTTTAATAATAAATACAAAATAATCATTAATGGTTAAAAATACCCTTAATCATATTTCAATAAAATTAATTCTTCCCCAAAACAAAAGGGTCGTATTTCCTTAAATGTCTCTTAAAATACCCTTATCCTTGATATATTCTCATTATGTAAAACCTCATAATCAGTGACAAATACTTTGAAATTATGATCAACATCCTATATATTAAACTATGATGTAATCAATAACACTTAAGTTAATCTTATATGGAGACATATATGAATCAAAAAATAACATAACCCTTAGATGTTTCATGATCCGTACAACCCAAATACCATTGGGAAAATAATTCTACAACATAATCCATAAATCCAAAAACAATAATAATTAGATCCTTACATTTCAATGATTAACACAAAAGAGGTAATTACATGGAATAGAAGATAATTCTTAATTCATGTAACTGAGTTGGATAATTCAAATGTTTCCCACACATAATGCATTGAACTCCTCAAACATTTCTCACTCAATGACCTTCTTTTACACAAAAATAACATCTTTTCATATATTTGACATATTTGAATAGTTTCTTTTCTCCCCTCTTGAAATGTAATAATTTTAATCATATTTCCTATTTATTCATTACCACAAGAAATTTCATAAAATTCCATTATCTAGTTATTTTACTCTTTGGAAATATCATCGATGTTTGTGATACTATTCGTATATCTTGATAGCTAGTTAAGAATAATCACAAAATCCCTCTATGTAGTCAACATACAATTTAGTTTCTCATAGTCAATGAATTTCCTAGAATATTCAATGTTAAGATGATCCCTTTTAGATCGATTAATTGAATAAATTCAAAAATCAAAGATTGAAAAAAATATCTATAGTGGGTATGAATATAATAATGAAAAACAACTTGTACTGTGTCTTAATAATTAAACCTAATTTTTAATCTATGAATCCTTATAATTATCCTTGGTTATTCATAGTCGTTATCTATTTAAATACTTCTTAATGGTTCATAATGAGTTTGTGAATTTACAATGAATATGTTCCAAGAGTGTTAAATAATGTGTCTAACAAGGCCCATTTTGGTGCACTAGGTGATGATAAAGTCTAGCTCAATGTTCCCTTTTCGGTGTTCTTATCCCCAGGTACCACTATTCTAGAGCTATTTAAACTTATAGTATCCTAATATGGATGTAATTTCGTTGAAACCACTTGCACTATCCATCACCAAAATCCCTAGAAGTTTATCTATTCTATTGCTCATCCGTAAAATCAACCTCAGATACATATCTAGAAATATCCATTTAAATATCCATAGTGACCACACTAAATCATTACCATGCTAGTTTACAAAGGATAACTAAAAATTTCGTACTATAAAATATATAGAAACACAGTATTTTCAGTCAGAGATATTAAATACTTATTATATGATTATTCACGAAACTACGAAAACACATGGATGGGGTTCATAATTTTTTACTATATTTAGAGACTTGCTATAAAATCTTCTCATATAGTGAAATTGCTTCAATATTTCTGATAAATATCTTCCACTACAGTATTATTCCCAAACACACTATACGAAAAACCATTATTCAGAACATGGGATATGTAAACATAAGAAAGGGTGATCTTAAATGATCAGTAATGGTAAATAGGGATATAAATAAGAATAAAATCAACACAAGGGTTTGAGAACATGAGCATAACATTTGAAAACCATACCCTAAATATCAAATATCATAATTAGGACTCAGGGAATATATATTCGAACTTCATAATAAATGAATCAAAATTAAATAAAATTACATGGTCCATGATAGCATAACGTTGGAATAATAATTAGATATGTAAAAATAATAATCATAGAAAACCTTATATGAATGTTACCTACCAAGACATTCATAACATCTCAGGAATGTCAGACCACCAATGTACCTCTTAAAGTTGGATCCCTAGAACTAGCTTTTATGCACTTTAGGATAACTTTTATTCTTATTTTTGAAGATTAATAAAATTATTATCAAACAATGATTGTTCTTCTTTGTGGAATAGTATGTTATAATATATTAAGAGTAATTGTCACATTGAAAGGTTAAAGTAGTTCTCTAAAATGATGAGAATGAAAAATTAATGTGAAAGTATTCATAAAAATATATTCTATAGATGGATGATATAAATTTAAGGAAATATATAATTCAATGTATCATGATTGGATACTCAAAGGACATTGAGATGCCATCTCATGGTGTATTCCATTGGTAATATCTAGTGTAGGATATTTTGAGAATGATACTTTCCAATAAGAAATCCACATTTATATGTGTCATTAGTTATTCTTAACTAGGGATATGTGTTTTGATCCTTAAAATTTGATGTTATTATTAATGATTATTATAAATCTCAAACATTAATGAGTTGATAGAATCATTGAGGAAATATTTTCATGGAACAGTGTGATAAATTGGGTTCATCGTGAATAATATTCCATTAATAAAAAATGAAAAAAAATCATTTTTCCCGAATGATCTTTAAAATATTTTTATATATGAGGCCCTTTAATGGAAAATGTTATAAACTAAATAAATCCATTCACCTCTTGTTCTATAGGCATGTTCGATTTCCAAAAATTCAAATAAAGGGACATCGAGCACAAAAGCTAATGGCATCAGTAATAAACCTTCACGATTAGAGATATTATAATAAAAGGGATTACATTAAATAGTGAACACACATATTATTTATTATTTCATTGAAACATTAACATATTTCTCTATGGGTGACTTGGCAAGTTTCTAGAATCTAACATTGGATTTTGGGATCCATGGCATAATTCCACTAATATAGAGGCCTAGAGGGCCACATGATAAGTGTATCCAGAATATTAGTTAAATAATATTTTATATTTATTATTCAACATGTTTAATAAATATTATTATTTCATGTGGTTTAATAATAATTTATATTTACATGATCCCATATATTCCATCACAAGTTATTCAAGAGAATATTTTGTCATCAGAATATTTAATATATATTTATTTTCAATTTACTGAATAAAATATTTATTATTTATTTGATAATAATGCAGTGATATTTATTTATTAAATTAATAGTCTATATTCATTGATCAATAAATATCGTAGAGGAATCGAGGACTGAGTTAATAGGTCAGATGAGAAGTAATATATATTGAATATTATTTGACTAAAAAATATTTAATATTAATTCTTGTATTTATCACATGTAATGAACTAATAATAAAATTAATATTATAATTATTGACACGGGGTTCTCTAAGGATTAAATAAATAATAAGGGGAAATTTGGAAATTATTAATTTCTAACCCTAGTGGAATATAATCCTAATTATATTATTTTTTAAAGAGATCCAATTGATTTGTGTTGTGCACATTGATAGCAAGAGAGATTCCTCTCATTCCCTAAAGAGATCCCTCTTTAAGAACACCCATAAGAATAGAGAATAATTATACACCACCATCAAATCTCATGTTATTAGAGATCAAGGATAATCCTTTGGAATCGATTATCAATGAGATAAAAAGTAAACAATTAAAGTGTTAGGATATGTCGTGCTAGCACCCAAGGATTCATATGGCGATGTTTGGAGATTTTTGGAACAGATGTGGATCATTGCTATATGGAATCTACCCTTGATTCCTACAACTCAATGATGGTACGTCATAGATCCATTGTTAGATCCATCAACGAAGAAATAATTTCAGGTAATGTAATACTTTAACTTCTTAAATTAATTATAAATAACATTTGATGATCTGGTGCTTGGTTATAACATTTTATCCCTTTTCATGTTTCATTGTTTCAATTCCATTGATCACGACATTCATCATCATGTAAATATTAGATTAATCACTGATAAAAAAATTCTCAAATATAATATAATAATTATAATATCCAAATTGAGGTATATACTTCTTCCATCTTAATTATCATAAATATAATATAATTAATTAATTTTATTAATGAAATAAATTTGAATAACTCACGTGGAGGCATTAGTAAATCCTTTCGGATAAAAAATGAGCAAATGTTATGTTAGCTGGAGTTACACATCGTGTAATTGTTTTAAAGAAACGAATAAATAATTAAAAATTAATTCAAAGTGTCCCCATTTATTAAATGTGGTTCATTTAATTTTACACTTCATGATGACCAGGAAGCCTGACAGATGGTCACTTAGAGTGCACTACATGAAACTGTCATACAAGGCCTATGGTGCTTCAGTCAAATATGGTACACATATCTTCTTATATGGCCTACCTAAATAGTGATCATGTAACTTCAAGACCACACGATGTGTATCCCATGTACACATTGTGTACTTATATAACTCTCTAATACATTACAATATTTCCATTTTATAATAAATTTTATTTTTCTACTAGATTTTTTATAGGCAACATAATGTTAAGCTTACACTATACACAACACTGAGTTAGCTTCCGTTATATATAAGATAGAGTTTTATTACCTTATAAGGGAGTACCAATTTTAAAACTAAATTTTGAAATGTTTAAATAATATCAAAATAATCTTAGTTTTTGAATTTATAATGTCAAAATTAGATTAGGTTAAAATATATATATTACTGAGAAGTTTTATTTTTTGATGAGTAATGAAAAATACAACATTTTTGTAGAAAATTGAATTTTATCCTAAAATATTATTAATGTTATATTGTATTTTAACATTCTTTAAAAGTCACATTTGATCAATTATATTTCTATTAATCAAATGTAGTCCATTGGAATCAATATTTTAGTTATTCATACTTTATAACTTTTTGAGAATTTTCACTTTAAAACCTACTATTTCAATATGCCTGTGAGATTATATTTAATCTTTATTTGTCCAAATATGTGAATTAAATATGGAAAAAAACATATAAATGGTTTTAATAAGTATAATATTTACATTATTATAAGATAAACTTAGTTTTTTACCAATAATATTACCAAAAGTAAAGAAAATTAATTACAAGAAGTAATCCTTAGACCATAAACCCTATTAGTTTTAATATAATATATTATTGGGACACATTTTAATTGAACTGACCCATATAATATGTTATGTAAGGAAAAAAGACAAAAAGTGATCATTTATTACCTTTTACATTTATAAATATTTCGACTATGGAAGAAGCTGTATGGTTTCAAATATAAAAATTATTATTAATTGTAAATTTGTTTTTTATCATTTTAATTTATCTTTAATATTTAGAGATGATATAATTACATTAAACCCTTAACAATTTCTAATAGATGGATTATTTAGTTAATAATTATATAAGATAAATGTTGGTAAAAACATTAAAACTAAATAATATTTAATGTATTTGTGTGTTACATTATTTTTTAAGATAAATATATAATTTTATAAATATTTAACGGTAATAAATTTAAATTCCTATGATTTCTTGATATTTACATATTAAAATTAAAAAAACAATAAATAAAATTACATTATTGATATTTTACAATAAATAAATTTTATTTGATGATTTAAAATTTATATAAATCATAACTTCTAGCAAGTGAATTTTAAGTTATAAAAATATCAAATATGTTCCATTAATGGAAAAATTTATCTTTTATAATTAACATATTGACCCATAGGTACTAGAAACATTGTTAACATGGTCATGGTTAAAGCTATGTTTTTAGGTGTTACATGCGGTTTTCTTAAAATTAATTTCAAAGAGAAATTGTATAACTATTTTGTTAATTATATATTACATTTATAATTTATTCGTACTATATTTTATAATAAATCTCTCTTTTATATAATCTTAATAGTTATATTAATGAGGATATAAAACTAGTTACATTAATATAAATAAAAATGGAAAAATTTGGAAAACATTGAAGTTAAGGTGCAAAATTATGAAAATTCACTTATATATGTGTTGGGTGGATTTTTCATTAACATAATTCCCATGTAATCCATTATTTTTCCATTTTTAAGTCATGTGAGGTAATAGAAACCTACATATAAGGTATACCTCTTTGTATTTACAATAATGTCACCCATCCCCCTCCATTATAAAAATGCATTCACTCTTCCCCTTCCTTACACCTATCAAGAAACATTAGACTGTAGAAAATCTGCCCAAATTGTATTAAAAAATCCCTCCCCAAAATATTGAAGCCTCACCTAGGGAATAAATCAAACTAGGGAAACCCTTTGGTGCAAACCAAATGGTTTTACCTAAAAAAGAGATAACATTCTTCAATGTGTATTTAGGATTTATTTGTTTCTCCATCCGTTAATTTGTTATTATAACATGATTATATAAAATATAATAATAAATATACATAATTCTTTTTATGTTAATTTTTATACATAAAACTACACATAATTCCATCAAATGGTCAACGAACATACCAATCATGTTTGGCGAACTATCACCTAATGAAATGATGTCATTAATTTTTTCATTACCAGCATTCATGATTTAAAATTATGATGAAAAAATAGTTTCAATATGATATATATGATATTTATTATGTCTTTATAATTATATAATTTTTATATAACACGTAACTTAATGTGTTACATTTGGTATAATTTAGATAATTTTTTTGTTGAAGTGTATTATACTGCCTCTTCAAAGCGAGGAGATACGTTCACACATTACATGGAATGTATTGAGGATAGTTTTAATTCAACCTATGGTAAGTAAATTAAATAAATAGTATAATAATTAAATAATTATGTTTATTTAAATATAATATATCATTTTATTTATTACCCTTATGACACAATAAAAAAGTGATAACGTCGTCCGGGCACATGTGGACTACCGCCTCCTCGACATGATGTGATTCCTTCTACATCAAAAGATTTATATATATATATAAGTATATATGATTAAATATCTTGGTATTTATAATATAATAATAATTCTAAAAATATATAATTCTACATAGCTTTATTTAATGATGATCATTGAAATGTAGGAATGTTACTCGTGTATATATATGGTCTACCGTCTCCATGATTGTAACGTTGGTTCATTTTTCATATCCATTCTTTATGATTGGTTTTTAATGAATAATTGATAGATAAATATGATAATTATTTCAGGATATTTATTTTGGATAGAATTCTATAATTACCCATTTAACAATAGTTTACCTACAAAAATCATTTTTGACACATATAATTAATATGGTCAAAACATCTGATATAAATTAATTTATATAAGTAGTTATTGAAGAAATTATAACCACTGAAATAAAAGTAATTATCAAAATTAAAAAGGTTCTAAATATAGTAAATAAATTTCATAAGTTTATTATTAAGGTATATAAATATAGACATGAAATTTCAAACTCAAGGAATGAGATTTTAATATCAATTTACATTCAATTGTATCTTATTGGTTGTTATGCACCATTTCACCTTGGTATGGTGTATATACGTACCTTCGACATGTTATATCATGAATCAAATTAATCTAATTATATTATATGTTTCATTTAAAGTTATTAATTCATTTCTATTTTGATTCAAATGTTTCAAAGTGTCATGGGACACATCCGATGTTTTAATGATCATTTTCCTCAATAATGTTTTAAAAGATCTTTAAATGGTATTTCCATTCATCAACATTAAAAAAACATCTTGATACATATCATCCATTAGGGAATTATTGATAATTCCTTATTATTTATTAAATATATATATTTTATCATAAGACACATTGTTTATTAATTAAATAAATTATTCAATATGTGAGTAATGATTTAGATAGGTACAACACGAGTGGGGACCGATTATAGATAGTCCCTTGATGAATCTGTAGTCTCATGGGATAGAATTGGTTAGTGACCAAAACATAAAGTCTGTTTCTAATCAGAATATACTAGTATGATATGTGTTGGGTCAGGATTAATATAGGCCCCTTGATACATCAGTAATCTCATGAGATGAATCAATTTTCCAAATTAGATGATTTTTTACCCAATATGCTATATATTCTTGTGAATGATCCCGATAGTAAAGGATCCATGTATCCAGGAACCATGGAATCCAATAATTAACCATTTCCATTTTTGAGAACTCATTTATTATTTCTATATGATATTTTTTATTTTTCATTCTCTCTGGTTTCATTTAATTCTCATTTTACTTATTTAAATGAAAGAGTTTCAGTTAATTTTGTTTCCATATTCATTTTTCCTCATCTAGTTGTATAAATAAAAGTTTTGTTCAGTAATTTACCTTTTTATATTGTTTATTCTTACTGATTAATTATTACATCCATTGTACACACACCCTTACTAATCATTTGTGTTCAACCATATTTTATTATCTTTTCTCAGGATATGAAGATAAAATCTTGTAATGAGTTTCAAGGATGAAGTTTATTTTTCTTTGTTATGTATTATGTTTTATTATCTATTTACCAATGTAATATTAATATCATATATGTAATGTGGTTTTCCAAAACTACTAAACTGATTGTTCCTTTGTAATTTTCACCTTGTAATAATACCAATGTAATAAATTAATTCACTGGATCATAGATTCTTGGGTTAGGGCATTTCAGTTGATATCAAAGGATGTTTAGAAGCAACCTTGGACTCAAGATTTAGAAAACAATGATTTGGGAACATAACCCTAGTATATACTTTGAGGATATGTATAGAAGAATATCCCAAAGGAATCATTTTTATTATTATGAGACTATAAAGGTATAAATTTTTCTATATATGTAATGTATTTCACTATTTTTTAGGATTTTAAAATATAATATTTAATCTAGTCAATGTCATCATTAAGAAATGGTGCATAGAGAAATGAATTTGATCCTCACCATTGCATGTGATAAAAATAGTAATAAGAATCATATATTTTATTGTCTTAAGAAAATCATTCTAAGAGAATTAGTCTCCCATGAATTCTCATTATATGGGGACATAGTATCATGTAAAAATGAGAAAGAGAAATAATTCTAAATGTATTATGTATTTGTAGGGAAGAAAATGAATAAGAGGAAAAAGGGAAAAAGATGTGAATAATGAATAGGGGAAAGAAGTATTTTCCCACATGTAATAATTATGAAAATAATCACAAATTTCCTTTCCAAAAAAGAAAGATAGTTCTATAAAAAACTAGAATGATATGCCATCGTTCATGTGATTTCAAGGATAAAAAAAAGGTTT
Source organism: Viscum album (assembly GCA_963277665.1). Classification (NCBI taxonomy): domain Eukaryota; kingdom Viridiplantae; phylum Streptophyta; class Magnoliopsida; order Santalales; family Viscaceae; genus Viscum; species Viscum album. Next base: position 1,831,198,179 of record OY728136.1, read on the forward strand.
AAAATTTACAATGATTAAATATTATGTAAATGAGACACTATGAAAATAAATCTATCAAGTGTCTGATGAATATACCCTAAAATAGGTTAATAGGTCATGGTAACTCTTTTAATACTACCATAGATTAAGATTAATGATTGCTATGGTTATGTTTGGATGCAAAAATTATGTCATCTAAGAATTTTATTATTAAGGTACTTTTCATGATATTTATAAAATATATAAATATTTTATTTTTGTACCTTTTAATCATGTATTTAAATTTTTGTGATGATAACTTCCAATAACCAAGAAAAGTGATTTAGTAGAAAGATGAACATTTCTGGATAACACATGGTTGAGGGAACGAAAAACGCTTAATTTGATCCTAATGTCAATGTAATTACATTTAGATGAAGATGTGACAGATATGAATACTGTATATCGGATATTATAGACTACCTTAGAACTGATTAATTATTTTTTGGACAACATGTCTTATGCTTTCATTGATGGGGTTTACAATAGTTTTGGATTTATGGAATATATCTAATAATATATATTTTATTTAATAAATAAAGAATAAATGATGTTTAAGATAAATTTATATATTAATTCATGTTATTACAATAAGTAAATATAATATATGATGAATGTATTCATATGTTTAGATTGTGAGAATTTAGAGATTGTTCATATTGATTAAAGGCTATAGATAAGTTCGTTTTTGAAAATTCAGCAAATTTATTTCTAATGTGTTAGATTATAATATTTTTGGAAATGTAAATAATTTATGAAATTATTTAAGTTGAACATAGAATGATTTTTTAGTTAATTATATATTACATTAGTTTATTAAACATATATTTCTATCAGATTAATTATAAATAGTTTAAGTATTAATCAACTAAATTATTTTTACATTATCATATGTTTACTTATATTTATAGAGATTGAATGAATTCCCCAACAATAGGAATAATGTTATTGAAACAAAAAAATCCCAATTATTATCTTTTTTATGATATATATAATCTTTTTCATAACTATGGATTATGATTTTTTTCATCAACATTCAGCTGAAAATGTTCTTTATCACTCTCCATTAAAACAAGATAGTTTGATTTTTCTTCCATGTCCATGTTTTCACTACCGTTATTCTATTAATAATTATAGTTTTTGATTCACATATAATTTTACATTCCGTATTAGTATGAAGATACATTATTAACACTTTTTACGATGTTGGTTTATCCAATAGTCATATAGTCAAATATTAGACCCTAGATTACTATGTTCATGTTTAAATTAAGAGTTTGAAATTTAATAAATGTGGGGAGAATGTGACACCCCGATAAATTACAATATTTTAACTTAAGAATAAATTTTATTTTTTCCATGGTTTCTTTATATAAAACTACATGTAAAGCATATGATATACACAAAACCTAGTTAGCTTACGTTAAATGTAATATTAATTTTTACCGCCTTGTAATTGCACACCTATTTTATAAATAAATTCAGAATCTTTAATAATTTTAATTTTTGAAATTAATTTTAATTTTTTATTTCATGATGATAACAATAATAAATGGTTAATTTTTTATATTATTCCGAGAAGATTATATTTTGATGAATAGTGAAAAAATACTGCATTTTTGTTGGGAACTGCCTTTTTTTATAAATAATTATTAAAATTAAATGATATTATAACTTTTTTTCAAATTCAAAAATGATCAATTATATATCTATTAATTAATTTTAGGTAATTGAAATCATTTTTTATATAAAAACACATAATGAACTTTTGATCATTTTCACATTAAAACCCATCTTTTTCATCACATCAATAGGGTTATATTTAAACATAATTTGATCACATCTGTAAATTGAATTTTAAAAACAGATATATATGGTTGTAATCAGTATAATATATAAATTTTAAAAATATCAATTATGTTTTTTACAAAAATATTAGTAAATGTAATTAGAATTTATTAAAGACATTAATGTAAAATAAAGCTTAATAGGGGACTAAAACTAAATCTTTTGTTCCGAAATGACCAAGAAACATGTCAAAAATCTGTTGTTTGAAAATAATTCAATCATATAACCTATTGGTTCTATATTTATGTGTTATTGGGACAAATATTCATTAAAGTGACCCATAAAAGAATTTATGTAATGAAAAGGATAAAAAGGAACCTTCCTTATCTTTAACATTTATAACGATTTAGATTATGGAAGATAGTTTTGGTTATACATGTTATTTTGAAAGGTAAATCATTTTTTTATCATGTTAATGTATTCTTAATCATTAGATAAGATATAATTACATTTAACACATAACAAAAACTAATTCATCGATTTTTATGTAAATAATTAAATAAGAGAAATGATGCTAAAAATTTTAAAAGTAAAGAAAATTTACTAAATTATTGTGTTTCGTAAAATTTTTAGATAAAAAAATCATGTTACAACTATTTTAACCTATTATATTTTTATTGCAATAATATATTTCATTTTTTAATTTATAATTAAATAAACAATATCCAAATTGAAAATAATGTCATTTTATAATAAATGATATTTTATTAAATGATTCAAAAATAATAAATATCATATATTCTTAGAAGATAATAGTAAGTGTTAAAAAATATAAAATATATTCCATTAATGGACCAATTTATCTTTTATAATTAACAATTTTACCCATAGATAGTTAATATATTGTTATGACAGTCCGTGTTATTTTTGTGTTATTATATGTTACATGCACTAGTTATAAAATTAATTTCCAAAACACATTATTTTTCAATATTGTTAATTATATATCATATTTTTAATTAATTGGAACTATATTCTCATATAAATTTTACTTTAAATTATTAATAATTATATGATTAATAATTTTAGAAAACTAGTTAATTATTAAAAAACAATATGATAAAATTATTGAAACTTAAAATTTTAGGAAAAAAATTAAAAAAATTCTCGTATTTTTGGGTATTGGTGATTTTCCTAGAAATAAATACCCTTTAATCCATTATTTTTATATTTTTATGAAACAATAAGTATGGAATACCTCCCAATAGTATATAAATTTTTGTATTTACAAAAATATCACTTCCCCTCCATTATAAAAAAGAATTCGATATTCCCCTTCCTCACACCTCTCAATTAAAATTGACCTGTCCAAAAAGATCCCAAATAATCTTCCAATATCTCTAACCTTAATATATAATACATACCTTGGCAATAAATAATACCAATTAATTTATTTTCGGCAAAACCCAAAGGAGTTACTCGAGAAACAACTAACATTCATCATTGTACATTTATGTTTTACTAGATTATACACACCTAAATTTGTAATTATTACATGATTATATGATAAATTCAGTGTCCTTGATATTATTAAATGTATTAATGTAATATTTTCTACAAATAAATACAAAAACATCCATCAAATGTGAAAATAACATACCATTTGGGTACGACGAACAACTGCCTCACAAAAAGGTGTAAGTCATTTTTCATTTACAACCTTTCATTGTAGGGAATTTTTTTGGAATCAATTATATATTATATATAAATATTTAAATTTATTATTTATTTATTATTATTTAGTTTTTATATAAAACAGTATTCATTTCATTGCAATTGGTGTAAATATGATAAGTTCATATTTGTATGTGTGGACTACCGCCTCCTTAAAACGATGTGGTACGTTCACCCATTACATGGAATGTATTAAGGATTGTTATAATAATATGTATATGAAATAAATCAAATATATATGATATTTATTAAATAAATAACTTTTCTTAAATATCATATTTCATTTTATTTATTACCATTTTCAAACACTGAAAAAGTGATACTGTCGATCGTGGACTTGTTGACTACAACATCCTCGACGAAATGTGATTCCTTTTACATCAAATAAATTATAAATATAACTATATATTATTATATAATATGTTATTTATGATATAAATATAATTATGAAAAGATATAATGTTACTTACCTTATTTCAATAATAACCATTGATAAATTTGATCATTTCTCATCAGTATGTACAACTTACCATCTTTATAATTGTAATGTTGGTTTATTTTTAATAAAAATAATTAATGATTGGAATTAAAGATATAATTTATTAATAAATTTTAAAACCATTTAAATATAATTATTATTTATATTTTCATATAATTACCCCTTAAACGTTAGTTAACATATCTATGTTATTTCTCACATATAAACACAATATGGTCAAAACAATCGATTCAAGATTAATTGTTTAAGTAGTTGTTCATGACATTTTAATAAGTGAAATAAAATAATTTATAAACCTGAAAAAAGTAATAAATAATGGATATAATTTAATGTGGTTTATTATTATAGAATATAATGACATGTGTTAGAAGTCGTTCTAAATGTAAGGGATTTTGTCTTAATTAACATTCCATTGAGACTTATTTATTTTTATAAACCTATTCACATTTATATGGTGTATATACAACCATTTGAAATTTTATATTATGAAAATCATTATTCTCATGATATTATATGTTTAATTTAATGTTATTCCTTCATGGGGATTATGATTCCAATGTTTCAAAGTGGTATGGAACCCTATCGAATGTTTAAAGATTATTTTCTGCAAGAATGTTTTTAATGATTTTTCAAGAGTAATTCCATTCATCAATATAAATAAATGTTGTTAAATATTATCCTCCACTGGGGAATTATAAATATATATTTATTATTTATTTAATATGGATATTTGATGCTAAGAAATATTTTTTATTAATTAATTGATTATTTTGATATATGAGGAATGCTTTGGAATGGTACGATATGGGTGGGACCTGATTATAGATAGCCCCTAGATGTATCTATAGTTCATGGGATGAAATAAGTTGAAACAAATCTTCCTGTTTGATTCCATGTAGAATATAATGGCATGAAATGGGTTGGGGACATGTTAATGTAATCCCCTTGATGCATAAATTCTTTTATCTGACGAATAATTTGGCCAAATTAGATGAGTTTCTACCTGATAAGCTAAAATATACTGTAAAAGGTCTTAATGGTAAATGTACCATGTACCTATAAAACTAGGAGTCCAATAATTAAGACTTTCATTTATAGAGAACTCAGTTATTATTTATCGATGAGATTTGTATTTAACATTATTTATGAACATATTTCATTAATAGAATATTGATAAAATGGTAGGAGTTTCTGTTAATTTCCTTTTAATAATTATTATTCTTTCTCTAGTGTTGTTAATGGAATGTGTTTCTGTTTATTTACCATTACATATTTTTTATTCTTATTGATTATTGATTTCTTCCTTTGTATAGTTAACAATACATAGAATATGAGACCACCCTTATTTTTTTCCCTTTCCCTTGGATACGAGGATGAATTCATGAAATGTGTTTCAAGGATACAATGTATTAGTATTTATTATTTATTATGTTTTATTTTCAATTTATTAATGTAATATGGGTATCATGTATGTAAAATGGTTTTCCAGAACATCAAAACGTGGTGGTCTTTTAGGATTTTATTCCTTGTAATCTTGAATATTTAATAAAATAATGCACCATCTCGGAGTTTCTCGGGTTGGGGTATTATAGTTTGTATAAATGGGTGTTTAGTAGCCACACTAGAAACTAGATTTAGAAAGTAGAGATTATAGAACCTAACCATAATATTGACTTTGAGTATAAATATATAATAATATCCCAATGAAATTATGTTTATGATTAAGAGACTAAAAACACATTAATTATTTTTTTTTATTTTGGTTATTGATGTCACAAGTTTTAGGATTCTATATGGTGTGATATAATCTAGTATATGTCGTTATTTATAAATGGATCCAAGGGGAAGGAATCTAAACCTCACCAATGAACGTAATCTAAACAGTAAGAAGGATCATATCTTTTATGGTCTTATGACAATATTTTGAAGGGAATTATTCTCACAAACATTATCAACATATATGAACATATTATCATGTGACAATGGGATATAGAAGAAATTATATAGGTATTATGTCTTTAGAGGGAAGCAATGGAACATGTGGAAAACTAGGAAAATAATAGATAAAGAGAATAAGCTAAAGAAGTATTTCCCAAAATGTAATAATTATAGAAATAATATCTTTTGTTCTTAATTAAAAGGAATGTAATTTTTCTTCATGGTTGGAGATAAATACCACTATGTATTTGAGTACAAGGATAAGAAAATGGTTTCCAATGTATAATACTTCAACTGTAAGTAAACGGGACTGTAGGAAAATGAATGTCTCAAGTGCCAATGGAATAAACCACAAAAATAGGCTAATGGATCATGATCAATATTTTCATATGACTATAGATGATGAGTACTGATTAATATTCCAATTATTGGATTTAATAATTATTTAGTTTGATTATTTTATTATTAGTGTACTATTAACGAGAATTATAAATTATATAAGAATTCTGTTATAATACTTTTTCATTCAGAATTTTAAATTTTGTGTCGAATGGTACTAATAAACAAGAAATGTGATTTAGTATGAAGATAAATTTTTTTAGAAAACACATGGTTTAGGGGAAGATAATCTTTAATATGATCCTAATGTTTATATAAGGTTGTTTGGATAAATATTTGATTTATACTGATAAAGAAGGATGAATATTACAAATCACCTTGGAAATGACTAATTATTTCATTGTAATGTGGATTATGCTATCATTGATGTGGTTTACAAAAATTTTGTATTGGAGGAAGTTATCCAACAACTTGTGTTTTACTTAGGGAATAAGCAAGAATTCATTTTTCACATAATTTTATTGTGAAATTCATGTCATCACCATATTTCAATAGAATATGTGATGAAGGTATTTGTAACACCCGAGACTTTTATGTTATATAAATCATCAAAGGAGTACTTTTCTACACAACACTTTCTTGGCTTTCTTTACACGAAATCGCGACCTTCCTCGATAGCTTGCGTCGTACGCAATACCGAGTTTCACTAACCAATGATATGCTATTAAAATATTATTAAAACTAGACATTATGAATAGTAATAACCACTTTTTGAAATTTTATAAATTTTATTTTTCAAAATGGACTTCATTTTTGGATTCGTAATATCGAAATTAGCCGAGGGAGAAATTTTGGTATTTTTCTGAAAACTTTCAATTTTTGATGAATAGTGAAACAACTAAGTGGTAGTTAAAAAACTAAATTTTTCATAAAACATAATTTTACCACTACTGTGAGTGGAATTTCAAAAATCTGAGAGACACAGTTGATGTCAGTAAGTGAAATGTGGTTCAATGAGATGAAAATAATTTATTGGTGAATAGTAACTTTTTACTTTTTTTACCACGGTTAAAAGTAAATAGGTTAATTAAGGGTAAAAATAATATTATTATTACCCTAACACATGTCCTAATTCTATTGGAAAAGTTTAATTCGACCAAAAACGACCTTAAGAATAAAATATGACCATTGAGGCCCACTTGGATTAGATTAGGACATTTATTATTAATTTATTTAAAGAAGGGTTAAAATAGTTAAAATCAAAGTTTAATAACTAAATCATTTTTAATATGGGGTTATACGTAATATAAATTCGACTATAAATATTCATTAGAAATCTAAAAATATTTCCTACATAATGGTATTTTATTTGTAATTTTTAGACATTAAATAATTTAATTTATTTATGACACAAAGATGATACAGTAATTAATTTATTAATGAAATATTGACATAATTGATGTTATAAACACAAAAATAAATGTAATTTGACACCTTTTAGGAATTACACTAATTTTAGAAATTTATATGACATGTTAGTATTGATTTAATTAACTTTTTTTGAACTAATAATTCTGTTATGATTTTCCCAAAAATTAATTACTAAATAGTGTCAAAATTGACATAAAATAGTTTTTAAAACAAATATTATATTAGTAATTGTTATTTTATTCCTAAAAATCTATAGTTCGTAAAAATGACATAGACAAGGTTATATATATTAGTAATAAACAACTTGGGGTTCGTTTGGATGCTTATAGTATGTTTATTAACCTTATAGTATAAGAACACAAGAAGACACGATAAAAGAAAAGTTATTTAACTTAATGTTAAATCCAAATGATAAGGTTAAAATAGGAACCTAAACTTGTATAAATTCTATTGGATGAGAGTATTTCGACCCATCCCCACCTTAGCTTAGAAATAAATCAATTTTGAGCTATTTAAAACCGTACATGACTTTATAATAAAATAATATTTTTAGTTATCCTAAAGGTGGCCCTCTCCTCCCTTATAAAAGGGAACCTCCTCCCTCTCATCCTCACACCACATTGATCCTTCATGCTCGGCCAAACCCTAGCACATTCTCCTCTCCACTTCTATAGAGACATCCTAGAGGTCCTGGTCTTCTTCAATGACCAATTTTAGTGCCCTAAAAGGAGGTCTCAAAGAAGCACTTCAAAGAAGAGGTAATGTCTATTACCGATTCTTTCATCTTTATTTCTTCTTCCACTTCTTCTTCTTTAGTTGACTCATTATGATGTAATAAAATCAGTATCACTCATATACTGATATGTTATTATAAGTATGAAACAACCCTATTTCACCATCTATCCATCCTACGAAAAAAAGAAATCACCGGGCGTGCGTACGTACGGAATACCGTCTCTACGCCGTGGTGTAATATATTTTACACCACCACCTTACATGGATGGGTATAATGGTGTAAATAATGACTATATATGACTATTTTAAATTGATATTGATTCTGAAATTGTATACATACACTCCAATACAATTCCACGATCATGGGAACGATATCATCGCTCGAGCGTACGTACGTAATACCGTCTCCACGATGTGATGCGACTCGTTCTACATGATTTTCATTGCATAATGATTACATAAATTAATTTAGTGAATAAATATGATATATATTACACTAATAACATTATGTAAATGAGGAATATATAATCTAAAAATAAAAATAATAATTTATTCGACAAGACATGCATAAGAACAAAAAGTAATAAACACCCGAATAACAAGTAGTAATGAAATATTACAAATAAGAAGCTAAGAATATGACCATATATGATATCATAAAAATAATTATGATTCTGTAATAAGTCAATAACATTATTTAAATCATTATACAGGAGGTTCGGACACGTACAAAGCATATCGGACCTAAGGTAAGGGAAATATCACAATCTCATTTTTATCCGAGGTTGTTTATACTTTAGTATTTACTGGGGTGTTTTTTATCATCCACATCCATGATTCCTCAATATGTAATATTGTTTCCATCCACCTACCATTGATTAAATCCAGTTTTACCCTTAGTTGAGTTTTTAGTAAAAGATATAAAAGGAATCTTTTTTCGTTTTTCATACGAGGTACTTTTTAACTATTCCGACAAAAGTACGAGATGAATGTTTTTTTTAACTTATACGGCATTAATGGATTTTTAAAACATTATTTTCAAGAAGATTCCTTTAAAAGTTTTCAAGTTTATTTTTAATCAACTTCTTTTAGTTTTAAATTGTATGGCATATTAAGAAAGGAAAATGTTTTTGAAGTAGAAAGGATATTTTCCTCAAGAATGGAGTACAAGTGTTTTGTCAAAATTATTTTCCATCAAAGATAATAAAGGGTTCTATTTTTATCCCTATTATTACATTGATTTGATTATGATGTGATGGAATTATATTTTTATGAATCCCTTTATCATATATGAATTTCTTATGATGTCACGATGTTTAAGATTCCCATTTTTATTACATGGGTTATGATATGATGTATGGTTTATGATTTTGTGGCACACATAAGAATGGTATCATTATGAGATGGATGGGACCTATATCTCCCTCCAATGCATTGGGTAAAGATTTTATATCTCATGAGATAGACATGGCTAGAACGGTAGGTTATAACGGTTCAGTGAAGCAGGACTGAAACGAGGGTAACTTGGTTCAGAAATGGACTTTTTCCACTAAGATAGTCTTTGCAATGAGTCTTGACTAATAAGAAATGATTCTCTATGATTATGTGTTTATGCCACAAAGTTTCATGTTTTATGTCATGATTATTGAGATTACATTTCACTACTATGATTTACCCCATGTTATGAAATTATGATCTCTTTTGCAGGTTAAGATTTCCAAAAGTTATGTTCTTATGTAAATGATGTGATTGATATTTCTTTTGTTTACCCTTACTGAGCATTTGAGCTCACCCTTTTGTATGTTTTATTTCCCCAGGTCAGGAAGAAGGTTATTAAGTATAATATTCCAAAAAGGGACTCTATATGTGATGAAATAAATGGGAGGCAAAGTAGATGCTTTATGAACCAGTTGTTTATGTTTCCGAGTTTCTAAAGACACTATACCAATACGGTCCTTTCTTGGTTTTATTATATGTTGTAATAACTGTGCTTCAATTCTGAAGTAATAACAATTTATGTAAAGTATGGGTCGTTATAGTTGGTATTAGAGGAACGGTATAGTCAACCTTTGGAAATTAGGATGTGAAAGCCTTAGTAAGAACCCTAAGGATAAGTCTAAGCATAGAACAAAATCATAGTGTTTTAGAAATGGCCATGAATAACCTAGTATAAGATCTTAAGTGTGAAATTTTATTCTTGATTATGTGTTTTACCTATTATAACTACTGTTGCTCACACTATTCATCTTGGTTTTAGTCAATGGCTAGAACCGGAAGGAACCTTGTTAATGCGGAATGCAACGGGCAATGAAATGATTGTCCCCCCTGAGCAACCAAACGTTATGGGAGATGAATGCAAAATCATGTAGCCATGCTCACACAACATTCTCAAGCTATGAATCATGTAGGACTTCCAAACAAGCAATGGAAGGAGCAAAATTCTATTGAATCCTTCATGAGACAACGTCCACCTTCTTTCAGCAGGTCTACTGATCCATTAGTTGCTGAACAATGGATTAGTACTACTGAAAATATATTTTCAGTTCTTCAATGTTCTGAACATGATAAATTCATCTTAGCAGTTTATCATTTGGAAGGTGATGCTGATCAATGGTGGAATATTATTAATAATACGAGGAAAAGGGATGAAATTGAGTCCATGGAATGGGACGAGTTCAAGAACTTATTTTTCAATAAGTACTTCCCTCGTATTCTCCGAACAAAGATGGAGAAAGAGTTTCTTGATCTGAAGCAAAAGGATGATGAATCTGTTGGTACCTATGATGAAAATTTTACAAGACTTGTAAGGTACGCTTCTGGTATTATTATCCAACCTGAGAGTAAGATCGATCGATTCTTTAGTGGCTTAAAACCAAGTCTTCGAAGGGCCTTATCCATAGGGGACTTCAATAGCTACGAGGAAACCGTTCGATGTGCTCTCAAAGTTGAGATGGAGATTGAAGTAACCCATCAGTCATATGGGTTTGATAAGAAGAGGAAAATGGAATTCAATTGAAAATCTAAAGATCACACTAAACAAAAGATGAGCTTTCCCTTATGCTCAAAGTGTGGAAAGAAACATGGAGGGAGTTGTCTTAAAGGGACATGTAAATGATTCAAATGTGGAAAGGAAGGTCATCGGGAATTTGAATGCCATAATGATGGGAAGAAGATGTATAATGATACAAAGAATGGAAGGGATGCACAGAATGAAACTACTACACTTCAATGTTTCAAGTGTAAGGAGATGAGACATTATGCCAATTAATGCCCTAATCCAAGAGTTGATGATGATGGTCGACGTCAACAAACTCTTAAGGCTAAAGACAAAGGAAAGTCACATGCAATTTCTATCAGCGATGTGGAGTACGATAACGATGTGGTGAAAGGTACACTTACCATCCACTCTAAAGTAGAAAATGTTTTATTTGATTCTGGATCCACCCACTCCTGTGTTTCTGAAGAATTTTCTAAGGGTATCACCGTATTACCTCAACAATTAGATGTTGAGTTAGCTATGACAACACCTAATGGAACAACAGTCACATCAAAAGTTTATAATTCTTCTCCGATCGAAGTTTGTGGGAAAGTGCATCCTTCAAATCTTGTGATCCTTCCAATAGTGGAATTTGATGTTATTCTTAGCATGGATTGGCTTTCTCTACATAGAGCTCATATCAATTTCCAAAGAAGGGAAGTCTCATTCCATATTCCAGATCAATCTATGATCGTCTATCGATGCAAGGATGAACATAACCTTCTAGTGGAGATTTCTTCCATTTTATGGGTATTTATTCCATTAAATGAAGGTTATTTATCTCAAATGGTTGGTGAGAAACTCACGATTATGAATATGACCATTGTACAAGAGTTTGATGATGTCTTTTTGGAGGAATTACCTGGTATTCCACCGAATCGTGAAGTTGAGTTTTCAATAGAACTCGTACCGGGTGCTTTGCCTATTTCAAAGGCACCTTATAGAATGACCCCAATTGAGTTGCAGGAATTGAAGAAGCAACTCCAAGAGAATCATGATAAGGGGTTCATACGCCCTAGTGCGTCACCTTGGGGAGTACCTGTTCTGTTTATTAAGAAGAAAGATGGATCAATGAGACTTTTCATTGATTATCGAGAACTGAACAAGATCACTATCAAGAAAAAATATCCTCTCCCGCGAGTTGATGACCTATTTGACCAACTATACAGAGCTCAATACATTTCCAAGATTGATCTTCATTCAGGGTATCGTCAATTAAGGGTCAAAAGGGAGGATATACCAAAGACGGCTTTCCGTACAAGGTATAGACACTATGAATTTATAGTGATGATATTTGGTCTTACTAATTCCCCTTCTATATTCATGGATCTGATGAATAGAGTGTTTAGAGACTATCTTGATCAGTTTGTGGTAGTCTTTATAGATGATATTCTTGTCTATTCAATGTGCAAGGAAGAACATGAAGATCACTTGAGAATTATATTGAAGTCCCAGATAAAGGAGAAGCTTTATGCCAAATTTACCAAGTGTGAATTTTGGCGTCAAAAAGTTTCATTTTGGGTCACATAATCTCCAAAGAGGGGATATCTGTGGATCCAGAAAAAACAGAGGTTATTGAAAGATGGTCGAAACCAACAATAGTAACCGAGATCCGATGTTTTCTTGGTTTGGGTGGATATTATCAACATTTTGTGAAAGATTTTTCATGATTATCTAATCCACTCACCAAGTTGACTCAGAAAGGAGTTAAGTTTGTTTGGACGGAGGAATGTGAAGAGAATTTCAAGGAGTTGAAAAGAAGGTTATCCAGTGCACCTATTCTCACACTACCTTGTAGTGGAGAAAGGTTTGTGATCTACAATGATGCATCCAAGAAGAGATTGGGGTGTGTTCTTATGCAAAATGATATGGTGATAGCTTATGCCTCACGACAGTTGAAAATACATGATCAAAATTACCCAACACATGATTTGGAGTTAGCTGCGGTAATCATTGCATTAAAGATTTGGAGGCATTATCTTTATGGAGAAATGTGTGACATTTATACTGATCATAAAAGTTTAATATATATTTTCACACAAAAGGAGCTCAATATGCGCCAAAGAAGATGGTTGGAGCTGATTAAGGATTATGACTGCTCAATCCATTACCACCCTGGGAAAGAAAACAAGGTGGCAGATGCATTAAGTCGACAAGACCATGCTAGTTTATCCATGATGAGGATCACAAAAGATCAAATATTTATGGACATACAAAAGGATGGATCTTGGAATTATAATGGAAGGGGGAAAATCGTATCTTACTCAAATGAATGTTCAACCATCTATAAATGTGAAGATTAAATAGGCATAGAAAGAAGATGTTTAGTTACAAAAGATGGTGAGAAATGTTCCTGAATTTAACCTTGATTGTGATGGGATAATAAAGTTCAGGAATCGGGTTTGTGTTCCTCCCATCCCCGAATTAAAGAAGGAGCTGCTGGATGAGGCTCGTAGTTCTTCATTGTCTATTCATCCAGGAAACACGAAGATGTATAGGGACCTGAAAGAGTACATCTTGTGGGATGGCATAAAAAGAGATGTTGCTAAATATGTCTCTCGATGCTTGGTTTGTCAACAAGTTAAAGTTGAGAGACACAAGTCTAAGGGGATGTTACAACCATTACCCATACCGGAATGGAAATGGGAAAACATCACTATGGACTTTGTCACAGGACTTCCTAAAACATCCAAAGGCAATAATGCCATTTGGGTCATAGTTGATCGTCTTACAAAGTCTGCACATTTCATTGCTATTTGAGAGGATTTCTCTCTAGATCAGCTTGCTAGGATATATGTAATGGAAGTGGTAAGATTGCATGGAGTACCACTTTCTATTATATCTGATCGGGATCTGAGATTTACCTCGATGTTCTAGCGAAGTCTTTAGCATACTCTGGATACAGAGTTGAGTTTCAGCACTGCTTATCATACTCTGACAGACGGTCAGTCTGAGAGAACAATTCAAACTCTAGAAGATATGTTGAGAGCTTGCTCTATGGATTTCAAAGGTGGTTGGGATCAACACCAACCTTTTGTGGAATTTTCTTATAATAATAGCTTTCACTCCAGTATTCAGATGGATCCTTATGAAGCTCTCTATGTAAAGAAATGTAGGACTCCAACTTGCTGGGATGAAGTTGGGGAAAGAAAGCTATTAGGACCTGATCTCGTTGATGAAATGGCAGAAAATGTCAGATCTATTCAACAAAACATAAGAGCAGCTCAGAGTCGACAGAAAATTTATGCCGACAACCGAAGAAAAGACCTAGAATTTGAAGTGGGAGATAAAGTGTTCTTACAAATATCTCCCTGGAAGAGGGTTATGAGATTTTGAAAGAAGGTCAAGTCGAGCCCTAGATATATCGGTTCTTTCAAAATACTGGATCGTTTTGGGAAGGTAGTTTACCGATTGGCTCTTCCACCGAATCTCTCTGAAGTTCACGATGTGTTCCATGTATCTCTCCTGAGAGAGTACATTCTTGATCCTTCACATGTACTTAGCTCAGAAGTCGTACCACTGGAGTAGGATCTTTCTTATAAAGATCGACTGATAGAGATTCTGGATCGTAGCGAAAAAGTCCTACGAAACAAGACCACTCGATTGGTGTAAGTTTTATGGAGGAACCACCAATTAGAAGAAGCTACATGGGAGCTTGAGGATATGATGAGAGAGAGGTATCCTCATCTGTTTGTTACAAAGTGACGAATTTCGAGGGAGAAATTCATTTTAAGGGGGGTAGAATGTCACACCCGAGACGTTAATGTTATATAAATCATCAAAGGAAACTTTTTCTACACAACACTTGCTTGGATTTATTTACACGAAATAGCGACCTTCCTCGATAGCTTGCGTCGTACGCAATACCGAGTTTCACTAAACAATGATATGCTATTAAAATATTATTAAAACTAGCGGTTATGAATAGTAATAACCACTTTTTGAAATTTTATAAATTTTATTTTTCAAAATGGACTTCATTTTTGGATTCAAAATTTCGAAATTATCCTAGGGTGAAATTTTGGTATTTTTCTGAAAACTTTCAATTTTTGATGAATAGTGAAACTACTAAGTGGTAGTTAAAAAACTGAATTTCTCATAAAACATAATTTTACCGCTTCTGTGAGTGGAATTTCAAAAATTCGAGAGACACGGTTGATGATAGTAAGTAAAATGTGGATCAATGAGATGAAAATAATTTTTTGGTAAATAGTAACTTTTTACTTTTTTTACCACGGTTAAAAGTAAATAGGGTAATTAAGGGTAAAAATGATATTATTATTACCCTAACACATGTCCTAATTATATTGGACAAGTTTAATTCAACCAAAAACAACCTTAGGAATAAAATATGATTATTTTGGCCCACTTGGATTAGATTAGGACATTTATTATTAATTTATTTAAAGAAAGGTTAAAATACTTAAAATCAAAGATTAATAACTAAATCATTTTTAATATGGGGTTATACATAAGATAAATTCGACTATAAATATTAATTAGAAAGATAAAAATATTTCCTACATAATGGTATTTTATTTGTAATTTTTAGACATTAAATAATTTAATTTATTTATGACACAATGATGATGCAATAATTAACTTATTAATGAAATATTGACATAATTGATGTTATAAACACAAAAATAAATGTAATTTGACACTTTTTATGAATTACATTAATTTTATAGATTAATATGACGTGTTAGTATTGATTTAATTAACTTTTTTCGAAATAATAATTCTGTTATGATTTTCACAAAAATTAATTACTAAATAGTGTCAAAATTGACATAAAATAGTTTTTAAAAGAAATATTATATTAGTAATTGTTATTTTATTCCTAAAAATCTATGGTTCGGCCAAATGACTTATATAAGGTTATATATATTAATAATAAACAACTTGGGGTTCGTTTGGCTGCTTATAGTATGTTTGTTAACCTTATAGTATAAGAACACAAGAAGACACGGTAAAAGTAAAGTTATTTAACTTAATGTTAAATCCAAATGATAAGGTTAAAATAGGAACCTAAACTTGTCTAAATTCTATTTTATTTGAGTATTTCGACCCATTCCCACCTTAGATTATAAATAAATCAATTTTGAGATATTTAAAACCAAACATGACTTTATAATAAAATAATATTTTTTGTTATTCCAAAGGTGCCCCTCTCCTCCCTTATAAAAGGGCACCTCCGCCCTCTCTTCCTCACACCACATTGATACTTAAATCTCGACCAACCCCTACCACATTCTCCTGTACACTTCCCTAGAGACATCCTAGAGGTCCTGGTCTTCTTCAAAGACCAATTTTAGTGCCCTAAAAGGAGGTCTCAAAGAAGCACTTCAAAGAAGTGGTAATGTCTCTTACCGATTCTTTCATCTTTATTTCTTCTTCCACTTATTCTTCTTTAGTTGATTCATTATGAAGTAATAACATCAGTATCACTCATATACAGATATGTTATTATAAGTATGAAACAACCCTATTTCACAATCTATCCATCCTACGGAAAAAGAAATCACCGCGCGTGCGTACGTACGGAATACCGTCTCCACGCCGTGGTGTAATCTATTTTCCACAACCACCTTACTCGGATGGTTATAATGGTGTAAATAATTACTATATATGACTATTGTAAATTAATATTGATTCTTAAATAGTATACATACAATCCAATACAATTCCACCATCATGGGAACGATATCATCGCTCGTGCGTACGTACGGAATACAGTCTCCACGATGTGATGCGACTCGTTCTACATAATTTTCATTTCATAATGATTACATAAATTAATTGAGTGAATAAATATGATATATATTAAACTAATACCATTCTGTAAATGATGTATCTATAAACTAAAAAGAAAAATAAGAATTTATTCGACAAGACATGCATAAGAACAGAAAGTAATAAACACCTGAATAACAAGTAGTAATGAAATATTACTAACAAGAAGTTAAGATTATGACCATATATGATATCATAAAAATAATTATGATTCTGGAATAAGTCAATAACATTATTTATATCATTATACAGGATGTTCGGACAAGTACAAAACATATCAGACCTAAGGTAAAAGAAATATCACAATCTCATTTTTATCCGAGGTTGTTTATACTTTAGTATTTACTGGGGTGTATTTTATCATCCACATACATGATTCCTCAATATTTAATATTGTTTCCAACCACCTACCATTGTTTAAATCCAATTTTACCCTTATTTGAGTATTTAGTAAAAGATATAAAATGAATATTTTGTCATTTTTCGTACGAGGTACTTTTTTACTTTTCCGACAAAAGTACGAGATGAATGTTTTTTTAACTTATACGGCACGAATGAATTTTTAAAACATTATTTCCAAGAAGCATCCTTTAAAAGTTTTCAAGTTTATTTTTAATCAACTTCTTTTAGTTTAAAAATGTATGACATGTTAAGAAAGGAAAATGTTTATGAAGTAGAAAGGATATTTTACTCAAGAATGGAGTACAAGTGTTTTGTCAAAGTTATTTTCCATCTAAGATAATAAAGGGTTCTGTTTCTATCCCTATTATTACATTTATTTGATTATGTTGTGATGGAATTATATTTTTATGAATCCCTTTATCTTATTTGAATTGTTTTATGATGTCACGATGTTTATGATTCCCATTTTTGTTACATGGGTTATGCTATGATGTATGGTTTATGATTTTGTGGCACACATAAGAATGGTATCATTATGAGATGGATGGGACCTATATCTCCCTCCAATGCATTGGGTAAAGATTTTATATCTCATGAGATAGACATGGCTAGAACGGTAGGTTATAACGGTTCAGTGAAGCAGGACTGAAACGAGGGTAACTCGGTTCAGAAATGGACTTTTTCCACTAAGATAGTCTTTGCAATGAGTCTTGACTAATAAGAAATGATTCTCTATGATTATATGTGTATTCCAAAAAGTTTCATATTTTATGTTATGACTATTGGGATTAAATTTCACTACTATGATTTTCCCCATGTTAGGAAATTATGATCTCTTTTGTAGGTTAAGATTTCCAAATTTTATGTGCTTATGTATATGATGTGATTGATATTTCTTTTGTTTACCCTTACTGAGCATTTGAGCTCACCCTTTTGTATGTTTTATTTCCCCAGGTCAGGAAGAATGTTTTTAAGAAGAATATGCCAAAAAGGTACTCTATATGTGATGAAATAAATGGGAGGCAAAGTAGATGCTTTATGAACAGGTTGTTTATGTTTCCCAGTTTCTAAAGACACTATACCTATATGGTCCTTTCTTGGTTTTGTTATATTTTGTAATAAGTGTGCTTCAATTCTGAAGTAATAACAATGTATGTAAAGTATGGATCTTTATAGTACTAATATATTTGGAATGTGAAAATTTAGAAATTATTCTTATTCATTAATGGATAATGATTATTTAATTTTATAAAATTCAGGGACCTTCTTTCTAA
Source organism: Viscum album (assembly GCA_963277665.1). Taxonomy (NCBI): domain Eukaryota; kingdom Viridiplantae; phylum Streptophyta; class Magnoliopsida; order Santalales; family Viscaceae; genus Viscum; species Viscum album. The sequence continues at coordinate 1,831,217,170 of OY728136.1, forward strand.
ATTGATAGATCAAAATATTTTTTGGAATGTTAACCTATTATTAAATGGTTTAATTTGAATGTTGGATGGGGATTTTTTGATTGAAATATTACTTTACGATATTTTATATCTTATGATAAGTGATGAAGTATAAATAGTTCAAGGTGTAATCCATGGAATGGATTTGGTTTAGAAAAATTAGAATGTAATTATATTCATAGAGAAATAATGAATTCCTCAACTCTAGGGACAATGGTCTTGAAATTAAAATTTCATCAAATTATCATTAATTTTTATGATATCAATGAACTTTTTTATAATTATTGTTTTTGAATTTATGTTCATCAATTTAGATTTTCTTCATGTATATTATTATGTTCATATTCGAGGCCATTTTATATGATAATATTAATTTAATATATTATTAAATTAAATTTTTAGAGTCCATGCAATATCCCCTCTTATTATGTAAGGTCCTAGATTTCCATGGTTTTATTTATATAAACCCCTTACCATTTCCTATGATTGAGTAAAATAATATGTAATGGATGGTTCTCTTACTCTTGAGGAGGAGGTTCATTTTTGGAGCTAGGAAAAGACCAATCCAAGAGAGATAAAAGGGTGGATAGGTTGAAGGATTTTACAAGAACCATAATTAGTTCAAGGTGTTTTCCCCTTAATTGATGGTGATTTTATCATTCTCAAGATAATATAACCATTATAGAAGCTCATGATCATGAAACCTTATAATTTTATATCATTTAGATTTCATAGTTATTTTGTTATGGATATTATTACCATGATCTCATGATTTAATGAAAATAAAAATCATGTATGTCATAACAAAAATAAATTGGATTATGCGTAAATTTTAACAAATATATGGTTAATCACTTATGTAAACCACTTATTATTAAAAATATTGTGATAACGATAATAATTGAAAATTTATTCATAGTAGATTAAACACCTAAATTATAAATATTAAATTTGTATAGCCTTCCATTGATTCATTTAAAATCAATCAATATATCAAAATCCATGAACAACCAAAGATAAGGATACTTCAATTATTAGGGAATTATAAAATTAACTTTTAGGATGAATAACCTTAATTAACATCAATAGTTTACTTCCAAAGTATGACATAGTTTAACTGAAAGACATGAGTTGAGGAAATCCAATTTGATGATTTTAGGATCATAGATTTCACTCAATAGATCAAGGATCTATGAGTTAATGTAGTTGGAATATCGAATGATTACGTGAAAACTTTGAAATGTCCTAAGCAATAAAATATGGGGTAATGAGAATTGGAATATAGATCATTCCCACTAGAATATCCCAGAAAGATACTATTTCGAATCCAATGTTATGGGCCTCTTGGATTTAATAAAACAATGGGTGATTAATATATATAATATTTAATTAGTTGGATAAATTTAATTATATAAATTACTAAATATATTATAATCCTATAAGTAAAAATATAAATCAAAATGACTTCAAAAATATGACCATGATTCATACATGAGAAGGATAAACTTCTCACTAAAACACATTTCCAAAAGTGGAAAAGGAACTTGCACATTATTCTACTCCTTGAAATGGAATTATATGTGCATGAAGAACCTATTTTTGATGCACCTAGTAATGAGGATAGTGAGTGAGAGTTATCTATCAATGAGAAACATCAGAAAAATGCTACAAATGTTTAGTCTTTTACGTTATTATCCATGAATAATGTGATTTTGAAGAAACATGTGGGAGTGGAGCGGTATAGAATGATGTATCACCTTTAGGATATCAATCAATAGAATGAGAGGAAAGGGATATACAATGATCTCTTTTCAAATCATCTTAGATTTTATTCTCTATTTTGTGAAAATGTAGTAAATATTATTGGATACATTGGATAGCTGGATATCATAGGGATTAAATTCCCAGATGAGTTTCACATAGATCTTATAATTTCCTCACTAACCAAGACCTTCTCTGGTTTAATTATTAATTACAATATGAGTGATAATGATAAGAGTATTTTATAAATTCTTACTCTAATTCAATAATTGGATAAATACATTTGGAGTGTCCATCCCAGGGTCCATATAGTGAATTAAAATATCTAGAGAACCATAACAAGCCTAAAGCTCCTAAGCCCCGTCCTATTAAGAAAAGAAATATCCAAATGTAGGGAATGAAAATGGACAAAATATTTTTTTTCTTTTGTAAGAAAGGTCACTTGAAGAGGAACATAACCTAAAAGAAAGGGAAATATAATTTTAGGTATTTAATCATTTGTAATCATTCAATAAACACTCATTGGGAATAAGATACATGTTGTTGTGATCACATATGTATCTAAATATAGGAACCAACTATGTTGTGAAATATTTTTTAGGAGAGGTGGATTTTGAAGATTTTAATGGTGCAAGGTTGGATTCATTATCTGTTGATGACTACCACATTTCATTTAAAATGGGAATTATTTTGGTATTAAATTTTTTTTGTTATATACCAACATTAACCCAGAAAATAAATTATGTATCATTCCTAGATTAAAAAGGTTTTAGTTTCATATTCGAAATTAAAAGATGTATCTTTTATAAAGACAATATTATTTATGGAATAGAACATTTACATAACAATCATTATGTATTAAATTATGAAGACCTTGTATTTAAAATATAAAACAAATTATGTTCATACAAATCATATAACACATAGCTATGAAATCTCCATCCTGGTCATATAAGCAAAAAACATCTAAAAAAATTTATGTCAAGATGTTTATTTAGGCTCTTCTAAGCTAAAACAACTTGAACTATTTCATTCTTGTATATAAGGGAAAATAACCAAATTACCGTTCAGTGTGTTGGTTGAATAGTCTAGTAATATTCTTGGATTGGTACACACTGATATGTGTGAACTATTTTAAATTTAATATATGAGTTGGTATTATTGCTTCATAACTTTTACTGATATCTTGAGTTGATATGAATATATATACATGATGAGGTATAGGTATAATTCCTTTGATATATTAAAATAATTCAAAGATTAATTATAGGTTTTTCATTGAAAGAATAAGAAGAAGAATGGATAGCATCAAGTTGGTGAATATATTAACCAAGAGTTTATCAACCTTTTATGGGATTTGGGGATTATATGTAAATTCAATAAAACATCGACACCACAGTGAATTGGTGTGAGATAACGGATGAACTAATCCTTTTTAGTCATGGTATGGTCGAAGATGGGTGATTTTGATCTCGCACTATCCTTTTGTAGATATTCATTACAAACTATATCATATACATTAAACTGAGTACCAACTAAATAAGAAAACAAAATTTCCTTCGAGTTGTGGAGTGGAAAGAAAACAGTTTTTTTACATACACATGTATGGGGTTTTGAGTTGATTGTTATGGAATTATCAAAAAAACAAAATAGAACCTTGGGGAATATAGTGTTTATTTATTGGGAATATTATGGAAACAAGGAGATATTAACTATACAACCCCTCTGGAAAGAAATTTATTGCCATCAGAAATTTCATATTTCATAAGAGGGAGCACATACTCAAAAAGTATAGTGGGAGAAAGATTGAATTCCATAAAATTTATTCTCAAGATACATAATAGTTTCTATAGGAACATATTCCATAGGTCCCTATGGGTGAAGTAGTTATTGAGACACATCTAATGCATAGGAGTACTGGATATGTAATATAACATTAGAGATATGGTTTTCTAGTCACTAAGATAGTGACTCATTATTGTTTTATAGTGATGAACCTCTATCCTAAAATGGAATAGTTGGGAGATCAAAATTAGAAATATGGATACAATCCATTAAATTTGAAATGGATTCCTTATATCAAAACCATGTTTTGGTTCTAGTTGATGCACCAGTAGATGTAAATATTATTGGTTGAAAATTGGGTTTCAATAGAAATATTTACATTGATTGTAAACTAAATACCAATAAATCAAGTATAGTGGACAATTTTTTAAAAAATAATCAATAAATTAACTAAGATTAAACCATACAAACAAAAATTGAAACTATTCAGAAAAATCCAAAAAATTCCACTTAACTAATTTTTTTTATAAAATAGAAAATGTGTTTTTTATTTTATCTAATAAATTTTATAAATGATTAAAATTTTAATTTGATTATCTTTCAAAAAATAATGAATCATTTTTTGAGAAAATATTGTTTTTGAAACATATAAATACATTAAAAAATAATATATATTTTGTTGTCAAATTTGTTTTCTTTATATACCATTATAATTGAAATTTTATAAATAGTTATTACTATTCATATAACTATGATTAATGTATTTTTTATGAAGGCTGGGTTTTGAAGAACTATATTAATAATATATCATGATTTTTATTAAACTCAGTGTTTTGTGTAACACAAGATAACCGAATGATTAGTGTAGGCTAAGCATAACATGGTGTTGATTGTAACATAATCTATAAAATAAATTTTTTTAAAAAAAAATCCAAAATACAGAGGGAGTTAAAAAATATCCCAATGGAAACATTATCTGTAATTACAAATGAATAATTCTTATGAGTAAAACAGGTTACACATGATAACAACCTAAACAGTTTATAGGAACACATAAAGGATTTCTATGGAAAAACTATCATAGGAGGCTATCCATAACAACATGGCCTAATCCTCCTAAAAACACCCTAGGATCATGCCTAGCTCGCCATTCCTACATGTTAGTCACAGTCAAATACATATTACACTAATAATTCTCATGTTCTAATAATCTAAATGTTGACATAGTATAACACACGAACCTAAAACATATATCATGAAATTTATTTAAATTAACTTCCATGAAAAATAATCTATAAGTATATATGACATGTGACCATACACACCTTATAATAATGCATCAATACAACCAAATCCCACAAAATGTAACAATAAAACATTATCAGGATTAGTATAGAATCAAAAAATATTAACAAAAATAGTAGTCCCACATTGGTAACTTTAAGGTCCATTAAGTAACATCATTCTAGGAACATACTTGAATCCCTTACATGAAATTCACTTATCGCATCTCATTTTTACCTTACCCCAAGCATATTTAAAAGAAAAAACAAAACAATCCTTTGATACCAGTTTCTAATTCCCCAGCCCAAAACCCCCAATCCGGTTCAATGTACTATAAGATTTCTTGCACTTTTCCATCTGAAAGAGACTACTTAGTAGTAGCGAGAGTCCAAACAATGTTGTGGGGAGATTATACACTCGGTACAACTTGTTATATATCATAATCATAAAAAGTTTTAAATAATTATCCTATAATAACATAGTGTAGATAAAATATAAAAAATACTATATTATATGCCATGCATGGTGTCATATATTAATATAATAAAATAAACCAAAAGAAGCCAATATAGTAGGTAAATGAGTTTATAATAAATAAATTGGAAAATAAATATTAAAAAATCACTATAATATATTTTCAATGTCTATCTCGGTACTACCTAAATCTCCATGCACTATCTCTACAGCCCCATGTAATTGGTACCTTTCCCTTCCAAGGATTTCTAATCATGAAGTTTATATGCGCATCAATATTCCCATGTAGGGCGGGAGTATAATACTTGTAGGATTCCACCATTATGTCCTCAACATATGGTCTTGTATATATAAGGTTTATGCCACAAAATCAAGTAATTCATAAGCAAAGAAACAACTATGAAGCATCGGTTTATCATGCACTAACCAGGCTTCCATGAACCCTAGAACTAAATATGAAGGAAATATACTTGTAAGGATTATAGATTCAAATATACCAAGTATAAGAGCATTCCAAAGGGTCCATTGTTTGTTTTAGTACCATGATTCCATTAGTTGTATGTTCAAATTCAACTTTTAATTAATACCTCAAACCCCGCACATTGGTGGTCATTTATCCAAACATGACTTCACAACCACATAAAATTCCGGATGAATTGGATCAAAATAACACATTTATAGTTTTTATAAAATGTTATAATTCTAAATAATTTCATAACTTCACCCTATTGTGGTTCCACTCTAAAATCGACTGATCATTTACGTGATATCAAAAAATGTAATCAAGTAATCTCAAATCATTGGTATTTTTCACAACACCCACACTCTACAACTAAGTGGTCATTTATTCAATTATGTGAATCCCAAACATAATATAATAAATTTAATGCTTAAAATTATATTAATCACACATAATAAATTTATATCATAGAAATAACAACTGGTAGTATCGATAATGGTTTTCATATAGCCACATAAACCAAATGAAAATACCATTCAAACAAGAAGTAATACTCATAAAATATGAAGGAATAATCATGAAACACAGGTATGATGAAATTAAGAACATAACAACATAACATACCAACAACTATATAAATTTCCCAATATGGTAATGAGATTCCTACCTCAATAATCTTTGTGATAACATCATGATTTTTAGGTGAGGTCTCCCAAATCATGATCGCTCACCAACCAGTTTAATCCCACATATTAAGGATCCCTAAAACTTATTCCAATAAAGATCATCAATTTTTTAGAAAAATAATTCATAGGGGAAACATGAAGAGATGGTATAACCATATCACTTACCCAATTCCAACCATCATAAACTGAAGATCTAGTCTTTGATGAAGGAAGATAACTCATGGCTTCTAGAATACTGACAAGAGAAGAGATTTTGAGACTCACACGTGTCTAGATAAATATAATATATCATTAAAATTACGGGATTGTTATATAAAACAATTCAAATAAGGAAGATCATATAGATTAATAAAGATAAAACTGAGTCAAAAGGCATTGAACACCCTTCCATAAATATCACACTTGTTTCCTATTAGAAATACATGAAACCCTAAAATATATGAGGTCAATTTGAACATTTTTAAAATCCAAAATATCCAACAACATGATGCTTTGATACCTATTATGTTCATTATGGAATCGAAAAAATTGTTACCCCGAAACATGATATATCCACCAACTAGGGTGTGGTGTTAATGTCTCTCTCATTTTTGACTAACCAAGTATTCCATCATGGTGTGGTGAGAAAAATATGGTCGTATTTCATTGGATTATTAAATAAAAACATTATTGATCCCATTACCATCCACAGTAATTATATTATATTCATTTTTATAAAGGTTCTCCCAAGATTGAAAAAAATCCTACACCACGGTGTGGCCCTACCAATGATGTACCTAACACGCCCAAAACCCTAGTTTAAGCCAACAAAACCACCAACTCATCCTAGATCAATTTTCAAACATCACATGGTCCAAAAAAACCATTTAAGTTATTATAAAACGTAAATTAACAAACATTTTATAAAATTATTATATTATACCTTAATTTAAACTTTTAAAATTATTTAAACTTTTTATGTGGCCAGTTACTTATACCTACATAACTAATTTTGAATGATAAAAATGAAATTGAACTTATTAAATAATTTTTAACGAATGATTAAAAATATTAAATGCATTAAATTCGATTAAATTCCTATATGTGATAAAAAATAACATCAATATAACTACATGTAAAGAAAAAACATCAATTTTTAGATGAAAAAAAGTAAATGTTAAGCATAAAAATTAATTTATATATGTTTGAACCAAAAATTAAGAATATCAATGATTAAAAAGAATTTTTTGGTTTTTTATTAACAAATAAATGATTATTTGGGTTTGAAATAAATCCAAAATTTGATGTCATATTTTGAGTACTTAATTGATTGAAAAATGACAAAAAATAGTTTTTTATCAAGATAAAATATATTTTTGGGTCTGAAAAGTAAAAAATTTGTTTACATACAGATATATAATATTATTCATATATTAATTATTATACTCCTTATATTCATATTTTATCATAAAAATTGTTTCATAAAACATTATGGCATTCTTCTATCATTATATTGTCAAAAAAGATACAGTTGTCCTAAAATCTATTTTTTAACAGTTCACCTAAAAAACAACTTTTTTATAAAAATTACACAAAACAAAGCTATAATAATTTTTAAGTTATAAATATAGATATTATTTTTATTCTATATAATTAAAATTATAAAATTTTGAAATTTAACATTTAAATAAAAATATCAATAATATTTAATAAAAACTATGTTTTTAAACAAAACATTTTTTTAGCTATGAATAGTTAAGTTAATAATCATTATAGTTAATTAATTACACCCTTAAATTTACAAATTAATTTTAATAATAATTCATTCAATTTATTTTACAAATTATATTGATAAAATTCTTCAAAAGTAAAGAAATTAACAAAAAATTCATATTTCATTAAAATAATTTTTAAAATTATTTGAATTTTCTAATGTGTATTATAACCCTTTTATAATAAAAAATAATTTTATTTGATAATATTGTTTTTATTAGTCTATATTTTAATAAATTTCATATAGTATTGTAATAAGTTGTTGTTCACTTTTTTATGTTGATTCATGTATCATATTCTATCAAACAGATTGGGTTTATTTAAAGTGAAATACATACTAAAATCTTGGGGTGTTACATTACAACCCCTTAAAATTTAAATCTTATTTTTAAATAAATAAATATATAATATGTTCGTACATTCCATTAAATATTTTCACCCCTAAATACTATATTAATGTTGTCACTTTTGGTGGATAAAAGGTGCATTGGGTCATGTCCTTGAGTTGTCAGAATGAGTAATACGATTCCTAAATTCTCAAAATTCATATATCAATTTAGAAAAGTGATAAATTTTTTAAATGACTATAATAAATTACATATAGTTATATGTATTCATGGAATTTGAATATGTAGTTTTGAAATATCAAATTGAACTCGTTTTCTATAAAACCATTGGACATGATCTGAGTTGAATGCTTGAAAACATAGTCGGTTCATGGATTATGTAATATTTCATCTGACGTGAAAAATATTGTTAAAATATTCTAACCTGAGATCACCCCCCATCACAACTATAAAAAGGACATCAAAACCTTTTTTTGTTATGTTATTAAAAATTGATAATGTTATTTGTGGTATTTCTAAACCTGGATAATATAGTAATGTAAAGTATTTAAAGTCTAACTAAATTATATTGAAGAACTATAGTAATAAAAAATAATATGAGGAGAATTTGATAATTTGTATTGTAACATTCATGTGTGATGAATTCCTGAAAATTATTCAGGTTCACTTCAACTAGATTTTCAATAAAGATTGTAATTAAATAATTTAAGGGAGATAAGACAATCATGTAACATTTCATTCATTCAATCATGATAAATTATCATTAATCTATTGAAGAAATATAGTTAAATAATGAAATGAATTATCTTCCACCAAAATTATGAAATTATTGACAACCTCATAACATTAATCATCACAAATGTAAGACAATATATATAATATTTTCCAAATTATACCTACCAATTTCTCCCTATTACCAACCATTAATTGAATACCAAATTGACAACAAGTTTAATGAAGAATAATATCTAATTAAAAGAATAAAAAATATAATAATTCATTACTAATACATTTTACTCAATGTCACCTTCATTTCACACTATTATATATTTGGTTCATCAATGACTATATATTTTAAAAATATAATTCTTATAGCAGAACCAATATTTTATATGGTTTTATATTCTTATTATCAATAAACTAACCCCAAAAAAATTAACTATAACATAATTATCCTGAAATATATTCAAATCCCAAAAACCAAAAAACATATTCACCTGGATTTCAAAATTTCCTATATCCAAAAAATATCGGGAATTTATTTTTAATCAAATGACAATCTAGATTTAATGGAAATCAATTAGTCAATCATTTATTCTTAGATTATGCCCATAAAGATATTTTAAAATCCCTTTAATCACCACAAAATTCAATCCCATGAGACACCAAAAGGGTATCTATATTTTTAATCTTATAGCCACCTTTATATTTATTAACTAATGACGGATTATAAAAATCCTAAAAAATCTTCAACTAAAAACATCCTAAACTCAAAAAATATTTATCAAATTACTGGATACCGTTGAAGAGACCCCAAATCCATACACTTAGATCTAGTTCTAAAAAAGTAATCATTGTATACTATATTATATTCCATATTAAATGACTCAAATGTAACCTTACAAAATTACAATATCATTAACCAATATTAAGTCACATAGATACTCAATTCCCTTTCGGTTTACATTTTTAAATAATTATTAAAATCTATTAACATCCATGACTCATATATTTCCCATCAAATGGACATTTCTCCCATTATCTAATAACTCATAATTATGAGATAAGACTTCAAAATATACTAATTGTTTTAAAAAAAATAGTACTATTCTAAACATATCATGCATAAAACTCTGATTTATAACTTGGGGAAATTTTAACATTATAAATGTGAACTCAAAAACTCAATATTCGGTGAACATAAGATATATCAATCCACGATCATAAGTGAGCATGTGGGAAAGAAAAAATTAATAATGTACATGTAAAAATCATAAGAAATACCATAACCAATAAAATAGGGGTTCTTAATAATTATTACAAGAATAAATAATTAAGAAAACATTAAACAAGAGTAATATGGGTGTGGAGATATAATTTAATAATCACAATATATAAAAACGGAACATAGGTATAATAATGATACATAAGGGTTTGGAATAGATATGATAATAGAAAATCATTTCTTTTATTATTAATTACATCCAATATCATTGTCACATAGTGTATTTAGTACCTTAGTGTGTTAGGTTTACTCCTCATTCCTTTTAAACATTAATGAATATCCCCTTAGTGGATTTGGTTCACTATCCACTCCCTTAATTGAAATATAATGATATCTAATGCTTCAGTAAATGATTTGGGTGGCTATACTATACCCACTAGACACATAATAATAAACCAGACATTTGTGTTCCACACGAACATCAAACCATTCATAATTCAATTACAGCTTAATTATTTTTTTAGAAGGAGTTCAGTATCTTTAAAACATACAGATAACTTGACCATTAGTATTTTAGAGAAAGAAGGTGGATGGTATCAATTTATTATATACTGATTGAATCATAATAAATATTAATGGATATTGAAATTGATGAATAACTCTTTTATAAGAACATTGGAAAACATATTTGAAAAATAAGATGAAATACCACTTTCTTTAAATATCGTTTATTTAAAAAAGCGCAAATTAATTGGAATATAAATAAATTTTAAAATAATAGAAACATATAAGGGAATAATTGTAAATAAAACCGATAAATAAGACATGAAAATTTATTCATGTGGATAATGCTAAAAAGAAATATTCTTCTCACACTTTTATTAAGAGAGTAAAAAGTCCGTAAAAATAAACCATTAAATAAAATGGTAAAAAAATATTGATTTTAATATTTGGTAACAATGAAAAATATTGAATAAAAATGACCTTATAAAATAATTTACGTATAGATAAAAACATTCATAATAAAATATAATGAATATGTACATGGAGAAAAAATATTTCTGACAGGAAATAAGAGACAAAGTTAGTTACACTTACAAGCATCTTATTGGCTGAGTAGTAACCCAAAGGGATATGAAATTATAATAATAAATGTAAACCCAATAAATAACCATATTAGAAAAAAATAGATGTTTTTTTAGAGGTAAATTACACTCATATTTCCCAAATATAAATTTAGATATAATAAATATCAAATTCAAGGTATGATTGGAAAAGGAGTCCTTACAGGATTGGTATCATTCGATTCAAAATACATTTTAAAATAGAACATGAAATTGAAATTGAAATATAATGAATAAAAACTATAACCATAATATAATTTGTCATAAACGATATATATACTCAATATAAATTAGTATAGCTGCATAATTAAAAAAATGTCTCAAAGAAAATTTTTTTGATGAGAAAATCTTATAGATTTTATATCATTTGAATCTAAACTTCTCAAAAGAGAGAAACATTTATGGATTTTTAAATCCATTTAATTTCATGAAAATTATGATAAATATATATTTATGGGAATTATATACATCAAATAAAATAAATAACGTGGTGAGTATAGAACATAACTAAATAAAAAAGAATTGAGATGAAAAATATCTTACCTTGTATTCATGCATCGTCAAATATGACCGAAACTCATATATAATATAATCATTCTCATTATTAATATTCATCAAAAAATTATTCATATTTATTACCCTTTAATTAATATTTTATATTCATTCATTGTGTAGTTATTACATATTTTTCAGTTAATATTGACCATGGGTTGTTAATAGTTTGGATGGTTCATTGTATGTTTCATTATAATTATTTTTTTCATCATTTGAGATTTAGGATTACATAAAATACATAATATTCAAGGAAATATTATATAAGAACGATTTTCATTTATGATGTTTTAATTCAATTTCATTCATGGGTATGGTAATCCAAGATGAAATTTATAATGTTCCTCTTGATAATTTTTTACAAATAAAAAGTTGTATATTAATTATTAGTTAAATATTAATATTACCATAGACGAATGAAAAAATTATTAATTAAATATTAATTTCATATATTATTATTTTTAAAGTTTCCATAACCATCCATAATAAAATTTTTGAGCAACATTAACCAAGGTTTTAAAACAGTCTTAAATAAGAAAATGTCATAATAAATGGATGAGTATGATTATGAAGTGATTTTATTGTAATATCATCATTATATAATTTTAGTGAAAAGGAATGATAAGGTGTTATTACATATAATGATGAAATTTTATATCCTTTTATAAGCATCATTAGTTTTTAAGTAGTTAGAGAATTCACTAGAGACTAGGGGGCCATGAACATGTGATAGTTTTATTATGGAATGAAATATGATATATTGTAGAGTGTAATTATAATATTAGCTGGTTTATATAATGGGTGGTGGAGGGGTGCTTTTATATGTGAGAGGGGTTTCATATTATTAAATACTTATTTGAAATTATAGCAATGTTATATTCCAGGAATGTAGATAGAACATTAAAAATTATTGAAAATATGATATGTTTGGTTTGATAAACCCATCATTCATCCATTTAATTATAAGTTTTTGTCATATTTGTGAGATAATACCTTAATTTTTCAATTTTACCTTATTTTAACCATCACTATAGTGACTAACTTTTACCTAGGTAACATATATTTTTGAATAAATGAAATTAGTCTTATTACATAAATTGGAAATTATAATTCCAAATATAAAATAAATATTATTAGATTAAATTTATAAAATATATAAAAATTATCTTCAATATAAGATCTCATAACATAATAAAAAATAAATTTTTAGGCAAAAAGTAATTTTTTATTATATAAAATAATTTAGACTTATTTTTTTAAAATTAGTATGACCAGTTTTGATTATCATAAAATTTATAGTCTTATGACTAGAAAATTATGTTTATTGAATTTAAAATCAATACAAAACTAAATGGAAAGATTTGAATTCTTAAATAAATGAAAAGGACAAAAAATATGTTTTTATTAGAATATAATATAACTTAGGTTCCAAAATGTCAAACATAGGTTTCTAAATTCCAAATATTATTTACAAATGAATTATTTTACCCCTTAAATACATATTTGGTCCATAAATTTATTTCATAAATTTTTTATTCATTTTCATATCCATGCGATGGAATATAATTTATTGTATTTTTTTTTGAAAAATGAATTTTATCTACTCCCTTAAAAATAAAAATTTTAAAAAAAATACTAAAAATTACATAGAACATAATTTTGATTTACTGATTCTATTGATTATTTTTATGTTTAGATTTTAAATTATAATATCTATAAATTTAACGTTTGAAATAAATAATATATATTATATAATAAAAATAATGTTTTTGAACAAAACATTATTTATTTATCCATGAATAGTTAGAGTGGAAACACCTATAATCAGTTCATTATTTCAAGTATGTTAATGATTGATTTTAATTATTTTTATTTTTATTTCATCAATAAAATTCATTAGTAATATTCTTAAAAAGAAATAAAAACTACCCAAATATACAATTCATGAAAAATAGTTTTTTAAAATTAATAGTATTTTCGTATGTGAACTAAAATTATTATTTTTAAATAATTTACATTTCAAAATATGTTTCAATTAAATTTCATGTAATCTATATTGGCTTTTATACTAATTTAGAATTCTTCTCTGTTTTTAGTGTTACATGTATCATAATATATCAAAAACATAATATTTATTTGAAGGGAAGTTCATCCTATAATCTCGATGTGTTACATGGTGGTACAAGCTATATATCTTTTTAGAATTTTTGTCATTCTGTCACGAACCAACCTAGGTCGACCCTAAACCGGACACCTGGGTCACCTGAGCCGGCCCGCGACATGGCCTCAAGCGCGTCTCCCCTTACACCAGAGGTTTCCAACTAACAGCGAGGGTGTTAGCTAAGTCAGGGGGGAGACTATACCCTCTTATAAAAGTGGAGCAAAGGAAACAAAAATACAGCAACGTAAGTAGTGTAAATAATAATAAGAAAGCAGTGGAAAACATTTTTCATTTATAAGGTTTGAATAAAATTGGCGAACGACAGTTTATATAAGAGATGCATGAATGACATTCTAATGATACAATGGAAGCATTAAATCCCGCGACATACTTACACATCAATGCAGAAGTAAATGAACAATAGTCTCAAGCCCCGAGGGCGATCTCCATGAGCATCCCGAGCCCCAACTCGGTCCTTTGCTCCTAACTCCAAGTACAAGAAACAGTAACAACAAGGTCCTGCAACCAAATGGAATCTACTCAGGTACCCCAGTGCAATGGCAGCCCGAGTAGGGTGTGAGATAAATATCTCAGTAGGCCGGAACCACTGGGGTCTAGCCAACTCTAGACCATGAAATATAATTAAACAAAGTGCTGGTATTTTCAAACAACAACGACACAATATAAACAATAAACGCCCGTCTAGGTTCCAAAAAGGACACCTGACGGCAATACCTGCTTCGGCCCATAGCCGGGATAAGAACCTGTTTAAAACAACACAAGTAAATTTGGTTCAAGCATAAAAACACTTTTTATCATTTTTCTCACTTACTCTATTTATTCACTTATCATTTCAACTCAGACTGAAAATCCACTCATTCTTACCTTTCTTTATTTGATCACAATTCACTCTGGTTTTACCCACATCTCTCATTATTTTCATAAATCACCATTATCATTCGTTCGGTGTAGATCGCCAGGTCTAACACCCCGTATCACATTTGGTGTAGATCTCCATGTCTAACACCTCGATAATCGTTCGGTGTAGATCACCATGTCTAACACCCCGTATCACATTTGGGGTAGATCGCCATGTCTAACACCTAGATAATCGTTCGGTGTAGATCGCCATGTCTAACACCCCGTATCACATTTGGTGTAGATCGCCATGTCTAACACCTAGATAATCGTTCGGTGTAGATCGCCATGTCTAACACCCCGTATCACATTTGGTGACTACCATTCATCAATTAATTATTTAGTCAACACAATTCTCATTTCATGATTAATTCTTCACATTTAGTTATCCAAATCATATCTCAACTTTTTATAATCAATTCTCATAATTAATTATCCTTGTTCAACATTCTGGAACTTGCACGAGCAATAGAAGGTAAACAAAATCATATGGCATCAACATGCCTCTATGTTAGGTGTTTAATGTCATTAAATGGTACAAGCTAACAAACTTTCTCAAGAAAGGCATTCAATTCAAACTATTACATTAAATTTATAACTTAAAGAACAAGGAAAAAGAAACATTTAGGCGGGGCACACTCAAAGGGGTGGCCAAGAGGCAAGGCGAGTACCTAGGGTGGACTTTACCATAAACGAAGGCCACAATGGGCATGAGCGAACCACCCAAGAATTTCAATAATAAATAAAGAGGCATTGCCGGAAGGTTGCGACAAGCGACACAAGACGTGGCATGACATAAGCACCGAAGTGAAGGGAAGAGGGTAAACACCCTAACCTAAAAGTTCTAATTACATGTTATGCCATGAACATAGGAGGTGTCATGGCTTGTTTATTATTTTTCAAGAAGCAACGTCATTTGAGGTAACCAGTAAGGTACGATTACAAGCATGTCGTATATCATTTATCAAGTATAATGTCAAGAATAAAGAGTCATAAGTCTTTTAAGAAACCAATCACAAAAAAGGAAATATACTACTACACGTTTATTTTAAAGGCCGCTCACCTCCATTGGAGGAGTTTTATTAGAAAACATGTCATTACTTTATCAAACAATTCATTTAGTGATATTTAGAATTTACCTTAAAACTCATTGAACACTTAACAAAGTTATGAAACCAAACAATAAGGAAGGCAATCATGAAATTCTATTGCTACATTTTTACATTGAAGGCAGCGCACCTCGAAAGAGGGGTTTTATTATTAAATCGTCAGTTTAGTGACCAAACAAACTCTTTTATCTTATTCCTGCAAGTCACACGATATGCACAGAAGCATTTAATCGGAACTAAACTTGCATAATTAAAATGATAAGTGCAATATTAAACTCACTATTACATTACTTAAATTTAAAGGGGCAAGGAGAGGGACCCTACCTCAAGGTGGATCCATCCGACCACTCCGGCTCTAGGCGCTTTCTATCTAAATCCACCGCAGCTGCTCCCCCATGGGGCATATGTGATTTCACATACGTATAAGGACACCTAGACTCGATGCACACGCTCCGCATGGCCATGAGTGTGCGCAAGAGGATCCTTACACATATGCCTATACACATAAGCCTGTCTCCGATCACCTGCACAGGCACATTTTATATATGTAATGGGGACAACTAGCCCCGTACGTGTGTATATTTGCTGCCATGGACAAATATACGCATGTCAGGGGAACCCACGTACATATAAATACGTACATATGTCTGCACAGGTGAGTCACCCAAGCTACGACAACCCGAAACCATACCGAAACCTCCGACGCACTATAAGACAAGCACTACGAACCTTAAGACACAAAGATAAACAAATTTAGGCTAGGAAAAACCAACCAGAAATAATAAACCCTTACCTCAGGTGTTGGCGACAAACCAAAACGAAGGCGAACCCACACCGCGAGCTCAACGCACTTCCAACATCAAGTCGGGGCTCATAAACATCAAAAGCCCCAAATTAAAAAAGTGAAAAACAAAGGGAAAGGTGAAAACCTCACCCTGAAACCATTCCAACGATCCGAAACCCCCCGAACTGCTTCTCCTTTGGCGGCGGTTGCCGGAACGCGCGCCAAAGAGTCCCAACGGACCTTCTGCGCCGACCTAGAATACGAGCAAGACGAAAAACCGGATCACCTATAATCCCTAGGGTTCCGTCGCACCTCACCGAGTGCCGATTAGGTCGAAAAGAAGCTGGAAACAGGGAGGAGAAGGGAGAGAAGGACTCACCATGATGATTCGGAGAGTGAAATCGCCAAAAACCGGATGAAAATAGGGAAAGAGGCTGTGTTGTGGAGGGGGGTCACACGCGCGGCTAAGGGGATAGAAGGGGGTGTGTGGGGGTCCTGGAAGAGAGAAGGGGAGGGAGGTGTTTAGTTTAGGTTTAATTTAATTTATTTTTATTTTATTTGAAAATTAATCAAAAACCCAAAACATACCCAAGCACACGGTTTTACCTGCACCGTCTGAAAAACCATGTGTAGCCCGCGGGCCTGCTACCGTATACCCAGGGTACCCCGCACACCTGACCCGCACGGTTAAACCCACCGCGCGCGGTCCGATATCACCGCTTAAAATGGATCCAGAACTCAGGACCTCGTTCTGAAGCTCGGTTTTAAAACCGACCCGCTGATAAAAGAAAAGTTCAACAACCTTCGCATTTTATCCGATCTAAAAAACGGTTCATTACAAACTACCCACCAAAAAAAACTTCTTGTCCCCGAGAAGCCTTCGGAAAACAACGAAAACATCACCCGACTCACAAGGGTCATGAAGTTGCATTCAACCGGTTGTATTGTGTTTCCAACGCCCAATTCACCTTTAAGAACTTTCTAAGAAGACTGCACTTATGCCTTTTCATGTCGAGCCAATGCTCAAGTTACAACTGAAACATCAAAGAAGAGCTTACATATGAGGCCATTATAGGGACCTCAACCCATGAAAACGGTCGAATCATGATCAACCAACTAAAATTGGTCACACAAGATTTCCTCGAAAGACATCGCCAACCCGAAAAACACACTCGCCCTTAGACCGACGACATGCTTTTAAAAAAGTTTCGTTATCAACTACGCGCACACCGAAGTCCTTACACGACCTTCGGTGATATTGTCAAGCCAAGCCATCACAAGACTATTATAAAACTATCTTGCCTTAGCACGAAGAGTAACTCCAAGAAACCGTTCATCCCACGCACAACCAGAGAGAGATTACGAAACAGACCAACAACTTTTAACTTTAGCGCGGCGTATAACTGACACTATCTTAGTGTATCCAAGACGACGTCAAGATGGGGGACATGCTCATCTAATCCAGCAGAGTACACTGAGATTGAACCAAGGTCGCTGAAAAGATCATTCGGACCAACTCTGATGCCTATACCACCCGAGGCATTCATATACATCCAAGCTTAACCACTGAAACTCTCCCCGCACCATCGGAGTTTCTAAAGCATTGCGCACACTGCCAACCATATCAAAGTCATGCTGCCAAGCAAGCACCGACATGAAAACATGAACTCATGCGACACTACCCACCTTAGGAGTGTCCATGTCGTTGTAAGAACTAGCCGCTCACCGGCGCGCTATTTTTGAAACATTTTAACACACGGGTGACGTCCCTCGAACTACGATCACCACAGCATAAGCTCACACTGAAAACAAGGCAACTCAAGCTCTAAGGGTACTACCTAGCACGAGCTAGTCCATTACGAAGCACACGTGTCGACCCTAACTCTTGGTCACGCAAAACAAGGATTACTAGGCTAAAAAACCCCTTTCCATTTTATCCATTTCATTAATTCATTTCAACCTTTAATTATTTGAAAGAAGAATTTAATAGACCCACAAGTACTATTTCACAACAAAGTACTTGGTTTTCAAACAACGCCCCACGGGAAAAACAGGAAAGTTGTAACAAACTTCCTCTCCAACATTTAACATTTAAACTTTAGCAGCCATCTTTTAAAAGGTTCGGAAACACGATTTACCCTTTTCCCAATTATATGGCGCCCATACACCTTATAATGGAAAATTGGCTCCATCGTAATCGCAACCGACAACTTCAGCCAAAGAAACCAAGCGCTTACCAGCAAGCTAACAATCCACTACAAACAGCTAACACAAAGAAACAAGGTGAAATCACTAAAACATGCTATAACACAGAGCATGACACACAAGAAAGATAGAAAACATGACATATTATCAACCAAACATGTTAACTATCACCGAAAAATTATTTCTAAAGAGGCGTGCTAAATAAATCCAGACATGACATATTTCCAAGGCCCACAATCAAAATCAGTAGGCATCCTACTAATTTAACTACATGGCATGGCACATATGCATGACATGTGAATCTATAAGTGTCTAATATGATGCATGCAATGCAATTTCCTGGCCATATCGGGCTAAGGAAAATTTTCAAAACCTATTCATAAACAAATCAGCAGTGGAAAGTACAACATTCACCCAAGGTGAAATCACATCAACTGTAACAACAAACAGTATGAACATCAATCCCAACCCTGGTCACTTGGTCATTTCCCGTACGTGGGGTGATCAGTCCCAGACACGGCTATTACCCAAGAGCCGACACATTCCTAATCTTCTGTCTACCAATCCCAAAATAGTAAGACAATGAAAAGAAATAAACCTCCTCTGATACCATTTTGTCACGAACCAACCCAGGTCGACCCTAAACAGGACACCTGGGTCACCTGAGCCGGCCCGCGACATGGCCTCAAGCACGTCTCCCCTTACGCCAGAGGTTGACGACTTGCGGCGAGGGTGTAAGGTAAGTCAGGGGGGAGACTATACCCTCTTATCAAAGTGAAGCAAAGGAACCAAATATACAGAAACGTAAGCAGTTTAAATAATAATAAAAAAGCAGCAGAAACATTTTTCATTTATAATGTTTGTATAAAATTGGCGAACGAAAGTTTATATAAGAGATGCATGCATGACATGCTAATGATACAGTGGAAGCATTAAATCACGAGACATTATTACACATCAATGCAGAAGTAAATGAACAACAGTCTCAAGCCCCGAGGGTGATCTCCATGAGCATCCCGAGCCCCAACTCGGTCATTTTCTCCTAACTCCAAGTACAAGAAATAGAAACAACAAGGTCCTGCAACCAAATGGAATCTACTCGGGTACCCCAGTGCAATGGCGGCCCGAGTAGGGTGTGAGATATATATCCCAGTAGGCCAGAACCACCAGGGTCTAGCCCACTCTAGACTATGAAATATAATTAAAAAAAGTGATGGTATTTGCAAACAACAACGACACAATACAAACAATAAACACCCGTCCAGGTTCCAAGAAGGACACCTGACGGCAATACCTGCTTCGGCCCATAGCCGGGATAAGAACCTGTTTAAAACAACACAAGTAAATTTGGTTCAAGCATAAAAACACTTTTTATCATTTTTATCACTTACTCTATTTATTCACTTATCATTTCAACTCAGACTGAAAATCCACTCATTCTTACCTTTCTTTATTTGATCACAATTCACTCGGGTTTTACCCACATCTCTCATTCAGTCCATAAATCACCATTATCATTCGTTCAGTATAGATCGCCAGGTCTAACACCCCGTATCACATTTGGTGTAGATCGCCATGTCTAACACCTCGATAATCATTCGGTGTAGATCGCCATTTCTAACACCCCGTATCACATTTGGTGTAGATCGCCATGTCTAACACCTAGATAATCGTTCGGTGTAGATCGCCATGTCTAACACCCTGTATCACATTTGGTGTAGATCACCAAGTCTAACACCTAGATAATCGTTCGGTGTAGATCACCATGTTTAACACCCCGTATCACATTTGGTGACTACCATTCATCAATTAATTATTCAGTCAACAGAATTCTCATTTCATGATTAATTCTTCACATTTAGTTATCCAAATCATATCTCAACTTTTTATAAGCAATTCTCATAATTAATTATCCTTGTTCAACATTCTGGAACTTGCACGAGCAATAGAAGGTAAACAAAATCATATGGCATCAACATGCCTCTATGTTGGGTGATTAATGACATTAAATGGTACAAGCTAACAAACTTTCTCAAGCAAGACATTCAATTCAAACTATAACATTAAATTTATAACTTAAAGAGCAAGGAAAAAGGAACATTTAGGCGGGGCACACTCAAAGTGGTGTCCAAGAGGCAAGGCGAGTACCTAGGGTGGACTTTACCATAAATAAAGGCCACAATGGGCATGAGCGAACAACCCAAGCATTTCAAAAATAAATAAAGAGGCATTGTCGGAAGGTTGCGACAAGCGACACAAGACGTGGCATGAAATAAGTGCTGAAGTAAAGGGAAGAGGGTAAACACCCTACCCTAAAAGTTCTAATTACATGTTATGCCAAGAACTTAGGAGGTGTCATGGCTCGTTTATTATTTCCCAAGAAGCAACGTCATTGGAGGTAACCAGTAAGGTACGATTACAAGCATGTCATATGTCATTTATCAAGTATAATGTCATGCATAATGAGTCATAAGTCTTATAAGAAACCAATCACAAAAAAGTAAATCTACTACTACACGTTTATTTTAAAGGCAGCTCACCTTCATTGGAGGAGTTTTATTAGAAAACATGTCATTACTTTATCAAAAAATTCATTTAGTGATATTTAGCATTTACTTTAAAACACATTAAACACATAACAATGTTAAGAAGCCAAACAATAAAGAAGGAAATCATGAAATTCAATTGCTACATTTTTAGATTGAAGGAAGCGCACCTCGAAAGAGAGGTTTTATTATTAAATCGTTAGTTTAGTGACCAAACAAACTATTTTACCTTATTCCTGCAATTCACACGATTTGCACAGAAGCATTTAATCGGAAAAAAAATTTCATAATTAAAATGATAAATGCAATATTAAACTCACTATTACTTTACATAAATTTAAAGGGGAAAGGAGAGGGACCCTACCTCAAGGTGGATCCATCCGTCCACTCCGGCTCTTGGCGCTTTCTAACTAAAGCCGCCGCAGCTGCTCCCCCACGAGGCATATGTGATTTCACATATGTATAAAGACACCTAGCCTTGATGCACACGCTCCGCATGGCCATGATTGTGTGTAAGAGGATCCTTACACATATGCTTATACACATAAGCCTATCTCCGCTGACCTGCACAGGCACTTTTTATATATTTAATGGGGACAACTAGCCCTGTATGTGTGTATATTCACTGCCATGGACAAATATATGCACGCCGGGGGAACCCACGTACATATAAATACGTACCTATGCCTGCGCAGGTGAGTCGCCCAAGCTCCGACAACCCGAAACCATCCCGAATCCTCCGACGCACTATAACACAAGCGCAAAGAACCTTAAGACACAAAGATAAACCAATTTAGGCCAGGAAAAACCAACCAGAAATAATAAACCCTTACATCGGGTGATGGTGACAAACCAAAACGAAGGTGAATCCACGCCGCGAGCTCAACGCACTGCCAACATCAAGTCGGGGCTCATAAACATCAAAAGCCCCAAATTTAACAAGTGAAAAACAAAGGGAAAGGTTAAAACCTCACCCCGAAACCATTCTGATTATCCGAAACCCCCCGAACAACTTCGCCTTCAGCGGCGGTTGCCGGAACGCACGCCAAGGAGTCCCAACGGACCTTCCACGCCGACCTAGAACAAGAGCAAGACAAAAAACCGGATCACCTCTAAGCCCTAGGGTTCGTTTGAACCTCACCGGGCGCCGATTAGGTCAAAAAGAAGCCGGAAACAGGGAGGAGAAGGGAGAGAAGGACTCACCATGATGATTCGGAGAGTGAAATCGCCAAAACCGGAAGAAAACGGGGAAAGAGGCAGCGCCGTGGGGGGGCGGTCACGCGCGCGGCTAAGGGGACAGGAGGGGTGTGCGGGGGTCCTGGCCGAGAGAAGGGGATGGAGGTGTTTAGTTCAGGTTTAATTTATTTTATTTTTATTTTATTTTAAAATTAATCAAAAACCCAAAACACACCCAAGCGCACGGTTTTACCCGCACCGTCTAAAAAACCATGTGTATCCCGCGCGCCTGCTACCGGATACCTAGGGTACCCCGCACGCCTGACCCGCACGGTTAAACCCACCGCGCGCGGTCCGATATCACCGCGTAAAATGGCTCCAGAACTCGGGACCTCATTCCGAAGCTCGGTTTTAAAACCAACCCACTGATAAAAGAAATGTTTAATAACCTTCGCATTTTATCCGCTCTAAAAAAACCGTTTGTTACACATTCTGTGCTAGTATTGTATCCAGTTAGGGTAATAGATATGGTACCAAGGATATACTATTTCCTAATCACTTATTTGATAATAAAAGAGAGTTTTTGTGCTAGTTAGACAAAACCCAACATACACATAGGATCCATTTATACATTTGGAGACAAACCTTGTTAACATGCTCTATTGTACATTGTTGTGTGTTTTCTTATTAATATAACATGAATTAAAACCATAATATATTAATAACACCTAGTTATTTTCAACGATAAAATTAATTGGAGAAGATGGGAAAATGTTTTAATTGGTCAATAATCTATCTACACCGATTCACATCCCCAAGTGTTTTATATACCACAACTAATCCTAACATTTTGAATGTTTTTCCTTAATATAAGATAACTTAAAAAATATTATCATCCTCAATAATTGGATAAAAACATAGGATAAAGAAAAAAACCATAATCATATGTACCTTTCAAGATATATCTCAAATGGGAATATCACCATATAAATATTGAGACATAATATACCAACTGAAGAAGCAGGGGAATAAAATTATCCAATTTATCACATGGTCATATTTTACTATTATAGATAAGGTTTAATGAAAATTTGGTTATTGATAGCATATATAAAACTATCCCTCCATGAACGTTCACCTAAAATATTATATCCCTATAATATATTTATCAAAGTAACAACTCCCTAGTATAAATTATTATATTAATGATCTTGAATCACTAAGAGTTGATCCAAAAATTTCACATCCTGCTTAATGTATAAATATTCCAAATTAGTAATAGGTTAGGTATCATTAACCTATCACTAAAACATGGACATGTGAATTACATAATGAATATTATTATTCTGGGGTGGAAGCTGCAACATATACACAATGAAACTAAAATTTTCTAGTAACTCAAAAGTATCAGTATACAAAGGGGAAATAATACATTATATATTGAACTTACACAACACATGGTGAAGAGGAAATCTGAATAAAAATTTATCTCCCTCATCAAACACTAAGGTTAAACTCGTATAATCCACATAAGGCAAATAATGATGTAGTGCATATATCATATTCCTTTGAATCATCCACACTTTATCTATCCTAATCTATGAAAAATCAATTCAATAATCACCGACTCTCTAAATTTAATCCATTATAAAGGTGATATACATGGTCTCTTATTTAACACCTTGAATGGTTCTGTACAATTGGATGAGGGTGACTAATATTATATATTTAGACTAACAGAATTTATTACACTCACTAATCTTCTAAATCAAGAACACACGGACGCCACATGTCAAATAATATTTGGATTATCTCATTCTCATTCTTTTCAATATGAGTATAGAACATCATTATAATGAAAAACTAAGAACTATAAGTTAGATAAAGCACATTTTATACTAAAAAATTAATGTTATAATAATCAAATAAAATGATCAACTTCAAAATTCCATTAAACCAAACTACCTATTCCATATAAAATATCTTCAACACATCTATTCGATTTTATTGGTTGATCTCTAGCAAATGAACCAACTTCATTGATCAATACACAATGACCCAAATGGGGTTATATACGACCAATGATTGAGGAAAAGGCATTATAAAATCCATGGATATATCAACCCATTTCTACTAAATAACATTTCAACACTAATACATCAGATAAATGGTTAAATGTTCATCTTTGACCCACCCATGAAATAATAATTGGGATATGAACTCCTCCATCAACATCTTTATATAATTCCTCCAAAACTAATCTTAAATGAATTTTAACTCAAAGAAAAATTCGGATACACTACTATGGGAGATTTATATATCTTAAAAAGTATTTTTTTCTCACATTACTACTATTGATACAATACAAAATTCCCATTATTCTATGTACATACCGTAAAATTATTGCCAATATCTTCGCGCCTCCTCAATGGGGTCATCCATCCATGATTCCTGCACATACTAAAATAATGTATAATGCACTATCTTCTAATATAGGATACAATATTACTTACATCCTCCATGTTTAAATATAAAGACATGAGTTCCAATGTTATATTACACTAATCACCAACTAATATTGACATGCATCATCAAGTGTAGCAGATCAACTAATATATTTTCGTTCCCTTGAGTATAAGAAATATACAGTTCATAATATTATGATTAATCTATTAATATAAAATAATTAAAATTATAATCCAATTAAAAATTTATTATGATCATCTCTTATGACTAGTTAATACCATTAAGGTCTCTTTGATGTTGTTATATCCCGAAAAACTCAATTAAATCACAATAGTCACAATCCAAAGATCATGGGTGGCATAGTTATGTTCACACAGATGTAACTACATAAACATAGAATCATGTTATATCACTACTAGTTGTTTCACTGACACATAACCAAGATTGATATGATAATCCTTACAATATACCTAAGGCATGATTCCTTTCTTTTTAATGTGATGGATGGAATAATTTATTAGATTATGCTTTAGATAGTAGAATTATTTCTGACACTTTACCATCCATATAAGTCATATTATTATTTATTATAGTATTAAATTATTCCAGAATCATAGATAAATTAGACATGAAACTATTGTAATAGAATTCCAAACCATGAAACATTTGTACCATCAAAACCTTTTTGGGTGATACCCATGAAATGAATACCTCAATTTTTGAAGAATATTGTTTTCCCCATTGAGGCATGAAATCTCCACGGAAACACTCCCCACATGTCCAGATGTTCATACTTGGGAATATAGCTATAAAATTGATGTTGTCAAAGGATATCTATGGAAGAACTGAAATAATCAGTATGATACAATTTTATCACATAAAACAGTAGGATTTCATTGATAAAAAACAACATAAATAGGTTTAAAACTGATGAAAACATGATTTTGTAAAGCCCATGAAACATAACAAATTATTCCTAACACTAATGGGTATGACCACCAATTAATAATACCTAGAGTGTCACAAAAAATAACCCTTCTAAACATGTTTATCTGTCACCCCTCATGTATTGATATTCCTGCTACAAATCAATAATTAAGAACTATTTAGATCCCTATAATTAATTGAACAAGTATTAAATCAAAGTGAATTAATAACATTTATTTACTATCACCTAGTTAACCACTAGAAATCCGAGTAAATCTATCTACCATGATCATGATTTTTTGAAAACAACACGTAAGATCCCCAACGATACATGTTGGTAAAAGAAATCCCTTTTATAACATATAATTAGCCTAAATCATTAAATCATATATCTTCAAAGGTTTCATAATTTTAATGGACATATAAAGAGGTGTCATTTATGGTTTTAAATCTATCTAATACTCGATGTCACATTAAAAAGGTAGATTCACAATCACATCATGAAATATATCTAGTAATTCCCCCATAAATCTCAATAGATCTCTCACCAACACTCATATAAAATTCATAATAAATCCCACCATCTAAAATAAGTGAGGAATTAAGTATCTTCCATCCATGGAATTATATATATCTCTAAGAGGATCTAGATGTTCACCTTCCATGTTATAAAAAATCTACTGATCTCTGATAAAATTTATTGATGGATAACAAAGAGTAAACCATATCATGATTTGAATGTTATCATATAGTTATATCAGTGAGAAGAATAACTCAATGACTAACTGGTACGTCATTGTCATCATCCCACTCCACTAACACACCTCTATTAACCTTGACTAGCAACCAACTATTGTAACTAACACCAAAGACAAAAGAATTTGGTTAGTCCAATACCACAACTGTCTATCTAAACTATAGAAAATAAATTATTATGAAACTATTCTATCGATCAATCCATATATCAGAGTAAAATAAAAATATATGGTACCCTGAATATTATGAAACTTTTTTGAATTAATAACCCCAAAGAATCAATTTTTTTGGGATACACTACTAATTATTTACCCATGATATTGAGAACCACCCTTTCCACATTTGGGTCAAGGACCTAAAGGATAATGAAAATCCCTCAAGTGTTGTGTCAATTATCTATCTAGCATATGTAGTTTAAAAACCAATGAGATGTGTTGCTGCTAAAATGGTTGGGGTGGAAACTACAGTTGAAACTATTAGTTTCCCTCTAATATAATAAAAATAGTTCCATAGAGAAAAGTGAAAAATGATGGAAACATTTACTGTTGATTCCCACACTCCTTATGGATTAGACAAAACCACAACAATGTTCTTGGTGGATGTTTGTGAATTAACATCTCTTGAGAAATAAGAGAATAAAAGATTATTTAGACTTATCACCATCAAAATCTGATATTTCCTTGAAAAATTAGTTCTCATATTTATATATATAATCTTATGAAATTCGAGATGAATTCTCACTTTCAGTGAATCTATACACACTAAACTCTTCCTAATCATTCAACAGTAATTAATACCATGGTATAATTATATAATTTAAAGGGGATGAATGGAAATTGTATTATACGATGAAAATCATCGACAAAATACCACACATGTGCCTCCTAGTCTATTAATGTATTATAGGGGAAATTGAGGATGTTTATAAACCTCTCTTCAAACTCCAATACACTCGATCTCTTCTATAGGATAAAAATTCTATTATCACTTCACTGCTTACAATTTCAAGGAATAAATATTGATCTCATGTGGTCATTTAATTTTCACCCAAGTAACATCTAACTCATCATGATATCCAATGTAATGGATCCAACTATATCAAACTGAACCTCATAAGAAACTAGTAACAATTTTATGTTCCATATACATTTAAATCAACCCAAAAGAAATCTCAATGTCCTCCATCCATCAATATACATTCTAATTAGAATAAATTTTTTTATAACTCAACATATTCTACAACTAATTTTTTTTAATGTTATCCTCCATTAATAATCATCTTTAGCATTATCCAATCTATGATCAGATGGATTATCTTTCTATCCATCTAATAATATAACCATATGAGATAATCATCCACAAACTATCTATAAAAATATAAAGAAAATAAGATAGTCCTAGGATATAGAAATGTTTTAGAATAATTTAATTAGATTATTTTATTTTCTTAAATTATCCCAAATTTTATATATATTCAAAAACAAAGTTGATTACTGTTCCAATCCTAGGATTCTATATCATTATCAACACAATTTTTTTAAATCATGTTCAATTGACTATTGGGGTCCTCGTATCAGATCATAGGGACCCTCTGCATATTATCTAGTTTCTTTGTTCTACATTATACCATAATCTCAAATATTACTATATACATACGAAGCCTATAAAATCACCAATATTTTCTACTCAAAACTCCATTCTAAGAGAATGAACTAGAACTTATTCAACTTTTTTATGACCCAACTCTACTAAAACCCATCCTAGATTGGTATTTAAGACAAGATTGTTCCGAAAATCCTATATCTAAGATGCTATAGGTTGGAAACTAACATCAAGGTCATCTAATGTGAAAAATGGGAAGTGTTTTTCAATTCAATAAAAGAAAAGAACGTTAATTCACCAATAAACATAGAAAACAATAGAATAAGTAACATAAAATATCCCGAAAAAATATAAATATACATTTAATTCCATAAAACCCAAAATCATTCTGATGGTTAATAATAACTTGAAAACCTCTTTAAGTAGAAAAAAACTCATCCAACAACAACAAACCACAATGTAATGAAATAGTTATCTCCATCGTAGTCTATAAAACAATCATAATAATTTATAAAAATGGTATATAACTTTATGGGTGAGAATATAAGTATACTCAGTAGTTTCACCCTTATAAACTAATGTGTAATTATAATAGAATCAAAGTCAAGAATTAGGGAACAACTAGTGAAAATAATCTGTGACTCATCCCAGGTCATTCCCAAATCCATATCACTACAGAAAAACTCTCCAAAATACATATACAATATGATTATAGTATTTAGGAAAATATATCTATGGAGGTACCTCGTGCTTAATTATCCTCTAATATAGTCTCCCTCATATCCCAATGATAATCATCTGGGCACTCACATCCATTCTTTTATCCATCTACTATATCCTCATACCATGTACACATATAACTATATGCCATAAACACATACCGGACCATATAACATAATCACATATAATAACCACATTATCACAATCATAAAATGACACCAACATCTATACATGACCTCCACATTATTATAGATTCAATTATTTTTTAAAAGAAGTATATGTGAAAAATTAAATGATGAGTGATAAAAATATCTCTTATAAATTACAAATTCTTACCTATCATTGATTTTGTTAATTTTATATAATTTGCCTCATCATAATAATTATCCAAAATAAAACTATAGTGTGAATGTTTCATTTTAAAATAAATTAATGAAAGAGATCTCTAAAGACACCTACATCAATACTGTAATTTATCAAAGATGGTGAGTATACAATAGGAAAAATTGAATTTCAATGAGGGTATAAAAATTATTTCTAAATACATTGTGAACAATTGTTAGAAGAATATTTTTAAAAATCGCCACTAAATGTGTTTTTTATATTTATTTAATAATTTTTAGTGGTGTTTTTTGAAAAATGAAGAAAAATATATTTTTCTATTTTAAATTTATTATTAATTATGATTTATTAAAACTATCATGAATTAAAAATTGATTCTTAAAATGTGAAACATAATTAATAGAAAATAATGTAAAATATTTAATAGAAAAATTTCATTTTTTTATTAATAATATTTATTTATTTTTATAATATTTTTTATTTATTATTCAAAATTTTGAATCATTTTTTAATAATGAAACTTGATATAATTATTATTTAATAATTATTTAAAAATTAAATTAATTAATTGATAAATTAAAAATTATAATTTAATATCAAATGACAAAAAATTTTGATTTGGGTATTTGTTTTGGCTCTTCAGCTAGTAAAATCAAATCATATGAAATGAACTGAAAAAATATTTTATAAGAATTTGGTAAATAATAATAGAATAAAAGTAATTATTGTTTTAGGTGATGTTGATAATCTATCATTAAATTCAAATGGCTATAAATTTTCATCTGGTTGTCTATATGGGCTCCAAGAGATATAGAATCAATGATTGGGAAGAGATATATTCCTTATTTATTAATGATACATTTATATATTTTTACACTTTTATATTAAAATAGTCCCAGAATGCCTTGAAAAATGCCTTTTTTTGTTCAGATATCATGGGTTTTTAACATTTGATGTGATTTTAACTTCATTTAAGGGCGTCTTCAAATACATGGATCATTTATTAATTGCTTCCATGGATTTACATTTTTTATGGTGTTTTATTTTTTTATGGTTTTACTATTTTTGGGGATATAGTGTCTAATATATATATTTCTATCATTTTCTATGATTTTTTGGAAAATTTATTAATAATTTATATATATATATATAAATATTTATTTAAAATTTTATATAATTGTATCATTTCATATATATTTATATGTATATATGCATATATGTTTATACTTATATAAATTTATAATAATTTATATATATTTAGGTTTGTATATTTTTATATATTATATTGTTATATATATATAGATATAGATATTTATTATATATATATTAATATAAAATTATATATAATTGTGAATATATATATATATATATGTTTTTAGAAAGGGTTGGGGTCAATTTTGTAAATGTTTTTTTATATATATTTATGTAAATTTGGTTATACGTATATATATTTATACATATTTATATCGAATTATGTATATTTACCGAATAGGATTAGTATCCGGAATAATATTGCGTGAGAATTTATTAACAAAAATTTAGATCAAAGAACAAGGAATTACTGGGAGTTTTACAAATGTGGAAATGAATAATACCAAACATGTATACACCAATAAACAAGGAGAAGCCATTAGAAATCAAGAAGGACCACATTAGTCTCTTATCCATGGTTACCCTCTTTGACTGAGCATCCACAATGTAATTGGATTCCTGGTAATCAAGTGAAACCATCAAGTATAGGTGCTTGGTAACATCATGGAACTACGTCCACTGAGGTAACACCCTTTAATGGAAAATTGAATATCTGGACTAAAACGAAATAATTATTAGATTCAATATATAATACCATTTTTTATGTCTATTAGTCTTGACTGCATAAATAAATTCCCACAATTTATTTTCAAAAGAAGTTTGATTTCCAATATAATGTGTGAAGAATCCTTTTACAAATCAATAATGAGTATGGACAACAATGCCACACCCCAAGGTGTCTAGCACGCCAGAACCCAGACCAAAAATGTTCAACTATATCCATGGGTTGATTGGATGTATCTAACAAATATATTTCAAGACTAATGGTTTTATTTCCCTGTATTGTACACAAAAAATTGGTAGACTATTGAGGATAGAAAGGCAGTTGTACATGAGGGCCTTTTTGAACATATGAGGCAAAAATGACGTCTTTGTGAATGTCCATGATAACCACATAAAGAAAAGGGGTTTGATAATCATATATGAACACATTTTAATAAGTCCATGTGTGCACAATGATAGATCCCACAACCAAAATGAGCAGGTTGTACACATTTTCACTATCTACAACAACCAAAATAGAGAGTATGTGGCCTTCCACCTGAACCCTTTGTGAAGAATGTGCAGTGATATATGATATTCTGGACAGATTCCATAGCCTATATGAGCACATGTCAAGGTGGATCCATATCATTATCAGCCATATGCATTTGGTCATGAGTGGAAAATATTCACTTTTAAATTTTCTATAGTAGCAAAGATCTTGTAGATGGAGTAAATGGGGCCATTATCTTGAGAAGTCATGAAAGATTGATGAATATTCAAATAAAATTTATCTCATATAAGACTCCAATATTTAATTGTCCATTCATATATGGTGACCATATTAGATTTACCCTGTCTATAAAGACATACCTTTTTAACTCAGAGAAAATATGAGACAGAACAAGCATATCATCAATGGGCCTTATAGAAATAAAGCTAGTTATGAATTGTATCTTCATGTTAATAGGGAAAACCAATCATTTTTAAGAGGTTTATCAAGACAAGAAGTGGTCCTGTTGTTATGATTTGACTATCTATAGAATATTCATTTCATGATTTCCATAAGACCACTAAAATAAGTCCTGATAGCATAGAATATGGATGAGGCTAGGTAAAATGAGTACCCATTAAGAACCTTCTCATTGAAAAATCTAGAAATAAATTAAATAGAAGGATCATTAAAAGTTAATAGATTCTAGGTCAATTTAGTGAGATTGGTATCACTAATTATTTTAAGATCCTTTATTCCAAGGCCTCCCATGATCGTGCGATTAATGCGATCTTTCTTTCCAATGTGATGATATTCCATTCATGAATAAATCTAGTCAATTTGATGTTTCTGATCATAATTCTAATTTTTTTAATAATAGAAGTAATCAACAAATAGACCAAGATCATACTCCATTCTGGGAACATGGATTTGTCTTTCTACCTGGAAAACTGATTAATAATTCCAGAGAAAGTTTCCTCAAGGTAGCAATAGCTTCTGACAATACACCAGAAAAGGGGTATACCAAGGTATATAATGAGAATTTCCTCCCTCCTCACACCAATTTACTATCTTTTAAATCCTAATTTCTCTTTTCAAAGAGATTCAACTTCCAAAAATATAAAGATTTATTTTAGATAATGGCTTTCCTAGCCTCATATTCATAATTTACAAAGATCCCTTTGAGAATAGAAGATGTTTTTTAGAAGCCTTCTAAATGGGGAGGACATCATCAGCATAAAGAAGGTGAGTGGATGTGTACATAAATAAAAAAACCTTGAATCATTTATAGATACCAAGAGTAACTGTTACATTAATGCATATTCCCAAATAGTAATCATGCTTAGAAAATCAAAGGCCTAAAAGAGGGTCACTTTTCATAAACACGTAAACATTGAAAAGTATCATATCATGGATCAATTAATAAGGATAATAATCCTAAAATAAAATAGAATGTGTGGATCAGTTTAATAAAACCAGGGGAGAAACAACATTTTTTAAGCAAAATATTGAGAAATCACGATTTTAGGGTGTTAACATCCTTGGAGATATCAATTTTGAGAGAAAATTTATCATTCATCATATTCACTTTCATTAATTTTTCACTTTAAGATATAGTTAGAATAGTGTTTTGGATGCTTATACCAGGGAAAAAACCAAACTGGTATGGGGTGGTGAAGTCCCTAACCAGGTTCACCATTGTGGCCACCAATATTTGACTCCTAATTTTAGGAATGATGTTACAAAATGTATCTGGTCTAAATAACATGATGTCAAGGGTATTTTTATTCTTCTAAATAAGTGATGTAATGCTAGAGTTTAACCCATAGGGAATAGAAGCATGGTATCAAAATTACCTCAAAACATTTGTCACCCCATTATGAATGTTGTTTCAGAAAAACATGAAATATTTTTTATTGAACCAATAATGATCTGCCTCTCTATCAATATTGAGCATGAAAATTATTGTTATGATTCTCTCTTTGGAAGGGTCCACTATGAGGACTTTATTTTGATGATCTTCAACAAAAGGACAATTTTGATCAATAATTTTATTGGTGAAATTAGTCTTATCATTAGAGTAAATCTTTTGAAATTAGTTAACTACTGCATTGGATATTTCATTTTAAGATATGATGATACTCCCATTTATGTTGAGAGTATTAAATCCTCCCCTGATTACTTTTTCTTCGATCATTTGGTGGAAATATTTGGTGTTCCTATCACCATTTTGTAACCACATAACATTTAAATGGTTTCTATTAAGCCTATCTTTTTCGAACATGAGGTCATCCAACTAGGGGAGGGATTGAAAATCCTTTATAAGGGAGTGTCCTAGGATTGATTGGAGGTATGATAGCTTGAAAAAATATTTTCAGTGGTCTTTATATCATCATCAATGTTGGAAAATGATTTCTTACTCCAATCCATTAATATCCCCATGGCGGTTTTCAATTTCTTTACGTGTACATGATGGTGGATTTCATTAGGGCTTCTGTTCTATGCCTTATTTATAGTTTCCCTTACTCCCTTATGTGACTATTCAACCATAACAGACTCTTAAGGGAATGGGGATGACCATGTTATTTGCCCGCAAACCTCAATAATAATGGTGTTATGAAATGAATAAAACCTAGAAAAGAGAATTCACAAACACCAATGGAAGCACATACATCATTAACCTGAACAAGGCATCTATCAATCTTTATAGCCTACCAACAATTAAGATAATATCTATTCCACGTGATGTCACCACCATAAATTGGGACTTCTTAAAGCTGAAATTGATCAATTCACATTGATAACTCATGGGTGGATAACCTATTGAAACTATATCTAATTTTTTTCTTTAAGCCATAGGACCGTGGTAAAATTCCCAAGATGAATCCATTTGTTATTCATGATTCCAGACAAATTACCTAGTTCCCTAAATTTATCTCTTCTTATGACATTGGAGATGGATGCATATATGAAATAAATGGTGGTGGTATATACATGTAGTATAAGATACACTATGATAATATGGGGGTTCTTTTTTCATAATAGTAGTCATACATATTTCGGTTTGACGACCTAGAAGTTGTCCAAACCACTATTATGAATGTTTAGACTAATATAGTTGTATCTAATCCTATTTAGGGCGGGGAATTTATAGGTATGAAGAATGTTTCAAGGTGAAGTGAGTATAGGGGAGATCCCTAGATCTCAAAAGTTACAATATAGAATATTCAATTTTTAGAGATTTTCTACTTGTTAGAGGCCCTCTCTATTGAGGCGTGTCCATTTTTATGTTTATTAATTTTTCGTTTTCCTCTAATATTTCTTCCCTTGGGTGAAAAAATCCCAACTTGTTTTCACTTCCACAGTTTTAACATTACAAAATTATTTAGGTTAGAAAATTGGGCATCATGATAGTCATCAACCAAAAAGAACCATTTAAAGGGGTATATTTATAGGTGGACTACATTATTTTAGTGGTATTGTCTTCATGTGTCCTCCTGCATGATTATTTATAAGAAGAAACTCAAATAATAAAATATTATACGGTATCATGTGTGTCACCTCCATTATATTGGGCTCCTACAACCATGGAATCTAGATCAGAAAAGGAAAGATCATCATGAGAGCACCTATACAGGCCCTCATCAGGTGTCATAATAATAGCTTTGGAACCAAAAAATATTCCATTATAGTGGGGAACCGTGGAAGGGTCCAGTGCAGACCTGATTGCATCCTCCTATCTCAATATGTGATTCTTCAGCATAAAAACTTCATATGTGCAGTCTTGTGTTCCTTCACAGGTAACATCTCAATAGAATATGAGACAACATCCTTGTTATGGAAATTTAGAATCACATCGAGTATGAAAACTGACCAGGATGTAGTCTCCTGGTCCCTTTTGATATTCCCCCTACCTAGAATATATATATTTTATTGTTTGGGTCTGTGAACTCATATGTGACCTCAATAAGTGTCATACAAAGTTCCAAGGATTTAACATCCATTTCAATGTTTTTGTTAGACTCATTAGAATCCATTTCAGACATGGATACAATCTACTATCTCAGTCTAGGTTCCCATATAGTTTATTTTTATATAAGTATATTAAGAAGTGATTTGATGAGGTGGTGTTATCCTGAATGGTGTTTGAATCATCATCTACCTATACAATCCCAATCAAAGGAAAACTTTCATTATCCATCATATAACAATTTGAAAGTTTTAAATACCTAGGGTGGGGTCCATCCGACCAAAGATGGTTGGCCCATATTAGTCATCCATAGGGAATCTCCTTCCATCTCCGTCCCATTTATCAAGACCTTCATATCTTATTCGATGTGAGGATACCCCAGGATCTGTGTTAGTATGGGGACTATATTTATCTTTCCCATTCCTTTTTCCCTTTTATAAGTGTCATCATCATTCACCATTTCCTTACAAAAACTAAATGTTTTTCCCTACTACCATCAAAAGTGAGGTGAAAAAAAAAAGATACACTTTTAACAAAATTTTGGATTCCACTTATAATGTATCTGAAGTATGATATTGACATGTCTAGTGGTAAGGGAAACCTCTTAGACCAAATTTGTTGAAATATCGACCTTCACCAAAATCCAAGCATAATGGCCAAACCTAGGGTGGCCAATTTTAATATCCATACTAATAGAAATGTTGAAAAACGATGCAATATGAAAAAAAATCATGAACGCAAAAATAAAATTATGTTTGTAAATGAGAATCAAAATTTGGGAGTGTGTGTTCATTACATTTCCATGTTCAATGTTCTGATCCTAGACATGTATTCCATGGAATCCAGGATTCATTGAAACTGAGCCATTTCTCTATTCATTTCTCTTACATTTATCTGAGGGGAATACACCATGATAATAGCCATTCAACATAATGGTTATATTCCAATCATCAACGCCCCATATCTCAGAAAAAACATTCTAGTTAAATCATTTAATTTCTAGAGCCTCTCACCTTTCCACAAGAGAACCCTTGCGATGACGGAAAATTTACACAATTTCATCCTTTCTTCCATTGTATCCTAATTAGAAGATATATGTGTAGTGCGCCCCTTTTTAAAGCCCTTCGAGTGGAAGGGATTCCAATGTTCATGAAGGAATGGTTGTTAGTTGACATAAACACCTCTATGAAATCCATTCTTGGCCCTTCAAGGGGGTGATTCTCCACCATTTCTAGTTCTTCCACACAAAAGTGGAAAAACTTCTTGTGACCTACCAGATCGAACTGCTTAGGAATCAGATCCGAGATGACTGGGATAGCTATGACTTCAATCCGTTTATTTGTGTGTGTGTGTGTGTTTCTATAAGATATATATATTTGTATTTAAATAAATTTATATGTGATTATTTATATTATATATTATATATTACCTATTATTTATTATTATCTACATATTTTTATTTATATGTTCATTTATTATTTATTATTAACTTATTATAGATTTATTACAAATTGATTTATTATGTATTATTAATTTAATATTTAAATATTATTATTTAGTTTATATTTATAAAACATTAATTATATACTATTACATAATAAATTAAATTTATTTATTATTTATAGTAAATTTAATATTTATTTGTAATTTATTACTATCATATTATTTATTATTTAATTTTTATTTTTAATCATTTATATGATATTGTTTATTTGTTTTTTATTATAGATTTAATATTTATTTATTATTTATAAACTATTTAGTATTATTATAATTATTTATTTATTAATAATTTTTTGATTTTCTATTATTAATTTAATATTTATTTATTGTCTATATATTTATTTTTAATTTACTTTTAATTTTAGTATTATTTTTATTGATATTTTATTATTATTTATTTAATACTTATTTAATAAATATTCATAAATTATATAGTATTTAGTATTTATTATTAATAAATTATTTTTTAATATTTATTATGAAATTGTTTATTATTTATAGATATTGGATATTTATTTATTTATTTATAACTTATTATTTATATATTTTTATTTATTTAATGACTATTTATTATTTATTATTTATTTATTTATAACTTATTAATTGTTAATGTTAATTAATAATATATTATTTAATAATTTATAATTATTTATTTATTATTTATCTTTTATCAATTATTATTTTATTATTTATTAATAATTAGTTTTTTTAATATTTACTTATTAGTAGTTTTATATTTTGTATTTATTGGTTATTTATTATTTGATTTTTTATTTTTTTTCTTATTATTATAATTCATTAATATTATAATTTGTGTATTTATATTTATATGTATGTATTTGTTTCTGTGTGTGTGAATAAATTTTTGTACTCACCACTTGAAGATGTTTTTGTAGTGGTAAAGTCTTTACAGAATAACCAAGTGGTAAGGGGTAAAATCTCACCCAACACATATTTATGTTGAAATTGTGCGTGTAATGCGTGGCATATTCATGAATGATAATATAAATAAAAAATAAATATCAATAAGTTAATAAACTAATATAAAACAAACAGACAAAATAAATAATTGCTTAAAAAAACTAAAAAACTAAAACTATCACAAAACAATTTTTTTTTTGTGATTTATACTACCAATAAACAATTTTCTCAGTTTTAAAAAACCGTCTCTAGATTATTAGCAGTTTTATTTATCACCACCATTAAATGATTAGCTGTAACCCTCTTGGATTTTATGACATTAATAAAATTTATTCCATCAATAGATAGTGATGCGCGCAACTCTGAAACTAAATGAACTATAATACCATAAACCATTAAAAATATATTTTAAATTGAAAAAATAAGTAGGAATAACAAAAAAATTTAAAAATATGTATAATGGTTTTAGATAGATAAAATATATTTTTTGTAAAGTCACTAAATGCTTTGAAAATACAATTTTTCTCCAAAATGAGGTATATTGATTTTTGTTAGTGAATATTATAATTAATTTATAAAACATTTGGTATTAATATTTGAGAAAAATTAAAACATTTTTAAAATCACCATATAAAAATTAGCTTAGAGTGAGTTTTTGGTAATTTTCGAGAAATATTGATTTTAAAATGAATAGGGAAAAATACAGTTTTTTTATTAATAAGTGGACTTTTGATTGAAGAATTTACGAATTTCAATTATTTAAAAAAGGGGTTTCAAAGTATAATTATACTTGGTCTATTACATCTACCACCATGGAACACTACACAACGTAGAATACTGCAGTAAATTGTAGACCAGGAGACTTGATCCCACGACCTGCCCATCACCCCACCCAAACCCTTTCCACCCTGCCACCAATGGTTGGGCTAGTTTGAAAGTAAAATTATTTCTCATATATGCTGAATAATCTTATTAAGTTAATTGGAATTAATTTTATGATAAAATTTGGTATAAGAATCATGTTTATAATTATAAAACATTTTTTATAAAAAACTATTTGTTCATTTTTATGGGGGATTTCTCATTAATTAATTTATTTCCCTAATGTATTGAATCATGAAAAATGTATTTCATATTTAAAATCACAAGGTTCAAAATTTTAAAACTGTTCCCTTTTAGGTTTATTCAATACGAGAATAAATGTTAGTAATTTTTGTCATATCTGAAAGAGTAAAATGTATAAAATTGGGTCAAAAATTTTGAATAAGGCTATAACATTGCTCTAAAAATTATCATTATCCATTTGTATGAGTGTGGTTTGGACATGTACATCAATGTATCAAATATATGGACACTCAGTGACATTTTTCACTAATTATTTCATTTATTTTAATAAAAGTTAATAATTAATACCAAATGTCACTCTATTGAATTTAATATCTACAAAATATTTAAATAATTATAAAAGACGTTAAGATCAGTTATAAATTTTTATCTGATATTTTTTTCATGTTCATTTATTTCTATTTTTTAGTTTTCAAATAATTACCTAAATTTCATATCCAATTCCAACATATTATATATTCAAATAAAATAAAAATAAAATTTAAGATTCAGAAATTATCTGTGTAATAAAATTTGGAAGAAATATTTTGATACAATATATATATATATATAAAATATTATGGACATTAAATATATGGATTCAAATTCATTTACTATCATGTTGTGTTCATTTTCAAAATTGAATTAATAGTACAAAAAATGAAATTAATGTTATTTTATGTTAAATAATAATTTTGTTAAATTATTTAAAAAACATAACAATCTTGAAATATGACAAGTAAGATGATAAATAGTGGAATATTTACTCCCTTAGACATTTATGTGCCAATTTTGTCATTAAAAGTAAAATTATAACCCTTTAATATTAAAAATTCAATACCATAATAGGGATAAACAGTTGTTAAACAACGGGTAATGTTGGACTCCTCGTTATTTTATGCCCACAAATCATTTAGTTCATGTAAATCCAAAATCATTAAAATCATGGAAGTCATGTTTTAATCTTATAAATCATTATTACTCATGTCCTAATATGTTTTATTATGATTATGATTATCCTTAATCCATTATTTGAGTATTACTTATAAAGAAAAAGGACAAATATTTTACAAAGTATGAGACGCAATATGTATGATCAAAAAATCTCATTGTTTCCCTAACACTGTAACCTTGCAACTAGTTCTCAATTCTCAAAGGACCTAACACTGTTTCCATGATACCAATTCCAAGACACCGTAAGAAGACATCATTCAAAAATTTGACAAAGGACAAGACACTATTACAAAAGACACCACTTCCCTGACACTGTAACATTGTTATCTTTTCCCAAAATTGCAAAGGACCAATTACCGTAACAGTGTTACTGGTTCTCAAAATTGAAAAGGAAATCACTACTGACTATGGCACCACATTAGACTCATTGAGATTATGGAACCGCTTCAGAGTCACTATAACTGAAGTACCACTTTAGACTCCCTGGGACTGTTGA
This sequence comes from Viscum album, assembly GCA_963277665.1. NCBI lineage: Eukaryota > Viridiplantae > Streptophyta > Magnoliopsida > Santalales > Viscaceae > Viscum > Viscum album. The sequence goes on from OY728136.1 coordinate 1,831,258,305, forward strand.
ACAACTTCTTTATCACCATCAACTATGACACTATTCCTCACTTCTAATATTATATATATTTAGATTAAATTTAAATGTTGATTCTAACGGTTATAATAGAGTTATTAAATGAAACTGACATAATTAATGATCTTTTGTAGATAATACTCCAGACTATATGAGGTACAAGGATGATAGATTGTTCTTCTTGACCATCCAAACACAAACACCTGAAGATAAAAGAAAAGGTGGAGCGCGAGGTGAATGTGAGACTATAAGTGGAGTGTGGTGACTGAAAAGAAACATCAGAGAAAATATTCATTCACAAAACAAAAAAATGAAGAACACATGATGAACTATCATTTTCCCAACAAGATGATGATCAAATCTTCGAACATCCTTTCAAAAATAACAAACATAATTAAAGAAGAGCATCTTTGTAATCTGAAATCTATAAAATCATCTCACGATACTCTCTTTCTGAGTCCTATTTTAGAAGAGAACTAGAACATCAATCCTGCTGCATATTAGAAGTCTAGACCTACATAGAATATCAATCAGAGAATTTTTAATCCCTTCTTACTATATCATGCTCTTTTGATTACTGTTTTATTAAAATTTTGAGAAGTGTGTGTGTATATACTAAAAACAGACACGGTCTTTTTCAATGAATTGGAGGATACTAGATATCATCACCAGAAATTATTTTTACTTCTTTTTTTACCCACATATAATTTTGGAATAGTTCATGTGTTTCTTGACTTCTATATATTCCCATGTAGAACTATGGTATAGGTATAGTGACCTAGACAGTCTTGTGTGATGTTGTGTAAACCATAATCTATGTTTCGAATCAAAGTTATATATATATTTTTCATGTAAAAATTTGACCACCAAGTGTAGTGGATTAGATCTCGGCATTATACTAAAACACTTGTTTTCATCTAGCATTTTTCTTTATTTTATTTTATACTGTTTAAACTCATATTTTAGAAAACTATGTTCCACTTGGATACATATTCTTAGACAATGTTTATACAAATTTTGAATTAGTAGACTAGTTTCAATAGTTATACCAATATTTCATATTCTTATAATTGAGAAATAATTAATATTCTGGGAAATAATTTAATCAGTCAAACTATTATAAATTCACTACATTAAATAACTGGCATGTTTAGTTTTTCAAATTGGGGGACTTTCAAATAATGTTTTTGACAGAAAATTTTATAGGAAGTCAATTCACCCCCCTCTTTGGTGTCCTACACTGACCCACATTTGTTATTTGAGATTGTTTTTAAACTGCCTTTTTCTAATGATTCAAATCATGTTCTAATATTTTCAACTGTAATTTTTTTTGTGTTATAATGATATCCAAATTCATGTATGTTCTAAATTTCTGTCTCCTAAAAATATATCCTTTACACTTTATTATGGATAATATAAAAGAAGTTGATGCTACCAGAAGACCTCCCTACATGAATGGAAAATATTTTTCATAGTGGATAATTGAAATTAAAATTCACTTATAAAGCCTTGGTTTGGACATCTAGATTGCAATAAAAGATAGATATGAATTACGAGAAACTCTTAGGACAACATCGATTGAAGCTAGAAAATATACTTATAATGTTAATTAAAATGCTATGAATTCTTTATTTTGCACCTTAGGGGATAAATAATTTAATAGAACACTTGCCTGTAAATATGCCTACGAAATTTGGGATACCAGAGCTATCTCACAAGAAGGAACAAATAATTTTATTTAAACGTGACTTAATAACCATAATAATATGTATGATAAAATTAATAGGAAGATTGATGAACCCATTTCTGATATTTATATCAGGTTTAATGAAATATTCAACCCAATGAACTCTAGTGTAATGTTAGTGTGTGTTAAAGAAAAAATCATGCAGCTACTCAGATATCTACATGATAGATGGAGTGGAACCTTGGTATCAATAAGAGAATCATTTTATATCTGTATATTTTTAGTCAAGAATATTATACATCAATTGATGATGTACGAGGAAGAGTAAAAGGAAATCAAAGTGGAATATGATTAACCAAAGGGAATGTCAATGGCTTTCAAAACCACTACATCAAAAAATAATGAAAAGGAGAGGATATAGATTCATTCTGATAGTACAAGTAATGAATATTAACTATAGTATAGTGATTAGGAAATGACTCAATTAGCCACATGGTTTAAGAAGATTTATAAGATGATGAAATTTCTTAGGAATACTAGCTACGAAGGTATGTTTGAAGAAAAGGGAAACTGGAAGAAGGACTAGAAAAGGAATACTAACTCAAATGAAATAATCGGTAATGAGTGTAAGAGAAATGGGCATGTAAAGGCTGATTTTCCCAAGATAATGTATAAAAATAACTATGAGTACAAAGATAGAAAGTATACAAAGGCAATGAATGTAACATGGAGTGCTTCTGAGGATAGATCAATTCACTCATAATCTTCACAAGATTAAAATTCTGACTAAGTCAATATGTGTTTCAATATAGAAACATCAAAGGTAAACCGTGAGTCTCCTATAATGATTTCATATTATTTTATATATGAAAGTGATTATGAAAATATATCTAATGGTGAAGTGCTTGAAAACATCCAAAATATAGAAGAAACATGTATTGATTTAAAAGGTAAATATAAATATTTAAAGAACAACATGATCTCACCTATACTGTTAAATCTGGTCTTACTATATAAAATGAAATAAATGCCCAATCACATAAAGAAAACAATGAACATAAATTATCTAATGAGCAAGTGAAAAATGAATTAGAAAAATTACCATTGAAAAGAATAATCTATCATAAATTCATGGCAAAAAAGTATCTCCTAGGTATACTAATAATATTGGATACCATCATAGACAGAGGAATATAGGTAAAACTCATTTTATAACAAAATATATGAAAATATATTTTCATACCTAGAACTAAAAAATATACTAGTTCCGGCTCAAGGATGTTATTAAATGCTTCTAAATTATTAGGACCGAATAATGTTTATATATCCAATTCTTTAAAAATTGTTTATAAGAAACCCATAGAGGAAGTATGGGCTCCCAAATATCTTATTAAAATTTTTACTAGACCTAGAAAAATTTGGCTACCAAAAAAGTATTTTGCTTATTTATTTTGTTTGAATTATATTTGAAAATATCCTATAAAAGTCTATAGCACATGGATAGTGGATGTTCAAGAAATATTCTTGGATATTAATCATGTTTCAAGAATTAGATAAGGATTGATAGTGGAAATGTCACCTTTGACGACAATGCCAAAGGAAAAGTAATTGGCCTTAGCTATATTGGTAACTGTAACTTAGTTTAAATTTCTAATATTGATTTTGATGATACATTGAAATATATTCTGCTTAGTATTTTTCAATTGGGTGAAGACGTTTTTCATGTAAAATTTGAAAATGATTCTTTCAATGTTTTTAATTCTAAAAATGAATTAGTATTTTCTTATTTTTGAAATGAAAATGATTATGATGTTAAATTAGATTCATTAGTTTCTCAAAATGTTTCATGATTTTGTGTATTTTACAAAGATTCATCACTCTAGAATAGAATTCTAGAACACTGTAATATAAAATCCCTTATAAATTATACTAGAAAAGGCGTAGTCAAGGATTTTCACAAATATTAGTTCCCAAATGACAAATTCTGTAATCCTTATCATAAGGGTAAACAACTCAAAATCTCTTTCATACAAAAGAAAGATATTTCTACTAATCAACTTCTCGAGTTTGTTCACATGGACTTATTTGGACCATCTAGAGTTTCATTTCTAAATGGTAATCATTATGTATTTTTTCTAGTAGATTATTATTCCAGATGTATTTGGAACTTTTTCATAGCTCAAAAAAATGACGCTTATTCTCATTTCACAATGTATGCTAGAACATTAAAAAAAATTAGTTGTCTAAGATTTAAATATTTAATAAGTGACCTTGACCATGAGTGTGAAAACCAAAAGGTTGAATCCTTTTTCTCACAAAATTTATATAGTCATAACCTCTATTCCCTTAGGAAACCTCAAAAAAATGATGTTATATAAAGAAGAAATACAACCTTACTAGAAATAGATAGAACCATGCTTAATAAATATGACCTAGATATCTTCTTTTATGCAGATGCTATTGATACAACATGTTATATTATTAATTGAATCATATTCAGACCACTTCTTAGGAAAACACCCTACGGGTTGTCGAATAATAAAAACCCAAAGTTAATTACCTCAAAGATTTGGGTTGCAAAGTTTATATTTTTAATACTAAGAATAATCTTAAAAAATTTGCATCCAAAACATATGAATGAATTTTCCTAGGTTATTCAATCAATTGTAATTCTTATAGATTATTTAATAAAATAACCCAATGTGTTGGAGAATCTCAACATGTTAAATTTTATGGAACAAATCTACATGAACCTATGATCTTTGTTGAAAATCTAGAGGATGATACATCAATTCTGTACTTGAATGTAAAATCTTATGAACCTAATGTCATGTTAGATGTAAAATCATCCAGTTCTGGAACTTCTCTAGATTCCAACTAGAATGATTCTGAAAAGGTTTAATAACCTATAATATTTATCCCTTACTTTTCTAGGTCTATTAGATCATTTAAGAACAAATATTTAGATGCTATAGTTGGGGATTTCGATAAAATAACACGCTCTAGAGATTATCTATGAAAATAGGTTGATCATTAAGCTTTCTTGTCACAACATGAGCATAATAACATCAATTATGAAATCAATGATAATTTTTTTTGATGTCTATGAAGGAAGAATTAAATCAGTTTGAAAGAAATAACGTATGGTAACTTGTGGATAGAACTAAATACACCTTACCCATTGGCACTAAATGGGTGTTTATGAGTAAATTATATACAGCTGATAATATTTTAAGAAACAAAGATACATATGTTGCTCAAGATTTTAGTGAAAAAGAATGGATTGACTGTGAGGAAACTTTTCCCCCAGTTTCCAGACTTGAAATCATTAGAATATTTATTTCATATGAATCACATATAAATTTCAAACTATATAATATGGATGTTAGGAGTGCATTCCTAAATGGGTATATAGTGGAGGATGTTTATGTTTAACAACTCCCTAGTTTTAAAAACCATAATTTTACAAATCAAGTTTTTATGTAAACAAAAAATTTATATGGTTTAATGTAAGATCTCTGATCATGGTATGATAAACTAAGTAGTTTTAATTATTCCAAAAGATTTAAAAAAGTTATAGTTGATCCTACTCACCTTATAAAAATAATTTTTATTGATATCTAGGTTGTTCAAATCTATGATGACGGTATAATTTTTGGATATTTTATGTGTTGATTTTTCAATGATGAAGCAAAATGATTTTAAAATTAGTATTATGGGCGAACTGAAATTCCTTAAGGGAATTCAATACATTGAAAATAAAGATTGGTATTATTTTAAATCAATGTAAATATACTATATATATTTTAAAATTTTTTGGTTTAGATAATACTTAATGTATTGATACCTTAATTAGTGCCACCTATTAGTTGGATCTTGATGAGAATGGTAATAATGTTGATTAAACCACATATAGAGGAATGATTGAGAGTTTACTCTACTTGACTACTATTAGGCCATATATTATGTTTAGTGTCTGTGTTTGTGATCATTTTCAAGAAAATCTTATAGAGTCTCTTCTTCCTACAATTAAAATGATTTTCAAATACCTATAACATACTACCAATGTAAGTATATTTTATCCTAAAGGGAAATAATTTGACATAGTTTTCTCTTCAGATGCTGATTTTGGTGTTTGTAAGTTATATAGAAAAAATAACCTATAGTTCATTTCACTTTTTTGGAAATCCACTTGTATCACGGTCTAGTAAAAAAAATAAGAACTTTGTTGCATTATCTACTAAAAAAGGTGAATACATCAATACTCGTAGTTAGTTTTCTCAGATATTGTGGTTTAATCGCACATTCCTAGATTATGAATATCAATTTATACATGTCCATATAAACTGTGATAACAGACTTGCTATTGACATATCAATGAATGTTGTTTCTCATTCAAGAAAAAATCATATTAATGTAAGGAATCTTTTCTGAGAGATTATTATTAAAAATGTTATATTACATTGGAATTTATTATCACTAAACAACATCTTACTAACATTTTCACTAATCCATTAAATTCTGATAGGAAGAGTTACATCATACATCAATTTGGAACGATCATCCTTGAGTGACCAGTCTAGTATCAAATAGTTGTTGTCTAAAAGATACTATCTCATGTGTACTATATTATATTTTATATCTAAAAATTAATATCTCTTAGTTACTATATCTCAACTTACTGTCTCTTGTTTTCTATATCATTTGTTATTATTGCACTGTTTAGAGTCACGCCGCTTTTTTGACACTGTGACTTCCTACTCTGGACTCACCTATAAGAATTTTTTATTTAATTTTTTTCCATATCTCCGTATTGATTTTTTATTTCTTATATATTTAACTTTTTTTGTTGTGATGGTTGACCTCCATAGATGATAATATCCCATCATTAACTTCTGTCTTCACTAATACTCTATACTCTCGAAGTCGATCTCTTTACACTGGAACTCCTCCACTTCCGTGATCTCTTCATTAATTCCCATGATTATGTGTCCATATTCATCATCTCTTATGAAACACCGACCTTTAATGAAACATAAAAAGTCTTTGATTACAATGCCTATGAAACTGTTAAACCCATGTCTTTAGAATCACAAAGACATTCTAAAAATATTTTTTTTGAGAAGTGGATTTTTTAAGTATGTCTCTTGTTCTTAATGTCTTGGAAGAACATGGGTGGTTTGAGTAGTTTAAAAAGGTTAATATACCCAACTACATAAATATTATTTTTGAATTATTTTAGTATATTCAGTTCTCTTTCATCTCCATGGATGATTTTGTGGTTAAAATTTCGGTGAATAGATAGATATGTACATTGTTTTTGAGGTTGTTGGCTGCCTACTTGTAAATACAGCTTGATGGAATTTTTGAGGATTATTATAGAGTTCATGCTCCTAAAAGATTGATATTTATTTTAGAAGAGTACTTGGGTGTGTTAACAGGAATCAAAAGTAAAATAATGCCAATAACTACCGAGCTAGATAGAGAAAATTGGTTTTTTCTTATGTTTATTCAACACATAGTATGTAAAAGGAAAATTGACATTGTTACTCTCATGTATCATGATTTTTTTGGTAAATCTTCTAACTAATAGTCGAAATATTAATTTTTTAAAGTATATTACGATTCACATATATGAAATGATCAAGAAAACCTCAAATTAAACTTCTATATTTTATTCATGGTTGATTTTTCATATGCTTCATGGAAAAGGTGTGGTTGATAACAATGAATTAGTGGTTGAGGATTATTGTTTTTTTATATCTACAGATATTTGTAGCCAAATAAATATCAGTTGAAATACATGGAAGAGGTCTTGGGTTGATGATAATGAATGATTATATGAGGAATTGTATCCTTCTGATCACCCTTCTATAGTTAAGAATGTCATTGTCCTTGGTTTAGAGACAGATGAGCATGAGGAATACTCAAATGAATGAATAGAAGTCGATAAACGTGAAGGATAAAAAGGTGTTGTTGAAGGAGAAATAGGTTTGGATGAAACAAATGAACCTCACGATTCTACCTCTAGAGAATCACCTCTCTATAATGTTGATGAAGATATTATCCAACATGATGAAAATGTGGATAAAAGAAATGTTTCCATTGAATAAGAAAATGATTTTGTGGAAGAGCATGATGCTACTACATAATAGACAGTGGAAGAAAATGTATAAATAGAAGTGATTTTATCTTCTAAATAAAAAATAGAATAAGAATTTAATGTTTCTAAAGGTATGGATATAAATTATAGAGAAAAGGGTGTAAAAGTTGGTTAATATATTGAGTGTCTTAGTCCTCAAAGGCATGCATCTCTTGAGGGGGGAAAACCTCATGTTGGAAACGATTGAATTTCAACATTATATTGAATCATGATATATTGATATATGATATATGTTTCTGTATTATTTTTATGTTGATGAGTCTCAAGGAATCTTATTTTAGGGATTATATCTTTCAAATATGTTTTGGATAAAATTGGTCTCTGATGTTTTATCTACTAATGAACCAGAACCTATTTCTGTTCCTACTCCTAAACCTGCTCAAGAATCTCATAGTTATGTAATTTAAATGTTCTAAATGTTTTTGGAGAATCATTATTGTCTAGTTTTGAGAACCTCATAAGTCAAATCATGCTCTTATAAGCAACTTATGTGAAAGAGATGCTGAGTTTCTACATGGGAAAATCATTTGGAAGGTCCAGCCTAAGATGCTTCATGAAATTTGGAAAGATCATGTTTATAACAAGTATTTGAGTGATTTGGTGAAATATCTAAAATTTTTGGTTGAAGAAATGAAGAAAGGATTGAAATCTATTCATGCTCCTATTGCTCATCTTTGTGAGGATTATACTAATAAGATCCCAGAAAAGGTTGTATATTTGATTCAACTCATATTAATGATTGTGTATGAAAAGGTAGTTAAGAAAAACACCATGATAGAAAATGATATGTGTAGTCATGTCTATGGAATAAATAATCTGAAAAATCAATATAATGGTTGTTTACAAACTATTCTAAATCTTCTCAATACTCTCTCATCAGCTAGTTATACTCCATCAACTTCTTCTTAGCCATCTTAGCCTTTTGAAAATTAAATGGTCAGATCTGTAATTAAGGAGTAATTTCAATCATTGATTGATGATATTGATAATGAACACATTGATATAATTGTTATGAGAAGTGAACATGTTCTTGAATTGGTAAAAGTCCACTCCAAAATTTCCATTTATTCTCAAGAATAAATATATAATAAACTGGATTAACACTTTAATATAATTATTTACATGCATCAGTTGAATAATCATATAAAGTATCTTGTGGAGAATTTATTTTTGCCTCCTATAACTCAATCTTTCAAGGATGAAGTTCATATGTTATGGGACTTAACACATACTCTAGAGAAATTCATAGAGAATAAAGATGACTTTGAGAAGGCCATGCAGTATGGTGCAAAAATCATCTCAAAATTTATGAAGCAGTTGAATCCTCATTTTCATGTTAATATCAAAACAATTGTGGCTCTTGAAACATCTCCATTGAGATGTGTCCTAAAACCATATACCTATCATTTTTCTTCTACTTCTTTTTATCATATACACTTTTATGTCTCTTATTCTATGAGACAAATTAACCCTACTATTATAGAGAACAATTTCCCTCATTCTTCATCCAGACCAATCCATTCCCCTATTATCATTGAAGGGGTGCCCTTAACATCTATTCATACTGATTCTACTAACTACACTTTTTTACCCATTGCTTATACTCTTGTTTTCTTTGACACGGATCAAGATAATTCTACCGAATCTAATGAGATTTGAATAGTCATTTTGGTTAGGGTTGTGAGGTATTTTTATTCTGTGGTTGTAACTCTAATCTCTTGGTTTGATAAATGAAATTTTTTTTCTCTCTTTTATTTTCTTGTTATTTACTTTTCGTGTTTTTTTACTTTATCTTATTCTCTTTTATAATACCAAAGGGGGAGAAGATGTGACATATATAGTAAAAAGGGACAAATAAGATCTTTTTTTAGGCATTTATCTTCACTTATTCTATTTGATACATATATGATCTAATATATTGATATGATAAACTGTTGTGTGGATTTTAAATTCCATGATTTCGGTTCATCAAACAGGGAATGATTGTGGGACTCCTCTTGTTTTAATTATCACAAATATTGTAGTTCATTTATATTCCTAACCTTGTAAATCATGGGAAGTCATGTTTTAATATTATAAATTGTGATCAATATTGTTATACTATGATTTATTATGATTATGATTAACCGTAATCCATTATTTTAGTTTTACTTCTTATCATAGATGTCAGATATTTGAAAATATATGAGACACTATTTCTACGATCAAACTATCTCACTCTTTCCCTTATAGCACAACCTTACTACCGGTTTTTTATTTTGTCATGGACCTAACATCATTTCCATGCTACTATTTCCCAGACCCCGTAATAAGACAATATTCAAAATTTCAACAAAGGAGTACACATTGTTACCTGAGACATCATTTCCCTGACACCGTATCCTTTCTACCAGTTCCAAAAATTACAAAGGACCACACTCCATAAAAATGATACCCGTTCTCTAACTCGCGAATGAAAACACTAATAACTGTGAAACCTATCCGGAGTCAATGTGAATATGAAATCAATTCAATATCCCCATCCACTGTGACACCATTCCTCATTTTAAATATTCTTTATTTTTTTATTAAATTTATTTATTGATTCTAATGGTAATTTTTGAGTTATTTGATGGCACTGTCATAATTAATGATCTCTTATAGATATGTAACCTAATAGTAAGATGTACGAGGTTCCTAGATAATGAACCATGTTAAAAATAACACAAACACCAAATTATAAAATAAAAGGTGGCACTCGAGATGAATGTGAGACTAGAATGGAAGTGCGGCGACTGAAAAGAAATGTCAGAGAAAATATACATGCATGCAAGAAGACACATAAGAACATAATAAGAACAATAATATTCCCCAGTAGTTGTAGATCAAATCATGTAACATCCTTGAAGAAATAAAAAACAAAAGAGAAGATGATCATCTTGATAAACTAAAATCAGAACACTGAACTCACGATACTCTGTTTCTGAGTTTTCATTCCGAAGAGGACCCAAACGTAAAATATGCTACATCTTAGAAGTGATGTGTTGCATAGAATAAAAAACATAGTATTTATAATCCCATTTTTATTATATTCTTCTCTATTGTGTACCATTTTATTAAACATTAGAGTTGTGTGTGTTTGTACTAAAAAAACACATTGTCCCCTCCACTGAACTAGAAGATACATGATATTCTCTCAGAAAAATATTATTACAAACTTTTCACCCATGTATAATTGGGAATGAGGTTCTATGTGACCTGACAATTATATTTGACCATGTAGAATTGTGGTAGAGTTTAAGTGACATGGATAGTCCTGTCTACTATTTTGTAATCCCTAATTCATAGTGTGGATAAAATCATTATATATATCTTTCTTGGTGTCAGGTGATCACCATGTAAATTGGATTAGATCTAAGCTTGAGACTGAACCACTTGTTTTAATCTGTCATGTTTTGAATTTTTTTACTCTATTTTAACTCATATTTCAGAAAACTATGTTTCAGTTTGACTGTTTTCCATGGATAGTATTTGTAAGTATTTTTATTTAGTAGACTAGTTTCCAATGTTATACCAATATTTCATATTTTTATAATTGAGATATAATCAATCTTATGAGAATCTATTTAAATAGTTGCACTATTATAAATTCACTACATGGATTAACTGGCCTATTTTATTTTTCAAATTATGGGATCTTTAAATAATGTTTTTAGTTGAAATTTTTATATAAACTCAATTCAACCACTCTTAAGTGTCCTACTCCAACCAACTAGATTATCTAAAAAATAACATTTGAAATTAAAAAAAAAGTATATTTGAATTTTCATTTCTGATGACATTATGATCTTAGACCCTTTTTCAATGAATATATTTCTATTTTAAATCACTTTTCTTAATAATTAATTAGTTATATATTCATCTTTATTATAATTAGAAGTGTGCCATTTCCCTTAGTTATAAAAGGACACCCATTATCTATTTTATTCCACATCTTTTCACCATCTATATGAACCTAAACCTAATATAATCTACACCATACATACTTATCATTTTTATTTATATTATTTTCTTCAAAATAGGTCAACCCTAGAGTCCTTAAGAAGATAAAAAAAGGAGGTATTTCAATGAATAAGTAGTTACCTTATCCAATGACATTATTTTTACTTCTTATTTTACCTCTAATAAGTATATGGTGTTTATCACAAAATAAAAAATTTAATATCCTCAATATAATGAAGTTATATTATTGTTATCATCCTTAATTATCCACCAACTTTTGACCAAATGGAAAATGATAACGCCACTCGTGCGTATTTGTGGACTATCATCTATATGAAGTGATATGATTAATTTATAGTTGCACTATACATGGATAATAATAAGGATATATCTAATAATAATATATGATATATATTATATAATAATTATTCTATATATATATATATATAATTATTAACCTTTTGTTTATTACATTCTTTAAAAAGTGAAAACAATGATCAAGCAAACATATTACCTACAATCTCAATAAATAGTGTAACTCAATTTTTTAATATCTTCCTTTTATGGATGATTATAATTATTTATATAGTGAATATATATGACATTTATATAATGATTATAATTTTTAGATTGTTGGGCCATGATTAAATTATAAGTACCAAAACTACTAAACCAAAAAATACATGAAAAATATAGCAGTTATCACTTGGAACAATGATTTTAATAAAGAATTTTTAATAAATTTGTTATATGTTCATATAAGTAAATCATATATAGTATTATATATATTAGTGTGGTTCTATAAAATATGTATAATAAATATATTTTTCCAAGATAGTTTGTTGGACATATATGAATAAAGTCGATCCTATGGTAAGAGTTTATTTTACAATGTCATAATTATTCTAGATTGTTTATTTTCAAGTATTTTATGGGCTAATTAGTTGATATTTCAATATTAAACAAAAAATATCTTCATATCATAGGGTTATTTTTTGTAAATTAAAATTTTTCATGTATTTTTACTATCTTTATGTTTTAAATATAGTGAAAAACTTTTTTAAGGATGGTCGACTTTATTTTTGTAATAAGTTAAGAATATTTTCATTCCATGTTACTATTTTACATAAAAAATTTAAATAATGTTTTCAATATTCTCCAATAAATTATAATGTACACTACTTAAAATAACTTAATTTTTTATAAGTTTTTTAATATGAATCCACTTTTCCATTTTTTGAGTGAGGTTCTTTTTACCATTTTATTGAAAATGTGAATTGAATCATTATTTTAACGAATACGACATTGATGGAATTTCACAATGTCTTCAATAACAAATGATTTGAATCTAACTCTACAATTATCACTAGTTATTCTCATTGAAAATTTTTACCATAATATTTGTGAATTTTTTGAATTTTAAAATAAAAATTTTTGTTTTCCTCGTGAAAATTTATATGGATATTTTAGAGAATTTTCATCCACCTCAACATGCTATGATGTAAATTATTATTTACTGAAGGTTATCATCTAATGAAATCATCCAATAAATTTTTTGAGATGGATTACAAATAGTGTTGTTGGGGAATGTATTTATATTTCATATTCTAGTTCTTCAAATATGAAATTTTATTCATTTTACGACTTGTTGATTAAGTAGTATTGATTATTCATAGAATTAATGAATTTAAAATATTAGGTGATGTGTATGGCCTAGAATTAAATATCCCCTTAATGTATAAGAAGGTATCATGGGAAAAATTGGGTCCTGTATATGGATCAGGCATTACCCTTTTGTGTAGAATTTTGGGAATGAGGCCACAATGTAATGGTTAATATGTTTATAATTATGCATTACATCATTATAAATTCGATTACTAATTCATGTGTGATTACAAAAATAGTTATAATATCAATAGATAAGTTTCCTTCCCATGAAAGTATTTATATGGAATTATTTTATCATCATTTATTTCATCCATATTATTTTGGCTATATTTATTCCATGATGGATTCTATTGTACAGTTACCCTTACTAAAAATATATACTTACCTATTTATTATGTTTCATTCTCAAGGATATTTGGAAATGTATTTTGATTGATTTTAAATGATATTTTAGTGGAATTAATGTTGATATTAAGGAAAATACTATATTCTATTTAATTTTATCAAATGTAATATCAACATGAATTATGAGTCTAGTTTTTCTAGAAAAATAAACTATTTGGACTTTATGGTTGTGATTTCTTATAACTAATACTACTGTAATATAGAAAATAATAGTTGTAGCTATTACAGTTGGGGTCTATAATGTTGTAATTCGAGTATGTTTAGTAGAGCCCTTGTGGACTATATCTAGAAAATTAGTGATTATGCTACCTAATACAATGATTTCCTTTGAGGATAAGTTTATGTATATGACAACATCCTAAATATTTGGTAATGTAAATATTATATAGTTTCCCTAGAAATACATTTCAGTATAGATTCTAAAAGTGGAATTGGTTTTGGAATAGATTCATTTAGGGTTAATAACCACAAAAGGAGTTGGTCAAGTATATCAAGGCCATAATTGTGTTCTATAAGAAGGGTTATCTTACTGTGAACCTAGTTTGACACTACCAGGGGATATTAATTGGTTAATTCTAATATTCATTACAAAAAAAATATGAAAATTTTGAAAATATTCCCAAATAATGCATAATTATTATTTTGATATTAGTTATGCAGAAAATTTAAATTGATAATTTCTTTTTCACTAGTTTGAAAATCATACATTATTATTCATAATGTTGTTATCTAATCTTGGATATTATATTTCTTCAAAATGGTTCCTAGTGGAAGCTATTTAAACCATATCAATGCATATAAATAATAGGTATTTTCCTATCAAGTACGATAATAAATATTGAGCTTGATTTTTAGTAGTAAATGAAAATTTTATAACTCTATTGGGTATCATAATCAAGTTACAAAAAATAAAAATTCTCATATGGATAATTCTCTAGATTTATAATCAGTTGTAACAATGTTAGATTGTTTTATGAAAAAACCCCCATTATTTAGTTGAACCAAAAGATTAAATTTTAGATGAGGAATTAATATGTTCATTTTAATATAAACTTCATTATTTAGGACATAATAAAATGAAAAAGGTTTTAAGTTGAGTTTATCATATCAGGGGGTGCTTACCAATGGTGGCCATTAATTCCAAACACTATAGATAAGGATTTAATAATGTTAATGGTGTTGAAATATTTTTTATTGATTTTATTGGAGAAATGTTTTCCTCATGAACAATGTGAAGATATGGAGAGAAAATTCACAACTCTATGAAAAATGGAAGAGGAAAATATTTCTATGTATGAAGATAACTATACAAGGTTATCATAAAATGATTCAGACTTTGTACATAATTCCAAGAGTAATATCGACTATTTCGTTGATTGGATTAAGCTAAACCATAAATGATAACTAGTCTCCCAAATAATCATATCCCATGAGGATATAATTTCATGTTATATCAAGAGAGATAAATAATTATCCAATTCATAAGGATTCAAAATAATGGAATATATTAAGAGGATGATAGAGAAAAATGGTAATGGGGGAGAATAAAAATTCAAATTTACCAACATGCGATATATGTTGATGTAAACAAATTGTCATATTCTTAAAGGGAAAAGGAATGTACTTCACGTGTGGAGAAAAAGGAAAAAATTCCCATTAACAAAATGGTATGTGAGAATCCATCAACTTATAATGATTTAACAATACAAATATGGGGAACTAGTCCATCAAATTCTCTAAATTCCAAGGGAACTTCCCACAAAAGAAGCAAGGTGGAGACGTCTAACCTCATTAAATTACTAGAACCAAAGTTAAATTTTTTAGTGACATTTTGAAATGTATATTTATCATCCAATCCAATATTAAATTTTTTTTATTTGATTCTATTTCTACACACTCTTATACATATGAACAATCTTGTAAGGGTATCACTTCCCCACCTTAATGATTAGACAATTGTTTGGAATCAAAAATCCCAAATGGTTAGTGTTGGTTGAAGTAGAGTACTCAAGAGGGAGTGAATTGATTATATATAATAATTTATGTTAAAAATATCACTTAAAATTATTCCCCATTAAAAATGAATACATTACAACTAATCATGGTAATAAGGTTATAATAGTTTGACAGTTCAAATAACTTCTGAGAAGATTGATTAATTCGTAGTAATATGAATTTGACTTATTTATTCAACTTGTGAAGCTAATCTAATAGGGAAACATAGTAATAACTTCCATCCAATAATAACTATCAATAAAATCTTGTTTTTTGAAATATAATGTAAAACT
Source organism: Viscum album (assembly GCA_963277665.1). Taxonomy (NCBI): domain Eukaryota; kingdom Viridiplantae; phylum Streptophyta; class Magnoliopsida; order Santalales; family Viscaceae; genus Viscum; species Viscum album. Next base: position 1,831,274,503 of record OY728136.1, read on the forward strand.
GGGAAAAACAAAATTAAAAACACATTGTATAAAACAAGTGGTACAGTCTCAATCCGAGACATAATCTACTCTAATAGATGATAACCTACCACTAAGCAGTATATATAGATAAAAGATTGATCAACACCCTAGATTGGGGTAAAACAACAGTACAAAAGAGTATCCAGGTCCCACAACATCTTCAACTGTTCTTTGTGGGTATAAATTAACAGGTCACCCATGGACCTCTCCCACACTTATCCACGAGAGTAGGCATATATAAATTTATATTAGAGGAAGAATATATTGTATCCTTTAGTTTAATACATGAGACATTGTGTGTTTTTAATACAGACATACATTGAACAAAATCAATAAGCATTACGGTATAGAGAGATGATGATGAGAAATAGTTAGAAGTTCTATGAGTGTCATTCTAGGAAGATATTGACATCTATAATGAATTAGATCAATGTATCGAGTCCTCTTGTGTAAAAATAGAGTATCACAGGTTTACTATTCTAGATTCCAGTTCGAATATGTGACCTATGTAGAATGTGTTCTTGTCACTGTTATTGTGAAGATGTTTGAGGCACTAATCTATGGTAGTTCAACATTAATGGATCGAGAGTGCTTTGTGTGTAATGTAGCTGTATTATTCATGAAAGAGTATGCTTATTTATGAACATTATTACAGGTATTTCTGTATATTTCATCAGCCAGCCTTATATTCGTTTTAATAGTCGGTGCACATGTTGGAACTGATAGGATGCATGCATTCTGCTCCTTATACCTTGTAGTGTCACGTAACATGTTTGCAAAGAAACATTAATGATTTCAGTTCCATTAAATTACATTAATATAACCATTAGAAATTATATTGAAAGTGACACATGAAGATTACAGAATGGTTTCAAAGTTTGTCTTGAAATAGTGTCACTTAGAAATGGTTTAACACTAAAAATATGTCTTCTCCTTTGAATTTGAAAAATGAGACAATCATGGTGCCACAACTATGTTAACATCTGGATCTGGTTGCATAGATGCAATGGTAGGATCACAGTATCAATATTTTGGTGTCTGGGTCGTGATATCAGTGTTAGAGTTTTTGTTCACATTATCAGGTCCCAGTATATGGGTCATGGTGTCTGGCACATTGTCCAACTAAAGAACTAGTATTCTAATTACGGTTTATAAGACTTATTCAAATATCTGTAAATAGTCTTATGTAGTAATATTCACAAAATGGATTAAACTAATTTATTGGAATAATAAAACAAAACAAAACATGATTAAGAATAACTAGTGATATTATGAATTTGAACTAGTAAGTATCATATCATAATAAGACCAAAAAACTTCAAACATTATTTAAACAAGATTTGCAGAATTTTCATTAGTTGGATGATTTGTGTGATTTGTATGATTTTCATGATTTTTTATCATTAAAACATGATCAGACATGAGTATTACATCAATCTACCCCTTTTGGATGGTCACAAATCATGACATGTATGAACTATCTAAAAAAAGAATAAATTTATTCTTATTTACCCACTTTTGGGATTATAAAAATGAAAATAAAAAGAACAAAATAAGAAGAGAATAAATGTAAATCTAATGCTAAGAAACAACAAAGAAAATTCAATTGAAAATTAAGAGAAAAGATGGTAAAGACATAAGAAAAAATAGAGAACATTCCCATCAAGTTCTCATTCATCACTTCTTTTTTCCCTTGGAAGAGTCATTAAGAAGAGCCATAGGAGAAGAAGAGGAGGTGGTAGATGAGAGGGATCCAATGATGTGAGAAGGAAGAGTCACACCTACAAAATAGATGAAAAAATAGTGTGTTTGGTCCAATACTGATGCATAGATTGTTCATGAATAACTGGACGGATCTAGATCAGAGCTAGAGAGAGACATGGTAGAAGGATCAAGGTAAGATGATGAAGAATGGTTGGAACTAGGTTTTAAGGTAGCAGCTGTAGGAGCCACAATGGTGTTTTTTTCACATGAAAAAAGGGATTCAGTAGATTGATGAAATCCGCGATGACCATAGATCTATATTTTATAGGATTTTCAAATTCATATATATTATCAAGAATCATTTCCAAGGTAGGTCTGAACTCTATCATTTTCTACACTTAATCCTTAAACGCTTGAGACATAGGAGGAATTATCAAATTTTCTAGAAGGTAATTGATATAACTTTTGAAATAATTCTTGGTATAAATTTTTTTGAAGTATAAATACACATTATTTTTAATATTATAATAGGCCATAAAATATTCATTATAGTACAGGAAAACCATGTCATGGACATGCTCACTATTTTGGAAAATTTTAGAGAGGCTTTTCTGAACAGAATGAATTTTCAATGATTTAAACAAATTTTGAATAACCATTCTCAAAACAGCACATTCTGACAACTGAGATAATTGAATAGGCTTAGCCCAGGGGGAATGAGCTGAGATGGATGCATATGGTTTCAGAAGGAACATATCAATTGTTTCATCAGAGTTCTTGAAAAAACAGGTATTGAAATCAATTGAGCATACTAATATTCAAACTTATTCTGCCAACTTGTAATTGTTTTCTACTGTTTTCTCAACAAAAGCTACCATATTTGGTTGAATTAGTTCTGCAACAATTATAGCTATCATTAAATAATCTTCTATGCTAAATCAAGCAATAGGGGTTTCATCAGTTTCAAACTATTTCTTCAGTTCCTCAACCAAAGAACATAATGTTTTTATTTCTTATCATACCTATTGATTTTAAATTCATTCTGTCTAAATTTCATACAATATACATTGTTGAGTTTTCCATATAAATTTCTCCAAAAGCATACTGGCATCTTTTTCCCTTATATTATTTATATAATGTGTTTGAGCATTATAAAACATCTAAATTCCAACCAACATATTTTCTCCAAAAACCTTTAAATCCTTAGGGATTACAGTGCTTGGGGATTCCGGAGAAACTATCGAGTTCAGATACCTAAATAGACTCAAGTTCCATTGCAGGTATTACAACTGGTTTAAAAAATGATTTCAATTGAAAATCTGTTATAGGATCAGTTATTCTCATTGAAGCCACATGAGAATATGAGATATCAAAATACCTAGGGAATTTATGCACACTGTATATAGGTCTTGTCTCAATAGTGGTTTTTTCTTGAGTAATTTCTAGAATAGGGTTTTTATCCCCTTCAATTTGTGCACTAGATCTAAGAGTGGGAGTTCTGGTATCCTACTCTATTTCTAGAATTGCACCAATGTTAGGATCACCCTCTCTTTATAGCTTACTGAATTGCTGGGTCCACTATTTCATCAGCTGATAGTATTCATTAAGGCTCATCATGTTCTTCATACATTTCTACAACTAAGTTTTCTTTCTCGACAACAGAATCTTCTAGATGATCCTGATGAACATATATAACATTTGGACAACAAAAATGTCCTTATTTATCATCAAAGACTTCAACAAATATTCTCTCATGAAATGAGTTTTCAACAACTTGTCGTTTAGGTAAGCCAATGTCCTTTTCTTCTAGGATAGTTTTGTCCATAGGTGCAGCTTCATCATCCTCTACTTCTTGACTTGAGTATTCATCCAACTCATTAGGTTCTATTCCAGGTCACACTTTTCATTAGGTCTAGAGGTATTTTCGAAGGGATTGAATTTATCACAAAAACATTCTTTATCCTCGACCAAAGACTTTTTCCAAGGATTCTAGATTATCTTGATCATTTTAATTATATCCTTTTAAATACAGAACTCATATCCATTAATGAAATCTTTATTCTACACAACAACTCATTTAGCAGACAACATTGTAAAGATCCATCATTAATAGAATAAGGAGGTAGACTTGGAAGTAGTCTTGATCAATTTACACACATGAGGAATAATATACATACATACATTAATCGTGTCCCCATTCTTTATAAAGTGTATCTTGAATACATCTCGATACATAATAGTAGAAAAATTACATTTTCTTATACTAATAAGATTGTAAATAAACTTAAACAACATCTTTTTCTCACCATCCTACTCACCCGAATGTTATCTTCATTTGTTCATAATTCCTATTAGTCATTCCAGTGGTTCTTCCAAGGTGAAAATATCACTCTCAAGAAGAGGTTCCCAATGAAGATCCTCACATGTTCCTTCATGAGGTATCCCTTATCTTCCATCCAAAAGCCTTGAGGAAAAAGTTCACCGTTGACCATTAATCAATATTTTTACAAAAAATTCATTTTTTTTCATCCAAAGAAAAGTGGACATACTTATAAAAATAAGAATCATTTCTTGTATAAATATGTCATTTTTTTTTGTAAACCAGAACAACCACCCTTGTTCAGTCAAAACATTCTAGAAAAGAGACTTACATGACAGTATCAACTACAATCATACTTAATTTTCAAGGATAACTACTATGTTTACAAGTCCATGGTTCATTGGTTCTTTTGGTGATTTTTTTGATGCCTTTATTTCCATTTTGTGAGGCATTTTTTTATTAGGAGTTGAAAAAGTGGGCCGCTTCATTTTTTGAAAAAAACACTCGATGATGAATGAGAATGATTTTATGGAGAGCATGAGATTTGTATGGTAAGGGATTAGGTTTAGAGAGAGGAATGTTATAGGGAAGAGAGAAGTGAAAAAATATCCAGTTTTTTTATTGAGGAATTCCAAACGTCGTAAACAAAAAGCACAGTAAATTGAGAATATTGGATACAATGATATTAGAAAAGAAAATATATATATTCATAGGTGTTTACTATGAGACTAGGATAGGTCATTATGGTTTCATAATTACACTATGAAAGCAAATGGTTCCACCTTAACATTGAGACAGTAAGTGAAAATAGTAATCGATAGATAGTAACTATGAGACCATGAACATGATATAGTAACAACAAGAAAGTAATCATATGAAACCATGTATGTGAGATAGTAATTCCAAGATAGTAATATATGAAACCAAAAAGCATGAAACTATAAACTATGAAATAGTATGTCCAAACATTAAGCCTTTCACTAAAAAATTATCATCCCTAATTTGTGAATGATGTAATCTATCCATTCAGAATTTAATGGTTTGTTTAATATATCATTAATATGATATTCCGTTCTAATGAATTCCAAAGTGATATCATATTTTTTATAATGGTCCTTCAAAATTTTAAATCTTACATCAATATGATTTGTCCTAGAGTATGAAAATATATTCTTTGAAATGTTAAATACTCTTATATTGACAAAATTTATAGGTACATTCATGAATTGATATCAATAGTATATTAATGTGTTCATCCAAAAAAAATTCACCAAAACTACCAGCATCTATGTATTCAGCTTTAGTAATATATAATGCAATAGAGTATTGTTTCTTACTACACCATGACGATAGTGACTTGCATAAAATGTGACATATTCTATAGGTTCTTTTTCCATCTAACTTACAACCACCAAAATTAGCATCATAATAACTAACTAACTCAAATTATTTTACTCTAGGATAGAACAACCCTATATTGGTTGTATGTTTGATGTATTTTAAAATACTTTTAACAACATTTAAATGATATTTTTTTGGGTTTTCTTGAATGCCAGTACACATACATACACTAAACATAATATCAGGTAATCGAGCATTTATGAAGATTAAGCATCTAATCATCCATCTATAAGTGGTTTTATCAATAGATTTTCCATCTTCATCAAGATACAACTTACATGTAACACTCATTGGAGTATCACTACTTTTAGTGATCTCCATGAGAAAAATGTTTAAGAATATATCAAGAATATTTTATTTGATTTAAAATAATACCATCGTTATTTTGAATTATTTTAAATCCAAGAAAAAAAATTTACCCATTAAAATTATTTCAAATTAATTTTGCATCATTTTAGACTACTCAATACATGAATAATTTTTAAATATCCTAAAATAATTTCATCCCCATAAATTTGAACATATGAAACATCATTGGATATTCGTTTTTTTAAAATATTAGGATAATCAACATTGTTTGAAAAATCATTGTAAATAAGAAAAGTACTTAATCTATCATACCAGGCTATTGAAGGTTGTTTTAATACATACAAACCATTTGATAATTTAAAAACATGAATTGGAATGTGAGAATTTGTGAAACTAGGGGTGTTTAACAAAAATTTCTTCACCTCTATACGCATTTAAGATTGAACTCTTGATATCCATTTGATATAGTTTGGAATTCATATGTGATTAATATGTAAGAATTATTTTAATGGATTCATGTTTAGCTACAGGTGCCAATGTTTCATCACAGTCAATTATTTTTTCTTGACTATTGCCTTGTGAAACCAATCTAGCTTTGTTTCAAACTGCGTTACCAAATTCATCTACTTTATTCTCTAAAAACCCACAATGTTCCTATGGTAGAGATATCTTTGGGTATATCGACACGTTTACCATTTTTCTTCCTTTCAAACTAATCAAGTTCTTCTTGAATAGTCATCACCCAAAATTCATTATTGACAGAATCAGGGATGTTTTTTGGATCAAGTTGTGATATGAAATATTTATGTTCAAACTTATTTCTAAAAGAAACTCTACTTTGGGTTCCTCTATATAGATCTCCATCAAAAACATCTATGGGATTTTCTTAAGGGTTATCGTTGGTCTTGGAATGGTGGGGATAGTTATTTTAGGTTCATTACATGGTTCTGGTGCATTATTTTTGATTCTAGTGTATTTCTAAAACATGAAATTTTATAGATTCCTGTACAGGATAGACAGTGGATTCAGCATTAATGTCTAGATTTGAAATATCATCCTCAAGATTCTATTGAGAGGACTTAGTCTCATGTGGATCAGTCTCATCAAACGTGACATGGATAGATTCCTCTGAACATTTAGTTATTTTGTTATAAACACTATAGGGTTTACTGGAGATTGAATATCCTAGAATTATTTATTAATCAATCTTTGATGAAAATTTGTCAATATTGTCCTTGGTATTCTGGATATAAACATTGAAACCAAAGACAATGAAGTTTTTCATTTTTTTTTCTATTATCCCACAACCAATATTTATTTTAGTTATAAATAGGTCTAATAAATAATCTATAAATAACATTGCATTCTGTATTTATATCTTCCACCCAAAAATAAATAGGTAATTCATATTCACTAAACATGGTTTTAGAAATGTCTTACATGATATTATTTCTTCATTCTACAAATCCATTTTGTTGAGGTGTTCTATGGGCATAGAAATTATGATTATATCCATTTTTGAGGAAAATGATTCATACTCTTGATTTTCAAACTCAAATCTGTGGTCACTTCTTATATATTGGATTTTATGTCCAGCAATGTTTTATATAGTTTTATCATACTTGGTGAAGTGAGAGCATGCTTCACTTTTGTGATTCATGAATAAGGTCTATGTATACCATGAAATTTCATAAAAAAGAACATAAAAATAATGCTTCCCAGTTAAACTAGAATCTATAGATGGTCTAAAAAAATCCATGTGATCCAAATTGAGAGGTTGAGAAGTTGACACTTCATTAATTTATTTGAATGAAATTTTGTGTTGCATTCCCTTTTGGCAAGGATTACAATTTAATAATTTGGAAACACGATTTTTGGTAGATCATTGTCTAAATGTCTTATAGATAGAATTATAAAGGAGTGAATAATTCAGTGTCATAGTCTTCTATTCCAGATCAATGATTCATTGTAAAATACACATAAACATGAATCATTTTGTGAAGATAAATAATCTATGTTAGCAGAATATACATTTTAATTTCTAAATACTGAAAATACAATTTTATTTTTAGAATTAAAATCATTAAATCATAAATTTCAAATTTAAAATGAAATCCATAATCACAAAGATGTGAGATACTGACCAGGTTATATTTTAGTCCATCTAAAAATGTACTATAGAAATTTACACTAAGTTAGAGTTACAATTTTTCCTTGGACAATGATTTTTCCTTTGGCATTTTCACCAAAAATAACATGTCCACCATCAATCTTTTTTAGGTTCTTAAAGAAAGAATATTCTCTAGTCATGTGTCTTGAAAAACACAAATCCATGTACCTTATACTTTCATAGGATCTATTTAAACAAATTTTCTAAAAAATAGTCAAATAAAGTTAGAATTGTGTTCCAATATTTATTAGGGTATAACAATATTATTTTCTAGTGGTTTAGGAAGAAACAAATGCCTTATCGGTTTCCTATAATCATTATGTAATTTTTTTTAGAAATAAAATTTATTTGGTCCAAAAAATCTCCAGATTATAGAGGATGTATCAGACATTTAACTAGTAGAATGTTTTCCTAAACTAGGAATAAAGCTTTATATTCTAGATTTAGAAACAAAATTGGTTTTTCACAAATTTCTTTTACCAGGTTGATAACATATACCATTAGTGTATCTAGGGGAATCGGTTTACCTAAATTTTTTACAAATGTATGTTTAGCATTAGTAATCCTTTCAAGGCCCTTTTTCAATTACTCATTAGATAGTGTTAATTAATTGTTTTTCTTGAGTGATGGAACATTTTTATCTCTTTCTACAGTGGTTCAGATTTAACAGTTATGGTAAGAGCGTACTGTTTCATTACAGAATTGTATTTGTCTTTTAGTTAATTACAAGTCACTTGTATAATATTTCAATACTCAAACATTTATTCTTTATACATATCATCAAAATAACTATCATCTACAAAATAATAGGAATTATGTATAGGATATTCTAGGGTTACCTAAGACATTTTTTTCATGAAACACATATTGGCTTCGTTAGTCTGTACATAAAGTGAAGACTCTGAGCCACTTAAACTTTCCTCAGAAGCACTCCAAGTATCTTTTATTTCCTGTTTATACTTTCTATCATTTCACTCATACTTCATTTTATTCATGAGCTCCGGATAGTCAGCCTTTACAATTCACTTTTACATACATTCATAACATACTATCTCATCAGACTTGTCTTTTCAATTCCAATCCATCTACCAACTACCTTTTTGATCTTATCCTCCTTTGAAGTGAGGATTTCAAAATAATTTCTTCATTTCTTTTTAATTTCTAAAACACTCTGGATAATAGAGTGATATCTTCATAACTACCATGGGAAAATTTTTCACTTCTGGAACATTCTACCGAGACTTGCGGTTTCCCCTTTTGTTCGTGTTTATAGATTGGAGTTTTGAATGCCACATATTTTTTTGGGTTCATCCTCCTCTTCCTTGTGGAATTTCATCTCTTCTTCATACATCATCAGTTTCCCAAAGAGTTCCTTGACAGTAAATTTTCTGATGTTACATTATTCTCAAATTGAGATAGAATGTCCTCTCTATCAATCAGGTAGGAATATGCGAATACTAATGATTTGTTCTTAGACAATGACATATCGTCCAAGAGAGATCATTGTGTTGAAAATTTCATTGAACCAGAGATACATATCCGAAATATGATGATCATGATATATTTTAATTTTATCATACGTAATAGTATATATACTGAGTCTAATTTCAGTCACATTATCGTTTCCCTCTTGTTAAAGAGACAGAGTATCCCAAATTTCATGTGTAATTTTACATGTAGATATTTTGTTAAATTACTCATCTTCTAAAGTGTAATATAAGACATTCATGGATTTTCCATTCTTATTGTAAGTAGTAATAGTTGTGTCATACCATATATTTCTTATAGTAGAGGAAATCTTATACTCATTTACAATTGAATACAACATTTCAAATCCCATAGATTCAAAATGCAATTTCATTTAAATATTCCACTGTACATAATTGGTTCCATTAAAAAATAATGATCAGTAGGTAGAAGCACCTTATAGACTTTTATCCACACTAATGAAATACTTTTAATGAGATATAAATTTATATCTTACAAAAATTTAAAGATCCATAATGTAAAACAAAAATCACAATTGAAATGATTTTAAAAATACAGTCTTAACAAAAATTAAATCCTCTAATACCATTTTTTTGTATGAGTATAGTGCTAAAGAGGTGGTGAATAGAGTATATATAAAAATTTCTGTTAAAAATTTCACTTTAAAATATCCCCCAATAAAAATAAATACATGCTAGTTCATTAAGGTAATAAGGATATAATAGTCAGACTTCTCAAATAGCTTCTGAAAAGACTGATTGACTCTTAGTAATATCTATGTGAGTTATTGATACTACAATTAAAGATACTCTAATAGGGAAAAAAGTTTTAACTTATTTCAAATACTAACTATCAAAGTGAAATCCACTTTTCATAAATATAATGTGAAATAAAGGAAAACTAAATTAAAAGACGCAACAGACAAAACAAGTGGTTCAGTCTCAAGATGAATCTTAATCCACACCACTTGGTGTTCACCTACCACAAATAATTCTATATAGATATGATCTAGATCCACCCCATGGATCAGCGTAAAATAATAATACATTGTATATTCTAGAACACATGACCTCTTCCACAGTGCTTCTTGTGTATAAACTACCAGGTCACAAAAGGAACACTTCCATGCTAATATGTGTTAGTAAACTAATATAAGTAGATATGAGAGGAAGTAAATCTGGTACCTTTCAGTTTAATACATGATAAAATGTTATTTTTTAATACATACACATGCACACACTTCTTGAAAGCTAAAAAATTACAAAATAAAGATAAGATGATTAGAAATAGTGAAAAGTACACTAAGTGTTATTCTATACAATTCTTGATTTGTAGGATGAAGAAGATTTATATATCGAGTCCTATTGTAAATAACAGAGTATAGAAAATCTAGAGATATGGTTTCTAGTTCAATGATGTCATATATGTTTCTCTTGTTATTCTAGTTGGTACTATGAAGATATTTGAGGCTCTGATCTATGGTAGTTCAGCCTTTAGGAGTCGAGAGTGCTTCTTGTGTTCTTTAGTTGTATGTTTCATGAATGAGTTTTCTTTTCTCAAAAAATGCTCATATGCATCTCTTTATATTTCAATAGTCAGTCTTATATTCTTTTTAACTTGAGGGTACACAAGTTGGAACCAAAAGTTTTCATGTATTTTGTACCACGTACAGTCAGGTGGCATGTCTAAAAAGAAACATTAGTGCTGTAAGTTCCATTTTATAACATGAATACGACTATTTGAAATTAAATTTTAGACAACAAAATAAGATTAATGAAGGATGTCATAGTTTTTCTAGAAACTGTGTCACTTAGAAATTTTTTCAGAGGGAAACAATATCTTATCCTTTCATTTTTGAGTGATGAGATAGTCCTAGTTCCCAACAATTTTGACATCTGGCGCCCATAGCACATATGTAGTGATAGGAGCATTATATCCGAATTTTGGTGTCTGGGTCACGTTATCAGCATTACATTGTCTGGTCAAAGTATCAGGTCATGTTATCTGGGTTAGAGTGTCAGGTTTGTTGTCTAAATCAACAACTACTGTTAGAAATAAGGTTTCATAAACATAGAAAAATATATGTAAATAGTCTTAAGAAACAACATTAATATAATAGTTTAAACTCAATTAGTGGTATAATAAAACATAATAGAATAGTATTATTCATAACTTGTGAGATTCTAAATTTGAACCTATAATCATGGAATCATTAGAAGACCAACAAACTTCAAGCACGATTTAAACAAGATTAGAATAATTTGCTTGATTTTCTTGATTTTTGAGACTTTTATGATTTTAATGAGTTTTGAGCATTAAAACATGATTAAACAAGATGTGTCTGATAATTTCCCCATTTTTTATGATAGAAAATCATGGCATGTATGAAAAATCTAAAAAATGAAAAAAGACATTATTATTTCCCCCATTTTTGGATTATCAAAAAGAGAATATGATGAACAAAATATTAATAGAATAAATGTAATGCTAAAGTGAATCAGAAACAAGGAACATTCCATTGAAATATATGTGATAAGCCAGTACATAAATACATCCGAAGAATCAAAATATGTAACATTCTCATTAAGTAGACATTCTTCACATCTCTTTAAAGGATTTATGCTTCTATTTTCCCTTGACAGAGTCATTAAGAGGTACCAACTGAGGAGAATAAGAGGTTGTAACTGGGAGGGATCCAATGGTGAAAGAAGGATGATACAAACCTTAAAAAATGAATGGGGAAAGAGTGGGTTTGGTTAGAGGCAAAGGCACAAATTTTTCATGAATAACATGCCAGTTCTGGCTCAGAGCCTATGTGTGAGAAAGTTTAGTAGAAGATAAGGAAGATGATGAAGAAGAGGTGGAACCTGGATTCATGGGAGTAGCTGCAGTAGTCACAATGGTATAGATTTTCACAAGGAGATAGGTGTTAAGAAGACTAATGAAATCAGTGATGACCTAACAACCATATTTCATAGCTTATTTAAATTCATCATTATTATCATGAAATTTTTCCAATGTATGTGTGAACTCATTCATTTTCTACACTTGATCATTTAACAATTGATTCACTGGAGGCATTTTCAAATTTTTAATAATATAACTAAAATTACTTTTCAATTCATGATATGTAAAAATTTGTTTGAATTAGAAATCCACATTCATTTTAATCTCATCATAGACTATAGAATATTCCTTAGAGTACATTCAAAACATGTAACAGACATAAACACTTCTTTGAAAAAATTTATAGATGCTTTCTTGAATGGAAGAAATTTTCAAAGATTTAATCTCTTCTTGAATAAGCATTCTCTTAATTTCACTTTTGAGAATCTAAGATGATTGAGTAGGCTTAGCCAAGGCGTAAAGAGCTGATATGGCTGTATATGGTTCAAGAAGGCTCTTAAAAATAGTTTCAACAGTGTCCTTGAAAATACTTGGGAGAGAATCAATTTAGGATGCTAATTTTCAAACTTCTTCAACTATCTTGTCAATGTTTCTACAATTTTATCATAAAAAGCAACCAAATTAGGTTGAATCATTTATAAAAACATTACTTCTATCCATTCAACATATTTCATGCTAAATCAAGCAATATGGGGTTCAATAGTTTCAACCTCGTTCTTCAGTTCCTCAAACAATGTCCTTAATGATTTTACTTATTCACATAGTGGTTCATTTTCAATTCCTTCTTTATGAATTTCATGCATTTATCGAGTATGTCTTTTCCATATAAGTTTCTCCAAAATAATACTAGTATCATGTTCACTTATACGTGTTATCAGAAGAGTTTGAGGATTCCAAATATTATCCATGAAATAAAACATATTTTATACAAACACCTTTAAATCCTCAAGGATTAAAAATTATAGGGATTATAGAGAACTCAAAGGTATATAGACCTCAATTGCTTTAGTCTCTTTATTAGGTATTACAAATGGTATAGAAAAATATTTCAATTGAAAAGATTTTGTCTGACAAATTCTTATCATTGATGCCAATTGAGAATATAAGACATAAAAACTACAAGTGATTTTTTTTAAAATTTCAATAGGGCTTGTCTCAAAAGAGATTTGTGCCTGAGTGGTTTAAAAAATGGGGTTTTTATCCCCTCCCATTTTGCATTATCTCTAAGAGTGAGAGTCCCATTATCTTTCTCAATTTACAATATTTCATCAATATCAGGATCACCCTCTTTGTTCTAGTATGTCGAAGGCTTGGTCAATTATTTTGTTAGTTGGTAGGATTTAATTAGGATCATCATGTTCATCAATCCTTTATAAAAATGAAAGACCATTTAAAAAAATATATTCTTGTAGATTTTCATTAAGAACATAATTAACATTTAGACTAGCAATAGGTTCTTCTTTATCAATTAATCCTTCATCAAATATTTTTTAACCAACTGGTTATTCATCAACATGTTGTTTAAGTGAGCCATGACACTATTCTTATAACATAGATTTGTCCACAAGAGTAGCTTCTACATCATATGCTTCATGAATTGAGTTTTTGAACAACTCGTTAGGATATAATATTGGGTCACAATTGTCTTTAGTTCTAGAGGTATTTTCAGTGGGATTGAATTTATCATACATCCTTTCATTGTCTTCAACCCATGAATTTTTCAAATTATTGTAACTCATCTTCTTCAAAATGATTTTATCATTTGAAATATAGAACTCATATCTTTCAATGTCTTATTCATTCTGGACAACTACATTTTTAGTAGACAGTGTTGCAGAGACCAATCTTGATTTAAATTAGGATGTATAATTTGAAGTAGTCTCGATCAATTCACACTTGTGAAGTATAATATTCTTACTTAGATTAATATTGTTCCCATTCATCATATTAAGTATCAATAATAAATCTTGATATTTAAATGTAGAAAAATACCATTTTCCTAGACTAATAATATTCTGAATAAACATAAACAACATCATTGTCTCACCATCCAACTCACTTGGAATATCTCATTTTTCATCATATTTCATATTAGGCTACCCAAAGCTTCTTCTAAAGCTAAAATATCACTCTCAGGAGGAGGTTCACACTGATAATACTAACATATTCTTCATGAGGTATCCCTAACTAGGCAACCCATAACGTTGATGAAAAAGTACACCTTTGACCATTAATCAATCTTCTTAATTCAAAATCATTTTCAGTATCGACAGAAAATTGAACATACTGATAAAGATGAGAAACATTTTTTTGGATAAATGGGTATTTTTTCTTAGAAAACCAGCCTATCTAAACTTTTTTCCATTACGAAAATTCAAGAAAAGTGAGTTACATAATAGTATCCACTTCTGACAAACATCATTTTTAGGAATGACTACTCTATTTAGAAGACTGCGGTTCTATGGTCTTACTGGTGATATTTGTGGTACATTTCATGCCTTTCTATGAGACCTTCTCTTATTATGAGTTGATAAATAGGGTCTCCTCATTATGGAATAAAATGAATGGTTTAATAAAGAGAATGATTTTAAGGAGATCTGGATATTTTGAAGGTAAGGTCTTAGGTCATGAGAGATGAAATATTGATTAAACAGAGAAGAGAAAATGTATCATATTTTTATCATTAAAAATTCCAAACATCCTAATCCAAAATCATAGTAATGTGAAATACAGCATACAACAATAAATGAAAATAATATATATATATATATATATCTACTGTGTTACTAGAACATGTCATTACGGTGTCATAATTATGATGTGACAGGAAACGGTGCCACCGTAACAATGAGATAGTAAGTGAAAATAGCTATCAGGACACAATAACAGTGAGACAATGAACATGAGATAGTGACTTCAAGCCAGTAATATTGTGAAAATGTGAATGTGAGATTTTAATTCCAAGAGAATAACATGTGAAAATATAAAGCAAGAAAATGTAAACTATGTAATAGTAAATCCAGATGGTAAGACTTTCACTTATGATTTCTCATCCCTAATTCATGTATGATGTTATCTATCTATTCAGAATTTAATGGTTTTTTGAATATATCAGCAAGTTGATTTTTAGTTCCAATTAATTCTTATGTGATATCACTTTTTTGATAATTGTCTCCCAAAAAGTGATGTCTTACATAATTATGTTTTGTCCTGGAGTGTGAAACATGATTATTTGAAATTTTAATAGTACTTGTATTTCAAAAATTTATATATACTTTCCTGAATTGATATCCATAGTATCGTAATGTGTGTTTCATCCACAAAATGTGTGGACAACAACTACTAGCAGCTCTGTATTATGCTTCATTAGTAGTTAATGCAACCTATTTTTGTTTCTAACTACACTAAGACACTGGTGACATGCCTCAAGTGTGACATGTTCCAGAGGTTCTTTTTATATCATACATTCATCCACCAAAATCTGCATTACAAAATCTAACTAACACAAATGATCTTTCTCTAGGATAGAATACTCCTAGATTGTGTGTATCTTTGAGGTATTTGAAAATTATTTTAACATCATTTAAATGAGATTCCATATGGTTATATTGAAAGATAGAAAAAAACAGACACTAAATATATTATCCGGTCTGCTAGCCGTTATGTAGAGTATGATTCCAATCATTTCTCTACAAGTGGTTTGATCAACAGATTTCACATATTCATTAAGATATAACTTGCATGTAGTAATCATTAAAGTATCACTACTTTTAGAGCTATCCAAGCCAAAACGTTTTATTATATATTTAGTATATTTCCATTGATTTAAAATATTACCATCTTTATTTTGAAATATTTTAAATCTTATAAATAATTTTAGTTCACCCATTAATCTAATTTAAAATTATTTTTCCAGCATTTTAGAAAACTCAATACGTAATGATTTTTTAAATATCCAGAAATAATATCATAAAAATATATTAGAACTACTAATTCATCATTGGATATTTGTTTTATAAAAAAGGTAGGATCAACTATACCTTTTGTAAAACCATTTTAAAAATTAAATGAACTTAATATATCATAAATAGATCTTGGATATTGTTTTAATCCATAATTTTTTTTGATAATTTAAAAACTTGATTTATAAAGTGTTAATTTTTGAAAAAATCGTGTTGTTCAACGAAAACATCATTAGCTATATAACTATTTAGGAATGCACTCTTGAAATGCATTTGATATAGTTTTAAATTCAGAAGAACTGCATATCCAAGAAATATTCTAATGGCTTCTAGTATACCTACTGATGAAAAGGTCTCATCATAGTCAATTCCATATTATTGGCTATAGACTTGTGTAACCAATCTTAATTTATTTCTAACTATGTTACCAGATTCATCTACTTTATTTCTAATCACCCACTTAGTGACTACAGTAAAGAAGTATTTGTGTCTATCAATATGTTTCCATGCATTGTTCCTTTCAAACTGATTATGTTCTTCTTCCATAGACATCACCCAAAAATCATCATTTATAGAATCATTGATGTTTTTATGTTCATATTTTGATAAGATATCTAGATGTTCAACATTATTTCTCAACGAAGTTATAGTTTTCGTTCCTCTATCTAGATCTCCAACTATAAAATCTAAGAATTTTTTCATAAGGGTTATACTTGGTCTAGCAAAGGTAGGGATAATTATTTCAGGATTATTACATGGTTCTAGTTCATTATTGCATGATTATGGAGTATTTCCAAAATAGGATGCTTTTATATATTCCTTTATAGGATGCTCAGGGGATTTAACATAAATGTTTTTATTTGAAATATGAACCTGAAGATTCTCTAGAAAGGTATTTGGCTCATGTCGATTTGTCTCATCAAACATGACATGGATAGATTCCTCCACACATTTAGTTCATTTGTTAAAATCTCAATAGGATTCATTGGAGATTTAATATCTTATAAAGATTCATTCATTACTCTTGGATGATAATTTGTTCAGATTATACTCGGTATTAAGGATATATCATTGCAACCAAAGACTTTGAAGTAGTTCTCTTAGGGTTTTCTATTATTCCATTACTCATATGGGGTTATTTTAATAATAGGTCTAATCAAGACTCTACTAATAAGATATCATGATGAATTTACAGATTTAGCCCAAAAATAAATTGGTAAGTCATATTCACTAAGCATGCTTCTAGAAATTTCTTGCAAAGTCTTATTTCTTCTTTGAACAACTCCATTTTGATAAGGTGTCCCAGGTGTAATGAAATTATGATTATAATAATTTTGAGAGAAAACGGATTCAAAATTGTTATTTTAAAACTCATTGCAATAGTAACTTCTTAGTGATTTGATTATATGTCGACTATGGTTTTTTATAGTTTTAGCATACATAGTGAAGTGAGAGCAGGATTCACTTTTGTGAGATAAGATGAATGTCCAAGTATACCTAGAAAAGACATCTACAAGAACATAAACATAGTTCTTCCTATTTAAACTAAAAATTATATATTCTCCAAAAAAATCCATGTGTACCAACTTGAGAGGATGAGAAGGGGAAACATTATTCTTTAGTTTGATGATTTTTTTTCGCTTTCCCTTTAGAGATAGATAACACAATTTATCATTGGGAAACTCTAGTTTGGGTAGATGAATGTCTAATAATCTTCTAGTTAGCTTTCTAAGGGAGTGAATAATATAGTTTCCTCATATTATACACAAGACCCACGACTCATTGTGAAATACACTTAAAAATGAATCATTTTGAAAAGCTAAAGAATCTATGTTAATAGAATATAAAATTATCTTTCTTAAGGCATAAAATAATAATTTAATTTAAAAATTAAAAACATTAAAAGAAACATATTCAAATTTAACATAAAATACATTATCACATAGTTGTGAGATAGTATGAAGATTATATTTTAGTCCATCACCAAAAAGTAATTTATAAATTAACACTCAGTTAGAGTTACCAATTTGGCCTAGGACAATGATTTTTCCTTGGGCATTGTCACCAAAAGTGACATGTCCAACATCAATCTTTATTAGGGTCATGAAGCATGAATTGTATCCTATAATGTGTCTTGAAAACCCACTATCCAACTACCTTAGCCTTTTACTGGAGCTCTTAAAACAAATTCCTACAAAATAGTCAAATAAAGATTAACTTGGGTATCCATATTTATTTGATTCCAATAATATTATTAACTAGTGCTTTAGGAACCAACTACTGCCATATAAGATTCTAATAAGCAACATGTAAAAAAAAATTAGAAATAAAATTTATTTGGTTCATAAATTTGTGAGTGAGTTGAGGATATATCATAGTATGAATTAACTGAATATTTTCCTGAACTAGGAATAAAGCTGTATGTTCTAGATTTAGAATCAAAATTGTTATTTCCAAAATTTCTTTTGCAATGTGGGTAACCAATACCAGTAGACCATCTAGGGGCAATTTGTTTAAATAAAATTTGTACCAAGGTATCTTTAGCAGTAGTAAACCTTTCATGGTCCCTTTTCAATTGATCATTTGATATATTTAGTTTATGGTTTTCATAGAGTAATTGAACAGTTTTCTCTCTTTCTACAACAAGTTCATATTTAACTGGCGAGGTAAGAGAATATTCTTTCTCTAAAAAATGTGTTTATCTTTTAATTAATTGCATGTATTTTCAATCATATTGAAATAATCATTCATTTATTCATTAGACATATTTTATAAATCACTATCATCTCCAAAATAATTGGAATTATATACAAGTTATTCTTGGGTTACCTCATATGTGTTTATCATATCACATATTGGCTTTGTAGCCTGTTCATCAGATAAAGAATTTGAGTCAATTGTATTGTCCCCATAAGGAGTCTATGTTTCTTTCATTTCCTTTTAATAATTTCTATCTTTTTTCACATATTTCCTTTTATAAATGTGTTTGGGATATGTATCTAGTGCATATCCCTTTTGTTTACATTCTTATTATATTATATCATCAGACTTGTCAGTTCTTTTCCAACAATTCTTCTTGTTTCATTTTTGTTCGTATCGTTTTTTGAAGTTAGGATTTTTGATGAATTTCATCCATTATTAATAATTTATAAAACTTCTATCTAATTGATCTATGTCCTCATCATTATCATTTTAAGATTGTTCACTACTAGAACTTTCTACAGAGACTTTCAGTTCTCCATTTATTTGTGTTTTGAGGTAGTGGTCCTGAATGCCACTGATTTTATTTTTGGATCATCATTATCTTCATTATTGACATTAACCTCTTTTTCTTCCCAATGAGTTCATTGATAGGTGATTTTTTGATGTCACATGATTATCTCATAGTTACAGACGTTCATCTACATATATCAGGTTGGCATCCGAGAATCCTCAGGATTTTTTCTTTGGTAGTGACATCTATTACAAGAGATATCATTGTGTGCATAATGTCATTGAACATTATATACATATCTGAAATAGGATCACCCGTCATCATTTTATGGTTATCATAGTAAATAGTATAAGTATTGATTATCATTTCCTTCACATTAGTGGTTACCTCATGTGAAACAAACAGAGTATCCCAAATTTCCTGGGTAGTTTTACATGAAGATATTCTCTTAAATTCCTCTTCTCCTAATGTGTAATAAAACACATTCAGGGATTTGAAATTTTCATTGTAAGATGTCATAGTTGGGTCATCCCAAGTAGTTAAAGTATTAGCATGAATCTTATATGCATCTGAAATTGAAGGCCAAATTTCAAAGCCCATACTTTCTAAATGAATTTTCATTTTAATATTCTATTGTTCATAATTGGTTCCATTAAAAAATGGAGGTTTCTGGGAAGAAGCACCTTCTTCTCCATATTTCATAATAAATAAACACACTTAAAGAGCTATAAATTTAGAACATACAAAAATTTAAAGATCTTTAATGTACAACTAAAATGAGAGTTAAAAATATTTAAAAAACATAGTTGTAACAAGAATAAACTTCTATGATACCAAATGTTGGTCGGAGTAGAGTTCTCAAGAGGGAGGTGGTTAATTGAGTATCTATAAAAATTTTATTAAAAATTGACACATAAAAACATTCCCCTATAAAAACGAAAACATATAAGTTGATCAAGGTAATAAGTTTATAATTGTTTGACTGTTCAAATAACTTCACAGAAGATTGATTAATTCTTAGTAATATCAATGTGAGTAATTAATACAAAATTTTAAAATACTCTATTTGGAAAAAAATAGTTATAACTTCTATTAAAGACTAACTATTAATGTAAAATTTAGTTTTCTGAAATATAAAGTTAAACAAAGATAAACTAAATTAAAATACACAACATATAAAACAAGTGGTTCAGTCTCAAGATGAGACATAATCCACTCCCCTTTATGATAACCCACCACTATATAGTCAATATAGATAAGAGATTGATCCACATCATGGATCAGGTAAAAAAAATAGTACACAGGACTGTGTAGGTAACATGACCTCTTACACTATTCTTCATGGTTATAAACTATCAGGTCACCCAAGGACCTCTTCCACAATTATCTATGGTAGTAAACAAATGTAAGTAGATATGAGAGTAAGGATATCATATATCCTTCAATTTAATATAGCAGACAGTCTTTCTATTTAATATTAACACACACACACACACACTTCTATAAAGATAAAAACTGTAAAAAATAGAATGATGATGATGAGAAAGAGTTAGAAGTGCTTTAAGTGGTATTCTAGGCAGCTCTAGACTTGAAGGATGAAGCAGATGCAAGTATCGAGTCCTCTTATGAATAATAGAGTATCACTAGTCCAGCACTCTGGTTTCCAGTTCGAAGATGTTATGTATAAAGTTCATTTTCTTTTAGATGGTACTATAAATATGTTTGAGGCTATAATCTGTGGTAGTTCATCCTTCATGGATCTAGAGTGCTTTGTCTGTTATTCAGTTGCATGTTTCATGCATCAAGTCACATTTTTGGAAAATTCTCACACTTGCTTTTAAATATTTCAGCATACATGCTTATCATCTTTTTATTTTAGAGTTTACAGTTGGAACTGATAGGATGCATGTATTCTTCACCTCATAATTAGTACTATTATAATACATGTCTACAAAGAAACCTTGATGTTTTCAGTTCCATTTTTATAACATGAAAATGACAGTTGGTAATTAAATTGAAAATGAAAAAATAATATTAAAGAATGGTGTCACAGTTTGTCTTGAAACAACATCACTTGGAAATAGTGTCACAGGGAATCAATGTCTTCTCCATTGATATTGAGTGATAAGACAGTCAGAGTGGCACAACTATGTTAAATTCTAGAGCTACTAGCATAGATATAGTGTTAGGATCATGATATCAACATTTTTGTGTCTAGGTCATGGTATCAATGCTGCGTTGTTTTCTAATGATATCAGGTCATGGTATCGGGGTCACGGTGTATAGTACATTTTCCAAACAAAGAACCACTGTCAGACTTACATTCTGTCAGACATATCTAAATATTTATAAACAATCTTATGCAGAAATATTTACCGAATGGTTTAAATTATGTTATTGGTATAATAAAAAAAATACAATAGGACGAAGCATAACTAGTGATATTCTAAATTTGAACCAGTAATCAAGGAATCATAATAATACCAAAAACATAAAACACGATTTAAATAAGATCAGCATAATTTTCATGAGTTGCAAGAGTTGTGTGATTTGAATGATTTTCATCATTTGTGTGCATCAAAACATGATCAAACACGAGTAGTCTAATAGTAGGATAAACACAAATAATGTCTATAGATCCTCTATGATAGAATATTTTAGGAAGTTTCTTTATGTAAATCTTGTGATTCTTCCTCTAGTTTAATTTTATATAATTTTTTGTATTTATTGGATCTCTCAATATAGATCCCATATAAATTGTCATGGAAGGTAAGTAACATATAATATTATAAATCAAAATTCCATCATCTATGAGTGTGAGGATAAAAATGAACAACTAATGGAAATTAAATCGATTTTTAAGGTACATATAAATGATGGATGTTTATATCATATGGTTATGGAGAAACTCAATTTTGGAAAAGTTCCCAATTTTCAACAATATTCAAATATATAACCTATGGACTTTCCATCTTTTCTCCCAAATAATGAAGTTCAGTTTTCATTAAAACTCATACAATATTTTACACCTAATTTAACAATTTCATATAGAATTTACCTAATTTTGTATCTGGAACTAAATAAGAAACACAAATAGAATGTACATAGAGAATAAATTTGAATTAGTTCTTCTCAATGGGTTACACAAATTCATTTTTTAAGAATAAAGATAGGATAACATGTCTTTTCATTGTTAATAATAATCTTAAGAAGATAAAAACTATGAAAAAGTATACCTTACCTTGTATCAATGATATTTTTGATAAATTATGAGTATATTTATATATTTTTAAGATTTATCTTTGATCTAGATATCATCTGGTGAGAATCAATAAAAATGGTATACCCAGGATAATCATTCATATGACGTATTGTTATTATTAATTTAAAATAATTTATTTTGAACTTAAAAATGCTCCGACTGTCATTATGGATTTAATGAATAGTGTTTTTAGTGATTAAATATATTAGTTTGTTGGAGTCTTTAATGAAGATATTCATATATTTTAAAATAGAATGGTAGAACATGAATAACATTTGAGAATTGTGTTAAAGACCATGGGTAAGGATGAAATTTATAAATATTTTCGAAGTGTGAATTTTGGATTCCTAAAGTTTCATTCGTGGGTCATATAATATTTTAAGAGGGAATATTAGTGTATCCTTCAATAATGAATCTTATTGAGAAATGGCTTTATCCAACTATTGTAACTGAAATTTATAGTTTTCAGGGGTTAGAAAAATACAACCAATTCCTTATGTAATATTTAACATGATTATGTAATCCACCCATAATGTTTACTATGAAGGGGGTTATGTTCATATTGATATATTAATTTAAATATAGTTTAAAATAACTGAATTGAAGTTCGGTTAGTGATCATGTGCTTACACTACCATACCATGGATAACGTTTTATGATCTACAATGATTCAAAAAAATAAGAATATTGGGATGCATCCTCTTGAAAAATGAAATATAGATACCATATATATCTATCCAATTAAAAATTCATGTGAAAATTACCCAATCAAGATTTGGTGTTGGCAGTGGTAAATTTTTCATTGAAGATATGAAGAAATATTATATATAGTAGATATTATATATATATATATATTGGCCATAAAATCATGAAGAATGTATTTAACTATAAAGAGATGAATATGTGATAAATAATAAGGTTGAATTGGACAAAACATTTTGATTTCATAATAAATTACCATCCTAGTAAGGAAAACATGAAAGATAATGCTCTGAGAAAGAAAGACCATGATAGTATGTCTATAATGAGGACAAAATAATATCTGATATTTATAGGTTTATTGATTTACATAATATGGATCCTGAAATATTGAGGAAATTGTAAAGATTTTATATTTCTCAAATTATTGATCAACAATCCATGCACAAGATGATTTAGAAGGCATAGACAGAAAATGTGGAATTAAAAAATAAGTTATGGAATGTTGTTATGTTCAACAATAATCTTGATGGAATGATAAGGTTTACCAACATAGTATGTTTCCCATAAATATCAGATATAAATATGGAGTTGTTGGATGAATCTCATAATTTATAATTTTATTCATTATGGATGTATAAAGATAAAGAGACCAAAAAGAGGTTTTCTTGTTGTATAATATGAAAAGGGAGATTGTAGAATATGTATCGTTGTACCTAGATTTTCAGTAAGTTTAGTATGATTGATTTTTTTATATTGGGATGTTATAGCCATTACCCATAATAAAATGGAAATGGGAAAAATTACATGGATTATATCATCGATCCCCAACAAGGTCAAAATGTCATAATTCTATTTGGGAGATAAAGTATCACCTTAAAAATTCAATGCACAACATATCTATCAAAAAAAAATTATCTATTGATCAACATTTTAGAAAATAAGTTATGGATGTGTTATCGTTTAATGGAGTACCACATAATGTTGTATCTGATCATGTTCTTAAGTTTATATAAAATTTTTAGAGAATTCATCTACAAGAGTTTCAATAGTTCATATCATATTTAGGAGGATGATCAGTATGATTGGACAATTCATTTTTTATAAGAATTATTGAGAGATTTCCTAATGGATTTTATGGTTGTTTGAGATTAATACCTTCTATTGGTGGAGAATTATTAAAGAAATAACTTTCACTCAAGTATTCATATTAATCCTTAGGAATCCATTTATGGTAGGATGTTTAGATCTCAAATATGTTGTAATGATGTTAATGAAATAATGATATTTGGACCTCATTTAGATGACGAAATAAAATATAAATTTATATCCATTCAAGAATACATAAGTGTATATTAGAGTCAACAAAATTGTTTTTTTGAAAATCATCGATGAGATCTACTGTTTGATGTTGGTGAGAATGTATATTTGTGAATTTATTCATGGAAGAAGGTAATGTGATTCAGAAAGATTGAATGTGGAGCTCTTGTTATAATTTCCCCTTTGAGATTCTTAATTTTATTAGGAAAATTACTAATCAGATAACACATCCACCAAATATATCTTAAGTTGAGGTTGTATTATATGTATCTCTACTAAAAATTTCTATAATTGATCCTTCACATGTATGAAACTCAATGGTCCTACCACTATAGAAGGATATATCTTATGAGGAACAACTAGTGGAGATTCTATATCATATGGCTAAAGTGTTATGAAACAAGACCACACACCTGACCAATGATTTGAGGTGAAACCATACATTTATGGAATCTATGTGATAACATGAAGATATAACACGACCGATGTATCCCCAGTTGTTTGTAACATAGTGATGGTATTTTGAGGGAACATTTTCTTAAGGGTGGTATAATGTAACATCATGAGATTTTATGATATATTAATAATTTTGATTTCTTTTATAGTTTGTGTCACATGAAAACCTGAGTCTAAATTATCTTTAATATAATATACCATTATAACCTTGTAATTAAATTTTAAAAATAAATTTGAATAAACACATCTTAAAAAAATATAACGATTTTAGGTAAAAAATATATATTTTTAGTAATGTTATTATATTCATTAAAAATACTTTTTCCTCAAAATTAGTTTTATTTATTATTATAAGTGAATAGTTTTATTAATTTATATAAAATTTATAAAATTTATTTTATTAAAAGAATATTGTTTTTTAAATAATCATATATAAATTATATTTGGGTTATCTTTTTGGATTTTTCTGAACACAATGATTTTTAATTGATTATTGGAAAATGTTGATTTTTTACTGAAAACATTACTTTTGTTTCCCAAAATTACAATTTTCAAATTTTTTAAAAATGGATTATAAGTAAACAATAGGTCACATATAAAAACATTAATTCAATTATTTTCATAGGAATCAATTTTATTATTGAATTTAGGATAAGAATATTTTTATACTTAAAAACCATATTTGTAAAAAATCATATTTCCATTGTATTTTTATTTTTTCTCATGAAATTTTTTCAAAGAGATATGGAAATTTAAAATTTTAAACTAAATTACTTATTTTATATTATGTGGTTCAAATTTTGTGAATTTAAAAATTATATATTTGGTCAATATGAGTAGTAAACATAGAATTCTTTTTTTACATCGATAAGGGTGAAACATGTAAAATATATGTAAAACAATAGTAGAAGTCATTAAAATTTATATTACACATACATTTATAATATTGGATGTGAAAAGTTCCACCATATCAATAAATTTCTTTAATATATGGCCACAAAGAATTATTTTTCATTTATAATGACTATTCTATTAATTTAAGGAACAAATAAATACAAAATGTGAATATCATTAATTATTATATATACAATTTTCACGTAGGGATAAAATTTGGTTATGTTTTATTGTAAATTTATAATTGAAATATAATATTTTTATCATGGTAATTTATTTCTAATATTTTTATGATTTTATTTTACCATAAATTCTTATGCAACACCAATATATTATTTATACAATTAATAGAAAAATAATATAAATAATTTATAAAATATTAAATGTAACATTTATTGGGTGAATTGTTTTGATCATGTAATTTTTAAGATAATAATAACATATAAGATATGTTATAAGTGTATATAATTGAATTCTATTTCCTTCATGTTGTCTTTAAATTTAAATTATAGATATATGGTCAAAACTACTTTAATGAAATTTTATTTTAAAAAATATTTTATTAAAATATTTTAAATTCATAATAATATTCCAAGATTACAAGTATAATTATAACTGGAATACAATAAAATCTATTTCTCATTCATATTATATTTTTACCTTATAATTATAATTATTACCCTTAAATATTAAGAAGTAATTATCATGGTTAAGATTAAAATTGGGTAAACATTGGATTTAACAAAAAAAGATAAATCATAAAATAACATGACATAATTACTAAATTTAAATTTGTGAAGATGCCTTTACCTTTTGGCCTTATTAATTGAATATCCAGAAATTTAAAATCATTTTACTTATTAATGACTTTGTTATATATCATTTTTTATGTCTAAGTGTCTCTATTCCCTTTATTATGGATGGGATCCCCTCTCTATTATCCTCACACAACATTGAGAAATCTAAAACTACCACACCTACCATTATCCCTCTCTAAAATCCTTATACATGTTTCTGATGTGTTGGTATAACAAAAATACCAACCCTATATCCCATAAAAGGATATCTAAAGATGTTATTCTAAAGAATTAGTAATCGTCATTAACCATCACTATCATTTAACATAATCTTTTCACTTTAAAAAATATGTTGTATTTATCATAAAATAAAAAATAAATTATACCAAATATACTTTAATGTTATTATGATTATTAATTTAATGGCCCAGACTACTCTGGTCCATTAATTTTTGACAATATGTTTTTTGAGGTGTTCTGGGAGGTCAAGGTGATTCATTTCAACACATTATGAAATTCACAGTTTTCCAGGTTTTACAACGATGGATCACCCTGGAAAGTGCATTCTGGTGGTGACTTACTATTGGTGGCTCACTGGAGTTCGCTCGACTAGTGGAACCTCATCTGGCGGTGTCTCACCTCGTGGAGACTCACTAACGGTGGAAGGCATTTCACTTAGTGGTCACTCACCCAATTGTGCCACACCAAATGGTCACTCCTCCAGTGGTTCTTCACCCAATGGTGGATCGAGAACGGGGGATTTTCATGTTTTTTCTAGAAAATGGTTCTTCACCAAGTGGTGCCTCATGCACAATGTTTCTAGATTCATTCAATTTCAACCTTTTTGAAGTTTTTTTGACGTAAACAGTTATAAGGTCTTATTTAAAGGGACTAAAATCTTTTAAAAGCCCATAAATCCTATATTAATTTTCCTTAGGGTCCCGAATATTTTAAATTGACAAAACACATTATCTTGATAAGATCCACCTTTAATAGAAAATATGAAACATATCTAAACTCTGACTCTATTTAGATATTTTTGAAGGTCGACAAACCCTTCCCCCATGTTCATTATTCTTGTTTTATCTTGATATGGGACACCCCAAATCCTTCTTCCCATATTATTTGAGTGATATTTTGTAGCAATTGGTTCGTGATTCCCTAGAGTTCTTCCTACTGTATGTGTTCCCCTGTATCGGTGTTACCAAGAAGTACTGATTCCATTTTCTTCATAGTCGGCTCCCCATTGTATTTCTTATTTGTGCATCAGGCTAGATGGGTTAATGGATGATTTCCTCTATGAATATTATAGAATAAAAAATATTAAATATAATTTAATTGGTGGAAAATAAATATATGAGGGTTGTGAAATATAACAAATGATATTCCATATTCATTTATTTTCATAGAAATTTTGATCTAAATAGGATAACTACACATTGAAATTCATGGACGTTGAGGGTCCTTGTTTGATGTAAAAGAGGTTTTATGTAATGCATGTTGTTTGATCACTATTGAATGACTATTTTTGAAAATTGAAAACAATGTATATTCGGTTTCTAAATTGATTCCCCCTGATCGTCCAGTTCCAATGAAAACCACTGAATTAACATGTAGAATTAAAAAAGGGATGCCTTGTTAAATATGAAAATATTTTTTTTTGTTTGGTGTTATAATTTAGTTGTGGGAGAAATTGTGAATAGGGTGTGGTTCATATTTATGTGGTTATTTTGGCATGATATGATGATGAAGCAGTGCTACAAAACTATTTTTGGGTCGATCTGTTGTTGGATGTGGTTGTGAGTTGGGGTTTTTTATTGGTTGGTATGATGGTTTGGGAAGGATGACCGTGAAATAGTAATGTAGTGGTTTATATGGGGGTTTCACCATTTATAACATGTATAAAGATTCACCCCATACATAGATATCAATATATGATATATCATGAATGGGTGCTTCATCATAAGTTTCTCTATGAGTAGCATGAAGAAAATCTACCGTATCTAATGGTTGTGGAATGATTTTTCTTTGATGTGAGGATCCCTTTATTTGTCATAGATTTTCACAATATGAAGTGATTTTTTTCTTGTTTATTGTGACTATGTTTCTTAATTTCTTGAGTACTGACAGATACATTGAATATAGTTTAATAAAAGTTTTGAATGGATTTGGTAGGATTGATTAATGGAATAAAAATGGTTAAATGAAATTGGAAGAGAATGTAAAATGGGTTTTCTGGATTGATGTGTGGTATTTGTTGGGTCGGAAGAAACACGGGGAATGATGGCAAGAGGGGGGGGGGGGTGAATTTCCTTTTAAAAAAATGATAAACAAATTAAAATCAAAGTTGAAATGCAGCGGAAATAAAAGAGGCAATCACACAAGAAATTGATAACGGAGTTCGGCCAACAACCCGGCCTACGTCTCCGCTCCCAACTCAACCGTTGAGAGATTCCTACCGCTTGCTTTTCAATGGTTTTAGCAAGAAACCCACTAGGATTTGAGGTAGCACTAGGACCTATTACAGCTTGCTTTTTGTGGTTTAGCAAGAACCCACTTGCTTTCAATGGAATAGCAAGAACCCACTAGCCTTTTTAACGGGTGAAGGCTAGCTCACCGGAGACACAAGCCTTTTAAAAGGAAAGGCTTGAAGAAACCTCTTCACACCTTAATGGTGGTGTGATAACCCAAAAGAAAGGGGGAAGAGAAAAGGTGTTGGGGTTTGTAGGCACAAACCCAAAATTAAAGCTCAAAAAGATAAAACAATAAAAACCGTATTGTTGAGAAGCCTTGGGCACCAAAGGTTGAATGGAGTTGAAGACGTGCACTCCCAAGCTTCTATGGTGGTTCTCCTTGGATTGGAAATGGATTGGAGCAGTTGTGGTTCCCTTGGAGCAATCCCCCGGAGGTTTGCCAAATGAGGAGAATTGTGTTCGTTGGCTTCACAATGCTTAATTATGGTCTGGCAATTGTTCTGGGGCATCAAGGTCCTTTATTTATAGAGGGGGAACCCTCATATGGCCGTTGGAGGCCTTTGGAGCCGTTGGAAAGGCTTTCGGAGCCGTTGGGAGGCAAGTGGAGCAGCCTGGTCAAAGCTCCAACGGCTAGTTTGACTGGATCCACCGGCTGGCCGGTACAGTCCCACCGGCTGGCCGGTGTGTGCAAAAAGACATAGGATTCTTGTCTAGGGGCCACCGGCTGACCGGTACATCTCCACCGGCTGGCCGGTGCCTTGGTAGAGAAGAAGAGTCTTGATCCAGGCTCTACCGGTCGACCGGTGGAGGATCCACCGGCTGGCCGGTGGCAAGACAGTAGCAAATACTATTTGGGTTGGGTGCCACAGGTCGACCGGTGACAGAGCCACCGGTCGACCGGTGGAACCTGGCAGTGGGAAATGCCTCTGCCAGGTCCACCGGCTGGCCAGTGCTATCACACCGGTTGGCCGGTGGACTGAATTTCAGTCCATTTGATGTCCATTCTTGGGCCAACTTCTTGGCAACCTTGTGCCTTTCAATCAAAAACACTTCAAACAATGTTAGATAAACATGAAAGTGATTGTGATCATGAAAATTAAACCACGAGGGGATACGAGAGGTACAACAATCTCCCCCTATTTTGATGATCACAATCACCAAAACAATCAAAGTAAAATACTGAAATTAAAGACATTCTTAAAGGATAATTTGAAAATAAATCAAAGCATGATGAAAAAGGATTCTCCCCCAATCAATCAAGAAATTTCTCCCCCTTTGTGATTATCAAAATAGAATGGGGCATAAAACTTGATTGAGGGAAAAATTGAAAATCAAGATTTTAGATTTGAAAATCAATTGAAATTTTGGAAATTGAATTGAAAGTTTGAATAACAGTTTGAATTGAAAGTTTTGAATCAAAAACCAATTGAAATTTGAAAATTTTGAAATGAGAATTTGAATGAAAATTTGAAACCAAGTGTTGAAATTGAAAGTTGAAAAAAAAAATGAAATTGAAAAGCTTAATCAATCCTAACTCCCCCTAAATAAAACAAAAGATCATCGGGGAGAGGGATTTTGAAAAGAGATGATTTTAGGCCCGGAAAGACTCGCAAGAAGGGATTTTTCAATCCACACTTGTCTCATAGTGGGTCTTCTCCTATAAAATTCGTCCGAAAAGAAAATACTTTTGGGTTGACCATACCGGGCGTTTTTACAATTGCATTCATAAATAAGGTGCCCGGGGTTTCTTACAATAGTTGCAAAATTTATAACTAGAGCTCCCCCTAACAAAAACAGTGGGTGCATGGGAGGAGGAGGCTTGGTTGGTGTATCCTAGCCCTTGGGTGGTTCTAGATATTCGTTGGGAACCTAGGAGATTGTTCAAATTTTGTTCCCCTTGGGTGAACTTAGCTAGGGTCTCCCTTAGGTATTTAATGGTTGATTCCATGGAATCAACATTTGGAAAATTTTGGATTTTAAGGGTGAGTTCCTCCTTCTCTTTGAGAAGTTGGTCTTTTTCGGAGGAAAGTTTTTTGAAATTCTTTTTCAAAGAAACAAATTTTGAAGAAAGCTCATGAAAACCATTTTCTAATTGGTCTCTAGAGTGTTGGAGTTCTTCATAGGATAAATGATTGAAAGAATTTGAATTTGAAGAAAAAGAGGATGAGGAGTCGGAAGAAGTTACCTCATGAAATGCCATTAGGCATTTTGTACCTTGGTCGCTCGAGGAGGAGGAGGATGATGATGAAGAGGAGGTGTCACTCCATGTCGCCTTAAGGACCTTTTTCTTCCCTTTTTCCTTTTGCGTGGCCCGTTTCTTGTTGAGTGGGAAATCGGGCTTGTAATGGCCCTTTTCGCCGCACCCGTAGCATTTTACCTTGAGCTCGGATCTTGCGGTGGGTTCTTGCCTTCGCGCCTTGCGAGATTTTTTCTTCTTGTGCTTCTTCATGAATTTTTGCATTTGGCGGGCGAGATTCTCCATTTCCGAGTCGCCGCTTGATGATGAAGAAGATGAAGATGATGATGAGGAGGAGGAGCTTACTTCTTTTTGTACCTTGAGGGCGATGTTCTTTGGTGTCTTGATTGGTGTGCCCTCCTTTTGAGCTTGCCTCCTCATCGTGATTTCGTACGTCATGAGGGATCCGATGAGCTCCTCTACCGGCATATTTTTGACGTCCTTAGCTTCTTGGATCGCCGTCACCTTTGGTGCCCATGAGCTCGGAAGGACCCATAAGATCTTCTTGACCATCGTCTCGGCTGAAACATCATCACCAAGAGATTTCCTTCCATTGCAAACGTCAGTGAATCGAGTAAACATTTCAGAAATAGACTCATTTGGATGCATTGAAAATGACTCAAAATCTTGTCTATACATGTCTAACCGAGTATCCTTGACTTTGTTGGTCCCCTCATGGGTAACCTCCAAAAGTTTCCAGATTTCGTGAGATGAGGTGCAAGTGGAAACTCGGTTGAACTCATTTCGGTCAAGGCCGCAATGTAGAGCGTTCATGGCTTTGCCATCAAGCTCAAAGTTTCTAATATCGGCAGGGGTCCATTTGGAATCGTCGGGGGAAGAGAGAGTGTAACCTTGCATGACTATTTTATAAATGGGATATCCTATGCTTCTTAAAAAAGTGGTCATGCGGGTTTTCCAATAATTATAGTCGGTCCCATCAAAAAATGGAGCCCGACCCAATGAGTATCCCTCGGGGGCGAAAGAAGTTGATGCCATCTAAATGGATCTTAAATTTGAAACCGGGTTAGGGATTTATTCAAATTTCCCTCTGATACCAATTGTTGGGTCGGAAGAAATACGGGGAATGATGGCAAGAGGGGGGGTGAATTGCCTTTTAAAAAATGATAAACAAATTAAAATCAAAGTTGAAATGCAGCGGAAATAAAAGAGGCAATCACACAAGAAATTGATAACGGAGTTCGGCCAACAACCCGGCCTACGTCTCCGCTCCCAACTCAACCGTTTAGAGATTCCTACCGCTTGCTTTTCAATGGTTTTAGCAAGAAACCCACTAGGCTTTGAGGTAGCACTAGGACCTATTACAGCTTGCTTTTTGTGGTTTAGCAAGAACCCACTTGCTTTCAATGGAATAGCAAGAACCCACTAGCCTTTTTAACGGGTGAAGGCTAGCTCACCGGAGACACAAGCCTTTTAAAAGGAATGGCTTGAAGAAACCTCTTCACACCTTAATGGTGGTGTGATAACCCAAAAGAAAGGGGGAAGAGAAAAGGTGTTGGGGTTTGTAGGCACAAACCCAAAATTAAAGCTCAAAAAGATAAAACAATAAAAACCGTATTGTTGAGAAGCCTTGGGCGCCAAAGGTTGAATGGAGTTGAAGACGTGCACTCCCAAGCTTCTATGGTGGTGCTCCTTGGATTGGAAATGGATTGGAGCAGTTGTGGTTCCCTTGGAGCAATCCGCCGGAGGTTTGCCAAATGAGGAGAATTGTGTTCGTTGGCTTCACAATGCTTAATTATGGTCCGGAAATTGTTCCGGGGCTTCAAGGTCCTTTATTTATAGAGGGGGAACCCTCATATGGCCGTTGGAGGCCTTTGGAGCCGTTGGAAAGGCTTTCGGAGCCGTTGGGAGGCAAGTGGAGCAGCCTGGTCAAAGCTCCAACGGCTAGTTTGACTGGATCCACCGGCTGGCCGGTACAGTCCCACCGGCTGGCCGGTGTGTGCAAAAAGGCATAGGATTCTTGTTCAGGGGCCACCGGCTGACCGGTACATCTCCACCGGCTGGCCAGTGCCTTGGTAGAGAAGAAGAGTCTTGATCCAGGCTCTACCGGTCGACCAGTGGAGGAGCCACCGGCTGGCCAGTGGCAAGACAGTAGCAAATACTATTTGGGCTGGGTGCCACAGGTCGACCGGTGACAGAGCCACCGGTCGATCGGTGGAACCTGGCAGTGGGCAATGCCTCTGCCAGGTCCACCGGCGGGCCGGTGCTATCACACCGGTGGGCCGGTGGACTGAATTTCAGTCCATTTGATGTCCATTCTTGGGCCAACTTCTTGGAAACCTTGTGCCTTTCAATCAAAAACACTTCAAACAATGTTAGATAAACATGAAAGTGATTTTGATCATGAAAATTAAACCACGAGGGGATACGAGAGGTACAACAGTATTGTGCATTTAGAAGTTGCCATAAATGTGGTTGTGTAGTGAGTTGGTGGATTATCCGAGGACCCATAGGTGGGGATTGAGTGTTTGGTATCATATATGTATATAATTTTATTTTCCGTGTGATTTATATAAACAACCCACCCAAGTTGATCACTATGTGTGGAACTCCACCATTTTCATGGGAGAGGGTGACATTATTAAACATCTTTGTGGGAAGATGTATGGCTGAACTCCATCTCTTCTATGCTACCTATTCCAGGTGTTGGCGACCAAATTTTCTTTAGGAAGAATTTGGTGAGGTGTGGTAGACTAGGTGTTTATGGGCATGGTGGTTTGTGTCCCCTATGTCTTTGGTATGAGTTGTGATGTGATTTCCTATGAGTCTTTAGGATGATATTTTTGTGTTATGATGCAAAGGTGTGTGAGGGAGAGATCTATTATGAGGACCAAGTGTTAGTGGGAAGGATGTGATTTGCAATATTCCAAAGGGGTGGTTGATCCATGACGTTTGTTATTGGATTGTGAGAGTGGGTATTCAGTGGTAAAGTGGTGTGTGGTACCCTATCATTGATGTTATTTATATCATATTACTTGACATGAGTTACTTGGTGAGTGTTCTTGGTGATGATGGGTGGTTAGTATCAATGATTAGGTTCTTTTTGGTTTTTCTATTTTATCATGGGTGAATTAGTATGCTTCTTTCACATGTGCATGAGATACTTTGGGATTCCTAATAAGTATACATATATACTCACCCTACGCATATAAAATTTCATTTATATGCTCAATAGGATTTTACAAACACTGCTAGACCTTACTAGCTTGAATCTTGATAGTTGTTGTGTCGCTGCCTAGACTTAATTTTTCGTATATACATTGGAATATTTATAATTTTTTTACTACTATTTTATACATGCATAATGGATGGTTTGGGACTTCCTTAATATATACCTCAGAGTTTCTTTGTGGATGATTCATTATATCACCCAATCCTATTTCCTTATAAAGGGTAATGCCTTCCATATTTTAAGATTTTTACACCATGGGTTCTAGTTGCCAACCCTGGTCCTACTGGAGGTAGGACTCGGGGTTCATTATCCCCCTTTCATCATTTCAATCCCAATAAGGGTATCGTTGGAAGGAGTGGGTCATGACAAAGAGGTATCATAGTTGATGGTTGAGATATCTAATGGAGTTTGGAGTTGGAAACATTGAGTATTGCATGGGTTGGTATGGAAATGGTTCTAGTTGACCATGGTGTGTGTCGTAGGTTAGGGATACTGGCCAGGAAAAAGTATTCCACCCCCCCTTCTAGATATAGTGTATGAACTCTAACCTTATTGATTGAGCAAGTCAGATAGATATTCTTTCATTGTAGTGTCCTAGGAGTGGTATATGAATCATAATAACTTGTATTTTTCTTGAATTGGGTTGTTTTGGGAATTTCACAAAGCATAAAATAAATAAAATGGTATAAAATGAATCTTAATAAATAATTCATACTACCAGAGCATAGGAAATATTTGTTTATCGTTGATAAATGGCTCATAGTCATCGTCTTTGTGTGGCTCATGCAGTAGAGATTTTGCAAGCTGATCTGGTTGATCATTGTAGGGTTGATGCAGAAGAAGAGTATGATCAATGGAAGAGGATGTTGCATGATTTATAGTGGCAGTATTTGGTTAAGTATGATTTCAATGTATATGATGTGGATATATAAGGTAGAATAGGGGAGTAGGAGGTTCTCGTTAGTCTGATTCAGGCCCTGAGAGAGTACAAGGTCACCTTAATAGTTAGTAAGATGCGTGATGATGCACGTCAGTGGGGGATGTTGTATCTGGGAGAGAAGGAGGAGGAAGATGTTTTTTGGATTTACTTCTAGAAGGAGTTCTGGACAGAGTTCCATTAATCTACCATGAAGGCTGAGAAGTGGGATGAGCGTGTCACCCTTCAGTAGGGAAGCATGTAAATGTGGGATCTTGGGTTCAAGTTCAAGGACTTTCTACTTATTTCCCTAAATCATTTTACAAATGAAGAGTCCCATGTGATACATCTAGAGGAGGCACTCCACCATTATATCCAGTAAGTATTTACTCCTTTTACATTCCCAATGTATTTGGAGGTTCAATTAATGGTAGAGATGATCTAGCGGCTATACTCATGAGGAGGTATACCATGAGTGGGGAGCCAACAGAGTTATTTGAGTGGCCGAGTTGTCATTAGTAGGCCTCAGGAACCAGGACCATTGTGATTTCAACTGACTGGGAGACGACCTCAGTAGCTTTCCTTCCATGCATATGGTGCCAATAGTATCCGTGCCATTGTAGTGGGATTGAGTCCAATTTGTTTCTTATGTGGGGTTCAATAATGCCTTCAGAACCAGTGCCGAG
The DNA here is from genome assembly GCA_963277665.1 of Viscum album. NCBI lineage: Eukaryota > Viridiplantae > Streptophyta > Magnoliopsida > Santalales > Viscaceae > Viscum > Viscum album. The sequence goes on from OY728136.1 coordinate 1,831,310,929, forward strand.
TTACTTCTCGTTCTCAGTTTGGTAGAGGAGGATAGGTTTAAGGTCAGCCTCAATAGAAGTTTCTAATAATATAGTTTGAATAGCTGGGTAGTATATTTTTTCTCCACTGAGTGGAATAGAGTTGGTAGAATATGACCTCATGATGTTCCTCATGTTCAAGGACTACGACCCAATCATGGATATAGATGTGGTCATCATTAGAGAGGCAGAAGAACTAGGTGTCGTCAGTTACACACAACAGGGTCAACATTCATAATGGGTCTAGAGATCATCAGAGATACAATCAGTTTATTTAGTACCCTTGTTTGTGTCATGGTTGATTCAGGGGCCTTTCACTCCATTATTCCACTTGATCTTGACCATGTATTAGGACTAGACATAAAGAGGCCTCATGTTGCCTTGGTGTTGAGTATTCTAGTCATATTTTAGATCAACTTGTCTGGAATGTGCTATGGGTGTATAATGATGACGGGATCACATCATTCTAGTAGGGATATCCTCTTGCTACAGATGTATCCATACAATGTCATCCTTGGCATCGACTGGTTGTATTCCATACATGTTGTTTTAGATTTATCTAGGAGGAGATTCATGTTTTCTTATTAGAATGGCCAATGTGGGGTTTTCATTCGTTATTGTGGTTGTTAGGTGGGAAGTGGTTAGGTTGAGTCCATTATTTCTTTATTAGTTGTTTTTTCAGTGGAATCAGCGGATACCAAAATGGTGAGGTTCCTAGGGTCATTGAAGTGTTCCTATATGTTTTCTCTAAGGAGGTTGTGACACTACCACCTCAGCATGATGTTGAATTTGAGATTGATTTTTATCACAGTACTTCTCTAATTTTGATGGCTCATTATCAGATGACACCTTCTATGTTGTGGGATTTTAGAACTCAGATATAGAATTTGATTCATAAGGGTTTTATCCAGCCTGGTTTGTCACCGTGGGGTGCTTCAATGTTGTTCTGAAAGAAGGAGGATGATGGTATGAGGTTTTTTATAGACTACCATTGGCTGAATTAGGTGTTTGTCCAGAACTATTACCCCCATACAAGAATATGTGATCTTTTTTACAACATGAGAGGGGAATATTGGTTTTCTAATATCAATCTCCAGCCTAGATATCACTAGCTGAGGGTGAGGGATAGAGATATCATAAAGACTACCTTCAAATAAATGTATGGGCGCTTTGAGTTTGTAGTCATGTCTTTTGGGGTTACAAATGAACCAACCATGTTCATGGGACTTATGAACTCCTATGAGTTCCTAGACCAGTTCATTATTTTATGCATCGATGATATCGTAATTTAATCAAAGTTTGAGGAGGAACATGGTGAGAATCTCAAAACTATCTTGCTGGTTCTTTGATCCCATTAACTCTATAGAATGTTGTACAAGTACATGATATAGACATGATAGGTGAATTTCCATAGTCATGTGTTGTCCTATAAGGGTATGTGAGTAGACCCATCAGAAGTTCAAGTGGTTGTTTCATGGGCATAACCCATGAAGGTGGCATAATTTCACTGTTTCATTAGTATCACGAGATATTATTTGAGGTTTGTAACCAATTTATCTCATGTTTCATCCACGTTGATAACCCTGAATCGAAAATAAAAATCATTTTTTTGGAGTGATCAGTGTTAGCAACCATTCAGTTACCTGAAGAAGAAGCAGGTAAGTGCTCTAGTGCTCTGGTTTCCTAAGGAAGGGGTGATGTTTAGGTGTTTTTTGACTCTTCCCATCTTGTTTTAGGAAGAAAACAGATGCAGTAGTCGGAAGTGATCTCTAATGGGTATTTGAAGATATGTCCTCATGAGTGTAATTATACCACCATTAATCTGGAGTAGGAAGTGGTTGTTTTCTTACAGAAGTTGTGGTGACATTACCTCACTTGGGAGATTTTGTGGTCTTTACATACAACAATAGTTTAAGGAATATCTTTTTCCAACATGGATTGAATCTACAACAGTATAGGTGGATGGATTTTCATTAGGACTATGATTTTAAATCTCTTAAACCCCTGGAAAGGGAAATTATTTGACTGATTATTTGAACAAAGTATCACAGAAGGAGTTTGTTCAAGAATATGTAGTTTCATAGAGATAAATGGAGGTGTTGGAAGCCTTCCATATAGATATAATGGAAGAAAGTGGTAATTGACGTTTTTTTTCAGATAATGGTGTAGTCTTCTCTCATATAGTATGTAGAGATTTCTTATTGGAGATACTAAGAGGTAGAGATGATTCACGATCATGTTAGCCATGGTGACGCTTTATAGGGATGTTTGGAACTACATGTTGTTTCATGGAAGGTTATTTATTCTAGTGAAAATGCAAAGTTGATTCCTTAATTAGTTTCATGGATCACCCTTGGTAGTACATCTAGGATTTTCTAAGATGTACCGTTGCTTAAAAATGTAATTTTGGTGGCCCAGGAGGAAACATACGGTGGTGGCGTTTGTTGAAATGTTATTGGTTTCCTAGTAGGTAACAATCCGACATCATGTTCATGGTGGTTTGTTGTATCCCATTGATTTCATCATAGGGTCACCTAAATATTAAGGATTTTGTGATGGTATCTTGGTGATCGTAGGCCGATTAAAGAAATCATATCACATCTTAGCGATCAAGAGTCATGCACAATTTATGCTTTGGATATGAAGTATGTGGATGATGTTGGTGTTGTTTCATGAAGTTAGAAGGTCCATTGTCTCATATCAGGATGCATGGTTTACCCCACAAGTCTGTAGTGGAATAGAGTACGCTTTTGGCACCCAGTTATTCCTCAACATTTCTTCCCACCCTCAAATATATGGGAAGATGAAAGAGATTATCCATACATTGGATGATATGTTCTGGGAATGCATGTTAAACATCAGTGGATCTTGGTCATGAAACCTTCCTTTGGTAGAGTTTTCTTATAACAATAGCAATTAATATTCCATTTTAATTGTCCCATTTGAGGCATTGTACGAGAGACCTTGTTGTTCTCCATTTTTGGGAAGGAGGATATGGATATATATATTATTGGTTCTGATTTGGTGTAGAGAATGACAGAGAAAGATTATCAAGTTTGTCAGAGGATGAAAGTATAATAGGACCAACAGAAGTTGTTTTCCAATTTTGTAAGGATACACTTGGTTTTTAAGGTTTGAGACCATGTGTAATTGAAGGTTTCCCCTTGAAATTGAGAATACAAGTTTTTAATAGATGGAGTAATATTTCTACAAGGTTTTTCGGACCCTTTCAGGTATTGGGGTGAGTTGGAAATGTGGCATACTAGTTGGCATTGAAACCATGTATAAAGAGGATCCAAAATGACCTTTAAATCTCTTAGTTTTGTTGGTATATTGACAATGAATCTCATGTCATTGACTGGGTAATGGGTGATATCAATGTTGAGATGACATTTGTGGAATAACTAGTAGACATCCAAGATTGTCAAGAGAAGCTGATGCATGGGTGGACCATTCTTCTATGTCACGTTCCAGGGAGTCATGGTGGCCAAGAGGAGAGTACATGGGAGTGATATAAGTATATGTGTGCCCAGTTCCCATAGTTATTTTGAGTTTTTATTTTCACCATTTTAAATTGTAATGTGTTGTTTGATCCCTGTTTTATGACATGAGATGTTTTCCCTTGGTTTTGGCTGTGTGTGGTGCTATGTGAGATAATGGAATGACATGTGAAGAGGAGAGGACCTAATACCTAATCAATACGCATTAACTGTGATGTGAATAAAACTATGCGAGTGAGTTAGTTCCACCCAGAGTGGATAGTATCATGACATGGAGAATAGAATTACTTGATTTTTGTGTTTGGATGGTGTAGTTTTTTGTAATTCTGTGGTGTGTTTTGGGATCTTTTGTGTTCATGTGGTGAGGTCTGGTTTGTAGATATTGGAGGAGGTGTTCTAGGATGTGAGGTTTCCACTCCATCATTCAAACAACTAAGGATACATTATAATTGAACATGGAAGTGTTTGGATAATAGTTGTATTTAAAATATGGTGAGATCCTTGAGAGGTATCTTGGGTGATGGTTGTTCAGACCCTGTCACTCATTCCATTATTGTATAGTTTTGAAATCTCAAGGTAGATAATAGTTTAAGAGGTATCTTATGTAATTCCACAAACCCCTCTGGCCCATTATCTTATGAGAATCTGGTGTTTGAGGAGTTCTAGGATGTTAAGGTGACTCATTTCAATACTTTTAAAAAATTCATAGTTTTCCATGTTTCCAAAATTGCATCACCGTGGTAGTCACTCACTGGTTGTAACTCATTGGCGATGGATCATTGGCAGTCACTCAACTATTAGAACCTCATTTGGTGGTTCCTTACTTTGTGGTGACTCATTAATTGTAGAATGTGTTTCATCTGGTGGTCATTCATCCATTAGTGCCTCACCTAACATTCACATATCCAGTAGTGCTTCATATAAAAGTGGCTCATGAGAGGTGACTCTATAAGTGTCACATTTTGAATGGTGCCCTGTCGATTGCTGCCTCACCTAACGGGTCCTCATGATTTGTGTTTGCAGCATCTTCTAGTTTCACCATTTTTTATGTTTTCTTGGATGTAAAAACATTAAAGGGCTTATTTAAATGGTTTTCAGATCGTTTAAAATAATATAAATCCTATATTTATTTTCCTAAGGGTATTGGCGTTTTAAATGGAAAAAATTCATTATTTTTACTAGATCTTCCTTTAATGGAAAATAAGAAATGCATCTAAACCGTGACTCTGTTTAGATATTTCTGAAGGTCGAGATACCCTTCCCATTGTTCTTACTTCTTGTGTACTCTTAAAAAAAGACACCCAAATACTTCTTCCTATAGTATTCGAGTGATGTGATGCAACAATTGGTTCATGAATCCCTAAATTTCTTCCTTCAACATGTGTGAACTTGTTTTAGTGTAACTAGGAAGTGTTGATTTCTATTTCATCCACGCAAGTTTACCTTTTTATTTCTTATATGTGTGTCATGCGAGGTGAGTGTATGGATGTTTTCCTATGGGAATATGGTTGAATACCCATTAATAAATATAATTGAACTAGTTTAAAATTTATATATTGGTTTGTGAAAAGTATTGAATGATCTTGCATTGTCATTTATTTTGGCTGAAATAGTGATATGTATGGGCTAACTACCCACTAAAAATTGTGGTTGTCAGTCATCCTTTTTTATGAATGGAGTATTTATATGGAAGGCATGTTGTTTGTTCCCTATTGAATGACTGTTTTTGAAAATTATTTACCATGCACATTCTGTTAATAAATAGATTCCCCAAGATCTCATATTTTCCGGGATAACCCCAAAGATAACTAGTGGAACTAAATAAGGTATCCCTTGTTAAATATGAAAATATGTTTTGATTGGTTTGTTTGGTGATGTGGTTGTGGAGACAGCTATGCGTAGGGGGTTTCTTCTACTGATGTGGTGATCTAGGAATGGTATGATGATACAATAGGGCTGCGAAACTGGTTGTAGGATAATTTGTTTTTAGATGGGGTTGTGAGATGGGAATTTTGTTTTCGTTAATATGGTTGTTTGGGAATGATGATCTATAATAAAGACAATAGTGGTTGGTATGGCTTATTTTCCACCGATAACATGCATAATGATTCACCCAATACATAGATATAGATATGTGATATATCATGAATGGGTGCTTTGCCTAAAGTTTCTCCATGATTAGCATGTAGAGAACCTATTATATCTAAATATTGTGGTATGATGTGTCTTTAATGTGATGATTTCATTATTCATCAGGGATATTCAATTTATAAATTTATGGTTTTGTGTTTCTTGTTATTATGATTCTTTGTTTCTCAGGTAGTGATGGATGTAATGAATACAGTTTAAGGATAGTTTCAAATGGCTGGGTTGTTTTGGTTAATATAATGAAAATTGTTAAATTAAATTGGATGGGAATTTGAAATGAGTTTTATGGATTGATTTTTGGTATTGTTCATTTAGTGGTAGTAGAGAAGGTGGTAGTGTTGGGATTTGGTGGTTGATCTATGACACATAGGTTGGGCATGAGAGCTTGGTATCATATATGAATATAATTTTATTTTCCTTCTAATTTCTATATGCACCTAACCATAGTTGATAATTATGTGCCAAACACACCTATTGTCACGGAGAGGGTGTCATTCTCAAACATCCTGATGAGATGATGTACGGATGACCACCCACTCTTCCATACATCCTCTTCTAGGTGGTGATGGCCTATGTTTCTCTGGGTAAAAAGTCATGAGATGTGGTAGCCCAGGTGTTCATAGGCGGGGTGGTTTTCTTCTTAGGTTTCATAAGGATGAGTTGTGACATGATTTCATAGGGTTCATTGGTGTGAGTTTTGATGTTCATTACCATCTGTCTTCGGGATGTGATTTTATGTGTTTTGAAGCCCATGTGTGTGTGGGAAGGATGAGTTGTGAGGCCTAGGTGTGTGAGGGAAGGATGTGATGTGATATATTCAGAAGATGAGGGAGATCCAATAAATATTTCACTGGGGTGTGAGAGCGGTTAATCAGTTGGAATGTATTGTGGGTTACCCCATCATCGATGTGAATTAAATTATATCACTTAACTTTTTATACTTGGTGAGTGTAGAATTTTGAGGTTGGGTGGTTAGTATACCTACGTAAGTACTGTTTGGTTCTACTATTTTCATGCAGGTGTATTAGTATGTCTCTTTCACATGTGCACGAGAGGAATTGGTTTTCCTAATGAGTATACATATAAACAAACCCTACGTATATGAAATTGTTTTCTGGTATCAACGAGGATTTCACTAATCGTGTCGAACCGTACTAGCCCAAATATTGATAGTTGTTGTGTCACTGCCTAGCGTTACATTTAGGTATTTACTTTAGAGACTTTTTTATTTGTATCAGTTATATTTTACACATCCATGTGTGATGGTTTGGCCCTTCCTTTATATATGTATAAGAGTTTATTTTTGGATGATCCATCATATATCTTGATGTTCGTTCCTTATAAAAGGAAATGCCTCCCATATTGTGAGATTTGTACACCCTTGGTGCAAGATGCCAACTCGGGCTAACTGGAGGTGGTAATAAGTGATCATTACCTATTTTATTCATTACCAGCCTAATATAGGTATCTTTGGAGGGATGGTCACATTATAGAGTGGTAAGAGAGGTGATAGTTGAGTGACACGATGGATTTTGGAGTTATGAATCATTATTATTTCTTAGGGTGGTATGGAAATGGTTCTAGTTGACCATGGTATGTGACTTAGACTTGGGAGAACAGATAAGACCCATGATTTTCACCCCCACCCCTGATCTACTGCATTAAATTTTATCTTATTGAATGACCATATAATATGGACCAACTTTTATGGTAGATTCTTAGGAAATTTACATGCATTATAATGACTTGTTTACTTTAATGGATTGGGTTTTTCGGGAGCTTCAAAATGGATAAAATTAATAAATGAATTAAAATGAATTCTAATATAAAAAATTACTACACGAGTTTATGAAATATTTGTTTACCTTTAATCGTGGATCCTGGTCATCATCCATGTGTGTATCTTGAAGAGAAGGTTCAGCAGGCTGATCAGGTTGATCGTCGTATGGTTGATCTAGCAGAGGAGGATGATCAGTGATAGAGGAAATTTCATGTTTTCCAATGGAAAGATTGGGGGAAGTGCGAGGGTGTCGTATCTGTTGTAGAGATAGATGGTTGGATAGAGGAGTTGGAGTTTGCCTTTGATCTGATCTGGGACCTAGTAGAGTACAGGGTCCCTTTCTGTAGTTTGTCTGATGAGGGGGACTACAAGTTAGTGGAGTAAACTATATCTAGTATAGTGGATAGAGGCATATGTTTTTTGTATTGTCTTTTAGAATGAGATCTTGGAATATTTCCTTTAATCTATAATGATGACTGAGAAGAGGCAGGAGATACAATCCCTTTGGTAGGAGAGTATGTTAGTGTGTGATCTTGGGTTAATGATCAAGGTCCTTCTGCAGTTTTCCTCAAATATTATTCTAGATGAGGAGTCTTGTGAAAGATGTCTTAAGGAGGCCTTCCATTATTTTATCCTATATTCAGTTACTACTTTTACATTTCCAACATATTATGAGATTCAAAAAAAGGAAATGGTGATCGAGTGGATGAACTCATGAGGAGATCTACCACAAGAGGGGAGACAACAGAGATCTTAGAGAGGGAAATTTATCAGTGGAAGGTCTCAGGTGCAAGGACCTTCAAGGTTTCAACCGACCGGGAGACGTCCTCAGTAGCTTCCTTTTTGGTCATCTAGTGCCAATTTTATATGTTCCTTTCCTATGGGATTAGTAATTATGTGTTTCATATGTGGGGTTCATAACCATCTTCAGATCTAGTGAGTAATGGCTACCTAACATTAGTTTTGGGAAGATTGACATGTTTAGTCTCAGCCTCAATAGTAGTTGCAGGCGAGATAGTTCCAGTGTTAATTTTTTGTTCTTTTGATCTTTAGAGAGGAGATGGAGTAGGTAGAGGCTATCCTAAAAATGTTCCTCTTGTTCAGGGACTAAAATCAAAGCATGGTCATAGAGGTGGTCATCAGTAGATAGGTTGAGGAGCTGAGTGTGGTCAGTATCACCTAGTGGAGGTAGCAATCCAAGCATAGCCAGAGTTTATCAGAGGTATGATCAGTTTGTTTAGAACCCTTGTTTGTTCCTTTTATTATTCAATTCTTCACACTACTTTTTTTAACACACTCATGCCAATGATCTGGGACTATATATAGAGAGTATTCCTATTCCCCTGGTTTTGAGTATACTAGTAGGAGTCCAGACCAACTTGTTTGACATGTGTCAGTGGTGCAGACTGATGATGGGACTATCATATTCCCATGGGAATATCTTCTTAGTATAAATTTTTCTATACAATGTCATCCTTGGGATTGATTTATTGTATTCATTAAATGATTTTATCAATTTCTTTTATAGGAGATTTTTTATTTCAAATGGTCAACGTGTGGTTTTCAATAACAAGCAGGGTTATCATGTGGGAAGCCGGCATGTGGAGGCCCTTCTTTCCTTTTATGTTGAGCTATTAGTGGAAATTTTGGATTCTAAAATGGTAGAGGTTCCCAGTGTGATTGGTGACATTCTAGATTTTTTCATGAAAGAGTATGTGATGCTACCACCTCAATGTGATGTTGAGTTTGAGATATATTTGATGCATGATGCTTCTCAAATTTCTATTTATTTTTATCTGATAACACATTATGGGTTGTGATAGTTAAGGATTTAGAAATAAAATCTGATGTTGAATGGTTTTATCTGATCTGGTTTATCTCCATAGGGTGCTTCATTTTTTTCACAAAGAAGGTGAATGGTGGATTGAGGTAATGCATAGACTACATGTGGTTGAATTGGGCGGTGGTCTGGAACCATTACCCTCTTCCATGAATAGACGATATTTTTGACCATATGAGAGGGGTGAGTCGGTTTTCTACGATCGATATGTAGTCTGGATATCACCAGTTGACTGTGAAAGAGGGAGATATAATGAAGACTTTATTTAGATGTAGGTGTGGGAACTTTTGTATTATAGTCATTCCATTTGTTGTTATGAATGAGTCATCCATGTTTATGTTTATTATGAAATACGTGTTATAGGAGTTCTAGATATGTTCAAAATCGTATTTATTAATGATATCTCAATCTACATTAAGTTAGAGGGGGAACATAATGAGAATCTCAGAACTATATTACTAGTTCTTCGATGCCACAATATCTATGGAAAGATTTCCAAGTAGATGTTTTGGACATGATAGGTGCATTTCCTTAGGCAAGTGGCGAGTGTGTAGAAGTAAACCCCTTGAAGGTTGAATCAATTGTTTCTGGGGAAGCACCCTAGAACATTGAATAAGTTCAAAGTTTCCTTGGTCTCATGGACTATTATAGAAGGTTTGTACATGATTGACCTTGATTTTCATCCCTATTGATATCTTTTAAAAGAGAAACCAATATTTTGTGTTTAGTGATCAGTGTCAATAAATGTACAATTACCTAAATTATAATTTGGTTAGTTCTTCAGTGCTCTAGTTTCTAGAGGAATGGGTTATTTTTTGGGATTTTGTGATGCTTGTTGTCTAGAATTTTCAGATGGGTGCAAATGAAGTAGTGAGAAGTGATCTCTTATGGGTTTAGGAAATTACATCCTCAAAAGAGTAACTATTACACCCATTATTTGGAGTTGAAAATGATGGTTTTATCACTAATTTTGTAGCGACATTAACATTATAGGCAGTGCATTGTGGTCTTCATAGACCACAAGATTTAAAGGTATATATTTTTATATTGTGACATGAAACTATGATAGTAAAGTTGGATTGTGTTTCTACAAACTATAATTTTGAGTTCTCCTACACTTTAGGAACAAAGAATATTGTGGTTGATTATTTGAGAATAAATTCACAGAAAGGGGTCATTTAGGAATATATGGATGCTCATGGAGTAATGGAGGAGTTGGTATCCATGCACATAGATTCAAGGCTAGATAGTGGAAAAGGATGTTTGTTACAAATGATCAATCCATCTTCTCTAATGAAGGATGTGGATGATTATTATTAGGGAGACGTAGTGGTAGAGGTGATTCATGATCGTGTTGTCCATTGTGACACTCTAGATGAATGGTAAAAACAAAATTTGTTTTTATGGAAAGTTGTTTTTATTGGATAAAATTCATAGTGGTGTCCTTTATAAGTATCATGGATCACCCTTGGATTTATATCCAAGTAATTCTAACATGTACCATGGCTTAAAGATGAAGTTTTGGTGGCCTGGGATGAAACATGTATTGGTGGAGTTTGTGGCATAGTGCTTGGTTTTCCAATAGGTAAATATCGAGCATTGTGTTCCTAGTGGTTTATTACATCCCTTGGAAGTTAATGAGTGGAAATGGGATGCCAGCTTGGTGGATTTCCTCACGGGTTTACCCAGAGCACAAGGAGGTTGTCATTCTATCTAGGTGATCATAGATTAGTTGATGAAATCAGCTCACATATTATCTATTATAGAGTTGAGCACAGTGGATGCTTTGGCTATGAAGTACATTCATGATGTGGTGTGGTTTCATGGAGTTCTTTATTCCATTGTCTTAGAATGGGATGCACAATTTACCTCATGACTATGAAGGGTATTGTAGTGCACTTTTGGAACCCAATTATTCATAAACACTTCCATCCACCCTCAGAAAGATCAGAAGACAGAATGGACTATCCATACATTGGAGGATATGGTGTGGGATTGTGTCATAGACATTGACAGATCTGGGACATGACACATGAATCTGGTAGAGTGTTTTATAAAAATATCCATCACTCTACCATTAGCATGTCACCATTTGAAACTTTATATAGAAGACTATTTCATTCTCCATTGGGATGGATGGAGGTTGGGGAGATAACTATTCTTGGTCCCGATGTAGTGCATAACTTGACTGAGAAAGTTTATCTTGTTTGTGAGAGACTAAAAGATGCAGAGGATTGGTAGAACTCAAATACCTATTTCAAAAGGAGAAACATGGAGTTAGTGTTTGGGGACCACATTTTCTTGAAGGTTTCACCTCAACATGGGATGTGGAAGTTTTGAAGAGGTTTTAATATTTCTCCCTTGTTTTGTAGGCCCTTTGTTGTGTTGGGGAGAGTTAAAAGAGTGGAATGACAATTATCATTTCCACTGTGGTTTGAGAGTATCCATGATATCATTCACGTATCTCATCTTTGTTGGTATATTTAGGATGAATCCAATGTAATTTAATGGGGAATGTTGGATATTGAATATGACATGACTTTTGTAGAGAAACTATTAGAGATCCAAGATCATTGAGAGACAGTGCCATGTGGGCATAACATTACTTTAGATTAAAAGATATAGAGGCATGTATACCAAGAGGAGAGTACTTGGTAGGGAGAGATGAAAATGTGTTCCAATTACTTATTGTTGATTGGTGTTTTCATTTCTATTTTTTCTTTCTATTGTGATGTTTGAAAACTATTTTTTGAGATTATCTATTTTCCCCTGGTTTTTTGTGCATGTGGTGAGATCAGTGATAAAGTCATCAAATGTTAGTAGGGGGTGTCCTATTTTCTAATCAAGACTCCTTAATTGAAATGCAATTAATCCCATGTGTGTGAGTCAGTTCCACAAAGAGTGGAAATATCTTGACATGGAGGAAATTTTTTTATTATTAGTGTGTTTTAATTTTTTTGGGTCATCATGCATGTGTAGAGTGTTTTGTGGTTATTTGGGTTAACATAATGAGGTATAATTTTTTGATATCAGAGGATGTGTTCTTGGATGTGAGGTTTCCACTTTATATTTTAATCAAACCAATGTCGTTTATTGTTGAATGTGGATGTGTTTGGTTGATAGCGGTATTTCATGTGTGGTGAGATCCTTGATAGGTATCTCGGGGGATGGTTGTCTGGACCATTTCTCTATTTTCCTTCATAGATTGTTTTTAATCCTTGAGGGTGATAATAGTTTGAGAGGTATCTGATGTAACATATCTGGTCCATTACATTGTAGGAATCTGGCGTTTAAGGTGTATTGGGAGGTCAAGGTGAATCATTTCAACACATTTCAAAAACATCATTTTTTTTATGGTTTCCAAAAGTATCTCACCCAAGAGTTTTCTCATTGGTGGTGACTTTCTAGAAGTGTCTTGTTGGAGGTCACTTGGATTCCAGTGCCTCATCTGATGGTGTCTTACCTTCTGGTGACTCACTGATGGTGGGAGACGTTTCATCTAGAGGTCGTTCATCCAGTGGTGCCTCACAAAATATTTTCTCGTACTGTTGTGCTTCATCCAACAGTGTATCACGAAAGGTTCCTTGCAAACGGTATCACACCAAGTGGTGCCTCACCAAATAGTGCCACATGAAATTTGTTTCTATCTTCTTTGAGTTTCTCCATTTTTAAAATTTTTTTTGATGTAAAATTCTTTTAAAGACTTATTTAAATGTATTCATCATCAACATGTCCATTTTTATTGATGGATGAAATGAACTAACAAGAAAATACACTAGGAATAAGGAGGCCTGAAATACTATTGGCCGAGGGAATCCCCTTGGATTAAAGACACACCCTCGTATTTAAATAACGACATATTAGGAGAACTAATAACTTCAAGGACTTGTTCATCTTGGGAGGAGAGGTGATCCACAAATTTATTTCCTTCTCGCCTGGTGTGAGTTACCATTTTTCTATTGATTAATGATTTTTGAGATTGCTTCAAAGACCATAAATTATATCATTATTTTCTTAACGGTCTAAAAAATTTTAAATGGTCAAAAAATGTTATCTTAACTAGATCATTTTTAATGTAAAATCTAAAATGTATTTAAATTATGACATTTTTTAGAAGTTTCCATTGGTTGAGATACCCACCCCCTTGTTCTTCCTTCTTGATTCATCTCACTATGGGACTCCCAAAAACCTTCTTCATATAAGAGGTATGTGAAGTTATTTAACAATAGGTTCATGATTCCTAAGAGTTCTTCTGACTGCATGCTCGCCCTTGTTTCGGTACAACTAGGAAGTGTCGATCACCTCTTATTCCAAGTAGAATTCGCACTGTCTTTCTTATTGTTGTATAATGTGGGGAGGGTTCATGGATGTTTTCATCTTTGAGGATGGTTAAAATACTGATTAATAAAGATAATGGAACCAGTTTAAAATCAATATACATCGGCAATGAAAAGTAACAAATTATCTTACTTTTTCATTTATTTTAGTTAAAATAATGCTCTATTTGGGCTATCTACTCACTAAAATAATGGTTTTTTGGGTTCTATGCTTGCACACTGAGTGTTATTATTTAATTCAAGTTGTTTATTCCCTATTTAATAACCCTTTATGAAACTTATTAACCATGTATATTCGGTTAATAAATAGATACCCTAGGATATTCTAGTTTCAATGATAACCCTAGAATTAACAAGTGGAATTATATAAGGGATACCATGTAAAATATCATAATATTTTTGGTTTGGTTGGTGTGGTGATGTGGTTGTTTTAAATGATTTTCATAGGGTGTTGGTTCTTTTAATGTGGTGATCTGGGAATGGTATGATGATGCCATAGGGCTGAAAAACTGGTTGTGGGCAAATTGGTTGTTGGATGTGGTTTTGAATTTGGGTTTAATTTTGGTAGGTATGGTGAATTGGGAATAAAGACCCTGAGGAAGGACCAAACTATTTGGTATGGGTGATTATCCATTGAAAACATGCAAAAAGATTCACCGCATACCTAGAGATCGATATATTATAGATCATGAATGGGTTGTTACCCAAGAGTTTCTCTATGAGTTGCATGCAGATAACCTCCCATATCTAAATGTTGTGGTATGAGGTTTCTTTAATGTGAATATGACTTTATTTATCAGGGATCTTCAGTATTGGATGTGATAGTTTTTATTTCTTGTGACTCTATTTCTTAGTTACCTGAGTAGTTATTGATGTAAGGAATATTTCTTAGTAAATGATTGTAATGTCTTGGGTTGGTTTGATTAATATAATGGAAATGGTAAAATGAAATGTTTTGGAATGTGAAATGGTTTCTGTGGATTGAAGAATGGTGTTGTGCATTTGGAGGTAGCTGTAGAGGTGGCAGTGCTGTGAGTTGGTTGTTTATCTAAGGACCCATATGTTGGGATTGAGTGATTAGTATCATATATCCATATAATTTTATTTTCCATGTGATTTCAATATGCACCCACCCAATTTGAGAATTATGTTAAGAATGCCCCCATTTTTATGGGGGATGGTGTCTTTACCAAATATCATGGTGGGATGATGGATGGATGGCCACTCACTCCTCCCTGCTCCCTCTTCTAGGAGATGATGACCCAAGTTTCTTCAGGCAGAATGTGGTGAGATGTGGCAGCCCATGTGTTTCCAGGTAGGGTGGTTTGTTTCCCAGGTGTCTTTAGGAAGTGTTGTGACATTATTTCCCATGTGTCTTCACGATGAGTTGTTATGATCTTTCCTAGGTATATTTATGACCAGATATTATGTTTTTTGAGGCCTAGGTTTGTGCAGACAGAATGTGTAGTGAGGCCCAGGTGTGTCCTGGTGGGATGTGATGTGGAATATTTTGAAGAGGTGGAAGTGCCATAAAATTTCTTATTGGGGTGTTAGAGAGGCTGATCAGTGGGAAAGTGGTGTAGGTTACCCTGTCATTGATATGATTTATATTATAATACTTGACTTGTGTTAATTAGTGAGCTTTCCATGGTGAGGTTGGGTGGTTTGTATACCTACTTATGTGTTGTTTGGTTATGCTTTTTATCTCACGGTTGCATTAGTATTCCTCTTTCATATGTGCGTAAATGAATTTGTTTATCCTACTGAGTATACATATATACAAAACCTACCTATAAAAAACAATTTTATGGTTTTCCGGAGGATTTCACTTACCATTCTAGACCTAACTAGTTTGGATCTTGATAGTTTCTTTTTCACTTTTTGGTATTTTCTTTTGAGACATTTTTATTTGTATTAGTTATATTTTACACATAAAGGTGGGATTATTTAATAATTAATTTATATATGTATCACGGTTTCTTTTTGGATGATCCATCATATCACTTGATATTGATTCCTTATAAAGGTTAATGCCTCCCATATTGTGATATTTGTACACCCTTGGTGCTAGTCAACATCCCATGGGCCTACTAGAGGCAGTACACAGGGTTCATTATCCCCCTTCATTACCATCCTAGGATGGATATATTTGGAGACAGTGGTTGAGGACAATTAATACACAGTTATCCACCTTATTTTGAATCGAATTAATGATTATAACATTGTTTGTGCCTACATGAAGACTACCACCACCATGAAGTGATGAAAATAATTTTTTATTTCTTCCATACATGTATGGTAAAAATTATATATGATATATATGATATATATGATATAATAATTATTTTATTAATGTGACTTATTATTTACCTTTTTTTCATCCATCAAATCATGAAAGCGACATTCATGTGTACGTACGACCTACCATATCCATGAATAGTATAATCGATTTTTATAACCCCACCATTTTTTGATGATTATAGCTATGTATATAATGAATGTATATGATTATTATATTATTATTTACATTTTTTATATGTTTTTACTAGGATAAAAGTATAAATATCAAAACTATTGAACCAAACATAAATGATAAATGAAGTAATTATCACAAAGAACAATGATTTTAATAAATAATTGTTAATAAAAGGGTGATAAAAGGTTATAAGAAAATTATATATGGTATGATATAAATTATTATAGTTCTATAATGATTCATAATAAATAAATATTGATTATATTTGAGGTTTTATCAAATTTGAATGAATTCAGACTTGAGGTAAGAGTTTATTTCAAAATCTCATTATTGTTCGAGATTGTTTATATTTCAGTCTCCACTGGGAGAATTATTTGATGTTTTAAACATAAACACAATAAATATTCAAATAATTTTTTCATTTTTGTAATTTTAATTTTTTTTCTTTCATCTCCCTCTCATTATGGATTCAATATATTAAAATTATATTTTTTAAGGTTAGACTTTTTTTTCCTACCGAGCCGGTAAAATTTTAATTCTTTGTGATATTTAACATAAAATTTTTAATGGTTATTTTTAATATTATCCATTGAATTATTAATGTATCTTATACACAGTTTTTAATTTTTAAAAAATTATTGAATGTTATCTTCTCTTTATTTTTTGAATGGTGTAATTTTGGCAATTTTAAAGAAATTTTGAAAGGATCCTTTTTTTTAATTTATATGACATGAATGAAATTTTCTACCATCATGACCATAAAAATATTTGAAGAATAATTTATAATTTTATAGTTTTATTTTCAATTAAAATAATTGCATTAACATTTTTTAAATTTTAATATTTCATAGTGAATAGGGTATTTTTCAAAGGGAACTATCTAAATTTTTATTAATGTATTTTCATCAATGTAAACATAATTTATTGAATATTCTGATTTATTAACGATATAAACTAATGATACCATATAAAAAATTACTCATCATGGTTTATGATATGTTTAAATAGGATAAGTATTCATATTCGGTATGCTGGTTATTGCAATAAATAAGTATATTGATTTTTAAGGCATTTTTATTATGCTGTATTCCTTATCCATTTGATCAATATATTAGAATTATTATGTGATGGGTTAGGCCCAAAATTGCGCAGCCACTCAATGAATCTGTAGGTCTCATGAAACAAATCTGGTTCTGTATTTGGATGAGTCCTTAACCATTTATGTTGATGTCTTCACACGAGGCCTTGATGATAAGCCCAAGATGTCTGATGTTATGAATTCAATCATTATAAAGTCAGTTATTGACTTCCATGTGATTATTTTAATAGTTTTAATATACAATTATAATTTTAAATATCATGTGATTATTTATATGGCATTAGTAGATCATCTTTTATTTATGAAATATTATTTATATGTTATTTATCAAAAAATTTCTTACATTGTACACAATACCTTATTGTGAATTTTTTTTCTCACACCTTTCTTATGTTTCTATCTCATAGGATTCCATGAAGTGTATTATGGTTGATATATAAGTATTTTCTATATGTAATAATGATATTCTTGAATAAAATACTATATTATATTTTATATTTTTGAATGTAATGGTTGATTTATGTATACGTTTACTTTTATTAGACTACTAAACTATTAGGTCATTTTGAATGTGATTACTTGTATCTACTACTACTTTAATAATGTTACCACCAACTCTAGGTGCATAATTTTTGGGTATTTATATTCATGACAAATAATATTTTTGTGGTTTTAGGAAACCACTGCGAAATGATTTTGTATTGTAGTTTAAACTGATGTTATGTTCTTATTTTTTCATAGTTACTAAATCCTACAATTTCCTATGATGAAATAAAATATATATATAACCCACAAATCTACATGATCTCCTTCCATTTTCCATGTTCCTAGACATCATGGGAAAAAGAAAAGACAGTCAAAAGAAAAAGGAATCATAGAAAGATTTCCTCAATTCATACATATCTAACCTCATGATGGGAAGAAATGAGAAGGATTATAGAAGAAGGAAATTTGTTTTTTAGGAATCCTTTATTGTATAAAATTTTACTGAAAAATAAAAAAAAATTGAAAGTGATAAAGGATCTGATTTTAGATATAAAAAAGAGAATGTAAAAAATATTGGAGTAATGACCTTCATTATCATACATTGATGGTTATAATAGTAGAAATTTGAAAAATATAGGGAACAGGGACTTATATCTCCCTTAAAAATCAAAACCACCAAAACATAAATTTGACAATGTCAATGAATATTGTGACATAATTCATAATATTACAACATAATTCACCCATTAAAAGGGTTCATTCGGGTGCCAGAACACAATTTAAACAATCTTAATATCAATAACCATCTTCATTTTTATATTTCACTCTTTCTAATAAATAATATATATGTAATAAAAAATACCATTCAATAATGTAAAAAAATCAAGAAAACTATGTCCTAAACCCATGTCTCATCCTTACTATAATAATTATAATTTGTGACATATAAATTCTTCTCTACTACTCATTGTGTCAAGATTTAACTCACTCTATTGTAATGGTAGAAACTATATTGCAATATATAGACCATAATATCCAATGATAAAACACATTCACCTAATCGTTCCATACATAAACATTACATAATTTCGTTTTAATATTCTATACATTACATTATGATCCATGCAAAAATTTAAATAGATTAGTTCCATTCGATACCGGATACATTAACATTTATCTAGGTACATTCTTCAAAATATATCATCAAATTATTCTCACATAATATCCTTCGTTATATACACTAATTAAAAACATTATTAACAAACTAGGGAATATAACAAAAATAAATGGTGTTCTCAGGACCTCAGTATGGGTAAACATAGGATATATCAATTAATACTAATATGAAATCATAATATATGAATAAGGGTATCATATCATAACCATAATAGAAACATTTCCTATTTAATAAGTCCTGGAACAAAAACACCATTCATTGAATAAAAAATTATCATTTTATGTGACATGAATCATAAGAGTTAGGAATCATCATAAATCAATCATGAAATATATGTTCATACCGAAAGAACAAAAACATGTCGTAAGAGTGTGACAACATCATAGGTATAGAAAAAATTTCACATGTCATGGTTAACCACTAATACCATCAAATCATAGTGAATCAAGCAAAAAAATTGTCTATCATATCATAATAGAACAAGTGTCATCATCAGATTCCCATAGTGGATTAGACATCCCTACCTATTTCTATGTCATTAACAGAGTTGGGATGCCATCCAACCCGAAACTCAACCTACCCTGAGATAAGGTTTGAAGGGATTTCCCGATCCCCATGTTATGAAAATTAGTTATCAGAATCAAAGTAATCTGATGGGAATTATTTATCATAATAAAAAAATATGATAAAAAACTAAACTCACTATGAAAAAAACAACATTAACTAAACATAAAAAAATTCCCCAACCAAATCTTGGTACAACAGATGATGATAAAACAAAAGCATAATAAAAAACAAAAACTAAACCACATAAAATGATATCCACATGAACTCTTCATCACTACCACCCATAATACCAACCTGGTCCAGAGGAAAACTGATCAAAAACATGAACATACAAAACAACTCAGGTCTATCAATGCCGAATTCCACAAGTTGGGTGTGAGATTAAACATTTTATTAAGTAATCACTAAAGAGTCTAGGCATCTATTTTCATTAAATATTCCACAAGAAATAGTTTATAAAAAATACAAAAAATAATCTTTCATTCATTTTAATCAACCAAACACTAATTTTGACACATTATTTTTTAAAAACATCACACACAACATTCCTTAAAAAAACGTTTTCACACACCAAAACCAATTTCAAATCCAAATCCTAAATACAATTCAATACATGGTAACTAAAAATTGGATAAGTTGAAGGTAAATAAAAAAATCATATACTAGTAGGGAAAATATCTATAATGCATCAGATGTAAATAGAATAGATAGATAGCTAATTATGGAAATTTCAAAAACATCATTAGAAGAAATCCATGGACAATCTTAGTTCACTCTCACTTTATGGAATATGGTGTAGAATTATTGAAAACAACCAATTAGTATATCTAAATTAGCTAAACCATTGGAATGTCCCACCTGGCCTATCAAAAAAATTAGGTGGTGCAACCAATATAATTGGGGTTGACAAGGATACCTTACTAAACCCTCTATAAGGTGATCAATAATTCCATGATAATAGTACTCAATGAATGGAGAGTTACATACATTCATGGTTTAGCTAAATCCCACTACCACCATACATGCCTATCCCGAAATAATGACACAACCTTTCAGATTCCCCTCACATTGGGGAATCCCCCATAGAGGTTCTCGTCTCACAACAAGCCATTCACAAGGGCCACCTAAGAATTCACATCAACTAAGATTTCAAAAACCATTTTCCAAACCATTATAAAGTACCAACCATGTGATTAACATTTCTAATCAAAATAAATTTACAAAACCATTATAAAGTACCAACCATGTGCTTAACATTTATAATCCAAATAAATTTAAAAAACCATTCCAAAACAACTTTTAATGTCATTAGGAAACACCACTAACATGTGATAAATAATAAACGAGCCTTCACATTTCAAATCCAAATCTATTTCCTTGCTATGTAAAAACATACAACAACAATAAATGTTCCAAACATTCCATTATTCCAAATATTCACCGTAACATATCTATAAATTAATAATGGGTGAAGAAATAGATAATATATTCATAGTGACATTTAAAGTCACTAGAAGAACCAAATTAACCCTTTATAAATCAAGGATATATATTAGGAAAAAGTAATATATAAGGGAGGAAAATCCATTGAAAACCCATGGTTCCAGGAAACATAATTCCCAAGGTCCATTATCATTTGTTTTAATATCCCTATGTGAACCCTGCTCACATATGGATGTGCCAACATCTAATAAAACTCTAAAAAATCCATTAAATAACCAAAAACTAATTTTTAATGAAACATCACCTGCTTTTTTAAACTGATAATGAATGAAACACATAATAATCACACCATAATAGTCACCAATTTTCATTTACAAGCCCCTACTCTAAACCCAACCACATTTACCAAACATTTCAATGGGAAAAACCACCCAAACTGCCAGATTTCATGTTAAAATATTAATTGACATTTCATTAAAATTTTTATGTGAATTCCAATATAGGCATTATTGAAGAAACCATTTGGAAACTTTTTTGCACCCATTTTACATCAGTAAAACAACAAGAATATTTATACTAACATAACACATGAAATATCGTAACATGATTAAATCATTAAAAGAAATATCACAAATCAATAGATTATTCTGGAACGGAAATTTATGGTAAATCCAACCTCAATGACAAGTAAAGCCAAGGAAATAGTATGAGAAGGATGAATACACACCAAGAGAAAATCCACACAGACTAACACCAAAGAAATCTAACCAAACATCAACCTTAACATTTAGGGTTTATACAATAGATTAAATACCAATAAAATACTAACAAAATAATATAGGAAAATGGAAAATAGAAGAGAACCATATGAGAATGGGAGAGGATCCATAACCATTAAATATAGGTGATAAATCACCATGAAACCACCTTGAAATCCACATAGTAGGGATTAGAGGAGGAAAAATTCTCCATAGGAGGTGTCCCTATTGGGATAATTTATATAGGGTGTCCCAGGTAAGAAACCCCACATAAAAAAGTAAAAGAGACAAAAATACCACTCTTTGGGTGGGTTGTATGGTTAGCTCTTACAGGTAAACAAACCACACAAAAACCATCAAATTACACACTATCATGAGTTTCATGGGATGTACACTTAAAAATCATTGGTAATTTAACCATGTGACTTAACCATGTGACTTATTCACACAATGGTTTCATTGTTAAACTAACTGTGCACCTAAACCATGAAACCTAGAAGAAGTCCCCAAAAATTAGCCATTTCACCCAAAACATCTCTAACTCAAGGGTATAAAAGTTTCAACAAACACAACGTATAAATAAGAGATACTAGGGGTGTCAAAATTTCCACACCATACCAATTTCTCCCCATACCTTTCACAGTAAACTCAAATAAGGCCAAAAACCACCAAACCCCTCCAAAAATCAAATAAATTCCCAAATAAACCAAGACCCAAACCACAAAAAACATCAAGAATCTAAAATAAAATATAAATAAAATAAATAAATGAAAATTTATTTTAAGGTGTAATAATTATCCACACCACAAAGTGTTATACCCCCATTCATTCAGCAATCCAGATGATAATCAAAATGAAAACTCATAGTTGAACAAGGCTGAATGGAACCATGCACTTCAGGGTGAACCTTTACTCCTTGAGTCACCCTCGACTAGTTATATGGAACACCACAACAAAAAAATATTCAGAGAAGAGAGGGGATCTCCAAACCATAAATATCAATGCACTCCATGGCACCAATATGAGAACTATCAACAAGAACTGAGGACCCCTGAAAGATGGGAAACCCACATATAGTGCTCAAAAAAAATGAACTTTATCGTGATACATAATTTCCTCAAGAAACAATTGTTTCCTATTTGAGCACAATCAGAGACTAATATTAAGCTTTGATCCAAAACAAAACTCATTATTTCTATAAGATTCTCACATCCTCATAACATCAACAACCCAAAACAAATACTGATCCACAATGATAACCATTTTTGAAAATCCAATATCCATAAAACAAAAACAAATAATTAAAAATAACCCAAAAACACCAATGCCTTTACAACAAATAAATCATACAACAGTCAAGAGGACTACAACGAAGCAATAAAAACATTACATTTAGTCATCAGAGAAAAAAATATGGACAACAAACATACATCCAAAGATTCATGACTACGTGTAAGCTTCACTCTGATTCATATGGATGGATCCAATGTTAATAAAGCCTATACTACCACAATGATATGTACTAACATCCTCAGATCGAAACATACTCTTCAGATCATGCTTCTAATATAATTTCTCTTGATGACCCAAATGGACACATCAACAACAAGACTTTGTAGGATTTTGAAAATATGAATACAATTGGTCGAAGTGGGAACATAAAATACAAAAAAATGGCTGGTCTGTTGAGTAAGTAGTCGGATCCTATGAAGGAAAATCATTAGGAATTTATTCATATGGAACATGCCTCTCACCATATAGGGAATTTACAAGTGTTAAAAGATATTTAATATTTCTAAAAGCATGTTCTTGGGAAACCAACTCAGCTAATAACGCTTCATCCACTCACTTCTCAAATTTAACATCACCAAATGAGAGGAATATTCCCTTAATCTATGGATGAATAAAACAAATCAAAAGATGATATTTCAACCGATATTGTAATGCTACCTCTAGAGAAAAGGAATCCAATTGCTCAAACTGGTCAACAAAGGCCTTCACTATCTTAAAACCTTACTAAACATTCACGAGCTCTTTTTTCCATACTCTTACTAACCACCTACGGTAAAAACAAATGGATGTAAGTGGTCATAAACACTACAGAATACATACCAACATTCTATGTCATTAGGATGATCACCTTCCACATATCCAAAGAAGACCCTTAAAAACTGATGATAGCTCGAACACTCATCGCTTTAGGAGTTCCCAAAAACCTGAAGATGAATTCGACATCATAAAGCCACTTTGTAGACTATAACTAGACATTATTACTATGAATGATAGGAAACAACCAAGACAGACTCAACCCTTCCACCCCACTTGGAGCCTGGACATGGTCAACAACTAGAAGAGACTCACTAGAATACATTGGGACATAAATGGGGGGCATAATATGAGCATAATAGTAACACGAAAACAAAAGCAAAATCAACCAAAACCCAACAAAACAATCAACCTAGGCCAAAACAACCATATCATAATCCAAACATCAAAAACAGAACGAAAATTTCCATTGAAAACCCTCAATTCCAATCCAAAATTTCAAACAAAATATCCCACCTTTCGAAACCATATCACTTTTGAAAAATGATTCAATCACTAAAGATCACATTTAAAATATCATAAATACTTTAAATCATTTTCCTTTTGAACGAACATTTTTCCAAAAAGAATTTTCCCCTTTCAAAAGGAAACCAACACCGACCAAAAGCAAAGAAAATCCCAAATGACACCAATCTATCGGGATGAGGAAATAGTGTTCATTCATAACTAATGATGCTTGAATTTTCATAAATTATATAGTGTAAATAATTTTTCTTAAGACAACCGTATTGTAATTAAAATTGTAATTGTCATGTTTTTATGTTTAAATGGTATTTTGAGCTCAAATGAAAAAATGATTAAATATAAAAATTTGACAGATATTTATGATAGATGTATTTTGGTCATTAAATTTACATTATTATTCAAAATTGTGTGTTTTTTAAATCCCTGATTTATTTCCTCTGACATTGTCTTCAAGATGAAAGGCTTATTCGAGCATCTAGAATCCCAATAAATCATATAATTTAGGAAATTTTCTGGGTGAACTGCGTGGAACCCACCGATTCAATATAAGAATAACTCATTTCACACACCTCTAAATATATTTATTCAAGATAGAAATGAAATAGGATAAAATAATATCACTGATAGAGGAGTTTCAAGTCAAAATACTCTATTTAAGGCATTATTTGAATGACTGAAACATGTGGAAGATCAAATAGTTCACCAAGAAGAAACAGTTCCATTGAAAAATTAATACATAACCTCTCAAGAATGCTTCCAAAATGTCTCATATTTTATGTAGAGAGACAAAATCAAGTGGGGAAAAAATTTTCTTTAGTCCTTAATGCATGAATCGATAGGTTGGAGGGACATAATAGATTAATAAGTCAAAGAATTGGAATTTGGAATGTCAATTGGACAGATTACATGTATCTAATTAAATCATACATAAATTATACATATGGAGACAAATAAAGATAAAATTTATAAATTTAATAGAGGAGATATTTTGGACAACATTTATGGATAAAGATATTAAAAATTTGTCAATGTAAGTGATAATACATGTTGAAACATTTGGAGTATATTTTTGAACTGAATTATTTCACCCGATTTTCCTATAAATATTTATCCTCACCCCTTCTAAGAGAATTGGTACATCTATGTGGCCATTTTCTTCTATTTTGAAGTAAATTTATATTTTAGTAGTATTATTAATTTCTATATATTTTTTCCTCTTCTTCTTAATCTCATTCCCATTTTTCAATCTTTTGTTTTTCACCCCATTCTTCTCCACTACGATCTCTTATACCCGTGATCATGAGTAACTAAGCCTAGGAACTTCTTAGAGGATAAATCCATTGTTGAACCCATGTCATTGAAAATTAATGTTTATTTATTCTTGTTTTATTA
Source organism: Viscum album (assembly GCA_963277665.1). NCBI lineage: Eukaryota > Viridiplantae > Streptophyta > Magnoliopsida > Santalales > Viscaceae > Viscum > Viscum album. Next base: position 1,831,336,521 of record OY728136.1, read on the forward strand.
TAGGTAGGTCAAGTGGGATCCTAGTTTTGTGGACATCTCTATTTATCCACATACCAGCGAGACATAACTATCACTTCTATAACATTTTTCCTTGATCGAGGAGGTGGATGCGTGGTATCTCTATTATCGTTGAGTGTATAATATATTCACAACCATATATAAAAGATGATTTCATGGCATATTCTAAAGTGTGTTTATTAATTAAATGTTAAACTAATAATAGGATGATGAAGGTTCAATCTTGGAGATTCACTTTGGAATATCTCCTTTCTTTTTTACATCATTATATTTGTATTCAATGTGTTTTAATTGTATTTTTATGTTAAATTTTATATTTCATTCTAATATATAAATAATCCATTTCATTTTTTTTCATAAATAAAAAAAGTATAATAGAAAATGTATTAGATGTAGCAAGTGATTAACTATAATATCACATCAAGGGAATGAACTAGGTTTGCCCCTATAATTTATTTAGTTATAAATATTTTTGAAAGCCCCCACGAAAATACTTCAGCAATATAGAACCATTTCTAGGAATCCAAGTGGTATCTACTCATTATTTTTATTCATATTATGATATAAAATTAAATTAAAAAAATAATAAATTTCATAAAAAACATTAAAAATCTCATTGTTCATGATGTCTTTTAAATAAAATTATAATTCATGGTCTAACCAATATCTGGTGCTAGAAAATGTTTGTAATGATACTGATGCTCAGTTTCAATGGATTAGTGATAAAGTAAAAAAATATAGAGGACCAAATAGAATTTATTTCTGAATATGTACGCACATTCGAAGAGAAACCCAAACCTGATCCGAAACCTGAAACATAAAGTGTGGTGGAGGAGACTTCAACAATAATATTTTCTGTTAAAGAAACTGAGGGAGATGAGAAAGAACTTTTAAAGAAACTAATCACATCATTCTACACTACACCATTGATCATGGAGGTCGTAGAAGTACACATTCCAAAAGATTCACTTATAGGAGATCAACAATTTTTGGAAGAATCCTAGAATAGCTTTGTTAAAGATAACTTGAAACATGACCTTCACATGCTTGATAATGAAGAATCAGAAACATTCTACCTCTATCTTTATTTAGAAAACAATTAAGAAGATACACCTACCAATATTGAGTTTTCAATGGTCATTATTGAACAGATCAATTACCAAACTAACTTACATTAAAGGGAAGTTTTTTATTGATTCTTTATGTTTTAATCTTATTCAAGTTGAATTGTTTTCTTACATCCCTTTTTTAAAAATTTATGACAGAGAAAAAATGAAGAAGTCCTTGCATATTAATGAAGAGGCCAACCATGTTGCGGGGAATGAAGAAGAATAGATATAGAAGAAAGTGGTGTGATTATCCCCTCTACATTAACATGCCAAACATTGGGAGATGGACAACATGGAAGTAAACATGGAGCACCCCTATCTTCATTTCTGTACCACTCTCAACCAAAATTTCTCACTTTATTCATTCATCGAGGATAAGATATATCTTACCATATTTGGGGTTCTCTACATTCAGTGTTTACTCACAGACATCAGTAAAATTCATGTGTGGTGTTCATATCAAAGAATCCACACCCACCATTTGATTGTGGATAATCCACTACAATTTCCTGATTAGGGGTAGTTAAATCCTTGCACACACTTGGGGGTCTAAGCATGTTTCATCCGATTTTCTATTTCTATTTATTTTTATTCATTTTTTTCTAATGATTTATTTTATTTAGTGATTTCTAGGTCTATTGGAATTAGATAAGTGCTTAACTCAAGGAATCCACATCAAAATTAATATTAGGTTGTATGTTTCCATCCCTTGGATTTTCAACCTATATATTAATATTGTGTTGAGTTGAAATGAGGGGTCATAAAATTTATGTGTGGGGGAGTTTCTAATACTTATTTCTTCTTATGTGGTTTTCATTTTTTATCCTATTTATATGTTTTTTTTCTTTAATGAATTTTCTTATCATTTTCTCCGATATTCTTTTAAAAGAGATGAAATGATTTTTGAAAGAATGGATTTTAAATGATTATTGATGGGAACACTTTTTCCTTGAATTGGGTTGTCATGAATTTTTATGAGTTTGAATGATTTCCGAAATCCATTTCCATGAAACACTATCTGAAAATATATTTTTATTCGTGTGAGTTATTCTAAAGCACTTTTTCACATTCTTCATAATGTCTAAACATTTTTGAGGGAAATATGATTTTTTTGAGATCCCAAATTAGTGAGTTTTTTCTTTTGATTCTTTGGATGTCATTGAATGTATTTTAAATGATAGAGGAATATATTTTTCAATAAACATTTTATATTTAGATCCACATTTATATTTATTTTTCGTAAGCCCTTAGATACCATGAACAACATTATAGATTTAAGCCACATTACATGAATATTTTTCCCTACCTACCTGAAATGTAAGTATTTTTGCATGAATATTTCATGTTTGAGTGTGGGAAAATGGACATTAATGTGTCTTATTTTGATTTCTATCATTTATGTTGGGTGAAAGGTGTGTGTACATATTTTGGATAGTGGATAATAATAGAATTGGGAATGTGTCATCATTTCATTGTGCATTATCTGTTTTATCCATTTCTCCTTCAAAAAAATGAAGAAATTCAGATGCGGTTGAATTCATCATTCAAAATTATGTTATGACCCTTGTACCTCTCAAAAATCAAGGTAATTATTTTTCATTCATTCATTGTATTCAATTTATAGCTCATCTTCCATGATAAAATAAAAAAAATTTGTTCCTTTCTAGAGCATAACAAATGAGGGAGATCATAGAATATATCATTCATTGTAATCACTTCTTGGTTCATGTACAATGTAATAAAAGAGGGTGGTCTTTTTTCACATATTCAAGAGGTATTGATAGAGTAATTTCCTGAGTTTTCACTTGAATTAAACGTGAATTATACTTTAGGGTCCAAGCACCTCTTTCTGGAATGTAACCCTTTCAATCATTTTACCACAAACCCTAATCTATAGAATCATTTGAATAATTAATTAAATCCCTCATGATTGAATTAATTTTCATGTTTCATTATATCGATAAATAAGATTCTTTACAAGCCTAGGGAGATACATGTGATTTCCAAGTTTGAGCATAACTCTAGATTCAATTTCTCATGAGTGAAGAGTGAGATAAAATTAAATGTGAGGTAGGTTGTGATTAGGCCATGGATCAATATCGGAGGTTGACCCAATTTTAATAATGTAAATTAAAATTATAGATAATAATTTTTCATAGATGATGCAAGATGAAATTCTATTTTGGATATGATTATTGATATTATAATGTTTTTGATTTTTATGTGGATTCTGATTTGTATGTAAGATGATTGTCCAATAGTGTAATGTTTAAGGGTAAGGGTGAGATTAAGCTCATATTTTCAGACATTTTATACTAAAAATATTTTTTTATAATCCTATGAAACTATTATTTTATGGGTAATTGTAACGTTTTTAGGTTTAAGTGGTATTTTGTTCTCAAATACAAAAAAGGTAAAATCAAGAAATTTGAATGATTTTTATTGCAGGGTTATTTTGGACATAAAATTTTAATTATTATTCTAGATTTTGTGATTTTTAAAATACCTGATTTATTTCAACGAAAATGTTCAATCAGGAGGAAAGGCTGATTCAATTATCTAGAGGCCAAAAACATCATTTAATTTGGGAAATTTTCTGAGAGGAAAACATGGACCCCTCTAACATAACAAAAGTATAACATAGTTCACATACCTCCAAAAACTTTGATTCTAGCTAGAAATGAAATAGTATTTAATAAGTCACATTATAGTTGATTTTCAAGTAAAATAATCTCATTAAAGAAATATTTGAATGAAAAAAACACGTGGAAGATGAAACACCTCACCAGGATGAAACAATTACATTTCAAAAATTAATTCATAACAATTGAAGAACATTTCCAAAATGCCCTATATTTTTTGATAGAGGTATAATAAAGTTATAAACAACATTCATTAAGGATCAAACGTGTTAATAATTAGATTATAGGGTTATAATGTAATTACAAGTTGAATAATTGAAATTTAGAGAGTCAAATGGAAAGATTAGATGGATCTGATTAAATCGTCCATAACTCTTGAATATAGAGGTCAATAAAGATAATTTATTTAAGATGAATAGAAGCGATAATATAGAAGAACTTTTATTAATCCAACTGTTACATATTCATCCGTTTCATGTATAATACATGTGAAAAAAATTAGGAATATATTTTTGGAGTAAATTCTTTCACCCCCTCTTCCTATAATTTTGTATCATCACCGCTTCTCAAAGCATTAACACTTCTATGGGTCCATTTTCTACTATTTTGTAGTATATTTCCATTTTAATAATATTGTTTATTTTTAATATATATTTTTCACTTCTTCTTAATCTAATTATCATTTTCATCTTTTTTTCCACCCCATTCTACTACACTACGATTTCTTATACTCACGATCATGAGTCACTAATTTGAGGAAGTGCTACGGGGATCAGTCCAGTGTTATACCCATGTCAATGAAAATTAATGTTTATTTTTTCTTACTTTATTATAGTTATGTAAAGGGGGATCTTAGTGGGTAAGGCACCATTGTGTCTCCACATTCCACCCGAGACTTAACTTTCTCTTCTATATCTTTTATCTTGATCGAGGAGGTTCATGTGTGGTATCTCAGTGATCATTGAGTGTACTAAATATTCACAACCATATATAGAATATCGTATTAACTCATACTATGGAGTGTGCTTATTAAAAATATTTTAAACTAATAATAATATGTTGAAGGTTCAATCTGGGTTATTCTCTCAGGAATATCTCCTTTCATATTGACTTTATTTTGTTTGCATTAATTGCATTTTTATTTCATTTGTACGTTACATTTTATGATTTCATTATCATCAATAAAAAATACATTCCATTTAGTTTTAATTAATAAATAAAAAATTGTAATAAAAATTTAATTAGAATTAGCGAGTGATTAAATACAAGAGATTCTTAAGAGAACGACATAGGTCAGCCCCTGTGAGGTATTTAATTATAAATATTTTTGACAGCACACATGAAAACGCTTCATCAATAACCAATTGACATGGTAAGTAGGCTATTCCCCCTGTAAGAATCAATAATGTGGATGTCCGTGATCCATGAACTCAGACTCCACCTGAGTCACTACTCCATGTGAGATGACAACTTGAAACCATCTCACATTCACTGCCATACCTCATCTAAACCCTAAAAACAAAAACAACTCAAATCCAAGACCATCCTAGAAACTCGAGGATCATAACGCCTAAGGGTTCATGATTTCCCTACCACACTTACTTACTAAGTCCCAACTATCATAAGCTATGATCCACCAAATAAACAAAATAATATGGGCCTCATTTGATACCATTTTTTCATGAACCAAGATTTTCTTCGATCCATCCTGACCCACCCTGAGACAGGTCCAAAAGGGAATTCCCAATGCACATGAGATGAAAAATAGTTTCAGGCATCAAAATTATCCAATGGTAAGGATTTTTCCCAACATAAAACCAAGATGAAAAACAAAACTGGACATGTAGAAATACTAATAATAAATAAACATAAACATTTGTACAAATCGAATACATGTACAAAAACTAATAAAACCCCAAAAACTGAATAAAAAACAAAAACATAATTACGTAACAAGATATACATGTGATCTATTGGTCACCACCAACCCCGAGTCCAACCAGATTCAATGGTAATCCGAACCAGAAACCTGAACCTAAAAAACTATTATGCCAACCGATGAAGAGTGGCATAAGTAGACTGTGTGATTAAATGGCTCAGAAGGAAATCACCACAGATTCAATGAATTTACATTCCTGAAACATTCCTCAAAAAATATTTTAAAATACCTATATAAAATAGTCTTTTAATTATATTAGGAATCCAAGCATATATTTCCAAAAATTAATTTTTTAAAACCACCCAGACAACATTCCTTTTCAAAAACAGTTTATCTCATAAAGCCAATTCAAAACAAAAACCCAAACACAAATCCATATTAGATTTAAAAAAGGAGATATTTTGAAGGTAAAGGAAAAAACACAATCAATCATAAACTAGTAGGGATAAATCCAACATGAATAAAAATTTAATAGTATAAATATATAGACAATCAAGAACATTTCCTAAAAATAAATATAATAAACCCCTCCACATACTCAGTTCAGACACACCTACCAGCATATGGTGTAACACCACAGAAAATAACCAACTATTAATACTAATCTAGCCATACTAGTGGCACTTCCCACATTACATCACCAAAAAACCTGAGGGAACAATCAATATAATTGGGGTCTTCAAGCAATCATCACTAACCCCTATATATAACACCTAATAATCCTTTGATAATTAATATTAATTAATAGAGAGGCTCTCACATGCATGGCTAATCTAAAACCCACAACCACTGTGATTTGAATTCCTTAAACATTGACACCAACAATGCGACCCCCTATCCTTAGAGAAATCACCATAGAGGGGACCATCTCAAAACCAACCATTCACAAGTTCCAACCGGTCCTTCAATTCCCCTATGCATTCCATAACCATATTCTAAACCATTATAAAGTATCATCCAAGACATAAATATTTCTAATACAAACGCATTTACAAAAACATTTCCAAAAAATTTCCAAAGTCACTATAAATCATCACTTACACCTGAAAAATACATAAAGAGCATTTACATTTCAATTCCAAAACAATTTCAATGCTAACTGAAAATGTGAAACAACACAAAAAGTGTCCAATGTGTATTTATATCAATTATACCCCAAAAAATATCTAAAAAAATACAAATATACCAAGATTTATATAACACATATGAAGTCACATTTAATTTCACCTGAAGCACTAACATCACCATTTAGATATTCAAGAACTATTTTAGGACAATGAAATAGGGAAGGGACGTGGATCATATGAAAAACAATACTTTAGGGTAAAATAATTCTTAAGTTCCATTATTAGTTTTTTTTCCTATCTTTATGTGCTCCCTGTGCACATATGGATGATCCAACATCTAATTAAACTCTTCATGTATCCATTAAATCACCCAAATCCAATTTCTAAAGAATAATCACTTTCTTTTAAACTATTACAACAAGACACACATAAGAATCACACAGTAAAAGTCACTAATTTCAACATAAAACACCTAAATATCAACCCAACCACATTTATAAACATAAAAATGGAAAAACACCACAAAATTCACTCAATTTCACTTCAAAAGATCTATTTAATTTTCATCAAACACCTTATGTGCCTTAAAATATCTGGATAATTAACAGAACCCTTTTCAATAACTATTGCACCCAGTTTCCATCCTAAAAACAAAAAACATTATACGGACACACCACAATAAAGATTGTTACATGATTAAAGATTTAATGAAAATATAAATAATCAATGGAATGTTTTAGAAATAAAATTGATAGAAACAAATTCCTCAATGATGTATGAATGCGATAAAAATTTGGGAGAAGGAAGAATACACCCCCATAAAAAATATGCACACCCAAGCATCAATGAAATATAAACACACATCATCCCCAATTCATGTGGTTCATACAAGAGAGAACCCACCAAGAAAATACTAATAAACCAAGTGAGGAGATAGGTAATGTAGTTGGAAACCAAGGGAGAAATAGAGAGGATCCATCACATTTCAATAAGGGTGAATAATCACCATTAAACCACCTTGAAATCTATATGGAGGGGATTGGAGGAGCCAAAATGTAGAAATGTAGTTTTCCATGTTTGGGGAATTTTATTGGGGTGTCCAAGGGATGAAACCCCCCATAAAAATTAGATAAAGTTAAAAAAAACCCTCTTCATATGGGTTTCACTGTTATATTGCATGGTTAAAAAAACCATACACAAACAATGAAATTCACCACTATCAAGAGTTTTATGGGATTCACACTTATGCATCATGGTTAATTTAACTATGAACCTTATCCATGTGAACATTACAAACTTATGATATCTGTTTAAACTGATTGTGCACCTTAATAGTGTGACCTTGAAAAAGTACACAAACATCACACCTTTCACTCCAATGTCCTCTAACTCAATGGGATAAACCATCCAAAAAAATCAATAGAAAATTGAATCTAAGGGTGTCTGAAACTCCACACAATGCTTTTTTATCCCCATACCATTCAAAAATACCATTAATAAAGAAAAACCACCCATAAATTCCAGAACGCTAATAAATTCCCACTAGAACCATAACCCAATATTCAAAAAAACTGTTGGCATCTAAAAGAATATAAAACTAAAAGAAATAAATGAACCCTGAGGTTGGGGTGTGAGAATCCTCCACACCAAAAAATCTTTTTCCCCTTGAAATTCACCAATCATAATGAGAACCAAAAATCAATCTCATAGATGAAATAAGATTAATGGAACCATAAGCTTTATTGTAACACTCTACTCCATGATTCATACATGAATAGTTTTAGGAAAAAATAAAACAGAAAGGAACTACGGTGGTTAGATAATGATTCTACCCACCACAAATATCAACCCACACCATGGCCCTAAGACAAGAACTCCTAGTATGAACCAAAGACCCCCGACATTGGTGAAACCCATAAAGGGTGCTCAAAATAAACAATAAACATAAGAGTTATCCAACATTTCTTCGAGACACAACTTTATCCAACGTGATCATAACCAGAAACCAATACCAAACCTTTCCCTAAAACACAATTCATTATTTCCATAATATACACACAAATTCACAATAATCACATAAAGAAACCAAAATAGATCAAAAAATATAACAATTTTAAAAAATCATATCCACAAAACACAACCACCAAATTAAAAATAAAAAAATATTAATGAATTTCCCAAAAATAAAATGTACAACAATCAAGATAACTAAAACAGAGGACTTAGAACTATCCATTCCAAAATCATAGATATAAATCTAGACAACTAACAAACATTCCACAATTCTGGACTATGTGAAATCTTCAATTTGGGGCCTACGGTTGGAGACCTGATGACTAAAGAATCCACTAACAATTAATTAGGAACTAACATCCTCTAATAACGACTTCTTCTTTTGAAAAAAATTCTTACAGAGTTTCCCTGGATGAGTCAAATGAACACATAAACGACAAGACTTCAGAGGATTACAAAAAGATAGTTTCAAATGACTGAATTGGACACACTGAAATCACATGATTAACTAGTCTGAATAGCAGGGATGCATAATCGATGAACAATACTCCTCCGAAATAGGTTCCTCTAGAAAACACCTCTCACTAGACGGGGAACCTTAACAAGTGGAAATATATGGCCTATTTCCAACTACTTCTGCTTTAGAAACCAAATTAGCTATGAATGATTCATCTACTCGCTTCTCAAATATAACTTCACTGGATGAGAGGAATTTTTCATTGATCTCTATATTAAGACCATAAACGAAAAGAGGAGCTTTCGACTAATCCTTTGATGCTTCCTTAAAAGAAAAGGAAGCCAGCTCCTTGAAGTATTCAACATAGGCCTTCATTTTCTATTGACCTAGATGAAAATTAAGGAGGTCATATACCTTATATATATTCACCCCCTTAGGTAAAAATCTATGGATGAAAGTGGTCATAAACAATTCCCAATACATACCAACATTCAATGAAATTGAGATGATAATCTTCCACATTCCCAAGGAGGAACCGATAAACAATCCCAAGATAGATCAAACCCTAACCAATTTAGGAATTCCTAACAACATAAATTCACCTTTGACTTCATAAAGACACTCTAAACCCTCTAATGTATCCTTATTACCATGAAAGACAAGATAACAATGACAAAAACATGACTCTTCCACCCTAATCAGTGTTTAGATAGGGTCAACATCTGTAAATGACTCACTAGAATCCTCTAGTACATTTCAAGGTGGAATAATCTAAAGAAAATAAAAACGCAAAATGAAAATGAAAATCATCCAAAACTAAACCAAATGATCCTACCATGTCAAAAAAACGTCTAATACGCCAAAACTCACAAATAGAATTAGAATACTATTTTAAAAACCTATCATTTCCTTCTTAATTTTAACCACAAAGTCCCACCTTATAAAACAAACTTATTTTCACACATGATCCAATAACTAAATCTCACATTGAAATTAAAATCACACTCTGAAACCATTTTAATTATGAAAGACATTTTTTAGAAAATAACCCCCTTTTAAAATCAACCCACACAGGAAAAATTAAAACAAATCCTAAATCCCATCAAACAATCGAGATGGTGAACTGGTTTCCAATCATAACCCATTGAAATATTTAGTGGGAAATTCCCCAAGTAATCATAAACAACTACTAGGACCTTGAACCATTAACTCAGAATACACATGGGTTACTACTCCATGTCTGATTACAACATGACAGTAGCTCTCCTCTAGTATCATTTTTCATCCATACAACAAAAAAATACTCAAATAATGGAATGCCCTAGAAACTTGAGGATTAGAATGTGAAATGTTTAATTTATTGTTTTTTGTACGTATATCTCGAGTCATGATAGTTCAAATATATAATCAACCTAACACCCATAATAATAAGGGCCTCATTTTGTACCATTTTTTCATGAACCAAGCTGAGTTTCCATCCGACCTGACACTCATCCCAACCTGTGACAAGGCCTGAAGGGAATTCCCAATCCCCCTGGGTTGAAAACTAGTTCCTAACATAAAAATAATCCAATGGGAATGTTTTAGAAGAATAAAAAACCAAGATCAAAAAAAAAATAAACACAAAGAAAAACCAACAATAAATAAAATTCAACAAATATACTAACCAAATACAGTTACAATAGTCGATGAACAAATAGAAAATTAATAACAAACTAAAACTGAACTCAGAAACTTGATATCTACTTTTACTCTTAGTCACCACCAACCACAATACAATCATGTTTCAAAGGCCAACTAAACTATATACCTGAACCTACAGAACAACTCGAGTCTACCGATGTCGAGTAAAAGAAGTAGTGTGTGATCATAAATAACTAAATAGGTAATCAATAGAGAGTCCATGCATTTCAGGTTCCTAAATAGTCCACAAAAAGTGTTTGAAATCATATTTAAAATAGTATTTTTATCATTATAATCAACATAAAGTTGATTTCAATAAACTCACTTTTTAAAACCACGCACCAATATTTCCTTTTAAAAAATAGTTTCACGCACCAATTCCAATTTCAAAACCAAAACCATAAATGAAATTCAAATACATACCATATAAACAAAAAGAGGATATATTGAAGGTAAAGGATAAAAATCGTAGACTAGAAGGGCCAATATCTAGCATGAAACAGAATTAAATAGAATAAATAGATAGTTAATCAAGGGAATTTCCTAAAAATATCTAGAATATATCAATGAATGTACTCAATTCTGACTCACATGCAAGTATTTGGTAATGCTCCACAGACAATAACCAACTATGCTCTCTAAACTAGACAAACTTGGGTAATACCCTGGCAAAACTCCCTACAACTCTAGGGGCACAACCGATCTAATTAGGGTTGACAAACACCTATGACTCAACCCTCTCGATGAAACACATGAATCCCATGATAATAACAATCAGTGAATGGGGAGGTCCTCACATGAGTGGTTCAACAAAATCCAACTACCACCATTATTTACAATCAACAAACACTCACACTACCTATGCAATTTCCCTCTCCTTAGGGAATAAACTATAGAGGTTCCCATCTCACAACAATCCATTCACAAGTGTCGACCAGGCCTTTACATCACATAATATTTCCAAAACCATTTTCCAAATGACTACAATGTTCCAACCAATCGTTTTACATTTCTAATCCTAATTAATTTAAAATACCATTTCCAAATTCACTATGAAATACCACTTACACCAGAAAATACAAAATGATCCTTCATATTTAAAATCTAAAACCATTTCCATTCTAACTGAAACAGTTTATCAATACAAAAAGTTCCAAATAGACCCTTTTGCGAATTACTCAGTAAAATATATCTCAAAATTTCAAACTAGACAAGCTTTATAGAAAAAATTTGAAGTAACATTTAAAGTTACTTGAAGAATTTAATTCACTATGTAAAATCAATGAATTATTTTTTGACAAATATAGAGAGAAATTAGGAGGATCCATTGAAAAAATGATGGTTCAAGAAATCATCATTTTGATGGTCCATTATCATCTAATTTCCAATATATATGTTAACCTTGTGCACATATAGATGTTCCAACATCCAATTACACTCTTCATGTATCCTTGAAATCACTAAAAAAATTTATAGAAATAAAATTAAATTTAAACCAACACAACAAGACACACATAAGCATCACATAGAAAAATTCACCAATTTCCTCACAAAACACCCAACTCTAACCCCAACCACATTACCTAAATAGAACCAAGGGAAACACCCACCAAAGAACCATACATCTCTTTCAATCATCAATTTTCATTTCTTGAAACACCTTTTGTGCATTTAAATATAGTCATAATTATACAGACCCATCAAGAAATTTTTTTTCGCACATTTAACTTAATTAATAAACAAAAAAAGGATACTCAGACAATATAAGAAATATTTTAATTTGATTAATGAATTAATGGATAGCTCAAGAATCAAATAGTATTTCTGAAAGAAAATGGATATAATCATACACATCTATGATGTGATAATGCTACAAAAATTTTGGAGAAAAATATCATATAACCACATTGAAAATCTGTATGACCCGAGACTTTTATGAGAAATATTTTGTTTTTATGTTATATAAATCATCAAAGGAATCTTTCACTGCACACAACACTACCTTGGCTTGCTTTACACGCAACCACGGCCTTCCTCGAAAGCTTACATCGTACGCAATACCGAGTTTCACTAAACAATGATATATTATGATATTATAAACTAGCTGTTATGAATTGTATTAATTTAATTTTGAATTTTATAACATTATAATTCATCATATACATTTTCTAGAATGAGGTATGAAAACCAAATAAGTTTTTTTTGGATAAAAGAAGTATTTTTCAAAAAAAAATGCAGTTTTACCGCCTTTTGATGGCGCACCCACATTAAATCTAGTTTTTGACAAGATTATAAGTTCAATTTGACAAAATAAAATTATTCTTTAGAATCAGGATATAAAACATTACTTTGGATAAAAGTTTCATATTATTCTGATAACTTTCATATTTTAATGAATAGTAAAAATACACTATATTTTAATTACAAAAACATTATTCATCACAATACATTATATGGTAAAAATATAATATTTAATTTTTTTAAAATATAAATAGAATATATTTTTACCATTTAATATAATCTATGTAATTAGCATTAAGTTTACATTTAATTCATAGGTAAAAACATTTCAATATTTGGAAATGTTTTGACTTTTAAAACCCGTTTTCTTAACAACAGGATTAATTTTAAATTAATTACTGCAAATTTTTTATTTTGAATTTTGAAAAAAGGATTCCATATTTGTAATAAGTGGGTCCAAATTATGTTAATAGGATACTTTATTTCTTTTGATATTATGAATAGTAAATACGTTAATTTTTATTTAGTACAGTTATAGGTAAATAAGGTAATTCAAGGTTAAAAGAATATTATAATAATTCAAAATTACCTTGAAACTTTTCGTAACCTTATTGGATGAGTAGTGGCAGACCATGGGTATCCTTGAGTCGATTTTGGGACCCCATTGAGCAACATGGTAGTGACAATGACAATTTCGATTAATTAATTTAATGTAAAGACTAAATTTACATTAAAAAAATCTTTTAGTAATTAATTATTATAAGGTGTTATATAAATTATATTTTACTATAAATATTCTTTATAAAGATAAAAATATTTCCTACATATTGATATTTTCTTATCATTTTAAACACCAAATAAATAAAATTATTTATGACACAATATTGATGAAGTATTTAACTCATTAATAAATGATTTAAATAAATAAGATTATAATGATTAAAATATTTTCCTAAACATTTCCAATTCTGATTGGATGATTTTATTACGCCCATTAGTCATCTTATCTTCATATTTAAAGATTTTTGGACTTTTTGAAACTGAAGATATGTTTATAATAAAATAATATTTCCACACATTCCAATGGTGCCCCTCTCCTCCCTTATAAAAGGGAACCTCCTCCCTCTCGTCCTCACACCAATTTGAGCATTCAAGCTCGGAAAAACCCTGCCCATTTCACTTCCCCACTTCCTTATAAACCTACTCGAGGTACTGGTCTTCTCAAAAGACCAACTCTAGTGCATTAAGAGAATGTTTAAGGGAGGCACTTTGAGAAAGAGGTAATATCTTCTACCGTTTTCTTCAAGTTCCATTCTTCTTCTACTCCCTCATCTTAAGTTTTTTCATTATTAGGTAATAACATAAGTATCCCTCATATACGGATATGTTATTCTAAATATGAAACAACTCTATTTCACCTCTTATCCATCCTATAGAAAGCAAAATCACCGCGCGTGCGTACATACGGAATACCGTTTCCATGCCGTGGTGTAATCTGTTTTCCACCACCACCTTACGTGGATGGGTAAAATGGTGTAAATAATAACTATATATGATTATTTTAAAGTGATATTGATGCTGAAACAGTATACATACACTTCAATACATTTCCATGATCATGGGAACGATATCATCGCTCGTGCGTACGTACGGCCTACCGTCTCCATGATGTGATGTGACTCGTTCGATATGATCTTCATTGAATAATGATTATATAAATGAATTTAATTAATTAATATGATATATATTACACTAATACCATTATGTAAATGATGTATCTATATCCTATAAAGAGGAATAAGAATTTATTAGACAAAACACACATAAGAACAAAAGGTAATAAACTCCCGAATAACATGTAGTAATGAAATATTACTAATAAGAAGCTATGAATATGACCAAATATGATATCATAACAATAAGTATAATTATGGAATAAGTCAATAACATTATTTAAATTATTATACAGGAGGATCAGACACTTACAAAGCATATCAGACCTAAGGTAAGAGAAAATATCACAATCTAATTTTCATCCGAGATTGTTTATACTTTGGTATTTACTAGGGTGTATTTTATCATCCACATCCATGTTTCCTCAATATGTAATATTTATATCCTTATTCAATTTTTTATATCCAATTTTACCCTTTGGTGAGTTTTTTGTAAAAGATATGATAGAAATATTTTTGTCGTTTTTCATACGAGGTACTTTTTGACTTTTTCGACAAAAGTATGAGAAGAATGTTTTTTTTAACATATACGGCATGAATGGATTTTTAAAAAATTATTTCCAAGAAACTTCCATTATAAGTTTTCATGTTTATTTTTAATCAACTTATTTTAGTTTAGAATTGTATGACATGTTAAGAAAGGAAAAGTGTTTCTGAAGTAGAAAGGATATTTTTCTCAAGAATGGAGTTCAAGGGTTTTATCAAAATTATTTTCCATCTAAGATAATATAGGTTTCTGTTTCTATCACTATTATTACATTGATTTAATTATGTTGTGATGGAATTATTTTTATTAATTCCTTAATCTTATATGAATTGTTTTCTGATGTCGTGTTGATTAAGAATCCCATTTTTCTTACATGGGTTATGCAATGATGTATGATTTATGATTTTGTGGAACACATAAGAATGGTATAATTATGTGATGGGAGGGACCTATATCTCCCTCCAATTCATTGGGTAAATATTTTATATCTCATGAGATAGACATGGCTGGAACGGCAGGTTAAACTGGTTCAGTGAAACAAGACTGAAACGAGGAGTGAACTCGGTTTAGAAATGGACTTTGTCCACTAAGATAGTTTTGGAAATGAGTCTTGACTAATAAGAAATGATTCTCTATGATTATGTGTGTATGCCACAAAGTTTCATGTTTTAAGATATGATTATTGGGATTACATTTCACTACTATGATTTATCCCATGTTATGAAATTATGATCTCTTTTGCAGGTTAAGATTTCCAAAAGTTATGTTATTGTGTATATGATGTGACTGGTATTTCTTTTGTTTACCCTTACTGAGCATTTGAGCTCACCCTTTTGTATGTTTTCTTTCCCCAGGCCAAGAATAAGGTTATTATGTAGGATATCCCAAAAGGGACTCTAGATATGACAAATAAATGGGAGGCAAAGTAGATGCTTTATGAACCAGTTGTTTATGTTTCCCAGTTTCTAAATACTCAATACCTATACGGTCCTTTCATGGTTTTGTTATATGTTGTAATAAGTGTACTTAAATTTTCAAGTACTAACAATGTATGTAAATATGGGTCCTTATAGTTGGTATCAGAGGAAAGGTACAGTCAACCTTTAGAAAATAGGATGTGAAACCCTTAGTAAGAATCCTAAGGATAAGTCTAAGCATAGAACATAATCTTAGTGTTTTAGAAATGGCCATGAACAACCTAGGATAAGACCTTAAGTGTGAAATTTTATTCTTGATTATGTGGTTTTCCTATTATAATTATTGTTGCTCACACTATTCTTCTTGGTTTTAGTCAATGGTTGGAACCTGAAGAAACCGTGTTAATGCGGAATGTGACGGGCAATGCAATGATTGTCCCCCTGAGAAACCAAATGATATGAGAGCTAGAATGAAAAATCATGTAGCCATGCTCACACAACTTTCTAATGCTATGAATCATGTAGGACTTCCAAATGAGCAAAGGAAGGAGAAAAATTCTGTTGAATCCTTCATGAGGTAGCGTCCACCTTCATTCAGCGGGTCTTCTGATCCATTAGTGGCTGAACAATGGATCAGTACCACTGAAAAGATATTTTTAGTTCTTCAATGTTCTGAACACGATAAAGTCATCTTAGGAGTGTATCGTTTGGAAGGTGATGCTGATCAATGGTGGAATCTTATTAAGAGTACGAGGCAATGGGATGAAATTGAGTCCATGGAATGGGACAAGATCAAGAACATATTTTTCAATAAGTATTTCCCTCATATTCTTCGAACAAATATGGAGAAGGAGTTTCTTGAACTGAATCAAAAGGATGATGAATCTGTTGGTACCTATGAAGAAAATTTTACAAGACTTTCAAGGTACGCTTCCGGAATTATTATCCAACCTAAGAGTAAGATCGATCGATTCTTTAGTGGCTTAAAACCAAGTCTTTGAAGGGCTTTATCCATAAGGGACTTCAATAGCTATGAGGAAATTGTTCGATTTTCTCTCAAGGTTGAGATGAAGATTGGTGTAACGAATCAGCCACATGGGTTTGATAAGAAGAGGAAAATGGAATTCAAAGAAAAATCTAAAGACTAGACTGAAAAGAAGTTGAGTTTTCCGTTATGCTCAATGTGTGGAAAGAAACATGGATGAAATTGTATTATGGGGACGATAAAATGTTATAAGTGTGGAAAAGAAGGTCATCGGGCAATTGAATGTCGAAATAATGGGAAGAAGATGTATAGTGACTCAAACAAAGGAAGGGATACACATAATGAACCTACTACACATCAATGTTTCAAGTTCAAGGAGATGGGGCATTATGCCAATCAATGCCCAAATCCAAGGGTTGATGATGATGATCGACGTCAACAAACTCTTAAGGCCAATTACAAAAGAAAGTCACATACAATTACTATCGGCGATGTGGAGTACGCCAGCGAAGTGGTGAGAGGTACACTTACCATCCACTCTAAAGTAGGAAATGTTTTATTTGATTCTGGACCCAACCAATCTTTTATTTCTAGAGAATTTTTTAAGGGTATCACCGTATTACCTCAACAATTAGATGTTGATTTGGCTGTGACTACTCCTAATGGCACAATAGTCGCATCAAAAGTTTACAATTCTTCTCCGATTGATGTTTGTGGGAAAGTGCTTCCTGCAAATCTTGTGATCCTTCCTATGGTGGAATTTGATGTGATTATTGTCATGGATTAGATTTCTTTATATGGAGCTCATATCAATTTCTAAAGAATGGAAGTCACATTTCATATTACAGATCAATCTATGATCGTCTATCGATGCAAGGATGAACATAAACTACCAGTGGAAATTTCATCCATCTTATGGGTCTTGAGTCCACTAAATGAAGGTTATTTATCTCAAATGGTTCTAGAGAAACTCATGATTAACAATATTCCCATTGTATGGGAATTTTATGATGTCTTTCCGGAGGAATTACCAGGTCTTCCACAAAATCATGAAGTAGAGTTTTCAATAGAACTCGTACCGGGTGCTTTGACTATTTCAAAGACATCGTATAGAATGTCCCCAATTGAGTTGCAGGAATTGAAGAAGCAACTCCAAGAGAATCGTGATAAAGGATTCATACTCCCTAGTGCATCACCTTGGTGAGCACCTGTTCTGTTTGTTAAGAAGAATGATGGATCAATAAGACTCTGCATTGATTATCGAGAACTTAAAAAGATAACTATCAAGAACAAATATCCTCTCCCACACATTGATGACCTATTTGACCAACTACGCGGAGCTCAATACTTTTCCAAGATTGATCTTTGTTCAGGTTATCAACAATTAAGGGTCAAAAGGGAGGATATACCAAATACGTCTTTCCGTACAAGGTATGAGCACTATGAATTTATAGTGATGCCATTTGGTCTTACTAATTCCCCTGCTATCATCATGGATCTAATGAATAGAGTCTTTAGAGACTATCTTGATCAGTTTGTGGTAGTATTTATAGATGATATTCTTGTATATTCAAAGAGAAAGTTATAACATGAAGATCACTTGAGAATTGTATTAAATACCCTGAGAAGGAGAAGATTTATGCCAAATTTACCAAGTGTGAATTTTTCCTTAAATAAGTTTTATTTTTGGGTCACATAATCTCAAAAAAGGGGATATATGTGGATCCAGAAAAAATAGAGGTTATCGAAAGATGGTCGAGACCAACAACAGTAACTGAGATCCGCAGTTTTCATGGTTTGGCTGGATATTACCGACGTTTTGTGAATTATTATTCACGATTATCTAATCCACTCACCATGTAGACTCGGAAAGGAGTTAAGATTGTTTGGACGGAGGAATGTGAAGAGAATTTCAAGGAGTTGAAAAAAAGGTTATCCAGTGCACCTGTACTCACACTTCCTTGTAGTGGAGAAAGGTTTGTGATCTATAGTGATGCATCCAATAATGGTTTGGGGTGTGTTCTTATGAAAAATCATATGGTGATAGCTTATTCCTCATGACAGTTGAAAACACATGAGCAAAATTACCCTACTCAAGGTTTGGAGTTATCTGTGGTAATCGTTGCATTAATGATTTGGAGGCATTATCTTTATGGAAAAATGTGTGAAATTTATACTGATTATAAAAGTTTAAAGTATATTTTCACACAATTGGAGTTGAATATGCGCCAAAAAAGATGGTTGGAGCTGATTAAGGATTACGACTTCTCAATTCATTACCACCCTGGGAAGGCAAACAAGGTGACAGATGAATTATGTTGACAAGACCATGCTAGCTTATCATGATGAGGATCACAAAAGATACAATATTTATGGATTTTTAAAGGATTGATCTTGGAATTATAATGGAAGGGGAAAAATCGTATCATTCCCAAATGAATGTTCAACTACATATACATATAAAGATTAAAGTGGCACAGAAAGAAGATGTCGAGTTAAAACGGAAGGTGAGAAACGTTCCAAAATTCAACCTTGATTGTGATGGGATAATAATGTTCTGGAATCAGGTTTGTGTTCCTCCCATCCCTGAATTAAAGAAGGAGTTGCTGGATGAGGCTCATAGTTCTTCACTCTCTATTCATCCTGAAAGCACGAAGATGTATAGGGACCTGAAAGAGTACATCTGGTGGGATGGCATGAAAAGAGATGTTGCTGAATATGTCTCTTGATTCTTGGTTTGTTAGTAAGTTAAATCTAAGAGACAGAAGTCTAAGGGAATGTTACAACCATTACCCATACCTGAATGGAAATGGGAAAACATCACAATGGTCCTTGTCATCGGACTTCCTAAAACATCCAAAGGCAATAATTCTATCTAGGTTATAGTTGACCGGCTTATGAAGTTGGCAAACTTCATTTCTATTAGAGAAGATTTTTCTTCTGATAAGCTTTCCATGATATATGTAAAGGAAGTTGTAAGATTTCATGGAGTACCACATTCCATTATATCTGATCGGGATCCGAGGTTTACCACAATGTTCTGGCGAAGTATTTAGCATACTCTTGAGAAAGAGTTGAGTTTTAGCACTACTTATCATCTTTATAAAAAAAGGTCAATATGAGAGGGAAATTCAAACACTAGAAGATATGTTGATATCTTGCTCTATATATTTCAAAGGTTGTTGGGATCAACACCTACCTTTGGTGGAATTTTCTTATAATAATAGCTTTCATTCCAGTATTCAGATGGCTCCTTGTGAAGCTCTCTATGGAAAGAAATGCAGGACTCCAACTTGCTAGGATGAAGTTGGGGAAAGAAAGCTATTAGGACCTGATCTTGTTGATGAAATGGCAGAAATGGTCAGATCTATTCAACAACACATAAGAGTAGCTCAGAGTCGACAAAAAAGTTATGCCGACAACTGAAAAAAATACTTAGAGTTTGAAGTGGGTGATAAAGTGTTCTTACGAATATCTCCCTGGAAGAGTGTCATGTGAATTGGAAAGAAGGGAAAGTTGATCCCTAGATATATCGGTCCTTTTGAAATTCTGGATTGTGTTGGGAAGGTAGCTTACCGATTGGCGCTTCCACTGAATCTCTCTCAATTTCACAATGTGTTCCATGTACCTCTCCAGAAAAAGTACATACATGACCCTTCACATGTAGTCGGCTCAGAAGTTGTACTGCTGGAACAAGATATTTCTTATGAAGAACAGCTGATAGGGATTCTCAATCGTTGTGAAAAAGTCCTATGGAACAAGACCACTCGCTTGGTGAATGTTTTATGGAGGAACCACCAATTAGGAGAATCTACATGGGAACTTGAGGATATCATGAGGGAGAGGTATCCTCATCTGTTTGTTACAAAGTGACGAATTTCAAGGGCGAAATTTATTTTAAGAGGGGTAGAATGTGACACCAGAGACTTTTATGAGAAATATTTTGTTTTTATGTTATATAAATCATCAAAGGAATCATTCAATGCACACAACACTAGCTTGGCTTGCTTTATACGCATCCACGACCTTCCTCGATAGCTTGCGTCGTACGCAATACCGATTTTTACTAAACAACGATATATTATAATATTATAAACTAGCCGTTATGAATAGTATTAACTGAATTTTGAATTTTCTAACATTTTAATTCATCTTATACATTTTCTAGAATGAGGTATGAAATCAAAATCAATTTTTTTGGATAAAAGTAGTATTTTTCAAAAAATGCAGTTTTACCGCCTATTGATGGCACACCGACATTAAATCTAGTTTTTGACAAGTTTATATGTTTAATTTTACAAAGTAAAATTCTTCTTTAGAATCATGATATAAAAATTTACTTTGGATAAATGTTTCATATTTTATAATAACTTTCATATTTTAATGAATAGTAAAAACACGCTACATTTTAATTAAAAACAACTGTTTTCATCATAATAATTGATATGGTTAAATTATAATATTGAATGTTTTTAAAGTATAAATAAAATATATTTTTATCATTTAATATAATTTATGTCATTATCATTAATTTTACATTGAATTCATAGTTAAAACACTTCAATCTTTGGCAATTTTTTAACTTTTAAAACCCGTTTTCTTAACAACAGGATTAATTTTAAATTAATTGCTGCAACTTCTGTGTTTGGAATTTTGAAAAATGGATTCCGTATTTGGAATCAGTGGGTCCAAATTATCTTAATAGGTTACTTTTATATTTTTTGATATTATGAATAGTAACTATGGTACTTTTTATTTACTACGGTTAAAGGTAAATAAGGTAATTCAAGGTTAAAAGAAAATTATAATAATTCAAAATAACCCTGATACTTGTCCTAACCTTATTGGATGAGTATTGGCCAACCATGTTTATCCTTCGGTCAATTATGGGACCCCATTGAACCACTTGGTAGTGACAATGACAATTTGGATTAATTAATTTAATGTAAAGACAAAATTAACATTAACAAAAATCTTTTAGTATTTAATTTTTATAAGGGGTTATATAAATTATATTTTCAAATATAAATATTTATTAGAAAGATAATAATATTTCCTACATAATGGTTTTTTTTTTAATTTTTAGACACCAAATAAATTAAATTATTTATGACACAATAGTGATAAAGTATTTACCTCATTAGTAAATGATTTAAATAAATAAGATTATAATGATTAAAATATTTTCCAAAACATGTCCAATTCTGATTGGATGATTTTATTTCGACCATGAGTCATCTTATATTAATATTTAATTATTTTTGGTCCTTTTGAAACTGAAGTTAAGTTTATAATAAAATAATATTTCCACACTTTCCAAAGGTGCCCCTCTCCTCCCTTATAAAAGGGCACCTCCTCCCTCTCTTCCACACACCAATTTGATCCATCAATTTCAGCCAAAAACTACCCATTCAACTTCCCCACTTACTTAGAAACCTTCTAGAGGTACTGGTCTTCTCAAAAGTCCAACTCTAGTGCCTTAAGAGAATGTTTAAAGGAGGCACTTTGAGAAGTAGGTAATATCTTCTACCATTTTCTTAAAGTTCCATTCTTCTTCTACTCCCTCTTATTTAGTTGTTTAATTATGAGGTAATAACATCAGTATCCCTCATATAATTATAATTTATTCTAAATATTAAACAACTCTATTTCACCTCTTATCCATCCTATGGAAAACGAAATCACCGTGCGTGCGTACGTACGAAATACCGTCTCCACGCCGTGGTGTAATCTGTTTTCCACCACCACCTTACTTGGATGGGTAAAATGGTGTAAAGAATACCTATATATGATTATTGTAATGTGATATTGATTCTGAAATAGTATACATACACTTAAATACAATTCCATGATCTTGGGAATGATATCATCGCTCGTGCGTACGTACGGCCTACCGTCTTCACGATGTGATGCAACTCGTTCTATATGATCTTCATTGAATAATGATTATATAAATGAATTTAATGAATTAATATGATATATATTACAGTAATACCATTCTTTAAATGATGTATCTATATCCTATAAAGAGGAATGAGAATTTATTCGACAAAACACGCATACGAACAAAAGGTAATAAACACCCGAATAACAAGTAGTAATGAAATATTACTAATAAGAATCCAATAATATGACCATATATGATATCATAACAATAATTATGATTCTGGAATAAGTCAATAACATTATTTAAATCATTATACAGGAGGATCAGACACTTATAAAGCATATCAGACCTATGGTAAGGGAAAATATCACAATAGCATTTTTATCCAAGATTATTTATACTTTGGTATTTACTCGGGTGTAATTTGTCATTCACATCCATTTTTCCTCAATATGTAAAATATATATCCTTATACAATTGTTTATATCCTATTTTACCTTTCGTTGAGTTTTTAGTAAAAGATATGGAATGAATCTTTTTG
Organism: Viscum album; assembly: GCA_963277665.1. NCBI lineage: Eukaryota > Viridiplantae > Streptophyta > Magnoliopsida > Santalales > Viscaceae > Viscum > Viscum album. The sequence continues at coordinate 1,831,360,240 of OY728136.1, forward strand.
TCGTTTTTCATACGAGGTACTTTTTGACTTTTCCGACAAAAGTACGAGAAGAATGTTTTTTAACTTATACGACATGAATGGATTTTTAAAACATTATTTCTAAGAAGCTTCCTTTAAAAGTTTTGAAGTTTATTTTTTAATCAACTTCTTTTAGTATAGAATTGTATGACATGTTAAGAAATGAAAAGTGTTTTTGAAGTAGAAATGATATTTTCCTCAAGAATGGAGTTCAACTGTTTTATCAAAATTATTTTCCATCTAAGATAATACAGGGTTATGTTTCTATCACTATTATTTAATTGATTTAATTATGTTGTGGTGGAATTATTTTTATGAATTTATTTATCTTATATGAATTGTTTTATGATGTCATGTTGATTAAGAATCCTATTTTTTTACATGGGTTATGCAATGATGTATGTTTTAAGATTTTGTGGCACACATAAGAATGGTATCATTATGAGATGGGTGGGACCTATATATCCCTCCAATGCATTGGGTAAATATTTTATATCTCATGAGATAGAAATGGTTGGAACGGCATGTTAAACCGATTCAGTGAAACAGGATTAAAACAAAGAGTGAACTCGGTTCAGAAATGGACTTTGTCCACTAAGATAGTCTTGGCAATGAGTCTTGACTAATAAGAAATGATTATCTATGATTATGTGTGTATTCCACAGAGTTTAATGTTTTATGTTATGATTATTGGGATTACATTTCACTATTATGATTTATCCCATGTTATGAAATTATGATCTCTTTTGTAGGTTAAGATTTCTAAAAGTTATGTTCTTGTGTATATGATTTGATTGATATTTCTTTTGTTTACTCTTACTGAGCATTTGAGCTCACCCTTTTGTATGTTTTCTTTCCCCAGGTCTGGAATAAGGTTATTAAGTAGGATAGTCCAAATGGGACTCTAGATATGATGAAATAAATGGGAGGCAAAATAGATGCTTTATGACCCAGTTGTTTATGTTTCCTAGTTTCTAAAGACTCTATACCTATACGGTCCATTAATGGTTTTGTTATATGTTGTAATAAGTGTACATAAATTTTGAAGTACTAAAAATGTATGTAAAGTATGGGTCGTTATAAAATCCACACACCCTATCATAAAATAAATTGATCCACACATCCAACCTATATCTTAGGATTCATCTAATATAGAACCACCCCAAAAAATAAAAAGAAACAAATAGAGGAGAAAGAGAAAGTAGATGAAAACCAAAAGAAAAATAAATATGATCCCTATTCATTTAATATGGCTAGAAAATCATTAATGAACAACCTTGATATAGTGGCTTGGAGGTGGGAAAATCATCCATGGGTGTCATCCTAGTTTGGAGAAATTGAATGGGTCATCGAAGGGACAGAACCCCATTTACAAAATAGAAATGGAACAAAAATACCCCTCTATGGATGGGTTGCATGATTAACTCTCACAATTAAACAAACCTTCGGAAAACCATGAAATTATCCACTATCAAGAGTTCTGTGGAATGTACACTTAGGTTGCATGGTTTGTTTAATAGTTCACTTTAATCATGAGACCTGTGCATAGTTTGGATGTAGGGATAATGTACCATGGACCATAACTGTGAAACCTATAAAAATTCCCCAAAAGTCATCCTTTACTCCCCAAAACTCCACTATCTCAAGTGGATAAACCATCCAACAATCACTCCCCATAAATATGTTACACTAGGGGTTTCAAAAAATACACACCATTCCATTTTCTCCCCATACATTTCAGAATAACCATGAATAAGGACAAAACACCCCAAAATAACCAGAACTGAAATAAATTCTCTTCAAAAAATTTACCCAAATATACATCAAGTGTCTAGAATAAAACCAAAAAACATAAATGAAAACTGAGGTTGGGGTGTGACATTCCCGAAGACGATCAATCACATTGCGTTGTTTCCCATAATTAACTCATGAGATATAAAAATTTACACAATTAATTTGGGGGATATATAATTTTAAGACCATCCATCACATAATTAAAAACGTACATATAATAATATGATTATAAAAATTCATCATAAAATCATAATGAAACTTTTGAAAAAGAAACATGTTTTATAAATATTTCATCATGTTATCATATCATGCCCCATTGAAAATAAATTAGTTTCAAAATAATCACACCATTATAATCATAAATCATCAATATAATGAAGAAGGTTTTTGTATTTGGATAATAATTATTAATAGACTGAAGGCCTTGTTTTTTATTTTATTATGGATAATACCCCTCGTAAGGGGTGAAGGGGAACCCTTACATGACCCATAGGCCCAAAGAACTAGGCCTGATATGACCCGAAGGCCAATACATGACCTGATGGCCCAGAATCATACTATTCCCATTATATGACCCATATTCCCATCCCTGAGGACTTCTCATCCCCATCTTTAGCATAATTGATCACCTTCCTCCCCACCTTACATTGTTGATCGACTAGAATTGCCTTATATAAAGCTAGATGGTGCCTAGTCTTAATGGATGTTTCCATAACCTCTAATTCATCCAATATTGTTTTCTCTGCATCTGGTAACTACTACTATTTTCCTCTAATCCTCATGTGGGGCATGTTCTATGGGAACTGGGCTACTACATGTTCTATGTGGCCTGAAGGACATTGATGACCCAATGGCCCTGAGACCCGTAGGCCCCAACCGGTGGCCCGAAGGCCCAAATATGGTGAATATTTAAAATATATATAGTACCAAACAATACCTGCTGTAGTACCTACTACAGTACAGAATAGTACCTACAAAAGTACTGCTATTGTACCCTAATAATTCACCTCCACCCGGTTTTAAACCTGGGTATTTTGGATTACAAGCATGAGCTCTTACCACTCGAGTAAGAGCTCATTGGATCTTTGGATTATATCCATGGTGATGTATATGTAACATTGATGGTTTTTATCAAAGTTAAATATTCCCTTAAAACATCACAAGAATATTTTTTCATGAAAATACCCTTTTCATTTTGATACTGCTTCTACAAAATATAAACATTTATAAATTATTATGGATAATATTTTCATTCAAAAGAAACATTGAAACCTGTAATGTAATCCTTAAATATTTTCTTGTTCATGATGGTAGGAAATTCTGTTCATTCATTGTATGATAAATCAATGATTTCGGTCAAATTTTTTTGGAAAAAGGGAAAAATAAATCACTTGGAAAACATCAAGATGATACTAATAATTTTGTTTCATAATAATTAAATGATGGATAAAAAATGAAATTTTAAAATCATTGGAGTATAATAAATGTAAATTTTTTATAACTTTTAAAAGATGATATGGACGTGGATGAAATGGATACACGACCAAAAAGAAAAACATGACTAGTTTTCCTTAAAAAAATATTTCGTTATATTGAGTACATAAAGTGAGGAAAATTAATGTAAAACAAATATTGATTATTAATAATCATTTTAGAATAATAACTAATGTTTTTAATTTAATATGGATCATATAATTTCATAAATTTAAATTAAAGCATAAATAATATTGAATAAAAAGTGACAGAGACGTAAATCAGTTACATCATGTATTATTTTTCATCTGACTCAAAAAAAATCTATTATAATATATATACACATATATATATTATAAATGTATTAAATAACCATGAAAAGGACTTATCATATCATATATTATTTACTTATAACATCTTATCACCAATTAATTAATAAGTTTTCATTAAAATCACTGTTTTGGGTAATAACTGATTCATTTTTCATGTATATTCTTGTTCAACAATTATAGTGATTATATTTTAATCATGAATACATAAGATAAAATTGTTAAAAATTATATAAATTTTTAATATATTAATTGTATAAATTTTTATATTAATCCACAAAATTTATATATAGAATAATGAATTACACTATTCTTGGAGACAATAGGTCGTACGTAAATATGGACACTATTTTCTCGTTTCAACTGATGGAAAAAAGAATGGTAAATTATAATTAACCATTATAGAATATTTATTTTATCATTTATATTATATATATTAAAAAATTATCCTTATTTTCATCCATGTAAAATACCTATTAAAAATGAATCACATTTCTTCACGTATGTGGTAATCCCCACATTCATACAAACAACATTATAATTTTCTAATGGATGTGAATAAAGTAAATAATTGTTGTTCCATGATTATAATAAAAATTAATTATATTTAATATACATAATTATTTATTTTATAATTCCATCCATACTTTTATAAGTGGTATATTAATTAATAAAATAGAAAACACTCCATTTAGAGTTATTTCTCTTCATTGGGAAACATTCATTGGATTACACATTAGGCCTTGAATGAACAGTCATCAGGAAATATCAAAATCCCTAAGATGTGTTTATAAATATATAGGATGATGTATTTAATGGATTTTCCTAGATATAAGGCTCAAAAAGTGTTAATAATGATGCAGAGGAGGTTCCCTTTTATAATAGTCGGTATTGGAACTATTATAATTACTTAATGTATTAAATTAATATAAATTAATTTTCATTGAAAATTTTGTCAAAATTCATATTATTTTAATACGCTATTATAATAAATCTAATACCCTCTTAAAATTAAATTTTAAAATGGTTTAATTAGGTTTTAACCCATATGATGTAGTTTCAACCACTCATTAACCCTATTGACAATTATCTAAATATTTATGTTTTATAGTATTTAAGGCGTATGAATATTACCATAAATGAAAAAATGGTTCATAATTGGATAATGGTTGATATTTACAACCATATCCAAATTATGTTTCAAAATATAGATTTATTATGAATTTTCAATCATTTGATAAAATTTTATTTCTTATAAATTATCATTAATGTCGTTTTTGTGACTATTAATTTTATTTAAATTTAATGACAACATGATTGAAATTGAATTAAAATAAAAAAATTTCAAATAATTTTTTTATATATTTATATTAATAAATTTGGGTAAAATAATAATTCATCCTAATTGGATTACATTTATTATTTTTAATATCATTTATTTTGTTTTTCTACTTACTGGTTAAATATGATGATGATGTTTATTATAATCATTTTATGTAATTATTTAGTCACTAAAAAGTAAAAATAAATCACCCTTAAAAAATAAGTACTATTTCAAAAAAAACTATAATATTACTTATCCTCCCTTTATCCTTAAAAAATTTGTTTTATTGAAGTCAAGAGAGTTACATTTTCCATTTATTCTATTCTAAAATTAACATAAAGGTCATAATCAAATAAAACATTCTCCATGTTTCCATATATTCAAGTCATGGATGATAATGGTCTATATAAACTTATCCAATAGGATAAAGAAATGTGTTATGTAAATTTAAATGCCTTATCCCAATGTTTTAATATTGTTTTACTTGTTTTACCCTTATTAAAGAGACAAATATTTAGCATGGTTACTATTCATAATGATGAAAAATTAAAAGAAAATATTTAAAAAATAATTCCTCTTGATTCCAAATATGGAATCCTTTTTTCTAGATTCAATTAAAATAAGTGGCCAAATTTAATTTATAATGAAACCCACTTCACTTGATTAAAATTGGTTTTCTTGATTTTTTTCAGATGTATGAAATATTTTTATACAAAAAACCTAAATAAAATTAATTAAAATGACAATTATTTGATTATTCCTAATTTAAATAAAATGAAATAAAATTTTAAATCATTTTATAAAAATGTATGTTTTTAAATTCTTTAAATGAAAAGTAAATTTTAAAAAAAAATTATAATTTTTCAGTTTTCATCAAATAATCATTATTTCTAAAAAATTATGAAAAAATAACTCTATGATAAATTTTCAAAGTATATAACAAAAAATAAATACATTTTTTGAAATAAATTGTTTTTAAAATTCACCAAATTCATAATATTATATTCTAAAAAATGAATTAAAAATAATTTTTTATGGAAAAAATATTCTTGAAGGACATACATAACTTATTAAAACTTGAGTACTTATTTATGAATATATTATATTAATTTAAATACATTATTGATAATTTCTAAAATGTGATTATTTATAATCATTCATCCATTTTAAAGGATGGTATTTAATAATATACTATATTATGGTTCATTTGGTCTCGGTATTGCGTGTATCCAAAGTTATCGACAAAATAAAAAATAAGGAAAAATATATCATAATATATAGAGGTGCTATATTATACCGTCCCTTAATATAAATTTACACATAAATATTCAAATTCTCTAATAGAAAAAATGAGGATATTTTTTTCATATCATCCTCAGGTTCCCAATTAGAGACATTGAATTTATGATTCCTCGAAATAACATTATCCATGAGAGTAGTCTTTTTCAAAAACACTTTATTCTACAATAAAAGATTTATGCTAGTTATTCTTTTTGAGAATGATTATTCTAAAAAAGTTCAACCTATGAATTGTGTACCAGTGATAGATTAGTTATGTAGTTCTTTAATAGAGATACAAGGTACACATCTTGGACATGATAGAGGTTTGGTGGGAGTGTTATGAGATACGCTACCAACCCTAATCAATCCATAATCTCGAGGGGGATGATATTTCCACGGCTCAACTTGACTTTAATTCAAAATATCATAACTTTATACAATGAATAATTATATTGGAATAACTTCTAAAAATATTCGAATTCTAGATTTATCCTATGATTATTATCAAAACTTTTTTGATGACTCCAAGCTGTTTTGACATGATGATGAATGGATCTAAATTTCTCTAACACTTAGTTAGCTAGCTCAGGTCTTAATTGATTTGTTTCTCCATATTCAACCCAACACATTGAATTTATAGAAACATTTCCATAAAGGGATTTATATGGAACCATATAAATGATAAATTGAATGTTATTTTTGTTAGAATACGTTACTAGAGAAATATTGTAAACCCAGTAACCATTTTGAAATCCATAGAGCAAGATCATATAATATAATACAGGGTTTGAATGGTCCTCTAAGACTGACAGTCTATATATGGATGATATGATGTTTGATAACATAAATCTTAATCCATATCTTACTAAATTATTCGATAGAACATCAAGGTAAACTTGAGATATTGATCGGATACAATATAATGTGTTATTCTATGATGAATTACCACCTCCTTAATATATAACCATTAAATATTATCTAGAGGTAAATTGAATATGATATAAAAAAGTGTGAAAATTTCATAAGGAAATCTATTATAACTCAAAAAAATTATTTACCTTAGATGTTTTTAGAATTATAATGAAAAAATATATGGTAATGTTTTCCAATTTCCATTCAGGTATGAGTTATGGTGGTAATATCCTATTAGACTTATATCTCATGGATGTAAATTAATAACATACCATGAATTGATATATATACTCTGAAATATTTATCTTTAGGTTTTACCACATAAAATACTCATTCAAATATCTATACACTTAAGTACTTCCATGATGAATAAATAATGGTGAGATTTCAGCTTCATCCCATAGCCCTTTCATTACAAATTGTATTGAAGATACACATATAAGGTACTTGAAAAATATCATTCAATCACAATCAATGTCTAAATATGGAACAATTATAACTATCTTTTATAACTATGCGTCTTCCTTTTATGAATATTTAATATCTACAAGGATATATGGTTGAGTACTCATTTGAGTAAAGTAATATTTGACTAATACCTTCAAGATATATATATACATCCTTTGAAAATCCATAAATATTGGATATTATGAGATTCTCAACAAATATTAGATACCATGATCCTTCTGACTCTCGGCATATTCCAACTTGTTTTATATAGGTGGGTGGTAATGTATTTATACATTATAAACATTAATAAACTCCAAACATCTTATTTAGTGCATATTCATATCTCTCAGAGTGAATATATACATTAAAAATTTATGATCAGTATATATGTCACACCTTTCTCTATAAAATTAACATCTCTATAGCTTTAATTAAAAAATTATAACTATTAATTCTTAATAATGAGTTGGGTAATTTTTCTCATGAAATTTCAATTTTAATGACGTATAATCTATAATCATACCATTAAATAAGAGTATTTATCCAATAATCTTCATCAATACAACAATATTGACCACAAAAACTTCTCCATTTTAGGACAACTTAAAAAAATGTGCACTAACACTTCACCAATGGAACTTCTCTCCCTTTCAAGATAACATGCAGAGTTTATTAGATGGTCATGAGAAATTATCCATAAAGAATAAAAAATATCAATCTAAAATAAGAAATATAGAGATATTATTCATATTGTTTGTAATGATCCATCATTTAAAAACATCCATCTTTTATAGATCCACCAATATACCCTCACATGAGATTATATACAAAAAAATCATTCTTTTATTAGAAAAAAATCACACTTGAATTTTTTTTATAAAACTTCTCATTAATTAAGTACTTTTGTGAAATCCTCATGTGGTATTCGTGATCCTACTTACTCACGCAATATTTAAGTATTTTATCAACATAGACTACCCAAAACTGATCAAAGGTAATTTATAAAAACTATATTTATTTAATCTATGATGATACCAAAGATATCCAGAATAATTTTATATCTTGGGAAAATATTTTGTTACTTGTAAATTATCAAACTAATAACCAATATGGGGAAGAGGATTCTTATTCATGATTGTGATATTTTAATTTATAAATAATCAATTATGAGTCATATTGATCTATATTCAAAGAAACTGTATGTTCTCTCAAAGGTGACATAACTAGATTAATTAATATCTTTCTATGATTCTCTTAGAGATGCATCATCAATTCCTAAAAATCAATTATGTCCAATCTATATGGATTATTTGATATAGTTGTAGCACAAAGTTCATGTTTTATTGAAATGTGATCATCATTATATAGAGTGAGATTTGTAATCTCTCTTAAAAACATCAGGAAACTATCATTTTATAGACATATCATTTTTGTTGAGTTTCTTTCTAACCATATGAGATAAATATTCCTTTTGAATAGGAATTAAGATCCATATAATGGATAAAACTTCCATATGATGTTCATGTTTATCATCACATTTATATACAACCATAGTTTGGTTTAGAATATCAAACATTCCCCATTTACTTGGAAATTTATGTATGACGTATATAAATAACGATAATCCATTCCTAAGATAACAAAAAAATTAATTAGGATGTAGAATAATGATATTTCCATTATGAAAATTCAAAAAAACATCAACCAGATAAGAATTTTTTATTTGATATGTGATCATCATAGCATTAATAGTTTTCATTACTCATTAAACTACTAATAATTGAGGTTTTTAATTGAAACACAGTCATATTTTTTGTATTATAATGAAATAATATAACAATTTTCAAATATGGAACTTAAATATTAGAGCATACATGTTAACACCTCAACTTTATAATTTTATCATCAACCCCTAACTGAAAATAAAAATAGTTAGCGTAATCATAATGAATCATTGATCAGTGTGATAAATTATGAAAAATAATTCAAAGGGTGTATACATGTTGTCAACATTTGTTAATTTCTGACACCTTATTTTTTACCATAGTCTTCTATTTTTATCATCTATCCAAATCCTTTAAAATAATTTATTAAAAAATTTGATTTAACTTATGTATATCCCCCATGAGTTTCACACTAGTTCCATAGTAAGGGAAAACTCACCATGAATTATAATTGTGGTCAAAATAAACTCGACCAACTATTTTCAGGTTTACCCACTAGATTCATATTTCTCAATAGCATATCAACATATATAATCAAAACATGGATAATTTTCTAAGAAAATGAAAATCCTTTCTTTAACCAAAATTTGGATATTATCATATACATTGAATGTTCCTAATATTTCTCACTTTGTTATTCCCATGATATTTTCCAAAGAAAACTAAACCTTTTTATGAAAATAACTATATAACATTTTGATTTTCATACAGAAATATTAAATATTTTTAGATTAATATTCAATACATAACATTTTTATACATTATATAACTATAATGAATTAGTGTATTTGAGAGTAGATACATGAGAAACTTATTTAGGTACATTATTCAACATATTTAATCATATTTTTATCAATTTATAACCTTCTTGACATCCCCTACTTAAAAATTATCTTCATAACAAGGGGAATTAAAACTTATGAAAGGTTGAGATCAGATGCTCAGTAAGGGTATGAATGGTAGATATCAAATGATTATCATATGAAAGATTAAGATAATAATAAGGGTATTAGATCATACCAAAACTTACAATGTTCATACCAAACTTGGATAGGATCATAATATGAGTCATAGAACAATATATTATCATTTCAAAATATATGTATCATATGAGTACGAAAAAATCATAAATCAATCATTAACAATAATTCCATATCATAAGCATAAAAAGGGTTATAATAGTGTGGAATAATCGTAGGTATAGAAACACTTTCATATGTCAATGTTAATAACCAGAACCATCAAATCACTATTCATGAGGCATAAGCACATTATTCACATACTATAACAGATCAAAAATCATCACATATATCACATAGTGGTCTAGAAATCCTTATATTTTATTTCCAAAGTGGATTAATCACATAATTGTTTTTCATATAATTATCTCATATGACATAAAACATTACCCAATGTTTTAGAGGGATTTTTGATTTTTGTACCACAGATTATATAATTAAAAACACACACACACATATATATATATATATATGTGTGTGTGTGTGTGTCTTTGTGTACCAAAATATCAAAAAAATTAATTGCATCATTATATCATAACTCATTGAATGGAAACATATTTCACAAACATTTCATCATTTTATTATATAATAACCCATGGAATATAAATTGGTTTCATAAAAATATAATCATAATACTCATCAATCATCCTAATAAATAATGAGGATGGTATCACTGGATCATATCCCCAGTAGTATAACTAACAAAAATTGATATTATGACAGTTGAATACTCTCTAAAGTGATCATTGTTATATTTCATGTTTGAAATTCCCTTTCCATTTTTAAATCACCTTATTAAAATTTAAGAATTTCTAAAATAATATCAAAAACAATATCATTGAAAAGAGAACGAAATCTTTTAAATGAAGATTCAGTGATTTTAATATTCATGATGATACAAAATTTTATTCATTCCATGTACATTGATAAAATATTACTGTCTATTTTCTTGTAAAAATTCAGTAGCACCTCATTTGGACTATAACTACCCATGATTTTCATAATTATGTGTTATATATTTATATATTAATATGAAATACCTGACATTATGATCCATTCCATAACCATAAATGTTTAGTGTCATTGGATACTAGATACCTGAACATATTATCCAGTTACATTCTTTGAAATCTCTCATTAGGTTCTTATCACTTTTTAACCTTCATGATGTACCCAAATTATAATATATATTAATAACCTAGGGAAGTTAAAAATAAGAAAGGGTGATCTTATATGCTCAGTAAATGTAGAAATTAGAGATATCAATTGATGATCATGTAAATGCATTAAATAAGGACAACGATATAAAAACATGATAATAACATTCAAATTCTATACCCAATAATTCATATATCATAATAATTCATTATTGAATAAAGAAAAATTTATTTCAAAAGATATTAATCATAATATTGGGTCATAATTATAAATCAATGTAGAACCATATGTTCAAATAAAAAACATAAAATGATTTCATTAGAGTGTGGCACATTTGTAGGAATACAAACCAGTTCATATGTAAATGATAACTACCAAGATCATAAAATCACTCTGGATAAGGTATGGACACCAATATCTTATATCATAACTGACCAAAAATCATCATTTGTTTTTTAGTGGATTAGGAATCCCTATATCTTTCCCATAGTTGATCAATCAAATAAAATTGTTCAACATAATTATCTCATAAGATATAAAACTATACCCGAAGAATTGGAGGTCTATATAATTCCAATCTCACCCATTATATAATAAAAATCATATATATGTGTTCCACAAGATCAAAAACATATCACCATTTCATCATAACATAACCCATGTAAAGGTATTGAGTTTCATAAACATTCCACTATTTTATCATAGTATAAACCATTAAAATTAAACATGTTTAAAAAAATCACATAATAATAATTATAATAAACCATTTAAAGAATGAATTTGGATATAATCCTAGGATAATATCCACATTAAGTTATAATCAACATCAAGGTATATTATCATACTGAAAATTACCTTAAAATATCTATGAAATATTTCCAAAGGAATATACCCTATTCATTTTAATATCGTTAATATTAGATAAACAATTTTCCAAAAAATGATGGAATGTTTTTAATCAATCCATGGAATCTTGTAAATTAATATTTAATAATATTATCCGTTATAATGATGGAAAATTCTATTTAGGCAATGTATGTTAAATATAAAATTATTTAAACATTTTTTGGAAAAAGCCAAAAGTACATCATTTAGAAAATGTCATGAAGATTCCTTGGATAAATATTAATAAAAATAAAAAAGGGTAAAAATTAATTTTACCAATAATTAGTGAATAATAAATATCATTCCTAGAAACATTTTAATGGAATCATAAACATGGATTATAAATAATCCCAATAAAATAATAAAACATAGTATGATTTTCGTAAAAATACTATCTATGTCTCCTGAGAAAATAAATTGAAAAAACGAAAGTAAAGCATGTATTCCACTGAAATTACTAAATTATAAAAAAATTAAATATATTTATAATTAACTATCATAAATTTTATTCTATGTAAATTTCATCATAAACAATCCCAAATAAAATTGTATTGATCTGTAAATCCTTTACCTCATGTCTTTTCTTAATTTATATGAATTCATACCACATTCATAATATATTTTGATTTATTATACATGAATTATATAATAATAATAATACATATAAATCATTTTATTAGTTAATTATAACATCTTATCTCCCGTTTAGTAAAAAATTTGTTATTAAAATAACCATTCCATGTGATAACTGCTTCATTTTTTAAGCATGATTTTCCTCTGTAGTCCCAATCCTTGTACATTGATCAGTTTAACATCATATTATAAATTTTAATCATGAAATTTATATTATATATATATATATATATTTATTCATACATAAAATAAATATATATAAAAATGTATTACACCATTCATGAAGGTGATAAATTGTATGTACGCATGAACCCTATTTTCACCTTTCAGTAGATGAAACATAATAAATGTAAATAATAATTCACATTTAAAGAATTGTTATTATATAATATATATACTATATAGTAATTAAATTTTTCATTATTTCCATCCATTTAAAAAATAATCTAACAACAAATCACTTCGTTTCATGTAGGTGGTATTCGACACTAACGCATGAGTGACTCTATCATTTTTAAAAAATCTAAGAGGGTGGAAAATTATTGTAAAATCATCATAATAAGTATTATGATTATATAATAGACTGAATAAATTATATTAAAATTTATAACAATGAATTTTAATAGTTATAATTAGAAAAAAAAATTGGATATTATTGGTTATGTGCTATACATCTTCATCGAAAAACCTTTTTTCGATTAAACCTTAATCCATGAAATTCTGTTATTTCTGAATGAAATGAAGGCCATGGATTTTTTTAGGAAAATAATATGATAATAGTTCATTTATTAGTCAATATATAAGACTTAACCATTGTTAATAATGTAGGATACATGGTTCTTAATTACAAGGGAAGGGAAGGTCAATATATGAATTACATAATGTATTAAATATATAAAATAAATATACATTGGTAAATAGAGAAATATTAGTATAATTACAATATAAGAATAGTATGAGTCTAAATCATTTCATTAAACTAAATTTTAACATTTATTGGTTATGTTTTTACTCTTATATTTTAATTTTAACCCAACATTAACACTTTTATGAATTATCGAAATAAAAAATGTTTTCCACCATTTAAGTGGTAAGAATGGTAACCTAAAATAAATGTGATTCATAAATATATCATGGGTGATATTTTAAATTATATGAATATAAATTATACAGATAAATTATTTTATTAATTTTGAATCATTTAATAAAATATTATTTATTATAAAATATCATTTGTGTTAGTTGGGGAACTATTCATTTAATTTGACATTGAAAAAATATGCCAATAAAAAAATTAGAATAGAAATCGTTAATACATCTATAATTTGATATGTTTTTCTATAAAGTTATTATAATCATATAATTAATAAAAGTTCTATTACATTTAATATTTCCCAAAGCATTTATTTTATTTTTCTAATAATTGAATAAATAATGTCTCGGTGCAGCCAATGAATTAAAGGTGACAATTTATTCACTAAAAATGAACAATAAATTACCATGAAAAAATAAATAATTTTTATATTTATTATTTTGAACCAAAATTTTCTTATTTTTATACCTATGAATGTTTTTTACAAATATTTAAGACAAGATATTGGCATTTTCTATTTATTATATTATTAAATTAATATAAAGGTCATAATCAGTGAAACAGGTACTATTATGGAAATATATTATAGTATTGTATGAGAATGGATGAACTAAACTAATAAAAATTTATAAAGTCGTGTGTGAGTGAAATTATAATGCATTATCCTAATGTTTCAGCAGTGTATTATCCACAATACCCTTTCTGAGGGGATATATATTCACTGATGTTATTATAAATAATTATTGGAATTTAATGAGAACGAATTAAAATTTTCTATCATACAAATTTAAAATGTAGAAATAATTTTTAAATATTTAATTCATAGTATATGGGGAATTAAATATAAAAATAATTCATTAAAATGAAATGAAAATTATTATTCTAGATATTATTTCTAATGTAAAAAATGATTTTATACAAAAATTCAATATATAATTAATTAAAATGATTATAATGTTATTATTAATAAAAATATTGTACTAATTTTAATATTAAAATAATATTTCATTATATATTATATATATGAAATATAGTTTTCAATAAAAAATAGTATTTTTCACTATTCATCAAAAAAATCAATCTTTTCAAGAAATTATCATTAAATCACTCCAAGATAATTTTTACAATTTGATATGAAAAATAACTATTTTATTCTTAAATAAATTATTGAAATGATTCATAAATTAATTATATTATATTCTCATAGAAGTAATAAACATCCATTTTGAAGAAAAATGTATTTTTGGTGAATATAATGAATTTACATAAAATTGTGTTACTATTTATAGCCATATTTTATTTATATAAAACTTATATACATGATTTTTAAAATGAAGTTATTCATATTTATTTTACCAATTTAACTTTTTTTTATAATGATGTTTTATATTTCATTTTGATTAGAATCAATATTAAATATATCACAAAAGGTCAAAGAAATAAAAATCATTTAAAGAAATTTTCATTATACAATATCATGGTGTTATATTAACATACCTATTCCATCTCCAACACATAAGAAAACATTAAACCGAAGAACAAATCACAATGAATGACTATCCAATACATTATAGAATGTTATTCAGCCCCAACTATACTCCAAAAATCTGACCTTCTATCCAATATATTAAAAATAAAAAAAATTGTTAAGGAGACAATGTGTATTGAAAATGTAATAATTTACACATAATGAAGAAGGATATTTTTTGTCAATTTATTGTTCAAATTTTTTTTCCATAAGAATGTGGTATAACCGTTCACAAAGTTATTTCAAGAAAAGATTACAGTCTAAAAATGATTTTCACTTTATTATTAGTATATATATTTTTAAAATTCAATGAAATTTTTCATAAAAAAATTATAAATATAATAAAATTTTTTTAAAAGGGAATGAAAATATGTGAAAAAATGATGAACAATGTCCATGAACTAGATTTTACATTTTACATTCATCTTTATAATTTCCAAAATATTTTATTCGTACATAGGATTATGTAATGTAAAATTTATGACCAAAAAATGTGTATCCAATTCTACATTAAATGATCCTAATAATACCTTATTTTGTTTGTATCTTTTCATTTAAAGGTGATATAATAACTATAAAACACAAATAAATTATATACAGTAAAATTTTATATGATATTAATTCTTGAAAAAGATTATGATTCTTGAAAATAGAAAAATTAATTTACATTAAAAGTGTAAAACCGAATATCTAAATTCAATAATTTAATAATTAAAACTACACACATTACACAATGGATGATGGAATGGTTAAAGTTGAATGAAGAGAATATATAATTTTTTACTATTGTAATTTGAATTATTTATGATGAACTGTTCTATGAAAATTATTTAAATATAATTTAAATATTAAATATTACTCAAAAGGAATATCATATGGTCTCTACTCACTCAGAGACACAATCCATTTAACAAAACATGGCTAAAAGCTGGAAACTCCATATATGTTGGTCACTACTCTTAGACTCTCTCTCTCTCTCTCTCTAAAGTCTTGCTTCCAAATTAAATCTATTGAATGCTGAATAAATGAATTTAAAATAATCAATCAAAATTTGACCCAAATTCGCCACATATTTATTTTCTCTTGAAATAATTGCATGAAATATTTCACTATTAATTTTCTTCCCAAGAGTGAATTAAACATAGATTCCTAATCAATGAATACTCTTGCATGTCATTCTATATTAGATCACGTTAAATAGTACATGAACATATTTCTAGATGTGTTTAATATGGTATAATATTTATTTAATATCAATAATGAATTAATAAACTTTCTAATCCTAATTATATTTGTTTTATGTTATTAATTTGACAAAAAATAGTTTGTTAGAATTTATCATATCTTATCCAAACATCCACTCAAACCATGTAATTTTAAAAATAGTGGAAATCAAATTTTAAGGATATTAATTAATATATCATACCTAATTATACTATTATTGGTTATTATGAATGGTTTTAATTTCACATAATTATTAATTATTTTTTTCTGTTGAGATTATCAACTTTGGCGCCATATGTTCCCTCAACTTGGTTTGTTCCCCACATAATTGATCTTTGGACAAAAAACCAAAATATTATCAATTACAACACTGCACTAAATTTATCCAATGGAAAAAGATCATGTTTAATTAAATAATGACCCAAATAATCCTATAGATTCACAATTCTATTTTGGTATCATATATTAACTTCAATTAAATCCATCGACTTCACTTCTTTTTGCTTATGGATACACATGATTGATATCATCAAATCATATCATTTTTCTTTCACTGGTGTCATGATCAACAATGAGTCTATCTATTTCTATCCATCATATGATCTACCATTGGAATAATTTTACACCATCCTTTTAGATCCCATATCAATCACGTGGTTTTCATATTACACTTTTTCACCTACCAGCTTATAACATATAAATATTTTGTTAAGTTTATAGAGTGAAA
The DNA here is from genome assembly GCA_963277665.1 of Viscum album. Classification (NCBI taxonomy): domain Eukaryota; kingdom Viridiplantae; phylum Streptophyta; class Magnoliopsida; order Santalales; family Viscaceae; genus Viscum; species Viscum album. Next base: position 1,831,377,812 of record OY728136.1, read on the forward strand.
ACTAGTGTAATAATGACCTCACCGACATCTAGGAATTGAATTACCATATTATTTAATGACATCTCACACATATAATGAAACAAACCAGTGATTGAATAATATATAACTTTGATTTAGGTGTTCTCAGTTCATCCACAGAAATATGGTCAAACATCTTTATGTTATACTATCATCATAATCAACATTAATCAATCATAGTGTACTCATTCAATAAAGTCATTATCATGATCAATTGACATCATTATCAACTCTATTGAATCCCAATATTATATTTGTTCTAATGAGTCAAACTAAATAATTATAGCTCAATCAAGTATTTTTTGACATGATTAATCAACAACTACACCTTCATCCTCTTTAATGATCAAAATAAAATATTCAAACTAGTATTGGATCAAAACTAACCATCCCGCCTCATTTAAATAATCAACTAACCCACCTTCCAGATATCATGGATTCTTTCCTTCAACCTCAAGATCAATTCTTATATCATTCATTATTAGGATACAACTATCATATTCATATCCAGTAGATACTTGGGCATTGGTAAATATATCTTGGATAATTCTTCACCAATAGTTATTCATAGAGGTGGATTATTATCCCTCGATATTTCTTGAATAAAAGTCTACTTCATTAATATATAATTCAAGTCCTTTTAAAAAATGATTCCAAAACCTAACCGGTTTAAATCCCTCTATGATGTGAGGGAAATATATTATTATATTAGTTTATTAAAAGAGGTATTCCTTATATGTGTCTTTTCAATTTTTCCTGCATGGGTATTTTATTTATATTTTTATATTATAAAACATATGGATGTAGGTTTTTGTGAGTTAGACATAAGAATAATTACCCTTTTTTGGTAAGGATATTATTTCTAATATAAAGGGAAAAAACTATCTTATAATAGAGTTTATAATTTTATTATAAACATCCCCAAATCATCTTATGTACAATGTAAAATCCCAAAATTACTCACACAGAGCCCAATTTAGTCTTTCATTGATCATTATAAAATATATTTAATCCTATGGAAAAAAATTATTCTTATGTAACTTCTTCTGGTAATAATAACCATCAATAATCAATTAAAAAACAACAAATAAATTAATAATTATTTCAATAAATATATTAAAAATAATATTACCAGCATTAATAAGAGAGATTTAATATCTCAACTCAACTCAATTCCTTGAAAAATTTCAAATAAAAAATTATTCCATAAAATTATTTTCAACAACATTCATCATCAAATTATTTCAGAATAGCAGCAACTCCCGATCTTCTTCAATAAATGATATTCAATATTAATATTTAAAGAGACGTTCAATGTATTTCAAAAAATAATATTTCCAACAGAAAATAACAAAATACTTTGAAAAGTAATTTTCAAATAATATTTAATTATTAGAAAATTCAATCATTTAAATATTAAAAAATTATATTTTTATCTGATAATTTATTAAATATAAAATTTTGCATAGATTAAATAATTATGAATAATTCATCAATAAAATATAATTTTAATATCAATTTTACCATAAAATGGAATCAATTTTACAATGAAAATACTTAAATATTGTCCCATATTAAATTCTCCAACCCTAAAACCCTTCATTTCCCAACGTAATTAGTTCTCATAATCATGAAAACTAATCTAAAAATATAAATAAAATAATGAATATAATGATTTTTTTTATCAAAACATGTTTTAATTTCATGAAATCAATCCAACATAAAAATATTTTCACTCTCTCAATATAAAATGATTTCAATACATATAAAATTTCATGTTTCAAAATTAATTATAAATTAATTAATTGATAAATTTAATTAAACCACAATCATTGTAAATTTAAATTATTCCATCAAGCATTCTATTCATATTATTGGATTAAACCAAAAAAATCAATAAATGACTATACTTATTCATAGAAATAATTTGTCAAATAATACACCAAAAACTGGATAATCATTTCCACTAAATAAATGAAAGTTCTACACAATTAAAATAACCCATACATCAATTTTAAACATAATGTTAATCACCAATGAATAATTATTTTTATTATATAGATTAGTTAAATATCAAATTTAAAATTTTAATACAAATCATAAAATCTATATTTAATTAAATATGAAGAACATTCTAATAAAATTTCACCAAGAATGTATTTTCAAGAGTGTAATATAAATGATATAATTATAATATATTCATGGAGAAAAATATTTTTAAACCAATTTAAAGAGACCAAATCCCCTCTTGTCATTCGAATAAATACCAGTCAATTATCCTTGTACACTATTGCATTTAAAAAATAAATTTGAATCACTTTGTAGGGAGAATTGATGTTTGTTTCAATGAATTAAAATTCATTTAAAAAAATACCCTTCCTCTACTATTAGTAATTTAATGTCTGTGATTTTATTTTAAAATATATTTATCAATAAAAATTCTATTTCAGAAGTAAAATTCACTAAAAAGGGTCATAAAAATATTCAAATAATAATATGTTTATCACTAAATAGTAACCATATAAATAAATTAAATAATTAAATTTATTTTAATGTATTATTTTGATGTTAATATTTATTTACGAGAATATTTTTTCAAAATGGAAATCCATTTTTTCTTCTTATTAATGTAAACAACAAATAAAAATGCACAAAAATACTAATATGAAAAAAATATATCCCTTCCCCCACAATTATATTGTGTGACTTATAAATTTTAAAGAAGATAAATAAAGTCAAAGTAAAAATTCAATTAAATTGTAAACACAACAAAAATAATAAAGAAGGATACAACCTGCCATTATTTGTACTCAACATCTTAATGAAGATCCTTATCCCCCAGTGACTCTGTTAAACTCTCTATAAATAAAATTAATCTATTTACATTGACTAGAAATATATAATTATATTATTTATATTTTATTTTCATAACACCAAAAGAAAACATGGGAGTAATAATAAATGTTATATACCATTAATAATGAAATATATAATGAAATATCTCCAGTATGGAATCAAATAAAGAAAACTCACTTATCTTTTGAATTAATTGTTCAAAATAAAATCATAATGAATAACTTTTGTTTTCACAATTTAAATCTTAGATATTTCATAGGAATTATTTTTTTTACATTTAACTCTTATAAACAACATTTTCTCTTTATTAAATCCTCAAACAAGTTCGTGTTGTTTATTTTAATAGCCCAATAATTATTTTCGTCGAACTAAAATATGAAATTAATTTGATTAACCTAAACTATCCTAAAAAAGTTGATATCCTAGTAATACTATTTTATGGTGTACAATATTACCAAAGGGAATATTATAATCATAAACTAATATCCTTCTCATCGTGGTGGATTTTTTTAAAGAATGTGTTTTATCAAAATATATTAAAATATATCCATTCCTTTAGTTTCGGGATGGTAAGGTGTAGAAACTATATAATGAAATACATTATTCCTAAACATATACTTTAAATACTCATTGAATAAATGGGTGATAGATCAATTACTATAAATCTAGATATCCTAAACCTATATAATATATTGGTATTGAAAATTGAGAAAATACCATTGTATCAACCATCCTAATAAAAATATATTATACGTAATTGGATGTATAACCCAAAACAAGTTGAATGTAATAGTATCCACAAAAATTTGGGAATGGTCAAAATAAATACATAACTAAAACATAAAACTCATAACATAATAAAATTTAATGTTGTGGTATTTGATTTATCTTTTAGAAATTCACTTCAAATTGATATAAATTACATGTTCTATAAATTTCAGTTAAAGAATTGAAAAGGTTTAGATAAAAAATATAATGTCAATAAATTTCCTAAAATAATGTCAGGTCAAATGTCTAAAACATTACTTAAAATTTAAATTGTTTTAAATTGTGCTAATGTAAAAAATATTTAATTCATCCCATAATGATTTGGTCACTTCCAATGTGATGAAGGAAAGGGTAACCAAATGTAATTTCTAGGTTCACTCACGAACTACAGAATTATATGCTTTAAAATCAATGGGTTGATTCAATTGTAATCATATATTTAACAAGGCCAGATAACCGTAGACAAACACTCTTAACAACATAAATTTTTCCATCTATTATAGTTTACCTAATAGATAGATAAATTTGGGATTTTTTACATAAAATAATAATTATTCTACTAAATATGGCTATCTAGTAAGTTCAAATTGACCTTGATATCCTTTATTTCAAAATCAATTTATTATAAAACTTTAATCTATCTATGAAACCTTGATTCCATTTGTGTATTATCATTCCATACCAAATAATAGTATGTTCATTAAAATCTATCATTTTTATCCCAATATGTAGATCCTAAAAATGTGTGAGGAAAATTAAACGGCCAAAATATCATTCATTGTGGTTTTTAAAATCTCTTGTTCAAAATATAAGGGTCTATTTTCATAATATATTACAGGAGGATTAATTTCCACTTTTTAAATAAAAATAATCACAAGGGGAAAAATATGATGCATCGACCATAAATTTAATAAGATTATCCTATCTATGTGGATAAATAATGGTATAGAACAAAATATTCTTTTTTAGATCTCTAAAATCATTCTTGAAACTATCATAAATATAAAATCATGTTTTTTTATAGGAAAATTATGATATGTTAATGGAAATATTGATAAATTCCATGATAATCCTTCAATTAAATCCATCCCTAAAAAGGAATGATTTCTCATCCTTCTCTACATTTGGGTAATGAAGTGAGGATAAAACATCAAACTTGAATTATTCAAATTTAATTCTATTCTTATAAGTGACATAACCTAGAATAATACCCCTCTGAACCATGAAATGTATATTTTTAAAATTTTCAATAAGGATTTACTAAATAAAAAAATTAACTAAAATATCTAAACTCATAAAAGAACTCTCAAATAAGAATATATATACAATGATATCATCCTTGAATAATTCAATACCCTCCTCAATAAATGCAGTAGGCATGATCTTTATACACACTATAAAGGTACTCAGAACATTATAAAGTCTAAATGTCATTCTATTATATGAACTGTTAATTAATTGACTTATAATGGTGTCCTTTTTTATCCTCATGTTTTCTAAGGATCTAAAAGAACCAAAAAATTCCATTTAAAATGTTTTATTGGAACTTTTATAATTTCACACATGGGTTTAGTTTGGGAATGGAATATGAATGTGGTATTTTAATATCACAAAGATTATTTTCCAATAGTAATCACACATCCTATATTTAATCGAAATTCTAACTATTACAATCTATCTAAATTTATAATTAGGGGATATGAATCCTTACTTATGGGGAAACATATGAACATGGGTCACCTATTGGCAATTTTAAATTTGAAAAATTATTATAGTGGCAAACAAAGTTGTCACTTATACTTTCAATGCATATAAATATGTAGGATTAAGACTCATTTGACAATAAATAATAACATATGAACAATATTACAATAAAATAAAATTAATTAATATTAATGGAATAAATATACGATGATCAAAAAAGGTATACATAATAATACTCTTATTTTACCTACGAATTTCTAATGGTTATTTTTTGGTCCCATAGATAGGTCTTGATAAATTATAAAAAGAATATTTTCATTCTCCCTGAAAAATTCACCTATCTTGTTATGAGGAAATAGTTTCAATTATATAGAAAGTGGTTTATCCAGAAATTGTAATGTTATTTATTTTGACTCTATAGAACATAATTCATCTCTAAAACACTCTAAAAAAGAAAAAATTTCATTCATTGTTGATATAGTAAAGTGTTCATCATCTAATGCCACAATGTTATGATCAATAAACTATATATAATAAATAAATAACCATTGTTTTATTTCAAAAAATAATACTTTAGTAATTTTAGATAATAAAAAAGGTAATGAAAATCATATTTATCAATACATTCAAGAAAAATATCTATATATTATTCAAATAAATAATTATCATCGATTTAAAAACAATAAATTTGAAAATCAACATTTCCAAAATGTTCATGTGTATAATTATGAGTATTTAAATCTCTATAATAAAAATAAACGACATAGTGATGTTTAAAATTGTCATTATAAGGGAAAAAATAGTTTTCAAAAGAATCAAATGGTGTTTCACTACATGAAAAGTCTAGATATAAATCAGTAAATAACAAATATATAATATTCACCTAGTGATCTGAATGATCATCTACTAGACATTTCATAGACTCAAATGCCTTAATGTGAATCATTTTCCATATTCCAGTTAATGCACATAATTATGAACATTTATTTTGGATTTTATATTTTTAAAAAATTGTATACCTAATATCATTTTTCTAGATTACTAGATCATTCATATTCCATATTCAAAAAATAAAAATATATAGAAAATATCATTACTTTTACTTATACTAGAAAACAATTAATCACAAATGTAGGATTAGACATTTTTATGAATGATGAATCATTATTTACTAATGTTTGACTTCTGTAACTCTCAAATTAGAGATAACAGGGCGATGGAACACATTTCATGAAACATCATGATCTAAAATAAAATATTGAAACTAAAATCCCTTATTATTCATAGAATTGTGATTTTAACAGAACTATTATTATATGGGGTTATTGACATAAGATAATACTATAAAAATACCCCATTAAACACAATCTTCCAATATAGCCATGGTCAGGTAGCCTATGGCTACAATTATGTTTGGAATACATTATCACCATTGTTAATACCAGAACATAGCCATAAGTTGGATAGAAATATGGTCAATAACCTTGGTCGTAGGAGTATTTAATGTTTCATTTCACTCAAATAATAGCCAACATAAATGGTTTGGGACCATTTCCATAGGTATTGAATAATATATATGGTTAGTGACCATTACCATGAAGATTAGAATTTTATAAAAACTGAATAGAATAGTGGTTTGATCATATTATCCTAGAGTTATATATTTGAGACTTTACTACTATCCGATAACATGTTATATGTAAACATATATATAATTATATATTTTTATGCATACTAATTATGAAATATTTTTAAATAAAATAATTATATATAGATTTACATCCAAATATCAGGGGGAACATTGTTTTAGTTAATCACTAGGGAATCAATTGAGGTGGAATATAATTGTAGGTGACCCCTATGACCATGGTCAACATGGATCATTGTTGTATCTTCCCAGTTCAGGGAGTCACCCAGAGGTTCCCCATGCCCGATTGGTCACATTGCCTCAAGCACATTTCTGTGAACACTAGAGGATGCCGATTAGCAGTGAGGTTCTTGGGTGTGATAGTTAGGAAACTTTTCCCTCATTGGTAGAGTAACACATCGAATGTAAAACTCATTAGAGTAGCGAAAGTCGTAAAACATGGAATAGGTAAACAAGGTATGTTATAAACAACAAGATCACACATATATATTTGATGCCGGATACATATGTCTAGGAATGAAGCCAAACAAGTCATAATGGTGGAATAATATAATAAACCCAAGTACAAAAGAAAACAAATATATTTCTCCACAACATCACAAACCACTACTTGGTCCCATGCTACCCATCTCCATAATAATCTTGTCCCTATAGTAAAAGGGAACTTTCCCTTATCTAGACATGAAATAATATAATCTATTTTGGCGCAAAAGAATTACCCAAACTGGGTGTGAGACGAATCCTAGTAGGCAACCATCCAATGATCTGTCCCTATCAATCCGTGAATATATATGGCAGACAGTAAAAACGAAGTAGTAAACAAGGAACTAAACATAGTAACAATCCTACAAATTTAATTTCATTCATTTTCAAACTCTAAGAAAGTAGCTAATCGAAAGCATGTTACCCTCTAGGAAGTAATCACAACAAAACCACTCTGTTTCAATAAAAATCACAAGCAACTCTCTGGGATGTACAAACAGTTTATCCCCTCTGGATTAGCTTTAGAAAAGTCACTCTATGAATGCACTCCCATAAATTTTTTATGTGGTCTTGTTTTCTTAACTAATAGGAACTCTGGGGAAGCACTCAATTTCCAATACCCCATGTGTCCCATATCAAGGAAACTAAAAAAACTCTTAGGGTGAACAAAGTCCATCCTCCCTATGGTCTCACAATGTAACAGAAAAAAACACTCTAGAGAATCCCTCAATGTCCATTCTCTCTATGGTCTACTACATGAGGTTATCATGGCCCTGTGTATGTCAGTCATGCACAAATGACTCATAGAATCCAAAGTAAAACTCATGAACTACTAGGATAAACAATCTACATCCTATTATAGCATGTGAGATAAATAATCACTCCATCCGAACAATTCTAGCCATGGGAGGCATAGATACATAATCAGAAAGCTATATCATATAGTCAAAACCCGCAAACATGGGAAAAACAATTTTAGATTGGAAAATATAACATTATTCACAAAAAAACTAAACTCGATCAAATCAAAAAAGGAATAATAGGGAGATAAAAGGTCTAACGAGATAAACACACAATACCCAGAATGAGGGTATTGGGAAATATTCCTTATTACTCAAAGACTAACTACAGAAAGAAAAAAAACCTACCCTGGCATCGTGAAATCAATATATGTGAACCTCAGTCCTTGAACCAACATAGAATTCTGTAGATATAAAATAACACTAAAACAATTTAACCGAGGATATCTCATGGAAGAGGAGAAATAAATAGATGATGTTAATGAAATGAGAACTCACCAATGTTATTGTAACACAATTGGAGGTGGTCGATTCGGAGAACGGATGGTGAGTCGGGGGCTTGGAGGCGATCTGCGGCCGTAATGACACTCTTGGATGAGACATGTGTAGAAGAAGAATGTTCTTCCAGTTACAAGTGACCTTGATCTGTTTAATGAAAAAAATGTGCCACTATGTTTTTTAAAACTACCCAGAGTGTACGTTCCATTTTAAGCCTCCGCTTTATGCAGTCTCTAGGTAACCACACACGACCATGTGCTCGGCTATTACATGGCCATAACATGGTCACCCGCGGAAACCAGGTACATGGCGTGTACATAATGTACACAACATGTACTCATAAAATTTCTAGAAATAACTCTTTTTCTCAAAAACTACCATAAATGAAAAACGTGCCTGAAAAAATGATTTGGCTTCAAACAAACATCCCCCATTATAGAAATTCATCGCCAAATTTCCATAACAATGCATCATACATTAATAAACCTTGAATTTCTCTGGCCACAACGATCATACATCAGCCCCCCTTCCTCATGCCTCATCCTATAATCGATTGGGCTAACATAACAATTGTACCTGAGGAAAAGACCGACTTCGGAGAACCTTCTCACATCAATAAACGATCCAGATAGTATGCTCCTCGAACGAGTTGACCACCTAGATCTAATCCTCCTTGTGTTGAAGAAAATGAGACATGTCTGAGAAGTGACGTTGAAGTTGAGAAATGTGAAAGACGTCATGCATAGCCCGATACCTATGATGTAACTGAAACTGATAGGCAACTGGCCCAACTCTCTCCAAAACCATGAATGATCTGATGTACCTCAGCAAAAGAATTATATGTATTCTAATCATGTTATGTCTCATCCTCGGTGTGAAATATAGGAAAACATAATCTCCAACCTCAAACTCCATAGGTCGTCTCCATCGGTCATCATAAGACTTCAATATTGACTCTGTAGAATCCATCATCTTCTGAATCAACTCTATCTGCTCTGTGGTATCTTAGAAAATACGAGGTCCCAACATTGCTACCTCTGCTGCCTCTAGCCAATATAAGGGTGATCGACATTTCCTACCGTACAATGTCTAAAAGGGTTCAATTTGAATAGTTTCTAGAAAGATATTATTGTAGGAAAACCCCATAATAGGGTTGTGATTCTCCCAAAAACCTCCAAAATCTAGGATGAACGATCAAAGCATGTCCTTAATCACCTGAATAGTATGCTTAGGGTGGCCATATTTTTTGGGATGGTAAGCAATACATAGATGTATCTCTATACCCAAAGCCCTCTAAAGTACCTTCTAGACCTGAGAAGTAGAAGGGGAATCCCTGTTTGAGGAAATGGAGTGAATAAATCTATTTAAACGTACAATCTCTCAGATGTACTACTTCCCAAGTCAACAACACTTGTGGTCTCCTTGATTGGTATGAAGTGAAGAAACCTTCCTGAGTTTGTCAATGAACACTCATTCTGCATCGTTCCATCGAGTCAACCCAGGCAAACCTATCAGGATGTTTATCATGACGTTGTCCCATTTCCACTCTAGTATGGGTAACTACTGCAAATACCTTGTTGGTCGTTGATGCTCCACCTTCAACTGATGATAGGTGAGAAAAAACAATTGAAAAAACCAGCAACATCTATCTTTATAATAGGCCACCTATACTAACGGTGTAGATCATGACACATCTTCGTGTCACCAGGTTGAACTGCCCAAACTAAGGGATGAATGTCCCGCATCAACCCTTCGTGTATGTCTGGTAGCACCAACATGAACCCATGAAAAATGAAGATCTAATCCTCTCCAACTATTCATATAGGAATAGGGTCCTCTCCTAAAATATTATCCCATAGTACTAGGCCTTCTAAATCTAATATCCACCTCATTCGCACTTCATCATGAGGAGTATAGGTAACAACTACAGGAGATAGAAATGACTGCCCATGTCTATCATGCTCCTCCAAATGCATCTCAGAGAACAGAGCCATAAGCTGACACTCACAGATGGCCTCCTGAACTGCATATACCTGAGTCATCCTACTCATCACATCAGATACTATGTTTCACTTCCTATGCATGTAGGACAAATCAATGTCAATAAACTGAAGGTACTCAATCCGCTTTCACTATCTCAAATTTAGGTCACAATGAGTGATGATATTCTTGAGACTTTTGTGGTCAGTGAAAACCACAAAATTATCTTGCAACAGGTAGTGTCTCCAAAACATAAAGCATGAACAACTCTAGCCTACATGAGATTGGGTGTCAGGTATTTACTCTTAAGTGTCTTCAAATGATTTTACATGTACACAATGACTCCTTCTCGCTACATAAGCACTGCTCCCTACCCTGTACCTGATGCATCACAATATATAGTATAACTCTTTCTTAGATTTGGAAATACTAGTATCGGTGCTAAAGTCGATCACCCTTTCATCTAATGAAAGATTAAATAGTATGATTATTACCACAAGTACATCACAACCATCATAATCTAGCATGTTAGTTATATCATCCCACCTTTTTCATTACATAAAATTTTAACTACATTATACAAAACTGAGGATCTTTAAGGTTTAGTGTCTTGGAAACCAGGAACATAATACATGACAACATAAAACATTATTCTTAAACACTTGAAAGTCTTCTTCATTGTTCATCCTATGTTCATTACAACATCTAATAACATGGGAGGATACATAAAAGGAAAGGTGAGCCCAAGGCCCAATAATGGAAACAACAGAAACATTTTACATGCGAACTTGAGATACATCAATAAAGTCATGATAAATAACATTAAGGCATGAGAAAAAGATCATGAGGCATATCATAATAAAAATAACGAGTTCCAAAACTAGAATATGTGGCTAAAAAATTTAACATATACAATCATTTTTGTTTCACCAAGGTCCATCCCCATGGTTTCATAAAAAAAATACCATGGTTATTCACCAAGGTATCGTTAAAATGGTCATCTCTATAGATTAAGTCTTTACCCAATGCATTGGAGTGCTATCAGGGCACACCCTTAATTTTTATTTATTATCAAGTGAGACAAATATTTCATCATCAATAATTTCATAAATAACCCATATAGAATAAAATAAATGTGTTTCATTTCATAGTTATAACATTTTAAAAATTTCTTTAAGGACCTGATCTTTATGTCACATTGAACCCACAGAAAAGAAAAGTGGTTCTCATGTATGTAAACTAGATAATTTAAAATAGAAATTTTTTTATATATGGGAGTACCCCATTAGAATAAAGTGTTTAGAATATTCACTTAATAAAATAAATGAATTTTAGAAAAAGAGAGAGACATTTTGAGATGAAAATTTAGCAGCATAATAGCTATGTCGCATTGTTTTAGAATTCATTGAATAGAGAGGTGAAATTGGTAAACCACTCATAAATTATCAATAAAATAGTGTAGGGACATAATATAAAGTATATAAAAACATGGTAATGAAATTTTAATGACATACAATATGAAATGAAAAGCTTAAAAGGAAGACAAAAATAAGATTTCTCTTATGAAAAATTCTTCAGCTTAAGGAATCACTTAAAACATCAAAAAAATGAATTGATGAGATTAAATAGGGTCTCTCATCATGCGAACATAATAGAAAAGTATGGTTAATTTTGATATCATATCCCAACTTGGAAAAAAAGAACATGAAATACTTGACATGAACGAAGAACTTCAAAAATGGGAAGAGTGAAATAATCCCTTACCTTAAAATGTATGTCCTAAAACTCAATGGTCGAGACCTTGGAGGCTTGGGGGTAGCTTGGGAGGTCTCCATGGGATGTAATGAGACAATATATTCATTGAGTGAAATTTGGGAGTGAAAACTAATGAATGAAAGGGTGGTTATTTATAGGGAAAGTCATGTTATATTTCAATAATTTCAAAGGACACCTCACAAGTGGTTTTCACAAAACCATGGGACTTCCCATGGTATTTTTCAATAGTATTTAGATACATGGGACCCCAAGTACAATAATTCATCCCCTTTGGTAAACCATCCCTTAAAAAACCCGCATCATACCTATGGATAAGGTCGGAGGTGGTTAACGAATTTTGGGGAGGCTAAGATAACATTGCCCTATTAGTAATTTCCACTAACTTGAACTTCTCCCGTAGGAAATTCCGTTCAACCTTGACATGCGGGATTTTGGCTTGGGCATGGTCAAAAGTGAATCCCAATGAATCGACATCCTTCCCAAGCTCTGATAAGTGGGATTCATATGGTTCGAGTCTATTGGATGAAGCGATAGACTCTTCTTTCTTCATTAACCATTAACATATCTATTAAATCGTTAAGAGGTAATTAATATACTATTCAAAATGTATGGGTCCTTACATTATCCCCCCTTAAAAAATTTCTTCCCCTAAATTTAAAACAAAGGCCATGTCGAAAATGTGAGGTTACTTTTGCTTCATTGTTTCCTCAGGCTCCCATGTCTCTTCATAATACTTATGATTCCTCCACAACACATTCACAAGGTGGGTAAACGTGTTGCATAGAACCTTGTATCTACGGTCTAAGACCTCCACTGGTTTCTCCTCATAAGAGTGGTCATGTTCCATTTGTACCACCTCTGGGTTTAGTACATGTGAAGGGTCAAGTATGTACTTCCTCATGAGGGATACATGGAAGACATTGTGAACTTGATCTAGGTTCGGTGGAAGTGCTAGACGATATGCCACTACTCCTATGAGATCAATGATTTCATAGAGGAAAATGTACCTACGGTTGTGCCTCACTTTCTTCCCAAAACACATGAATCTCTTCCATGGAGAAATTCGAAGGAAGACTTTGTCACCAGCACCAAACTCCAAATCCCTCCGACGGTTATCAGCATAGCTCTTCTACCGACTCTGAGCAGCCTTTATGTGTTTTTGGATGGAATGAACCTTCTATGTCATATCTTGCACAAGATCAAGGCCAAGAATCTTTCTCTCACAAAATTCATCCCAACAAGTAGTAGTTTTACATCACTTTCCATATATAGCTTCATGGGGTGCCATCAGAATACTCGAATGGAATCTATTTTTGTATGATAAATCAACTTATGGGAGGTTTTGATCCCATCCACCTTTAAATTTCATTGAGCATAATATCAACATGTCCGCAACTTTCTAAATAATACTTTCAGATTGGCCATCAGTTTGAGGATGATAGGTAGTACTAAAATTCAATTCTGTATTCATAGTATGTTGAATACTTCTCCTAAATTTTGATGTGAATCTTGGATCACGATCAGATACGATTGATTTTGTTACCCCATGCAGCCTTACCACATCTTTTAAGAATATCACGGAATGTTGATCCCAAGGGAAATCTTCCCAAAAACAGATTAAATGGTTGGTCTTGGTGAGACGGTCTAGTATAACCCATATCACATTATTCCCATTGGATGTTTTTAGAAGACCAGGGACAAATCCCATAGTGATATTATCCCACTTCCATACTGGTATGTGTAGTGGTTGTAATACCCCCTTAGAAAGTAGTCATTCTTCCGTTACTTGTTGACACACCAGGAACCTTTTACTGTAATCAGGAATATCCCTCTTGATGTTATCCGACCAATAATGATCACGAAGGTATCTATACATTATTGTACTTCTCGGATGTATAGAGAAATTAGAGCTATGATCATTATCCATCAGTTCTTTCTTTATCTCCGAAATAGATAGAACACATAGTATTGTACGAAATTTCAATACACCTTCTTGATCAATATTGAAATTAGGTAACTTCCCATCCTTCACAGCCTCAAACATCTCCTACAATAAAATATCTTCTTTTTGAGTCATCTTGATCTTCTATTGTAATGAAGGTTGAGAAATCATTTGGGATTGTGGTGATGATGTCCCTTCCCATAAAATTCCCATGTCCAGTTTTATAAGATCCTTAATCAAGGGACATCCTATGATCCTAATTTTTTCCAGGACAACAGGGTCATTCCTACTTAACGCATCCTCGACTTTGTTTTCTTAACATGGATGATAATTAATTAAACAATCATATATTTTAATATTCTCCAACCATATCCTTTTTCTCATGATCAATTCTTTCTACGTTAAAATTTACTTTAAACATTGGTGGTTGGTGTAAATATTACATTTTCCCCATAAAGATAGTGCCTCCATATTTTTAGAGAAAAAATAACTGCCGCTAGCTCTAGATCATGCGTATGATAATTCTGATAATGTTGCTTCTACTGACGAGATGCATAAGTAATTACCATGTCATTTTGCATGAGGATGCACACAAGACCATTCAGAGATGGATCCCTATAAATAAAAAATCCTTCTCTGATAGAGGGTATTGTTAACACAGGTGCGGTAACCAATCTCTTCTTCATCTCTTGGAATCTTTCCATGCATTCCTTTGTCCAGATGAACATATCCCCTTTTCGAGTCAACTTGGTTAGTGGATTAGAAATCCATGGAATGTTTTTCACAAACCTCCTATAATATTCTACTAAACTAAGGAAACTACGAATCACAGTCACTATTGAGGGTTGAGGCCACTCTTCCACAACCATTGTTTTTATGGTTCAACTAAGATTCCTTCATTGGATAAGATGTACCCCAAGAAATCCACTTGTTGTAACCAAATGTCACACTTGATGAACTTTCCGAAGAGTCTCTCCTTCTGAACAGTTTGAAAAATAACCCCCATTTGATCTTCATTCTCCTCACAACATTTTGAATATATCAAAATATCATCAATAAAAACTACCACAATGTTATCATGGTAGCCATTAAAGACTCTATTCATCAATTCCATGAAAATAGTAGGAGAATTACTCAAGACGAAGGGAATTATAGTTAAATCATAATGACCATATCATGATTATAAGGAATTATTTAGAATATCTTCCTTCTTCAACCTCAGTTGATGAAAACCAGATTGATGATCAATCTTAGAGAAGAATTGAGCCCCTGGAAGTTGTTAAATAAATCATCAATTCATGGAAGAGGGTATTTATTCTTCACTGTGATCCCGTTCAACTCTCTATAATTAATTTATAGCCACATTGATCCATTCTTCTTCATCACAAAGAGAACTGCTGCTCCCCAAGGAGACACACTCGATCAGATAAACCCCTTCTCCAACAAGTCTTGGAGTTGTTTCTTTAACTCATCTAACTCCACATTTTCTATTCTATACGGGGTCTTTGATGTCGGTTGAAATCTAGGTACGAGTTCAATGGAGAACTCTACCTCTCTTTTTGGGGGAGGTCCAGGTAACTCCTCAAGAAATACGTTCATGTATTCCTGAAGAATCATAACATCTCATATTTGTATACTCCCTTTTCCTTCTTCATTCTCACCAAATAACTCCATAAAGAAGGCTATAGGAGGTGCCTCTAAACAATGATCGGGTTGGGATATCTCTCCATGGAAGATAAATGTCGGTCCTTCATTCAGGACTACTGAGAGTTCCTTACTTCTACATTTGATCGTAGCATTATACTTTGAGAGCCATTTAATCCCTAGTATAATGTCGAATTCCATCATGGGAATGACTACTAGATTTGTGATAATATTGTTCTAGGTAAATTAAATACTAGAGTCTCTAAAAATTATTGAAGTATGGATAAATCCCACTTGGAGTCTTGACTCACAAATCTACCTCTAGTAGTTTGGGGATTGATTCTATATTCTTTGCAAACATGGAGGAAATAAAGGAATGCGTAGAACCAGAATCAAACAAAGTAATTTCTAGTTTTGAGAGGACAACACAAGTACCTGGTACCATGTCATTCAGTGCTTCAACTTCTGTTGGTGTGATAGAAAAAGCACGACCTTTCTCCCTTGGCCTTTGTTGAGGTTGATGGTGATTTCCCTCCACTACCCTCAGATTTGGATAGTGAATAAAAAAGTGTCCAAGATATCAACACATGACGCATTAGACTTCAGGTAGGGCCACAACCATCATTCCTCTATCATTAGTGTTCTGGATTTGAGGCTTCACCTCACTACGATAATTTCATGAAATATGGCCTTATCTTCCATACTTGTAGCACTTTCCACATCCGATCAAGTAGTTCCCCGAATGCTTCTTCCCACATTTATTACATGTGGAAAGTTGAATTTTCTTTCCACCTATTTCCAGATAAAAGCATCATCCCCAGAATGGTTCAAGAGCTCTGTTCTTCTCATTAGATTGCTGAGACCAATATGCCCCACCAAACTCTAGTTCAACATTCATAACACTTTAAACTATTTCTTCGTAGCTATCATAGTCTCTATTGGCTATATTCTTCCATAGATGAGGTCACAGTCCACCAAAGAATCTATCAACCTTCCTATTAGGGTCTATGAAAAAGCATGAGGTATAACAGGAAAGCCATGGGAATTTCATCTTGTAGATTCGAACAGATTCATTCTCTTTATGCATCTGCTCAATAAATACATTCACCATTATCGTTCTCATCGAACGAGGGAAATATTTATTGAATAATATTACCCTAAACTCATCCCACTCCATAGCTTCCATCTCTCATCTTGGCTTTGTTTTTATGATCAGTGACCACCACTGATCAGCTTCTCCCTCTGGGTAGTAAACAGAAAGGGTGAAGTTTTCTTGTTCCGAACAATGAATTACAGATAAGGCCTTTTCAATGGAGCTTATCCATTGTTAAAAAACCAATGGGTCAGTCGATACACTGAACGTAGGTGTTCGTTGGTGCATAAAGGACTCACAAAAATGTTGTTCCCTTCGTGGTGATATCGGCCTCTCAGCTTGATTCAAGTTATTAGTCATAAAATGAGTTAGTTGGTTCATCATTTGCATTAATTTTTCCATTCCATCTTCCATCGGTGGGCCGTCAGTGCATGGTCCATTGCGGTCACATTTGCACGGATCCTCCTATTGCACGCCATTTTCTAAAAGAATAAAATATCAGTGAGAAACTTGTTTCATTTAAGAATATACTAACTATAAAGGATCAATGTCTTAAAACATCATTCCTAAAAAATTATATTTCTATATAATTGCTTAATAATGATTCATAAAAAGCTTATGATTAACCAAAAATATCCCTCGAGAGTTCCGTAACCAAGAGTGCAACAAGGCCCATTGTCGTGCACTAGTTCCCGTTCTACTCTAGCTCAAAGTGGTGTTTTCAGGATTTACCTCAATGTACATTTGTTCTAGAGCCACGTCTACATGTTCGTATCTAGAAAAGGGTGTATTTTTTTTGATAAACCACTAACTCAATACTCACCAAAATACCAGGATCTTTTCCTATATTTAATATTTACATTAATGGTCTTTGTAATGTTTTTAGATCCTAATTTCTATAAATAACTAAACCATCCATTGATACCTACTATAGCATCCCTCCTTTTTCATTACATATACTTTTTTCTACATTATAGAAAACTGAGGATCTTTAAGGTTTAGTGTCTTGGAAACTAGGAACTTATCACATGATGACATGAAACATTCTTCTTAAACACTTTAAAGGCTTATTAATTGTTCATCCTATGTTAATTACAATATCTCATAACCTAAGAGCATACATAAAAGGAAAGGGTGAGCAGAAGGCCCAGTAAGGGAACCAAGAGAAACATTTCACATGTGATCTTGAGATACATAAATAAAGTCTTGATAAATTTCATTAAGTCATGATAAAGAGATCATGAGGCATATAATAATAAAAATAATGTGTTTCAAAACATGAAGATGTGGCTAAAAAATTTAACATATACAATCATTTCTGTATCACCAAGGTCCATCCCCAAGGTGTCATTAAAAAAATTACCATGGTTATTCAGCAAGGTATCGTTAAGATGGTCATCTCTAGAGATTAAGTCTTTACCCAATGCATTGGAGGGATATCAGGGAGCACCCTTAATTTTCTTTATTAGAATGTGATCCACATATATCATCATCAATCAATTCATAAATAACCCATATAGAATAAAATAAATGGGTTTTATTTCATAGTCACACCATTTTAAAAAGACTTTAAAGACGTGATCTTTATATCACTTTAAACCCACAGAAAAGGAAAGCGGGTCTCATGTATGTAAATCCTATAATTTTAAATAGAACATTTTGATATATATTTGAATCCCCCAATATAATAAAGATTTTAGAGTATTCACTGAATAAAATAAATTAATTTTAGAAAAAAGGAGAGACATTTTGTGACGAAAATTCGGCAGCATAACATTTATGTCGCAGGGTTTTAGAAAACATTGAAAAGAGAAGGGAATGCGTCACCGACTCATAAATGATCCACAAAATAGTATAGGGAAAGAATATAACGTATATTAGAACAAGGTAATGAAATATTAAGGACATTCCATATCAAATGAAAAACATGAAAGGAAGACAAAAATATGTTTTCAATTATGAAAAATTCGGAAGTCTAAGGACGTCACTTAAAACATCAAAAAAATGAATTAATGAGATTAAATAGGGTCTCAAATCATGTGAACAGAAAAGGATAGTATGATGAATATATATATCATACCCAAACATGGAAAAAACAACTTCAAAGACTTGACATGAAAGTAGAACTTTGAAAATGGGATGAGTGAATGAATCCCTTACCTTAAAACGTATGTCCTAAAACTCAATAGTCGGGACCTTGGAGGCTTTAGGGAACCTTGGGAGGACTCCTTGGGAGGAAATGATACTAGTGCTTCTTTGAAGGAAATTTGGTAGTGAAAACTAAAGAAAGAAAGGGTGGGTTTTTTTATGTATAGGGAGGTGATATTTCAATAATTTCAAAGGACACCTCAACTGTTGTTTTCACAAATCCTTGGGCTTTCCCATGGAATTTTCAGATGGTATTTGGCCACATGGGACCCCTCATACAAAAATTCATTCTTTTTGGTCGACCATCCCTTAAAACACCCCCATAAGACCTAAGGATACGGTTTGTGATGGTTAAAGAATTTTGGGGAGGCTCAGATAACATTTCCCTGTAGTAATCTCCACTAACATGAAATTCTCCCATAGGTGATTTCGTTGATGATTGACACACTAGTGTTCAGATTGGGCTTGGTCAAAAGTGATGACCAAATATGCCACCTCCTTCCCAAGCTCTGATAAGTGCGATTTATATGGTTTGAGTCTATTGGATGAAGCCATCGAATCATCCTTCTGCATTAACCATTAACATCATTATTAAATCTCTAAGAGTAAATTAATATACTATTCAAAAAATTTTGGTCGTTACATTAGTGGTGCTCCTATGCATGAAAGGTTCTGTATAAAATTCCAATAGTAACTAGCATGCCCAAGAATACTACATACCTAAAGGACCATCTTCAGCTGCACCCTAGAAACTACTGCTCTCACATTCACTAGGTTTACTAATACTCCAGTCTCTGAGATAACATGTTCCATGAAGTGAATTTGGTCAATAAAAAAGTGGAATTTTGAGAGCATAACATATAACTGATTCTCTCTCAGTGTACTTATAATGATATCAAGATGTTTGGAATGGTCATGTCGAGTGTGATAGTAAAACTAGTTGTCATCAACGAATACCACTATGAATGAATCCAAGTATGGATGGAACTCTCTATTCATCAGTTCCATAAAAACTGGAGGCACGTTCGTGTGACCGAACAACACAACCACATACTCGTAAAGACCATACCTGCTCTAAAAGACTATAAGCGGTACATCTGATGGTCTAACGAGCAACTGATGATAACCAAATCTAATGTCAATCTTCTAGAACACCAGGGCTCTGTGAATCTGATCAAAGAGATCCTCAATCCATGACAAGGTATATCGTTTCTTGACCGTCAAATGGTTCAACACCTGATAACCTGCACATTGTTTGACGGCACCATCCACCTTCTTCACAAATAGGACAGGAGATCCCCATGGAGATGTACAGGGTCAGATGAAACCCGGTCCTGCAACTCCTCCAACTTCTTCTTGTGCTCCTGAAACTCTGGTGTAGACATTCTTTAAGGATGAATGGACACCAGTGCTGCTCCATGCATGATCTCAATAGAAACATCAATTTATCTCTCTAGAGGAAAACCAAGAAAGTACTATAAAACGACATCCTTGAAACAATCCTCCACTGGAGGAATATCTATGTGTGAAATCCCACGGTCATTTAGATATAGACTACCATCATGGGCTGTAACTCCTCCCAACCAATGATGCTCGTGTCCTGCTCTACTTTCTTGGACATCCCATTCGCCCTTATAAAGAAACAATTCACCCATCAAAGATGTGTAACTCATCCTACATTGATTGGAATCGACAAAAACCAAGAAGGGAACAAAATAGTCCATTTAATGTATGATAATGTAGACCATCATCTCCAAGACATAGAGAACCCAGAGGAAGTGACACCCACCAACCTCAAGAGGGAACTCCTTGCAATGACGTACACTATATGTTCTAGTTCCCAATGGAGTTTCTAAAATAAATACATCAGAAGAAGAAAAGATACATATCTCAAGGATCTCCACAAAAGAACTAGATATAATGCTATGGGAATCCCCTATATCTAAAGGTGCAGAAGTTAAAACTAAGGAAACTGTGATCGTACATCGATATATAGAGGATCTAGGATCCTGATCTTACTGGGTTTGCTCCATAATGAATGGATGACCTGCACAGTGGCCATGTGACATTTTCTGACCACCCTGAGCTGATTCACCACATTTTGATGAAGTCTTGGAGACTTGATACCATGGCCATGACCTCCACCTTGGAATGAATTTCCAGATGAGCTCCAGTTCCCTGAATGATGAAAAAATGTTGGTGCTAATCCTAAATGAGGAGTCATAAAAGAACCCTTGTCCCCAGCTTCATGAGAGAAAAATAGAACGAAACATAGAATTTGTCACATCTTTATGCATGATAAGCACTCCACTGGGTCTCTCAGGAAATGTGGACTTGTATTGAATCACTTTCCACACTGGTATCACACCACCTAGCGACCAGAAGATGTCTCTCGCCTACTACGATCACCACGCATAGAATCCCTGCGGCGCTTCCTCCTAATAGTAGGAGGGATACCAACTCTGGGTGTTGAACTGCCATGGCTCACACCTCTAGAATCCATCATATTGCGCTCCATGATCAGGGTCTCGTTGACTTAATAAATGATGGATGTCATCCTCAATATTTCCACCTGAGATCAGATGTCGTGTCTGACACCATCCTCAAACTTTCATCCCATAAATAAATCATCACCTCCTAGAATAGGCGTTATATGTGGAAGCTATGTGAATTTAAAAGAATACACTATAACAGAAATAACACCCTTCTCCAGACTCATGAAATCTTTGGCTCGATTGGCCCTCAAACTCTTTGAATTGAAGTAGTCATAGAGGGCATGCTAGAACTCATCCAATGCAATAACCTGCTGGTGTCATGCCCGTGAGATCACATCCCATTATCTCATGGATGAATCAAAAAGAATATATGTAGTGAAATTAACAATAATCTCTGGAGACGTCTCCAGATGCTCGATGATAGAAGGGATGGATTCTAACCATGACTCTCTAGCCTGAGGTCCTCCATCCCCTGTAAAGGTGGGAGGATGCTACTTCTGTAAATCTTTCTTCAACTCTTCCATAGAAGGGGTAGGATGCGGTACTCCTTAGAAGGATTGAATGAACCTCATAATTCCCTCTAGAAATTATTTTTTAGAACCTATGTCTGGAATGATGACTGGTACCAAGAATGGCACAAATGGATAGCCTGCAGGTATTTCTTCATCATCCATATCTGGTGTTTGATCACTGCCCTGTAACTTATGGAAAACTGGATGACGTCGTGGTGGAATGACTCTGCATGGTCAAGTGGACACCATAGCTCAATATTAACTAGGACTATAACTTATAAGTGTAAGAAGGGAACAATAGAATGAATACATTTATGTTTTTAAAAACACGGATACACGACATTTATAATTCATTCACAACGAGTTCCCTTAAGCCTTCACATGGGCGTTCACTTCTTCAAACCCAAGTTGTCTAACACCCTAAACACACGGTGTGTTGTCCTAACACATGGTGTGTACATAAATCCAATTTCCCTTCTCGATTTCCTCTAAATGGCTAGGCCAGAAGGTTTCCCTTTAACAAGACTACATGTCATGTGTGTTCCGGAAAAAACGTGCACCAGATTAACTTCAATAACCTGTGTTGTTCGTCACAATGCCGATTGCATGCCTCACTCTACACGGCATGTTCTAGAAGGACATGACGTGTACTACAAGGATTTCACTGACCCATGTTGTTTTCTACAATTCTGGATACATGGGTTACACAACACGTTATGATCAAGCTTCACTAGACATGTATATCTAATGTTTTTATCCATCATTTTCATTAGTCACATGGGGGACACATGGTCTACACAACACGACCTGTACTTACGGTACACGGCATGTCCCACTATGGTTTCCCAAACCCGTGTCTCTTCCCACATGGCAAGGTACATATTACGAGATTATATGACAAGTACATACAGAACACGACATGTACTTATGAAAAATAGTTCCTTCCTTAACAAAAGGCCACATGGTGTGTATTCATCAATACACGTTGTGTATTCTGGGATCTTATAGACAGTAAGCCTCATGAAAGTACTCCAGAACCTAAAAGACTCTGAAATGATCATTAAAGTGAAAAATTATGATCCTTGATGGCCCTTACTTCCAGTGAATCAAATACTAGAATCTTATACATGTCATTTTCAAGCACAACTGTGTAATGATCCACCAAATTCTGATCAATGAGGGCCCATAACACCTTAAGAACCAATGCATAGCATTCATTCAAACAAAGACATACAAAATTCAATTTCCTATCAAAAATATGTATTCAATCAAAACATATATAACAACATCATGCATATCTAGAACAACAAGAATCACAACCACATGAAATCACTAATGCACCCTAAATGGCATGGTAGGAATGCATGGCATTTGATTTCAAACAACTTCCCATATAATGCATGAGGTGGATTACCCTCCACTCATCAGGTTGCAATATAAATAGAACCTAAATAATATCAATGATTATAGAATAACACATGTGAAGCACCCAATGGTGAAATCAAATCAACTGTAAAATTGAAAAAATAAAAAATTTCAATAACGAGGTAGAATGGATTTTCCCTATACATGGGTTAGCTGCTCCCAGGTACAACTAATTACCAAGTATCTATTCCTTCATATACCTAGCAATAGGCTCAAAACAGTAAGTCTAGATGAAAATAATTCATATGACACCACTTTGTAATGTCCCAGTTCCAGGAGCTGCCTAGAGGTACCTCGTACTTAATTGGTCACATGGCCTAAATCATGTTTCCCTGAATGCTAGATGCTACCGACTAGTAGAGAGGGTCTTGGGTGTGATAGTTGGGAATCTATGCCCCCATTGGAGAGAAACACGGTGGATATAAAATAGATAGCAGTGGAGCAAGTAGTAAATCCTGAAATAGGTAAACATCTGATGTAATAAACAACTAGAGAACACAAATATATATATGATACATAATAAATATGTGTATGAATATATCCAATCAAATAACAAGGCTATAATACAATACTGAACCCAAGTGAAAAAGAAAATAGAAAAATTACTCAATATAATCGAAAGCCTCAGCTTGGTCCCATGATCCCCAACTCCACAATAATGATGTAAATGATGTAGAAGGGAGATTTCCCTTATCTAGACCTACCACAATATAATCCGTTTTGGCCCAAAAGCATGACCAAAACATGGTGTGAGATGAATCCCAATAAGCATCCACTCAAGGATCCATGTCAAACAGTCAGTTAATATATATAGTAGATAATATTCAAAATGAAGCAGTAAGCAAGGAAGTACACAATGTAAATATCCTCCAAATTTAATTTCATTCATTTTCATATAACAAAGTAAGAAGCTAATGAAAATCAGGTAACCCTATTGGAAGTACTCACAACCTAACCCCTTTAGTTCAACAAAACCAACACAAGAAACCCTCTAGGATATACACACTGTCTGACCCCTCTGGTTTAGCATTAGCAAAGTCACATTGAGGAAGCACTCAACATCAATTCCCCCCATGGTCTTATATTAGAAACTAATTGACATTCCGAGGAAGCACTCAATGTCTAATTCCTCTTTTGGCCTTTAATGATAAATCTACTGTCACTCCGAGGAAGCACAATGTCCATCCCCATATGCTCTTGAAACGTAATAGTAAAAACACATTGGGGAAGCCCTCAACATCCATTGTACCTATGGTCTACTACAACAGGTTCTTACAGCCCTATGTAAGTCAATCATGCACAAAGGATACAAGGAAGCCAAAGTCAATCTCAAGAACTACTTGGATAAAAAATCTACAACCTATCATAGCATGATAGATAAATAATCACTCCATCCTAACAATTCTATGCATGGGAACAAGATTAGCCAAACATGAAAGTTCGACTAGATGGTCAAAACAAGAAAAAATGGGAAAAATATAAATATCATGGAAAAGATAACCCTTATCGTAAACATTTAACATCTATCCAATCAAACAAGCCATATCAGGTAGATAAAAGGGCTAAAACAAAAAACACATAAAACCCTGAATGAGGGTACTGGGCACTTTTGCACATATAACTCAATGAATAACTACAGAATTGATCAAACCACCTAACTCAGTATATTGAGATCAATATACATGATACTTCGGCCTTGAACCACCCTAGAATGCCGTAGATCAAAAAAAGATAAAAATTTTCAACCGAGGATATCTTCTGGTAGTGGAAAAATCATGAGATGAAGTTCAATAAAAGGGAGAACTCAATCATGTGCTTACAACACAATTGACAACAATAAATTTGGGGAACGAACTGCGAGTCATGGTCTCGGAGAAGATCCACGTTCGTATGGACGCTCTCAGATGATATGGGCAATAAAGGAGAACGTTTGGCCAATTAGATGCGGCCAGGATCCATTTAATGATAAAAATAGTACATGATGTGTTCTTTAAAAGTACATGGAATGTACATGATTTTTCAAAATTTGATGTAGGTGGTAACTAGTTCACCACACATGTCCATGTGATAGGTATTTATAGGTCCATCACATGGTCATAGGTGACAATTGCGTACATGCCATGTACTTAAAGTACACTATGTGTAAACCTAAAATTTCCAAAAAAATACCTCTTTTTATAAAAAATAACCAGAAAATAAAAACGTACATGGAAAGAAGATCGGTGTTCTTACAAGGGTCTTAGATGACCCATATGGACACCACCCATATCGACGATTCTCATAGCCTAGATAACCACCATTATATCTTTATACTATAAGAGGATCTATATCCCATTATTTTTTAACATCACTATTTGGATTCTCATGTCCACCAATAACCATGACAACATAGACTATGGCCTTAGGCCGTTACAATATGGGATAATATCTATATTCTACTTTTATCAGGGCCAAAGGCTACCATGGATTTTCTACAACAATGATCTATATTGGATCATGCATAATGTTTAACCTAAAACCAAGTATTTTTAATCCATAGTTACATGCTCGTGGTTTTAGTGAAATTTTTAAGAGGTATATGATATCTTCAGTAGTCAGGGAGAGAATGTTGTATGATTGAAATGAAATTTATCCAAAGATTCACTTTCACTCTTAATTAAAACTTCCTATAATGGTTAATATTTCCAAAAAAAATTGTCCATATAATAGAATCTAATTTACTGTATACAAGAATGGAATTTTAACATAAAATATATTAAAATTATCTAAAATCCATTTATCCAACTCAATCTTGCCTAAATTATTCCTTGGGGTACTACTAATTTATAGGAATAAAATGGTTTGGGTATCTCTTGGCCATTAGTATCTCTATATATACCTTCGTAATATTCGATTAATCTTATATTTTTTGAGTTATCTCTAAAAAACATCCACTATTTCTAATTTTTTTAATAATAGTTTCAACAAGATTATTAGGTCCAATAGGTCTTGGCCTCCCTTATTCATGTTATAAATATACTGTTACAACTATAAAACTTTATCAAATAGGTTTTGGATATAAAATAACTTCTTATGGATTTTTTATCCAAACACCAGTCTTACATTTCATATTACAAACATTCAGTTTCCCTCTTGTATTTATTTTAGTTTGAGAGGGTAATCCTCAACTGACTAGATTTCTTAGGCTAAAACATTAGGTTTTTTTCCAACATGAGTTGACATATTTTGTATCATTATTTTTTTTACTACTTTTAAATTTATTATTTTTTATATACCTTGTTTCTATTTTGTTATTTCACATAGTTCTAGATTATATTCTTTTTTAGTATTTACTGGGAAGCAAATCACAACCAGTTTGTGTTTCAGACTTCTCATGAAAAAAGAATGATTTTTTTTCTATTTTGTTATTGGAAAAAAGAATCACTATAGTTTATGTAGTCTGAACAGAACAATTTTTTGTATATTATAACATTTGATAAAATTATGATTTATTTTGAAATAGTTTACAATTATTATATTTATAAAAATGTATCCTTGTAAATTTTTAATTTCAAACATTAGATCATTTTTTCATTCAAAGGAATTAGTGACTAAAATTTTCTGGTGAGGATGAAATTCAATAGTTCATACGCGATTGTATATTTTCCATAGCTTGATTTTTCTACGGTGAGGTGTTGTAAATCATCATTGAGCATACCATAGTGTTAATATCACTTAGCTAACCCAGGATCATAATATTTTCCTAATTTAAAGAAGTTATTTCCTTTGTTTTTTACATTGGTTAATTTTTTTTCAAAATTTTGGGCATTCTAGGATATATCATCAATGAGTTACTAAGAAGTGTCTTAGGTTTTAGAAAACAAATCATCCTCTATAGTAGGATCTATATTTCCTTATGAATGAGCACTAAACCATCATAAATTTTATAGATCAACCCATTTTCACTAATATAATGATGTACACAACAAGAAAATAATAGCTTAAATATATCCCAATATTACTTAAATGATTCACCTTATGTTTTAAAATCCAAAAAGTCCATTTTCTTATTTATGTTTTCCAAGAATCAAGGAATAAATTATCTAATAAAATTAATTAGGTTCATTCAAATTTATATTTATAGTACATTTAGAGTAGTAAAATAACTCGTTGGATACCTCTTATAAGAAAAATAGAAAATCCTTAAATTTAACATAGTCCACATTAACCCTCAATAGTATATTTTTATACAACTATTATTAAAAATTTTAAGGTGATTCTGTGTATCTTCACTGGGACATATATGAAATTTGGGTAAATTTTGAATTATATTAACTTTTATCTATAAACTGAGAGCCACTTCAAGTAATTCCATGAAAATTTGGGGATCATATAGGTTTTTCTGTATCTAATTAATATAATGTTTTTGAGTACATCATGTTTTTATCAAGTTCCTAATACACTATTTTATGTGATTTTATGTTTTTAATAGTGGAATATTATGTATCACATCAATCATTAGGATTTTATGTTCTAATAGGTTCATCAAGGGGTTTCTTTTCATATTCATTTCCCAATTACCTCACTCCCTATGGAAATTTTCAATCTAATGGATTCTATAGATTAAAAACTTAATCAATGTAGGGAAATTAAATTTATTCCTATCATACCAGAATTACTATGATTGGAAAAATAGAAAAAATGTAAACTAAAAATGAAAAACATGTACCTTACATTATAAATAATCATTGGTGTTTTCTTTGATAAGTTCTTAATTAACATCATTATTGAAAACAAATGGACTTTTCAATATGAGATGTATATATTTATAAATTGATTAAATTAATGATTATATGTGATTATATTTGAAACAAAAATATTCCAGTATCTCATGGTGAGTATGTAAGGATAAGGAAAAGACCAGGGTATATTTTGAATGAGGAATCTTAAATCATAAATATATAATTTCAATAGACTCAACTTCTTTATATTTCCCTCATGGAAGATCCTAGACTATTCATTCATTTACTTATATATTATATAATAAATTGGTAATGCATCATCAAAATTTTAATTTATCATATAAATTCATTTTTGATTCCCCCATAAATTTCATTATAAAAATAATTGGTTATTATTGATAACTATATATGATTTATGAAATCATAACACATAATATCTAATTTAGAGTTTCAATTATAAGGTTTTATGAGAGTTTATCATTATGATTCTTTTAATATAATAATCATAAAAAATTCACTTTTCATTCACATTGACTAGATATAACACTTTAATAAAATTTCAGAAAATCATGTATAACAAAACTCCCAATGAAATATGATATTGCTTTCATATATTGATTCCATTCAATAGAAAATCCCTATATAATATAATTAATATGAGACTAAAATATTTTATATTATTTGAAGTTTTAGGGAATATATCCCTCAATATATTCCTTACACGAAATAATAATAGAGGTTTTCAGATTTCACCTTATACTATATCAAATACAATAAATTTTGAAACAATCTCATACATTTCTATTGGATATTTCTCACACCATTTTGGAAAGCTATCATCAAATTCACAATTTATCAAATCATATATAATTCTTTATTAATATCCCGACAAAAATCATTTTGGATAATCAATAATATATATTCAATTTAGCTCCCTATGTTTTGGAAAACTCAATCCCCGTTTAGTCTAATATAACATATAACCCCATTAAAATTATAGAATTGAAAAAAATATGTAATCCCAAATTCTTAATTATAAGTAAATAGTTGTATTTAACAAAAAATTGTTTATTCTAAAGCTACAAAGTGATATGGAATGACATCAATTAAATACATGTATATTTAAACATATATCCACTAACTGTATTATATAAATCATGATTTTTTATTTTAATCCGTTGTCTAAGACATTGAGTAAAAATATACCATAAAAATTTTCAATAACATATAAAATACTCTTATTTTCATGATTATTAGAGTATAGAGTTACAATGTCGATGAATATATAACTTTTCATTCACCATTATGGATGGTCAAATCACATTCACCTCATCAAAATAATTGAAAATTTAAACAGTATCTATGGGGAACCAAGGATAAAAATAATGTATGTGAGGTTGGATGTTATGATGTACAGGGAAATCCCCTTAGAAAATAAATGTATATTCCAAAGGTAGAGAACCAATGATAAATAAATTTGTCTATTTACCTAATCACCATTGTATGAAATAATATTTTCCACCATATTCCCCTCCCACCAGCAATATGAAATCATCACATCTTGATGAAGCCTATTAATACAAGATTTGATAGAATAAAAAATTCCCCAGTGGATAGAAGAGAGGATTAACAGTGCATTAACCACCATTAAAGATTTAGATTTAATAACTCAGAGAATGAAGTCACTCAACTTACAAAGATAAATCCCTAGGAACATTACATGAGCATCAAATTTGAACCACATGACCCCTAAATAATAATTAAAAGGCTATGATGAATTAGACTTGAGAGTCATGTACAATACATAATCCCCACATTCTGTCATGGAAAAATCATCCGTTTTGGTTCTATTTGATCCATTTTATTGGTTCCTTATATCACACTAATATAATCACCCCCATATGATCCACTATTCCAAATATATATGGACATAGAATTTATTAATCCAAGAGTTGAGGCATGGTTTCCACCTTACAAAAAAAATCCTTGAGAAACAAGTTGGTATATAAATCTAACAATAATATAAGATGATTTATACTTCAGAAAAAATTGAAGAACAACATTTTTATTTTCCCATATCAACCAATACCATGTGGTGAATATAATTCTCCACTTCTTGTAGTTTAATTTTAATCCAAAATGGACATCGAAACATGCGTCGAATAAATTATCTATAGACTCGTACAAAAAATTAATCTCTAAGAGACCCATGGGGGAATTGTAAATGTATTATGCCTAATCACTTTAATTTAACAAGGGAATCAATGATTTAATATTTTTATTATCCAACCACAATGATTTGGATTCATGTTAAATACAAGGGTTTTAAATTTTCTCACCCATAGAGATAGCCCGACTTCAAAGAAAATAAATATGGAAGTTCATTTTTGATATAATAGATTTTTACCATTTATACATACCCCAAATATATAAATTTTTTGAATATGATTAACTCTAAAATAATCCATATGTTAAATATTTTACATTAGATATACTATGAAAATATATATATATATTTGGATCATATTCCATTTCAATGTTGTACAACATGAATTTATGCTCATCATTTAATGAACAATTTAGGTATACTAGTTTTCATAAAGATGATGTCCAGGATAATGAATATTGTGAAAAAAGAGTAGATAGGACTAAGTTATAGTTATTTTTGTAAATTTAATGACTACCAATAATCTATTAAGTATTGATGAGGATAGGTTGAGAATTACATTTTATTCTATATGAAAACTATGATTCGATAGATTCTTTAGGCTAGTTGGAGGGCGAGTAACCATTTTTCCTGTTAATATAATTGTTAAAAAATGAATTGCTGACATTTTATTTTATATAAATTTCCTATGTATGCATAATATATTTTCCACAATACCATGTTTTTAATTGGTTTGTGAAGTCCATCCTTTAATTCCGGGTAGTGTTGTTATTTTTTATCAAAATTCCATATGATTTTTTTGAGGGTGGGATCAATGTTTCTAATGATATTCATGTGGGATTTTTACAATGATATAACATGTATAAGAGTGTATTAAATAAATCCATTCCCTAGAGTGATCCCGGCTTTGAATAATAGAAATATAATCTTCCAATTACGGATCTTTATTGTGATTCTATTGAAAATAAAATCAATGTACATGATGTGAGTTCTTTTGATTAATAAGGGGGTTCCCAAAATAGTACATTGGAAAAATTATTCTTGAAATTAAATGAGGGACATCAATACGTTTTGATCAAATAGTTA
This sequence comes from Viscum album, assembly GCA_963277665.1. NCBI lineage: Eukaryota > Viridiplantae > Streptophyta > Magnoliopsida > Santalales > Viscaceae > Viscum > Viscum album. The sequence continues at coordinate 1,831,409,576 of OY728136.1, forward strand.
TATAACTGTTAGAGATATATAAATTACTTGTTATATAATTAATTCATTGAACACTTTTGCTGCTATCATACATCAGGATTTATTTTTTATACTGTATATAATTATTACTAACATTAGTAAAGGATAAAATTTTATCAGTGAAATGTATATAAGAGATTCTAGAAAAACCATACCAACCACTATATGGGTGAACCAAACCTTAAAAAATTCCCTTGTAAATATTTATTTAATGTATATCCATAGTAAGAAAAAAAAATCAGAGATAGAGGATCACCTTAGAAAATTACCCTAACTGAATTAAAAAAGAAAATCTATTTTCTATGAGGGAGAGAGTGATCTAAGGCTAAGAGAAGAATCAATAGATGTGTTGATAGAGTGACATTGTTAATACATACTTTCTTGGGATAATGATAATAAAACATCATTTCATTATATCATATGAATTTCCATGTCAATTTTTACTATAATGAGGGATTTTAAATCTTATCTATCAGTAAATGATATAATTTCCTAAAACAGACTAAAAGATCAATAGATACTCCTACCATTAAGGAATCCATTTTTTAAATTTGATATCTGAGGTACAAGTAATGAAAAATTCATCTCATCAAAATAGTGGTAAAAACCATGTAAGAGTAGTTACACATTTTAATATTGTGTAATTGGTAAAATAAATCATTTTAGATCATGTTATATACAAGGAGAAGGATCATAGAGGTTGTGAATTTAGAAATAATACCTCCATTAATGTGGTATTTAACTAATACAATGACCACACTTGTGAGTGTTTCTTAAAAAGATGAGTAGAACAACTCTAGAACCTAATTCACTATATGGATTGAGGGTCTTAATAGCTACATTGACTTCATATTATTTTAGAATAGATTTCATCCTAGAGTTGTAAGAGTCATTAACATGTATCAATATTTTATTAATCAATCTACAATACTCGTCCATTCCAGAAGCCCATCTTATAAGCAAATTATGAGGACTAGAATGTAAATAAAATATGTAATAGACTACATGAGGATCAGTTTCACTAACATCAGTTATATCTGATATATCATTAATTTTCATATTGAGTTTCAAAATAACTTTTTCCATCATATGAATTCCATAATGTATGTTTTATTATTATCTCATTCCTTAAAAAACATAGCTATGGATCTCTCTATTTTATCAATTTAAACATCCAATAATTACTTATCCATTTGGTATCTCTAAATATAAAATAAAATAATAGATTAATTATCCCACTAATATTGTAATATGTTATACAACAATAAAAAATTTTCTTTAAGAAGATCTATATTGAAGTTTTTTTTATTAATTAGACTTCTTTATTGTAATTTTACTATTAAATCTCTCGGGATTTCATTGATGTTCTACCCAATCTTGTCCCAATGTAGGAGAAATTAAGGATGGAAGAACCATCTCTTAGAAACTATTCATTTCCATACACTTGATGGAATAAAAGAAACATCGACCAATGAATCGAAAAACATTAAATATGGATGATCATGGGATAATGATCAGATATTTTTCTCACCATATGATTGACAGAAGGTCTTAGGAATTAATAGATATTATAAAGATTTCACAGAAATCTATCCAGTATATTCCAAATTTTTCTACTACCACATTTATTATTACACAATGTTTTATTTACCCCTATTAATCCCAAAAACAATATGTTTTTATGGAAATTAAAATAACAAAAATATTGAATTGATTTATTAGAGTAGGGTAGACCACACCATTATCTCAGACTACTCAAGGATGGTGTTGAATTCACATATTGTGAACTAGGAATCAGAGCATGGAATGTAAGAAGATAGATTTTCATGTAGATCTATTCTATCAATAACCATAAGTAATGGATAAAAATTTCAAAAGTATTATCTCGGTATGATCACATGCTCCTTCAGTCTATATAAATAATGGGACTAAATGTCATAATCATTATATATGAGGTCAAATCACATTTTGGTTAAGATTTTACCCATTTCATGATTAGAAACATACACAATAAACTCCTGATTAAGTATTTTATTAGAAATATATCAATTCCTAAAGGATCACATACTAGGAATCTTTCTAAACACAGGGATAGATAAATTTTAATACAAAACATACACTAATAATATACTAAATACATATCATATGGTACTCCATGTGGTATACTTGGGTGCTCGACCATTAATTTTTTTTTTTGTGACTCAAGATAATATTTTGTATCTCAATATTAAATCTTATTCATGATAAAATTAATATGTCATAAAAATTTTAAATATTCCTTTATGAAAATAAGTTAGGAACAAGTCAGAGCTTTACGTTTAGATATTAATTATCATTTCCTTCATGAAATATATATTACTCTACTGAGAAATAATTATAATGTTGAAAATTCCTTTCTTATAACATAGATAAATTCATAATTTTATACTCTATTAATAATTTTAATATATTCATAAATAAGAACCCATTTAATAACATTCCTTATTATCAACCGCCTTATAAACCTTATGTTTTCTACTTATTTATGTTTTTATTTTACACATAAACTTAAAAAATTTAGTGAGTCAAATCTATGATGTAGTTTCTTTTGAATAATGGTGAGAATTAGGAATTTCATTCCAAATATTCACCTCTTTTAACATTTTATTAAAAAATATTATTTTTATAATATTATTTTTTATGATGTTGATAAAATCTATTGTCTCATCAGAATTCCTTATATTTTCATCATCCTCATCAAAATCATTAATGGATCATTTTCTTTTAAAAAACATCCTAGAAATATTCTTGTTACTGATGTAAATATTTACATAATAATTCTATCAAAACATCTAAATATCCATTAAAATAAAGTGTAATTCACAATTTTATTGTAACTAAACATAACTTTTACATTTCTATTTATGAATATTCTATAAAAACTTGTTATGATTTTATGTGGGATTCGTTGTATATTTTGAGTGGAATAAATTCTTATTTGATTCATATTGAACTTATATATATCAAAATATACTCTCACTATTATGTTATAAGCTATATTACCGTCAAATTATCCTGATAATATAAATATGAAAATTTATGTTCTAGAAAAAAAATTATTTTATTTAGTTAAAATAATATTAAATTTTTTTCTCATATGAAATTGTTTATTTTATGAGTTAATGGATTTCTCTAAAAAAAGATTTGATTATTTAGAATATTACATTAATGGGAGTTGGGATCATTTCACTTATATTTTAACAAATATATGTATAAAATATGTTATCCTAAATAAATTTTGTTGTCATTCTTTTATTTGATAGTATGTTATTAAATTTGAGGAATCAGAAATAATTTTTTAAATATATTATATCATATATTACATAAAAAATATTTTTAACAAAAAAATAGATTATAATGTAATAAATATAATGTAAAAAATATATATAAAATAATTAGAACCATTTGGGTATGACATATTTCTATTTATTTTATTACATGATTCAATAACCATTCCCTTCAAAATTTTAATTTTAACTACATGATCTAAAATTATTAGGAAAAATTTAAAATCCTATATATTTACATCATTCAAAAAATAAAAATTTTCCACAATATTCACTTCAAAATAAAATAATATATTTCATTAACACTAATACCTTACATGAATATTTAATGAAATTTCTTAAACACATTTTGGCATCACAAAAAATTACATTGTATGGAAAAATTTCCCCTAATTAAATATACATCCTCCCTATCTCAATAGACATGTCTATCTTAATGAAGAAACATTATTGTATTCTCCAACTAACTTTTTTCATCTAGTTTTAAGTATTCCCCCTTGAACTATCAACACATCACAAAAAGCTGGCCAATCCCACCCAGTTCATCTATTCTCAACAGATTGAGAATATTGGGAAAACATTTATTTATAATAATGAAATGTTTTGAATCATTTATAATGATTATTATATAATGAATAACATAGATAGATATTGAGTTATAGAATACCTTCAGTATCATTATGTCATTGGAACACTCAAAATCATTGAGTTAAGAAACAAGTTCTATACAATATGTTTCATCCAATGACAATAGAATCCTAAATTAACCATTCGTTAATTTTTGTAATAATGTAAATCCAATTTTTGAATAATATCAACATTTTTTACCTTTTAATGGTATCCATTTATCAATATTGATTCATATGAACTCTTGATATTCAATTGGATGAATATTGATGGAATAAAGTGTCAATTTTTAGAAAATAATATTTCAAATAAATTGGATAAATTCCATTATGATCAATTGATTCATTGATAGTCATTTAATATCTTTATACATGAAAAATTCCATTATGAAATAGTGAAATCTATTAAGGGATGATGTGATCACTTCATGTCTGTGTACTTCAATCATGGAAAATTATTCATTTATGATGAATTGAAGTTATTCCTTGTGATCATATGGTTACTCCCTAGATTGAGGTATATTTTTATCAAGGAAACATAATTACTACATGACTACATACTATTAATAAGGCCATATGATTTCTACATGACCACATATTTTATGAAGGATTTTCTTATAAATACTCGAAACATTGAGTAAAATGGGAGGAATTTTTAAATTTATATAAGAAATTCTATATATAGAAAACGAAATCCTTTTTCATAGTAATATCATTTCATGTTATGAAATCCTATAAGTAATTCCCAATACAAATTTAGAGATGTAATAGTAGGAAATATATCATGAATCCCATTCAAGAAGCACATCACGTAGAGAACATTCTGAAAAAAATCTATATGGGAAATTTATAGAAAACAAGAAACTAATCTCATTTTTAGTCCACCATCCTTATGAAGGGTCATTATACCAGTTCCTATATGGTTTTTTCTTTTCAAGACTCTTTTATAGTGATTTCAAATGAATATAGTTTATAGAGGACCGTTCATGAGTCTCATTTTTGGAGATTACACATGAACATAGTTCATAGAGGGCCATTTTTGAAACTATTTTTGTAAACTAATTTTTTAATATTACATTATATAAGATTCATGTCATACCATATGATATATTGAAATGATGAATATTAAATTTTTTCCTCCTCCCAACATTCCATGACTGTGAAGTATTTATCTCATGAGGATCAATTCATTAAGAAACTTGATTATGGGTAATCAAGATTCCATAGAATTATTTCCTTCACTAAGATAATATATCTGGATTGAATCAACCTAAATAACCTTCTTTGATTAATTTTTATAATGAAAATTTATATATTAAACATTCATATAAGTCCAATTTATTAAAAATGTGTGATACATGATGAATTTATGAATATCAATATTCACCCCTTAGATCATGTTTTCCCATAACAATAGTCCTTTTATGGGGTTCCCTCTCTAATTTATTGGAACCTTGGGGGAATTATGATGATTTTTTACATAAATAATGAAGGTATATATCATGAGGTTACGAGTAAAACCTATAGTATCCCTTGTTTCCCATCATGTATTCAAATTTATCATGTTGGACACCTTATTACAATCAATGATCCATTAATGATTGATTATCATCTAATATGGTGAAGGCCCAATATTCTTTATCCCTGAAACATATTCCATATGATTCTAGTCACACATTCATTCCTATTTACTAATATATGAGAGGTAGACATAAAAAATGACTACTACTAAAAATAATTCACAAAAACCAACACCCCTGTAATCCAGAAACTAATATTGGAATATCTATAAAACATATGAATAAACCCCATAAATATTTTTTTTTTCATCTAATTTGACATGGGAATCCTATCAGGTTTTTTATCATAATATGTCTTCATTAGGCCATAATCTAAATTAGTAAACTCTTAACTTCTTATTTATTTCAACAGAAATAGAAATATGATATCTACACCCCATACACCCATTTATAATATCTCCATAATCTGTTATTTTGTCCCCATTTATACCAAAAATTTACTTATCATTTAATGTAAATCTATTGGAAAAAATCCTCACCATAATAATGGAAACTCTTATCGTCCCCTAGATTATTCCAATAATATTAATTTCATCAATTAGAAGAGATTTTTAATTATACTTCATCCAACTATAATGTTATCTCTAACAAATTTCCACAAGTCTCCCAATAGGATAATTTAATGAATCCCATCAGTTATAAAATGTTCATATCCTTTAAGACAATATAAGATAAATATTTCAGAAGAAAAATGAAATTTTTTACAAAAAATATTTCTTTTTATTACTACATAAATTGTTACTCCATCCAATAAACATTCTATTTTATCTCATATGAATATTTTCATTATGCCTCACCCAAAATTTGGTAATACTTAGTCCATCACACATCTATAGTTAGAAACTCAATACATTATTCCTCCTATTCCATCTGGTATACCTTAATCTGGTGTAGCATGAATTAATTCCCCTAAAACCAATACCTATATACAATAAAACTACATTAATTATACCTTCAACTAGAAAACCTATATCTAATTCCCTCGATAAAAAACTCTGGCAGATACACCACTGGTTAATAACTGCTTCCAGTGCCTATTCTTCAATCACTTCACTTCACTAGAAAATACACATCACATCCCTATTGGATTAATTCTTTCCATTGGTTGATGGAAAATAATACTCATATAAAATCTTCATTACATCATTTCACACATGCATATGAAATTTTTTAGTACATTTATTATTCACTCCACTATATTTAGAAACACCTCAAAGGAAAAAGAAGAGAATTCAAATTGGTTATCCCACTCAACATAAATACCAATTTTCATCTACCCAAACCTTATAACTAGACTAATTTCATCTCAAATCCCCTATAATATTCCTAATTCTTCTAGAATACTTAATCATCAGAAAACATATTGGAAATTAAATAAAATTATTATTAATTAACTTATTCTATCTTTGTTAAATTACATAGATAAAATTCATTGAAATAAATATATGTTTCATAATGTTAATGGGTTAAAATATTTATTTTTAAAGATTTTTTGGACCTCATCCGACATATAACAATACGAAGGATTTTATTAAGAAATAATCTATCTACTGATTATTCCTATATCATGTACATCTGATATTTCGTTATCCTACGAATCACTACCCTGCTAACTTTTTTGTGAATTTATTTCAATCCAAAAAACATATGTGTTCTTCTATTGGAAATATTCACATGTCTCCTCTGATCGATGGATTCACATTTGTTCATTAGACTTTTTTTAATAAAAATTTGATATTTCTCTATACAGTCACTCTACCTTAACTCATAATTTATACATTTCTTTGTTATGAAAACTCATCATAATCCTTATGATATAGTCATAATACATTGGTTTACTCTCATCCGTCTAAAGGTTCATATACTAATCATGAATACTTATTAATCATTTAAAACTATATTATTTAGTAAAAAATCTTCATCATCCAATGGACATTATACTCCCTAGATCATCATAAATTTATTTATTTTCAATCCTATTGAACTCAAGATTCATCTCAATATTTAAATATATTTTTCTTCTAGGATAAACACAATATTTATATAGCTGATAATATAATAATTACTCATCAGATTTATCACTATCAAGGCCAATTAGATAGAAACTATGAAAACACTATCTCTTTAACTATTTGATGTACTTCATCTGGTGAAACATTGAACCTTTCTATACAAAAATATTTTTAAATATTTTTATAAACATTCATTCTTCTAGAGGGATACTATTTCTATCATACAAAATATTTTCTAATGGATCATCATCCAATGGAAAAAATTCAATAGCCTCAAATAAGTAATGCACTCATTGACTTCATACCATAAAAATTCATATAGTTCGTTACATAATAATGTACACTTTAACTTCATATAAATTTTTTCTCTAGTATAATATATCCATTATCCTTTAATATTGTATTTATTATCAAATCTAGTAGCTTCACTATATCTTGGATTGTATTTTATGAACCAGAAACTCAAAATTAAATTCTTAAAATTTGGATTATCATTTCTCTACTAACTCATGCAAGCTCAAAACTTTGCAATTCCAACATATAAATTTTTTTCATCCAATATCATAATCCATGTCTTATAGATAATATTTTTCAAGTAAAACCTCATATTTCATAATAATACATCTTAAACCAATCACATCTATCTGGTGATCTATGACTAGTAGAATTTATCTATTACCATCAGTTAAGTAAACACAATCTACCACTTTGAGCTCAATAGTAAATCATGTATATCACGCTTATGTTTTGAACTAGTAGAATGATATAACATTTCTAATTATGTATGTATGTATCCTAACATGGGTAAGGAAACTTTATTAAACAACCTTAGAACATCATATAAAATCATCGTTAATAGATATAAGGAATGTTTTATAATATTATCCATCAACTCATAGGATACAAATCAAAATACTTAGTGTTCTATTTCCTTCTAGAATATATTGGATAATGAAACTGTTATTCATTTAAGGGTTTTAACATTTGGAATACTTGCTTCAGTAAATCATCAATATACTTCTCTAGTACTACATGCTTCTTCAACATCACATGAATTGTATTGATCTTCTGAATTTGGAAACATTATCCAATATTAATTAGTAAAAAAATTTGAAATCATTATTTAGGTACCTTTACCTATGTAAACATTACATTCAACTTGTTATTTGACTTTGTAATGATCTTTTGACCATATATATTATATATCAACATCATTATCCAATGGTATGTTCAGTGCCCCTTTAGAATTTTTTCAACACTACATTATATTTTAAGTCAATGATATTTTCTATCCCTTATTAATAATGAATTAATAGGGTACTTATCTCAATAAAATTATGCCAGGGATCATTTCCCCCCTTTAAAAATTTAAATTTAGAATCCCCCATATTCAAATTTTTTGGGTTATGGAGGAACATTCTTCACAACTTTTATTATTCACATATATTATTCTAAGAAACCGAATATAATATATGAAGTAATTTGTAGAGAAAAAACGAATCCATTTTATAAAATAATTAACCCAAAAATCAATCTACTCTATGTCTTCTTGATCCATTCTAAATATAAAAAACAAAAGAGATTAACTAATACCTTAATGTTATCTATGATGTTTTTAAATGATTCTATCTTTTCAAAAAACACTATTCTAGAAATAATAATCATATTTTCATTTAACATTGATTCCTTTATACATATTAACAAAAATATAAAGAAATCGAGAATAAATGAGACCACGATGTCTCTTATTTACATGAAAATATATTATTTTTCATCAGTAATACATTTCTTCATTCTTCATTTATACACCAATTTATATATGAGAATGGGTGTATAGAAAAATGTATCATGAGTATGATAGAAACCATCTATTTGTTTTCATATTCCATATTTTTATTATTCAGTGTTAGGAAACTTGGGTTTATTAGAATGATTTTCTACTTCACTTTATGTAGATTTTAGAAAAAACAAGGTTAATCTTTTACTGAGATGTGCACGTGAATATCTGCACCGTGAATTCCCCTATTCTAAAAAAATCATGTGAGATCATTTGTTGGAATAAGGTTAATTTTTATAATATTATATATTTAGGTAAATATGGGTTAGAAAATTTTCACAACCTGAATGATTTGTTTTATTTTGATTTTTTCATTCTTTCACCCTTAGTTTCCTAAACATTGAGCTTCACGGACTTCATGGGTTTCTTCTCCTAATATTTTAGTTCAAATTTTTTTGGTGGATTCATCATATATTTTTCTATAAAATATCACGAATTTTTATTATTTTATTCCACTTCCAACCTACTTGTTTCCTCCATATATTATCGCTATAAAATCATGCATACCTCCATTGAATATTCCACTTTGTTCTTGTTATGAGATTTCATGACAACACTATTATTTAACTCTAAATCTTTTCCATTATTATTTTAAAATTTATGTTATAATGATAACATTTTCATAAAATATTCATGATTGTGGCGATCAAAATTTTATCATCCAAAAAAATTATTATCTTCTGGGAAGTCACTCTTTTTATCTAAAATCTTGTATAGTTCAACTTAATCATCACATATGTTATCCAGCAATCCAATCCTTTTATATTTTTCTTTGATATGTTGAATTACTTACATAATATTCCATCTATTATCATAAAAAATCATGTTATATTTAAAAGTATCCATGAAGTATCATTTTTTTCCATAAATGTAACTTCATTTTATGAGTTTGACATCTCCCAAAATAATTATTAAATGTGAAAAATTATTCTTTTATTCTCCATGTTTACACTACATTATATATATTAATTCCATATTCCTTGAATTTTCATTCGTATTTTAGGGCCTTTTTTCATTATTAGTACTTGTGTTATACATTTAAGATGTAAACAAACACTTTATTAACCATTATAATTTACACATGAATTAAAAAAAATCATTACAATATACAAATGATTTGGATATAAATAGATCGTTATTATTTATTTAATATTTGGTATACATCTAAGAGTTTATGTTTCCCTAAATCTTTGATCCCCTCAATTTTATCTTTTTTTAGTCATATAATTGAATATGGTGTCAAAAAATGATGTACCTATTTCCAAATAGTATACAACAGAAACAATAACCAATAAGCCATGGAATCTTTCATCAAGTTGTATTTTGGTTCATTGGTACATCTATATAGTAAATTCCTTAGATATAGTTTTTTATTTCTCTATTTTTAGAAGAGGTCATTTTCTCAACATTATTCACTCACTTTTTTTCAGAATTTTCAACCATTAGTTGGACTATAAAAGTTATTTCTAATAAATTCTCATGAATGTATGGTTAAATTTTATATTATCATTATTAAAAATTATGATTCTGATAATTTTAAATACTTTATTCAAATAGATTATGTCTTTTATGAAGTAATAAATTCTATAAGGACATCATAATATTTTCCTATTTTATATTTTTTGTAGATTAATATTTAATAAATTTTTGTCTCATAATCTCATAACTTTATCATTACACATTATACCTAAATTTTTCTTCTAATTTTTGAAACAACTCAATTTATCAAAATAAATATTATTTTTATATCTTTTTCTCTCGAAGCTAACTCAACTCATTCATGAGAAAATTATTTTCCTTTACATGAGTTTCATTGATATCTATTTGAGCATTGTTATACACAAAAATATATCATTGAGTATGTTTCAGTAAATTTATATTTTCCTCGAATTTTTTTAACCCATCCCCTTCTTAGGAAAACCCCCATACAATATTCTTAAATAACATAGATTATTTCTATATAGGATGATTCTGATTTATCCTTATGATCATTGATTTTTGTGTGGGTATCACAAAATGGTTTCTTCTAATATTTTTCTTTTTTAATTTTACTCTACTTTTGTATAAATCATTTATTGTCTTAAATTTATTTCGTTTTATCATCTAGCTAAGTGCTATTATCTTTAACAAAATATTCAGATTCAAAAAAAAATCATTAAGAATATTCTCTAAAAAATTCTCACAATGAATTTTATATATTTTTTTCTCTCAGAGGTGGAATTTTTCATGATAACATAACACAATTCATTCTTTGAAATCAATGAGTTTAGTATGATATTTATATTTTTTGAGCATCTTTCCTTATTTTTTCTCTATTTCATTATGTATTGATATTAGCTCCACGTTTTCCTCTTACTTTCCCACAATTTATGAATATACATAGGTAATAAAATCAATAATGACATTTGTTATGTATTATTTGATTTCTACATAGAAAAATATAATAATTACAACTAAATAATACCATTCAAAGATGGAATAATATTATTTGTAGCTACCTAGTCCCTAGTATCCCGAAACTGGTGCCTAATACTATTATATTGGCATATAATAGAAGGAAATAACATCCTGTATGACAGAATAGTTTAGTATTCGTGGTAAAATTGAAATTTATTTGATTATTTTATTACAAAATATTACACAAATCAGAGAATTTTTTTTGAGAGTAACTAGATTCTATCTAATATATCCATAGATATCATGCATAGTAAGAATTAAAGAATTCTATGGAAAGGAAATAATATAAGAGAGATATGAAATGACCATTATAGATTATGTAAAACATAATCTATCATTAATAAATAATGAATAACCAATATAATAATGTAAATTACTAAAAAATGAAAGTTGAATAAATTTAAAAGGAATAATAAAAAGGAATGTTAAATAATAGAAAAAAAAATAAAATTTAATCAATAAATTAGGAATGAAAATCATCAATAAATTTAGATATATTGAAAATATCATGAATAATAATAATAACTGAAATGAAGAGAGTGATTATTTATAGAATTTCATATCATTTGCACATGAATACCTCAACTAACAATATATATCATTTATAATTTTTTAAACAATAGTTGAGTGAAATTTAAATTTTCCAATTGATTTGTCTCATGACAAACATTTAAGGCACAGAGGGTCTATTCCAATCATATTCCCCACCCATCACTTCATTTCCAAAGCATTCCTCATATATCAAATAATATATTTAATTAATTAATGATGTTCCTCATCATCAAATATCCACATTTTGTAAATGATATTGATTTATCAATATTTACTCAATTATTCATATAACTATCAAAGTAAACACCATATGTAAAATTAGTATAAAATTTAATAAATAATCACATCCATAATAAGTACTGTATATATTTAGGGGAAAATTTATGTTCAATGGTAAGTGGAATGTGAATAAATCAAGGGGAAGTTAATGAATACAAAAATAATTCAAGTAAGTGAATGTCAATACTATCCTTTTTCAAAATAAATATAATTTATCTAGAGAATGAATAAGGATGGTGTCAATATGACATATGCTCATTAGAGTAAAAATATAGGTTGTAGTTGTCGATGAAATAAAAAAGTATATTTAACTACATTATTATGTAAAATAAATATTTTCATTAGTTTTTTAAATAATTTTAATTGAAAATATATTATTAAAAAAATTATTTATAAAAATCTTTGCACAATTTTAAAGGATGAATATAAGAATTTACTATGATTAATTCCGTACAAGGAAAAAAGACTATCCATTTTCGTTGTAAAAAGGATAGAAAATTTCATTTTTTTCAAAAATAAACATGAAGATTAATTTTTTTAAATAATATTTTTAGAATTAGAAAAAAATTTATTATTTTATAAATCAGGGTTTTAGAAGAAAACAAATTTTCGATCGATGAGAGAGATGAAGATGGATTTTCTTTAAAATTTTTATAAACCATTTTATGTACCAAAAAGTTAAAAAATGGTACTTTTAATTGAAAAATATCATTTACAACAATAGGATAATAAATTTATTTGTTTTATTATAGAATTATCAAATAATTTTCTTTACTGTAAATCTAATAACAAACAACCTTAATTAGAATGAGATTGTTAAAAAATATTAAAATGATGAGAACGTTGACATGTGAATCAATCACTGAATCAATTATTTTATTAGCTTTAAATACACATAAAACAAGTTGAAATACAACATAATATAGTCCAAATTAATTATACACATGATCTTATAATATTAATGACAATGAAAAGGTAATATAATTAAATGAATCAAAATTTTATTATTAAATTTGTTACCACTTATAATATTTTAATTCAAACACCCATTGCAAAAAATAATTTTAAATAAAAGATAAAATACTATGAGGAAATCTGTATTTATTGTCTTAAATTTAATATGGATAGTATATACACAATATTAATTAAATTAGGTTCACATAAATATAAAATGCCTCAATTAAATGAAATTGAGACGAAATCCCTAACCCCATTCTTCCTTATGGTTTTATATTATTTATCCTTTGGTATACTGATTTTAAAAAGGTTATTAACTTATAAAATAACCATATTTATTTTTATTATATCATATATGACCATTTTATGACATTTTATCAACCATTTTTTATTAATAATTCACTATTTTCATTGTTTCGGGTGTTAATTGCGTTGTTTTTTGAGTATGTTTTCAATTTTTATTTTTATTTCGATTTTATTTAGATCATTAAGTCATATTATCAAGAATGTAAAACGTTATTTAATTATCAAATATATATAGTATATATGGATTTATTGTTATTTAGAAAAATTGGGTGAATGGAAATGGAATACACCGTTCAAAGAGATGGTAGGGTATACGTACGCATGAACACTATTTCCATTTTCTTATCGTAATGAAAGAATGAAAAGTAACTATAATATATGTATATTATAATTATATATAATTTTTATTCCATATAATTCATATATTTTTATTAAAACCATCCTTAAAACATTCAATGTAATGTGTGGATGATTCAAAATGCTTTGGGGAGACAGTAGTCCATCGTACACATGAACGATGTTATCGTATTCACATAAAATGGAATGAATGATGTTGTGTGTGATATAATACATAAATAGTTATAATATAATTATAAATATCATATATGTAGTATATAAATGGTAAATATATAATTATTCCCAACCATTAAAGGTGTTAATGGTTAAATAAATGTTATCTTTTCTTAAGGCGGTAGTTCATCGTACAGACAAATGATGATTTCCTATATCATTTGATGGAAGTGTGTGACTATTCAGGTCATAATATTTTAATTAAAAGTATTATTATATTTAATATACATAGGTTATTATATATTAACGATATAAGAATAATTTAATGGTATGGAGAGACAAATAAAACAAAAGAACTTTTTGAAGAACGTTACCTCTTCTTCCGGTAGCTCCTTCTGGTTTATAAAAACGATATCCATGGATTTGATTTTATCCAAAAGAGATTCTATGATGAGAGTAGCGATATTGGGATTTGATTTTTCTAGTGTTTTTAACTAAAAAATGTTTGATTGGTGTGAATAATTGAGGGGGTAAGGGCCCCATTATAGTGTGGGAGGAGTGCCATTCTAATAAATATGAAAAGCTAAACTCTGTTGGGAGATCTCTCATAAAAAATGTGTCTAAAATAATGAATAATGGTAAATAAAATATTAGAAATGGTATAAATATATCTATAAAATGGTTTTTGGGCATGTTTTTAGGTTATTTGGCCCCTTAAATTTATTGTTTAACCACATAGTAAACTTATTTTTACCTTAATAGGTGTAATTAATTTTAATTTATTCACTAATATTTCTGTAAAAAAACAATGATAACCATAATAGAAATTATATATTATTATTATTAAAAAAAATTAATCCATTTTTTTAAAAAACAAAATAATAGAATTGGACAAATAATTGTTAAATTATCCCCATAGGAGGGACATGAAATCAGGATTTGAAAATGAAAATGCTCAAAAGTCAACTATGTTTTTATATCCAAATTCATTATAAAAATTACTATAATGACCTAAATTTGATTAATATATCTATAATATCTCTAATTTTACATTGAAATTAATTTAAAATATAATATAACATTATTAATTATATAGATGAAACGGGTGTTTTCAATTAAAATTCAGAATTTTACACTATTCATAAACAAACTACTAAGAAAAATACCAAAAATACAGCCTAAGACAATTTATTCAATATGATTTCAAAAATTATATCTATTATGTAAAATATAATTTTAAAGAGTTTCAAATTTTATTTTTAAAAGAAGTGTGCCACTAAAAAAAAGAAAAAATTCCATTAGAAAAATACATCTTTTTAGAATAAAATTGTATTCATTCATATGTTATTCCTATAAAATATATTTTATTAAATTAAAAAAATTATATTCATTATTTAAAATATAAATTTCTATTATATTATTTCAACAATATTTATTAATTTAATTTATTAAGATAAATTCCCTTTGGAAGCATAGAAATGTTTCTTTATAAAAAAATTTACCTAATATTAGATTAGTTTTTATTTTAATTTTTAAATAAATTTTTAAAAATCAAATCTAAAATATTTTTATAAGTTATTCAATCCTTTTTATAGAAACTAATTTAATGTTTAATATATAATTATAATTTTAAATAAACATATTATAAGTAATTTGTAAAACGCGGTCTTACGTGTAATAAAAACTAACATAGAAACTTTTTTTGAGTGTGACATAAGCTAACATAGTATTGTGTTAATTGAAATCTATATAATATAAAATATTTATTTAAAATATTAAATATTTCATAAATTATTTTCTTTATTTTTTTTATTCAAGACTTAGTTTTTTATGTCATACACGCTATCAAATATAATGGTATTTTTTTACAATATTAATGATGATAAATTATTTACGCCTTCAATACATTTTCTAAATATTGTAACATCCCAATAATTTATAGTACATTATCTCTTTAATGTAATTCAATATCATGCACTCCACGCAACACCGAGTTCAGGCACACCACGACATACTAAACTTGCCATTCAAAAAGAAGTTATGAATATTATTAACAAAATTTTGAATTTTATATACTCCATATAATTTTAGAATCCATATTATGTGTTTCATAGACATAATATAACAACAGATTCATTTTTTTCTGATAAATGAAGTGTTTTTTCAAAAAATAAAATTTCAATACCTTTTATTGGAGAAACTTTATTAAATCCAATATTTAACACTTTTATATATTTTATTTAATGAAATTAAATTACTTTTTATAATCGGGACATAAAAATTTAGTTTGGATAATTTTTTTGTAATTTTATGATAACTTTCATATTTTGCTGAATAGGTAAAAAAACTAAATTTCAATTTAAAACAACATTTTTAATAGAAATAATTTCTTGTGTTAAATTATTAATTTGAGGTTTTTAAAGTATAATTAGATAATATTTTTATCATTTAATATAATTTCAGTCATTTGATGTAATTTCACATTTAACTTGAACATAAACACATGCCAATCTTTTGATAATTTTTACTTCTTAAAAACTCACATTTTGGGTTTGACAATTAGAATTTATTTTAAATTAAATAATGAAACTCATATGTTTTTTATTTGGTTATATATATATAATTTTTGGATTAAGAATATAAAAAATATCTTAAGGTTAATTTTTGATATTTTTCTGAAAACATTCAATTTTTGATGAATAGTGAAACACACTGTGTTATGGTTTAAAACCGACATTTATTTAAATAATAATAATATTTTTAATTTATTTTAATTTCATAATAGATAAATAATACCTATTTTAGTTCAATTTAATTAATTGGGGTTATTTTATAATATGATTATATATATGCACTTTTATTGAATTTTTAACGTCTTTTACCCAACTTTTAGGCACATTTGAAATTTTACAAAAAAACATAATTTTACGAATTCTATGAATTTAATTTAAAACTTCTAATAGAAACAGTTGAAATTATTAAGTAAAATGTATTTCAATAGGAAAAATATAATTTTGGGTGAATCGTAACTTTTAAATTTTATTTACCGTTAAAAGTTAATAGGGTAATTAAAGGAAAAAATTAATTTATAATTACCCTATCACATGTCCTAATTTTTTTGGATATGTTTATGCCAAACAAAATCAACCATAATAATAATATATGATCATTTGGGTCCACATAGAATAGATTATGACATTTATTATTATTTTATTTAATGAACAGTTAAAACTGTTAAATTCAACATTTAATAAATAAACCATTATTAATATAGGGTTATACAAAACATAAATTTGACTATAAATATTCATTATAAATATAATAATATTTCTTATATCATGGTATTTTAATTATAATATTAAGAAAATAAATAATAAAATTTATTTACGACACAATGATGATTCTTTAATTACCTTATTAATGTATGATATAAATAATTAATATTATAAATATCAAAATAAAAGAAAATTGATACTTTTGATTCATTACAAAAATTTTCTAGATTAATATGACATGTTAGGGTTGATTTTATGATTTTTTTGATGTAATAATGTTTTTTTACTTTCAAATAAACCAAATACTAAAATGTGTCAAAATTGATATAATTGAGTTTAAAAAAATCATATATTATTTAATGATATAATAATCCAAAAAATATTTCGATCGGCCAAAGAACTTATTTAATGATTAATATTTCATTAATTAACCACTTGTGGTTCTTATGACATTATATAGTTAGTTTATTAACAATTTACTATAAAAATACAAGAAGACATTGTAAATGGTAAACTATTTAACTAAGAGTTAAATAAAATAGATATGGTTAATATGGTGATATAAAATTGTATGAAACCTATTGGTTGAGAGTATTTCGACCCACTCCCACTTTAGCATCGAAATAAATCCATTTGGAGCCATTATAAATCGAAAATGACTATATAATAAAATAATATTTCAAGTTTTTTCTAAAGTTACCATCACCCGTCTTATAAAAGGGTACTTACCCTTCTCTCAAAATCATACACCCAAAGCCATTTGTCATGGAAAAACCTTTCCATAAAGATACTTACAACTACCCTCACTTTATCCTTGAGGGATTACTTGGATGAGAAGCCATCATAAAGAGCCATTTATATCAAATCAAATGGACGAACCCGAAGAGGTGGTAATTACTTCATGACCTCTTTCTATGTTCTTTTCTTCTTCCACATCCTCATTATTTGATTTTTCTCCATAATAAAATAATAACTATATTAACATATACATATTGAGATTTTATGATAAATATGGTAAAAACATATTCATTATTCTATCCACCCTATGAATGAAAATGTCACTATACGTGCATACTTGCGGTTTACCATATCCTCGTCGTGGTGTAGTTTTTTATTCAACAATTCATTATTATGATGGGTATAATAATGAGTATAATTAATTTAAATAATAAATATCACATGATAATGATTTGTTATAGAAAATATATCATCCAATTACATTCGATTTCACTATAAACAGAATGATATCATCACTCGTGCGAGCATACGGCTTAACGTCTCCACAACATGATGAGATTAATTTCCACGTTTACCATTAAACGATTATTATAAAAATATAAATTATTAATAAGTATGTAATATATGACATAATAATGAAACTGGAATTATATATATGTTTGTGTGTGTATTTACATATTTCTCATTCACTTACTTCCGTTCAATACGATATGAAAACGGAAACAACATTTATGTGTATGTACGACCTACAGTCTCCATTAACGGTGTATTCCCTTTCATATATCTATATATTATATATAATTATATTATGAATATATATGATACATAAATAATTTTTTATAGTCTAGAAGCAATTAAATCATGATATAAGTGATATGACCAAGATTAACAAGTTATAACATGTTCGATAGAGAAATCGATTATTACCCAAAATATTATTTTAACATATAAATTATTATTAAATGGGTAGTATAAAGCCATAAATTAATAATTCATGACATAAAAAATATGAATATGGTTATGGAATAATTCAAATCGTACTATGGTCATTATAAAAGGGAAAAAACGTACCCTCAAAAAATGGAATGTACATGGAAAGGGTTATTCCATCAATCTCATTATTATCCAAGATTGTTTATTTTTAAGTATCTACTAGGACTTATTTATAATCTATGTCCATGTATCATTAAAATGATTTAGAAATTATATTTTATGTTTTAATGGAAGTTACACTTTAACTAGATCATCATTTTAAATTTTTTTAATGATTTATATTTCTAAATCATTCTAATTAATGTCTTAATTTTAAAAATGAATTTATGACTTTTTTTATATATAAATGATTTTTTTAAAATGTTAATTACTTTAAAAACTTCCAAATTGTTTCAGGAAACTTTGATTCAAAATTATCTTTTAAATTACCTACTTTATAAATGTGTGACTTTTAAATGATTTCACAAAAATAAATATTTCTCTCAAAGTGTTTTACTGAACATTTTCATCTATGACAACATCATTTACTATATATTATTATTGATTAAGGTTGATTTTATTATAATACAAACTACCATTTTGTGTTGAATGAGTTATGATATGTCTGATTGTGGATGTTCTATATTTACACCATTTATTGTTTATGCTTAATGTTTTGAAATTTCGTATTATATTTTTAATAGGAATTTTTATGTTATGTTTCATCATTTTCATTTGAGGAATGAATTGGACTTATTATGTGACGAGTAGAGCCCACTATAGCTCCTTGATGAATCAGTATGTCTCATGAGATAAACTAGTTTCTTGGCACAAGGCCTTGATAAAATATCATGTGTAGTCTTGTTATATGGCCTTGGCTATATGGTTATGATGTCCAACATTACGCATTCCATCATTATTAAATTAGTTATTGATATTACATGTGATAATTCAAGTAGTAGAATATCCATGTGAATATGTAAATGGAATCACTTGAATTATCATTTCCTTATTATTCTGAAAATTAAGTCTAAAAGAATTTTTTTATTCTTATACATTTATTAAAATTATTATACTTATTTATGATTGTTTTTTATATATTGTTATCCATGATAAGAATCTGAGTTCACCCGTTACTTCTATTTTATTTTTTCCTACTTGAGAAGAAGTGTATTGTGATTGATATGTTTGGTAACTCTAGGGGAATAATGGAGTTCTCAATGGTCTAATTTAATGTTCATATATGTAATATATTTTCTTTGACTGGTAAATTGATTAATCCTTCAGAACCTGATTCCTTAAAATAATGGCAATTTATTAAAATAATGCACCAATTATGGGTAACTATGGTCTGGGCATTATAGTTGATATCAGAGGAATTATAGAAACTATCTTGGAAAAAGATTTAGATATACTCTGATTTTGAAACATTACCCTAAGACAGAAATTGAAGATTGGTATTGAAGAACTTAATGTAAATTTTGAAATGTAGGGATTTTGTGAATTGTTCAGGCAATACATCCCTACCTAGATATGAGAAGATAGGGGCGACTCATACACAGATGTACCTAGGAGTGAAAACTCCAACAATGAGTTTTGGGCTTAACGTGGGGTATCCTGGTACATAACAACGAGCCTTGTTTCACTCTTGGTTATAAAACTCCAGGGGGATATGCTTAGGATAATTCACATTTTCATTAAAAACCATTGTGAGGGATTTATAAGTAAATGCCTCTTCAATGATAACATTTTTTTTATGATTATGAATTATATGCATAAAATGTTCAATTTTTTTTGGTGTTTTACAAGTTTTGAATTATTCATTGAGATTAATAAACTGTCCTAGTGTATTATATTTTATAGAAATGGTGCCCAGTAGAATGAATGAGAACTCCAGTAATATGCACGATCCAAAGAGTAAGAAGTATCATATTTTCATCGTCTTAAGCCAACATTTACAAGGAAAATAGTCTCCAATGATTTCTCATCATATGAAGAAATATTATCATTTATTAATAAGATATGTAAATACTTTCCTAGGTCTTATGGCTTTGATAGGAATCTAGATAAGTAAATAATGGCTAAGAGAAAGATATATAAAGGGAAAAAGGGGTGAATGATTTTCCCACATGTGATAACTATGGAAATAATCACCTTGGTAAATTCATAAATGGAATGAGATATTTTTATATGTTTGGAGAAAAATGTTACCATGTAAGTGTTAGAAAAGGTATGAAAAAAGTTTCAAATGTACAATGCTTTATCTCCAAGGATTTGGGACACAATACGAATCATTGTCCCAATCATTAGAGTATAACTCAAATAATTATATTAGATAATAATAATGTTATGAAACTACAATAGATGAAGAGGAATTATTAGTGTTATTATGTTGTTATAAATGAATTATTTCATTTGAATCTTTTCTCAATGATGTACCGTTTATATTAATTATGGAAATAAATAAGGATATTACTACAGTGCTATTTTATTATGGATTTGAGATTATATGATACTAAGAAAAGTCACTCAATAGAAAGTAAATCTTTTAAAAAAAATACATGGTTAAGGTGAAGATAAACCTTAATATAGTCCGGATATTGGGGTACTGATTTTGGAATAAATGATTATTAAATTGGATAAATTATATTGGATATTCATGAATACCTTAAAACTAATTAATTAATTGATTATTCCATATTTGTTGGAGGTTCCAAGATTTTTCGATATAATGAGTATAAATAATATTCTATGTCATGCAGATGGAATAAATATGTGAATACATATTCAAATAAGGTTTTATGGTAATTCAGGGTGTTACCATGTTTTAATAGAATACATGATGAATGTATTTACATGTTATTTCATGGAAAACTATATCTTCATTATTTTTACCGTCCTAATTAAATTTGGACTATGAGTTTGGATAGAAGTATATTTGATAAGTCTAAAGGTTGGAAGGGATTATGTTGGGAATAATATTCTATTGTATAATGTTAAATCATTTCATAATATTTATTTTGGATTTTTATAAATTGGACAACCCGAGGTCATGCAACAACCCGTCGCGTATGGGGAGGCCGTGAAACATGAACCCGCAACCAATGGGAGACAAAGGTTCATCACCTACCACTTTCCTACATGATGTCCTGGATATAATAATGTAGTTAACTAGAAGTATTTTATTTTTAATTATAAAATCAATTTTTTTGAACCCAATATGATTACGATAAATACAATATTTTTGAGTTTTATATTCATTTGGAGTGAAAGATATGATTGAGGTTGAAATTAGTTAATGGATAGAACTCTACCTATCATGTTTTTTTTCTAATTCTATGAATAAATTCATTCATAAACATTATGGAAAGGATCTCAAAACCAAAAATGTGTTAACCTCATGCCTTACGGTTTATTGAACCAATGATATTTTAACTCGTCATAAATTTATTTCTTTGATGCCCCATATTTTGCATTTATTAATCACTTTTTGGTGAATAATTACCTCAATAATTACCAATAAATATTTACGGTTTTCCTCTAATTAAATGTCTATAATGTCCACCAATTTTCTCTTATTAGAAACCCTAATTTCTTGGTGAATTTTTCATTTCCCTTCACTTATTATTATGTCTAAATTTTATTAACCGTATTTCCGATGTGGGTTTTACACAAAGGTATTTTCTATTTTAAAAAATTTATTTTTGGAATATCAATTTCAAATGTTGAGGACACAATTTATTAAAGGAGGGGATACTGTGACACCCCAACATTTCCTATTACATTATCTCTTTAATGTAATTCAATATCATGCGCTACACGCAACACCATGTTTGAGTGCACCACGACTTACTAATCTAGTCGTTAAAAAAGAAGTTATGAATATTATTAACAAAATTTTGAATTTGATATACACCATATAATTTTATAATCTATATAACGTGTTTCTTAGTCATAATATAAGAACAAAGTCTTTTTTTCATATAAAAGAAGTAGTTTTTATAAAAATGCGATTTTACAGCCTCTTAATGGAAAACCATTTTTAAATCCAATATTTACACATTTATATATTATATTTAATGAAATTAAATTATTCTATTAAAGAAGGACATAATAATTTTTTTGAATAAATGTTTTCTACTTTTCTAATAACGTTTATATTTTGATGGAGAGTTTAAAATACTAAATTTTATTTGAAAAAAATATTTTTAATTTAAATAATTTATAGTGTTATATTATTAATTAGAGTGGTTTCAAAGTATAATTACATTATATATTTATCATTTAATATAATTTAGGTCATTTGATGTAATTTCAAATATAAATTGTACACAAACACAAGGTAATCTATTGATAGTTTTCACTTCGTAAAAATATAATTTATGTTCTTTACAATAGAAATTAATTTTAAATTAATTAATGCAACACATATGTTTTTTATTTGGTACAATTGAAATCATTTTTGGATTTAGAATATCAAAATTACCTTAGGGTAATTTTTTATATTTCTCTGAAAACATTCATTTTTTGGTAAATAGTGAAAAAACACTATGAAATTGTTTAAAACCGACATTTATTTAAATAATTTCTATTTTTTTTAATTTAAAAAGTGATAAATAATACCTATATTAGTTCAATAAAATTAATTAGAGTCATTTTATAATATTATTAGATGTATAACATTTTATTTAATTGTTTAACCTCTTTTACCCACCTTCTAGGAACATTTCCAAATTTGCATAAAAATTAATTTTAACAATTCTATGAATTTAATTTCAAAAATCTGAGAGACACGGATATCATTAGTAATTAAAATGTTGTGCAATAGGATGAAAATAGTTTTTGGGTAATAGTTACACTTGGGTCTTGTTTACCGCGGTTAAAAGTAAATAGGCTAATTAAAGGTAAAAATTATATTAAAATTATATTCACACATGTCCAAATTCTATGGAATAATATTATTTTGACCAAAATAAAAAATATTCATAAAATGTGGTCATTTTGGTCCACTTGATTATACTAGGACATATAATATTATATTTTTTAAATGTAATGTTAAAATTGCTAAATTCAATGTTAAATAACTAAACCATTTTTAATATTGGTTTAAACATAAGATTAATTTTTCTTTAAGTATTAATTATATATCTAATAATATTTCCTACATCATGGAAATATGTTCATAATTTTTAGACATTAGATAATTAAATTTATTTATGACACAATGAGGATATATAATTACCTTCTAAATGAGAGATTAAAATAATTCATATTATAAATATAAACATAATTGTAAATTGATAATTTTGAAGAATTTAACTAAATTTATAGGATAATATGACATGATAAGGTTGATGCAATATATTTTCATTCAATGTAATAATGTTTTTTGGACTTTCAAAAAAACCACATACTAAATAGTGTGAAAATTGATATAAATGAGTTTTTAAACAAATACTATATTATTCAAATATATTATATTATAAAAATATAAGGTCCAAAAAAAGTTATTATAAAATAATTTATATGGAATTAATTAAAAACTAGAGGTTTTCTTGTCATTTTATAGTATGTTTATTAACCATTTTGTACAAAAATTTTAGAAGACATTGTAAACATTAAACTTTTTAACTAAGAGTTGAATATAAAAGATAAGGTTCATATAATGACCTAAAATTTTAAAAAACCTATCGGTTGAGTGGTTTTCAACCCATTCCCACTGTGGAATAAATTTAAATCCATTTTGAGCCATTATAAATTGAAAATCATTTTATAATAAGGTAATATTTCAAACATTTCCTAAAGTTACTGTCACCTATCTTATAAAAGGGTACTTCCCCTTATCTCAATATCATACCTCCAAAGAAATTTGGATCGTCAACACCTACTCAAATATCCTCTCAATTACCCTTTATTCAACCTAGATTCCTCACTTTTATCAGAATCCAACCTTAGGAACCCTTTTGATAAAATCAATAGGAAGAATCTGAAGAAGAATTAATTACATAATCACCCCTTTCAAAGTTCTTTTCTTATTCCACTTCCGATTTCATTGACTTTTCTAGAATAGAATTATAAATCCAATACCTCATACATACAGAGATGTTTTTATAAATAATGTAAAACCATATCCATTATTCTATCCATATTATGAATGACCAAGTAACCATACGTGCATAAGTACGACTTACCGTCTCCACATATTGGTGTAGTTTGTAATTCAACTAATGATTATTTGTATGGGTATAATAATGAGAATAATTGATTTAAATAATAAATACAACATTTTAATTATTCTTCATATATTATATAGCATTCAATTATATACGATTTCACCATCAATTGAATGATATCTTCACTCGTGCGTATGTATGGCTTACTGTCTCCACAACACGATGAGATTCATTTCCATGTTCACCATTCAATGATAAATATAAAAATATATTTTATTAATAAGTATGTAATATATGAAATAATAATGCTACTGGATATATATATATATATATCTCATTCACTTACATCTGTTCCATACGATATGAAAATGGAAACATCGTTTATGTGAACGTACAACATAATGTCTCCATAAATGTTGTTTTCCATTTCATATATCTATCTAATATAAATAATTATATTCTAAAAATATATGAAAAATAAAAATTAATTATAGTCTAGAAGAAATTAAATAATTATTTATGTGATACTACCATGAAGATAATGTATAAACATGTATGGTAGAGAAATCAATTATTACCCGATATTTTATTTTATCATTGAAATTATTATCAAATGTGTTTTATAAAGCCATAAATTAATACAGTATGATATAATTAAAAATAATATGGTTCTAGTATAATTTAACTAAATTCTATGGTCATTATACATGAGGTTAAACATACACTCGACCAATGAAAAGTAGAAGGTAAGGGTTATTTCCTCATTCTCATAATTATCCAACATTGTTAATCTATATGTATCTACAATGAAATATTTATCATCTATATCCACGTATCATTAAAATGTTTTAAAAAATAATATTGTATGCTTTATTTAAGCGACTATTTAACTAGATCATCATTTTAAATCTTTCTAATGATTTATTTTTCTAAATCATTTTAATTAACATCCATGTTTTAAAAATGATTTTAAGGATTTATTTATATGGTCATGATTTTTTTTATAATGTTAATTCCATTAAAAACATTCAATGTGGCATGGGACACATTGATTGAAAAATAAATGTTAAATTACTTCCATTATAAATGCATGGATTTTAAATGATTTCACAAAAGGGACATTTCACTCAATGATTTTTACAGTTTATTTTCAACTATGTCAACATCATTTACATGATATTATTTATGATTGAGGTTAATTTTTTATATTACAATCTTACATATTGTATTGAATGAGTTCTGATATGTTTGAATGTGGATGAGCTATTTCATAAAATTATGGGGTTGTGGTTAAAGTATTGAAATTTTGTATTCTAGTGTTAATATGAATGTTTATGTTATGCTTCAACATTTACATATGAGGAATTCATTATCCTTATTATTTGATTGGTGGAGCCCAGTATAGCTCCTCCATGAATTGGTACGTCTCATGAGGAAAACTAGTTTCTTGGAACAATGCCTTGAAAATTTTTATTATTTTTACTCTTGGCATGAGGCCTTGATAATGTTTTTATGATGTCCGGCATTATGAATTCCATCATGATGAAATTAGCTATTGATATTACATGTGATTTTTCAAATAGTATAAAATCCATGTGAATAAGTATATTGAATTATTTGATTCATTTTTTGAATATTATACAAAAGTTTATGTTTAAAAGGATTTTTTTGTCTTATACATTTCCATAATTGGTTATTCTTATTTATGATATTTTCTGCTATATTGTTTTCCCTAAAAAGAATCTAATACTACCTCTTTAATATGTTTTATTTTTTCCAGGATGCGAAGAAGTGTATTATGACTAATATATATGGTTAAGCTAGGGGGAATAATTTTGTTCTCAATGTATTATTTATGATGTGTTTTATATTACAAATTGTAATGTAGCATTCATTTATGTAATATATTTTCCAAGACAGCTAAACTAATTTTCCCTTCATAACATAATTCCTTGTAATCATTCCAATGAATTATAATAATGCACCGACTCTAGGTAACAAGGGTCGGGGCCTTACACATGTATTGTAATCTCTATCTTGGTAATAAATTATTTGATAATATAAAATTCATTGGTCAAAATATCACATCATGATAAGGGTTGGAAAATAATCTTATTGAAAAGAGAGAATTGGATGTACAAAGTTTATATTGAACAACAGATAACTAGGTTTCCTTATAGGAGAACATCAATGGAATGTGAAGATAATGAATTTGAGAAAATTAATTAATAATTATAAGGTTTGGCTGATTTCATTGATAAAAATGAATTATGAATGGAATATTTAGAGGGTGAAATCTATTAATCTGTGATAATTTAAAATACCATCTGATCAAAAAACATGAAAGTATCAAGATATAACATAATTTTAATTTCATTTTCCTAATGTTCTATTATTATTTTACTACATAATAATATAAAAAATTTTCTTACATGATATATTTATATATACATAATTTCATCCTTTAGTTGTGTTTTAATATATTTCAAATTATTCCATTTCATCTTGAAAGGAAAATCCAAAACATTTTTATGCCGTATGCACTAAAATTCACTTTCAACTGATCATATGATCCATAAAACAAGTATTTATATAACTATATAACTTTTAAAAAAACCAATTTTGTTAAATCCTTAATATCTAATCAAAAAAATGTAATACTATTGGTCCATCATTAATATTTATTCTTCAAATTACTTAAAAAATCAATGACATATTTATCATGGCATCATGTAGTCTAATAGTTGGCAGAGAACCCTTATCATCCTTTGATTATGGGTTTTAGATACACCACCACTACATATATTTTGGGTTGTAACCCTATATAGATGTTTTCCTTTTTCTACAATACATCAATATACTTCATATTATATTTCCAAAAATTATGATGGATAACCTTAAAATGAGATTAATCATTAAATAACCTTCTTATTAGGGTTTCAATATTACCTTTTTTACAATGTTTAATAATATTATTTTTATATTATCCCTAATTTTTATCAATACCTTTATAAATAGGTCTATGAAATTTGAGAGATATAATCCTCAAAATAATTCCACATGACAACTAATCCAAAACTACTGTGTTATATTCCCATAAATGTCATCTAAAATATCATTAATCGTCGAAGAATCCAATCACTAGAAACCTAATATATATTTTAAATAATTGATGAGAACATAAATAATAAAAACGTCAATTAATGATGGAATATATAGAACATATGTTAATTATTATAATTTTTTTTATAAAATTCAATAGAATCCTTAGATATTTCATGATAATTGTAACCAATATATTATTGATAAGTTTATTAAAAAATCTATTTCATGAATAAAAATACATAATTACTTCCTCAATTTTATTTCGCCTTAGGTACATCCATTTTTCTAGGGGATACCATTTAAAATATTTTATTGAGTTGGGTAATGTCTAGGTTCCAAACAATTAGGGAAACAGACTATAAATGGATCTTCAGGATGAGATTTACTCACTTCTCTCATACTCTTCATTTTCCTTAGAAATTATTTGATTGATAGCCTCATTTTTCACACATAAATTATTTAAATGTTCAATTGAGATACTATCATGGGTGTATTCTTCAAAAAATATTCTATAATTGAATCTTAACCATATTTTATTCATGGTCTCCACCACTTGATTTATTAGAAAAATCTATCATTCTCTTCATTGGTGTGTCTGGGAGTTGGGTAATATATATATTGTTAAACATATGTTATGAATTACTATTATGAATAAACACAATATAATTCACTCTTATCATAATCCCATTAGGTTTCTCATTTTTAAAACCATATCCTTCATGTTCTATGTTAACATGATTCTTTTATTTTTGAGAAATTGACTAAAACCTAAAAGCATAGTGTTAAAAATAGTAATAGTAGTGAGAAATCAAAAAAATCATTTATACGATGTCAAAACCATGAAACCATATATTTAATCTAAAACAACGTAGGTTTATCCTTTGTTATGCATTTAAAGAATCTATTCAAATACTTTATAATGTTTTATAAAGGGAAGTTTGGATTATCATAAGAATATCCCGTAGGAGTGTCAAACCAAATGCATAGAAAGACATGTTACCGAGCACCAGGTTATGATCTAGTAAATACTAACACACCATTTTATGAAATATTACCTCTAGGAACATTTTTTCTAGAACCATGTCCACTTTGATTATCCATCTATGGATGTATTTCTAGGGAAATCACATAATATATATCTTACCAAAAAATTAGTATTTTATTCTTTTCTTATTCATAATGTATATCTTAGTGTTATTTTCTCTAATCTATGTTTTGATGAATATAATTACCATGGTTTCTACTAAACGCGCTCTGATACCAACTATAGTGACATAATCCCCATAAGTATAGAGTTTGGGCCAAATACAATTACCTTGGAATAAGATACAAGGATATAATGTTACAATGGACAAAATAGTTTTGTATTATAGGAAAACTAGATACACAAATGAGTTTTGCATTAAAAATGTGTTAAAAAAGTATGACCTAATTTTTTTGAGAATAAATTTATTTCATCTAGAATAACCCTACATATCAATTATAGAAAATATCATAATATACATGGGAAATGAATAAAAATAACTGTGAGTTAAAATACACAGTAAGGGTTAAGTACAATGGAAACTATCATTAAATAATAATAAATAATAAATATGGAAGAGGTAAATAACTGAACAAACATTACATTTAAATAACTGGATATGGAATAATCAACCTATAAATGTAATTATTTAAAAACAAATTATATTTAACAAATAAACTGAGAGTTAAATGGATCCATATATTTTTTCGATGCGAACATATCACTTCTAATAATGATAACTAAAATTAATGAAATGATTAATTATCATGCATATCATATTAGGAACATAAAAACATATACTTTCAAGATCTATCAACTAGATATCAAAAAACTATAGGTTGAAGATCATTTAATTTGGCAAAATAATTCATTTCATCAGAACATATCAATGCATGTAAGGGATATATAATGTATAGGCCCCACCTATCACTGCATGTCCAAAGCATTACATATATATAAAATAATATATTTAATTTCCAAACAATGCTACTCATCATAAAATCTCCATTTTGAGTAAAAGATATAGATTTACCAAAATTTTCAGAAATAATCAAATAATTTTCAATGTTAAATCCCTTTTTAAAATAGTATATGGTTTAGGAAATATTCTTTCAATGATAATTGATGTGGATATTTATGGAAAACATAATGTTAAATGGGAAATATGAAATGATTTACTGAAGGGGAAGTTAATGACTACAAAAAATGATCAAAGGAAGTGAATGTCACTAGTATCCTAGGCTTAAATAATCAAAATCTATCTAGAGGAAGAAAAATGATGGTATAAATAAGATGTATATCCATGAGAGTAAGAATAAATTTATTTTTTTGTTCATAATAAAACATCTTTAAAAATATTCATAATAAAAATATCCTATTCATTATGAATTGTTTTTTATTTTTTCTAACATAAATTAAATTTTATAGAATTAATTCTTTAAAATGATCATTATAAAATTATAATGGAAGAATCAAATAAATAAATGCAGGTGATTCCATACATGGTAAAAGTAATATGCTTTTTTTGTAAACATTTTAGAGAATTACATTATTCTAATGGAGACATGGATATTAATTAAAAAAAGTAATTAATTTAATTTCATAGGTTGAAAAAAATATTTGAAAAAATTGTTTTGGAAGAATACATATTTCTAACCGATGAGTGAAATGATGTTGAATTATTGTAAAATATTTTTTTAAAATATTTAAATTTAAAAATAGTGAAAAATGGTACTATAAAATGAAAAAAAACTATAAATTACTCGAGTATAAAAAATGAAAGGGTTTATTAAAAAATAATAAATAAATATATTTTAATGAATGATGAAGAATAAAAAATATCAATTATAATGATATTGTGAAATGAGAAAATAAAATAATAATAATAATGAACTGATAATTAATTAATTAATTGATTATGTAAATTATATATAAATCCATATAAAAAATGTGTAATTAAAACATAATATAGTCAAAATTAATTGATCTCATAATCTTAGAATAAAGATGATAATTAGGAAGAAATAGAAAATAATGACACAAAATTGTATTATTAAATTATTTACCACTTTGTTTCCTTTAATTCAAATGCCCAAAAATTAAATTACTCAAATTAAAAATTAAAATTACATGAGGAATGAATTATTTATGATATTACAGGTCAAAGGGTACGTATATTCGCATATAAAAGAAACTAGGTTCATAGAAATACTATATTCCTCGATGAAATGAAATTGAGATAAAATCCCATATATCAGGCATTGCATTTGTTCTTAATTTAACCTCTTCTATAGTGGGTTTAAATATGTTATTAACTTCTATAAAAATAATGTTAAAATTTATGATATCATATGTTACCCTTTTATAACATATTATCACTCATTTTTTAATAATCAATCATTTTTTTCATTGTTTTGGGTTTTAATTGCCTTGTTTTTGATATTTTTGACTTGTTTTTTTTCTATGTTCATAGATCATGATTTAGTAATATTAATAATTTAAAAATAATTTAAATATATATATATATATATATATATATATATATTTAATCTAATCTATAAAAATATAGTGATAGAAAATAGAATACAACGTTTATAGAGACAGTATATAGTACGTACAAATTAATGTTGTTCCCATTTTCATTTCGCATTGAAAGAAAAACAAATTAAATGATATATAGGTATTTTATAATTAAATTATAATTTTTATTTCATATATTTCACATAATATTTTTGAACCCACTCTTAATACATTCTATTTAATGTGTGAATGAATCACAACACATTGTGAGGTGGTAGTCTTCCATACACTCTAACAACGTTATCATATTCCCCCAATTTTTTTTAAAGGTTGGGGCCGAAGCCTCAATTTATTATTTGAACGAAAATACCTATTTAGACTAGGTAGAGGGAGACCCATTACATAGCCCGAAGGCCCAAGGCCAAGTGGCCTGAATACAAGGCTTGAAAGCCCATTTTTTGGCCCAAATTACCCCTCGGTGAACAGTACTGCTACAGTACATACGCTGCTACAACCCCTGCTATAGTACCACCACCGCTACAGTATATGCTACAGTCCCCCCACCGCTACAGTTCTGTCGCCGCAATAGTACCTGCTACAGTACTACTATAGTACCTAGGAAATTCTCCCCTGCCAGGATTTGATCCTGGGTCTTTTGGATGCCAAGCAGGAGCCTGTACCAATAGGGTATAGGCTCGTTGGCATTCCCCCCAATTGGAAATAATGATGGATTGTATCATATAGTAAATTTTATAAGTATAATAACATTTTAAATATCATATATATATAATATAAAGTATAAATCCATCATTATTACCAACCATCAAAGGTGGTAGTGGAAGAATGAACAACATTGGTTCATGGGGCGATAGTATGCCGTACACACGAATAAATATTATATATCCAATTTCATGAAAGTGTGAATTTTTAGTTCATAATATTACCATAAAAACATCGTAGTATATTTAATATACTTTTATTATAATATATGCATCATATAAGAATAATTTATGGCATTGGAGAAGGAAATTAGAATAAAGTGCTTGTTGATAAACATTACCTATTCTTTGGGTAACTCCTTCTAGTTTATACCAAAATACATCACCATTTTTATGTATATAAAAAAATATTCTACGATGTGGTTATGAATTTTGTGGGTTGATTTGGGATGGTTACATTTGATTCAAATGGCTGTAGAGGAGTGAATAAGTCTATGGGGGGGGGGTGACTGCCCTTTTATAGCGGTGAAGGAGAGATATTCGTATAAATTCAAAAAGGTAAAAACTATGGATAGGTATCCCTTAAATTTTCTCCCCATAATAATCCAAATTTTTATAAAATAATGAATATGATAGTAACATGTACATCCAATTGGGTTTTTACCATTGACTAAGTTATTTTTCCCTTTAAGAATAATGTTTTACTACTAAGTAAACTTATTTTATCCATAATTACTATAATTAATTTAAACTATTTTCACTAATATTTTTTGTAAAAAACTATTTTGAACATAATTTAAAATATAAATTATTATTATTCTAAATATATATTCCATTTTTTCCAAATTCGAATCATAGAAGTGGTAGAAATTATTTTAAAATTAATCCCATAGACGAGACATGAAACCAGGTTTTTGTAGTGAACATATACCAAAGTGTAATATATGTTTATGTATAAATTCAATATAAAAATAATTTCATGAATAAAATTGGATTAATATATTTATAATTTATCCAATTTTACATTATATTCAATTTAATATATGATCTAACAATATAAATTGCTTGATGAAAAGCTTGTTTTCAATTAAAATTCAGTATTTCTCACTATTCATTCAAAAAATAAAAATTCTTCGAAGATAAAAAAATTGACCCCAATTTAATTTTTTTCATTTTAATTTTAAAAGTTAGTATTTATTTCAATTAAAATGTATAAAAGAATCAAAATTTATTTTTAATACATGTTTTCCATTAAAAGGTGGGAAAACGCCTTTAGAAAAATACAGCTTTTTATGTGTAAAATTGGTGTTCTTCTTATCTTATGACTATCAAATATATTTAATTAATATAAAAAATTATTTAATATATAATATATAAATTTCATTTCTATTCATTAATTAATAATGAATAATTTAATATATTATGATAAAATTCCATTGGGTGCCTAAATATTGATATTTATAAAAACATTTATTTTTCAATCAATTGGTTTTTATTTTCATTTATTAATAATTGGTAACTAATTAATTATACCATATTTTCATTAGTTATATAATCATATTTATACCAAATAATTTATCAGTTTTGAGATAATCTTAACATTAAAAAAATTAAAAAAAGTATTTGGTAAAACTCGATATTTCCTTAAACACAAGCTATCAAAGAAACTCATTATTGAGTGTGACTCATGATTAATCAATATTGAATGTATTGAAAGATAAATAATATATTGTTATAGAAAATATTAAATATTTCATAAATTCACAAGTTTTTATATTTCCTTCTACTCAAGGTGTTGTTTGTAATACATGCAATCGAATAAAATCTTAATCTTTTATAATTTCCAGGGTGTAAAATTATTTTTTAGGATTAATTTTTTTATATTAAAAACATTTCACTCAAAAAAACATTACATTTGTATGTTATGGATAATCATTGTATTTTTCATTAGAGTATTACTTCCTCTACTTTTGATCTTCATTCTTATTCATTTTTTTATTGGTGTTTTTTGAAACATCCATACTCCAACAATAAAAGAAAACATTATTACTCTTCAACTCAACCTCAACATTCATATCATTTGGTGAAAAACAATATTTAATATATAGAAATCTAATATTGTTAAAAAATAATTAAATAAAACTATGAAAAAAAACATGTGGGTCTAAATAGAAAAAACCTTCTCTATGATACAAATTGAGATTCATAGGTGGATGTGTAGTCACCCTAGGAGGGGGACCTGTGGTGACCAAATTTTATAGATAATATTCCACTAAAAATAATTATTACATTATATTGATCAAACCAATATTAAAAATTATGATTTATAGATATTTATGAACTATTCATCACTATTTTTTGTTATACTATTCGAATGATATAAGGAAAACAACACAGAATTATTTTTATAATGTTTAAAATCAGTCTAAGAACCTATATCATTAATATGGTGACTCTCATCAGTCCATGGATTCTTCTAGTAGTAATATATTTACTAATTACAAGTGAGGGATAATTATACTTCACCAACAACTGATCTATATTTTGTGTAGAAACATCTAACTCCCGATAGAATATTTTAATGACTCCCTTTAGTGAAAAACCATTTATTGTATTAAAAGACAACGTATGTTAAACTTGTAATCATCTCACTAAATCATCTTTTGGAAAGTATATATCATATAACTCCATTCTTCGTGACTCATTCTGCTAAACAACTTCCTTCATATGGTATGATTCTATTCAATACACCTTACCCTCAATCTTGTAAGCCTCATTTTGGTGTGCCATGATTATATTTTCCTCATACTATATACGTAAACCTGCATTTTATAATCCTTTATCTAGAACACTGTGAATTTATTCCCCGATATGACTTAATCATCTATCCAATAAAACTATTTATATTGTACCTATGACTAGAAAACCTTTATTCAAGGCCTATCAATAAAACATGTGGCTAGTATACCTTTAATTGTATCCTATATATAGTCCATATTCTTCGACCAAGAAAATAATTTTTTAGAAACAATTTCCACTCTAAAATATTCAAAACTTCTCTTTTTTCACAAATATGATTAATGTTAGTAAATTCCTTATGTACTCCCCTTTATATAGGCGTTCCCCAAGGAAAAAAGGATGGGAACTAAAATATTCATTCCTACTCAATTAAAATTCAAATATTTAATATACAATTCATTTTGTATTAACTATATTAATCTAAAATATTCTAAAATATTCATGTCTAGTTATGAAAAAACTAATATCCGCAAGCTTTTTTGAACTTACATAACCTCAACATTAAGGAATTTATTCAAAAATATATAAATTTAAATGAAAAAATACATTTAAATATCATCAAAACATCAACGTTTTATAGTATTTAAAATGTTATTTTAAATTTTCTAGTGTCCCTTTATAGAATATGAATGTTTAATGATTTCTATTAAGAACCCCACCATCTGATTACTATTCCTCTACATTGAGCATTTGATATTGATTTTTCCATCAAATCATAATAAAAAATCTTATTTGATCAGTTATATTTGTTCAAATAATATATATCTTATTTGAATGACATTATTTTTATGAATCATATTATTAATGGACTCGCATTTATTCATCAATATTTTTCATTGTGATGAGATGACACCTCTTCTTTCAGTTACCCCACCTCATCTCAAATTTCATAATTTGTTTAGTCAAAAAAAATATAATTTAATACTTATAATATCATGATCCATTTTTTGATTCTCTTTTGTACAATGATTATTTTACCATTCATCCATTCATATAAAACACATTATAGTTTTTCCTTTGATAAACAACATTCTTTGAGAGATGAAAATTTAACACCTCTGATCAGTATAGCATTGTTAATTGTATATCTGATAGAACTCATGATTAATCTCAGTCTCAACACATATATTTATATCAATATAACCCTCATATTTACATAAATAATGAATTCATAAATCATTTTCAAATGTAACTCTAAAAAATTATATCTAATGAAAAATCAAGGAACCCTAGTTCTTTCTCTATTCAATGAAAATGAGATGGTGCAGTATTAAAATTGTCCATCCATTAATGTTTGTAGTGAAATATACAATCATTCTTTATTATATAGGGAAAATATTTATATCATGTTGAACTTGTTCTGATGGATATTCATCAAATGGAATCGAACCAGAAGCCTCCAAAAAACAATACACTCCTTGAATTCATAAAATCAAACTTTATACCAAATGTAACATAATATTTTCAAATTTAAATTTTTATATACTATCTATCAAATATTATTCAATCTCACATATCCAATCACTGGTAGAATATTCACAATATTTTGGATTTTATATTTTGGAGTTATGTATCCAAATTTACGGGTCAAACATTGAATTCTCATCCTTGTAAAAACTCATATACATTTTAAAATACCATATTCAAATAATTATTCATCTGTTAACATTAGTCATGTTCTATTCGATAAAATTATGCAATTGAAACCTATAATATTATACTTTTAAATATACATCCAATAACATCTATCTGGAAATTTTCATATGCTACCCTTAATATATTAACATAAATATAGTTATCTAAATATCCCCTTTGGAATCAGGGTTGAATAATTAATATAATTATGGTGTTGGGATCTTATAGAATTGTATATCAACAATTTAATTTTTTAGGAAAGAATCATAACATGTTTATGGAATATTTATTAACCTTATTCAGCACTTCATTTGGAAAAATCCCTAACATCCAAATGGAATTTTTCACATGATCCTCCATCAACTCACAAGGGTCTCTCCCAAATCATCAGGGTGATTTTTCTATCTTGATTTTTCTGGATAACATTACAATATTCATTATAATGGTTTTACCTTCATGAATTCTTCATTCAATAAAATCATCAATATACTTCTCTTATGGTACTTACTTATTCAACATCGCATGACATAGATATTTCATTTTCATCATGTAATGTTATTTTATATTAATTATCATTTCCATCCTACAAAAATTCCTTATGAAACATTTCCTATGGAAACATTACCTTTTAATTCCTCATTGAATTTACAAAAGATGTCCATAAACAAATAAAATACATTAACATAATCATCTGATATGTGTTATATCATCAATCCAAATAATGATATTTCTGGAAGTAATAAGTGTAAACATAGTGTAGAAGCTGTTGGTTTTAGAAATTTTATCTAAGATCCATAATTTTAATGTTCTATCATTCAATATTTAAAGAATAGTAATAATTTAATCATGATATTTGGTTATTAACTCATGTAATTGAAGTAATTTTACAACAATATCCTCACTTTTATGATCACAAATCATGTTGGAAAAATAAATTCAAATCAATAGTTATTTCAAAGAATTATTAGAGCATTTAAAATTTTGAATAAAGTCCCCCAATGTCTCCCACATTATAAGTTCATTTTAACTTATGATGTTAAATATTTACCACATATATAGCATGCTACTTTTTAACCCCTTCTGGTATTGTAAAAAAGGCTTGTATTTAAAGAACAGAGTATAACACAATAAATATTATTAAAAGAGTAGAAACAAAGTGTAACACTAAATAATTTTATCAATGTATTTTCACTTAATATGTCATTAAATGTATACATCACATATTAAACAAATAAAAAAAATTATTTCCATAAATATAAAATGAAAATCTAGTCAAAAAAATAAACCATTAATAATTCCAAATATTATAGTAGAACAAAAAATAGAAAATAAGAAATCAAAATAAAAAATTTGGATCTATTTTATATTTCCTCTGCAATAGGTATTCCAATCAGAATGGACATAGCCATCAAGAGAGCTAGATTTCGAAATTTATATAGAATTTTAGCGGAAGTTTATTTAGTATAAAATTTTAATGATAATGTGATTCTATCCACTTATCAAGATGAAATCAAGATGAGAATTGTGTATGGAAAAATTCCTATGTTTTGTAAAGCATTATGTATGATAGGACAGTCCATATACAATTATCGATCAAAAATTAAGTGTGATAAATGCATAATAAAAGGGCATGATGATTCTTAATGTTGAAGAAAGGAGAAACTCAAACCGTTGAATATGAATGATTCATATTTGAAACAACGCCCAAGTGATCCTCATGTTACTTCTGGCTGAATTTATCCTTTTGAAAAATCCCAGGCTAGGATTACTCAGTCTAACATGCATACTCATAGACATATCTCAACTCAGATCTCACAACAGGATGATGGAATTCCTTTCACCTCAAAACAAGACGGAATAAACATGGTCAGTTGAGAAGATATTACTGAAAGTAATAATCAATCTAAAAGATGCCTTTCATTCAAGGATGCTATGGTCAAATGCATGGAAGGTGAAGGAAATTAATTGGACTTAAGGGATTTCCAAATAGAGAGGGAGCTCTAGGCTCAAGTAGTATATGATGATATAGTTAGGCAAGAGATGCCTTCTCTAAAATGGAGAAAGGGAAAGATAATTCTAGGTACTACAGCCTCAGAGAAGTTTAAGTTAAATGATAATCCCCAAAGGACAAAAAGTATCCCCTACTGAAAATTAGGACAGAGTTCTCTCTTATTACCATTTCGAAACACCGAAAGCACTTGCATCAACGTCCTTGTTTTCCTAATTACAGGTGATTCTGACATGTGTTGTAATGTTAACCTCGATCAGGGGAACGATAAGTATCATATTACTTCAACTCTAATATATTATATTTATTGTAGGGTAGAAATTGGTAAGAATGAGGTTGATACTCATGTTGAGATAAGTGCATCTGGACAACCCCCATCACTGCAGGTTTCGGGGGTGCACATTACTGCGCTGCTAGGTGATGTTACACCAAAACCCTTTACATTATTCAGAGTTATTCTCCAATATAGATTGAATATCTATTTCTCATCCCCCTATGTAGGACTACCTGATGAATGCGGTATGATTTAGCAGGAAAATAATGCCCATAAACTCGATGGAAAGCCTAAACATAGAAAGGCCTTCACCACGCTATCTTTGGGTAAGTTCAACAATGAAGAGGTGGAATAGATCACTTCCTTGTAGAATATGGAAAGCTTGAAGCCTTCCCACTAATGGAAGATCTGATATCTATACAGAACATCTCATCTACTATAGAGAAGGTACTTTGTAATGTTAGTATTTCAAACCCACATGATCTTTTC
Source organism: Viscum album (assembly GCA_963277665.1). Classification (NCBI taxonomy): domain Eukaryota; kingdom Viridiplantae; phylum Streptophyta; class Magnoliopsida; order Santalales; family Viscaceae; genus Viscum; species Viscum album. The sequence goes on from OY728136.1 coordinate 1,831,449,767, forward strand.
ATTGACAATAGTAATAATGTTTAGTCATGGAATTATGATCCCTATACATCTATCATGACTCCAATAACTACTGATGGAACTTTCGATGATGAAGGTGTTGTGTGGATTCAAGCAAGGACTTGGTGGAGTGGTCAACACCGTTATAGAAAGGTGGGCGCCTTCATTTCCACAACATGAGTACCATATGTAGAACAATTTAATATTTCATGTTATAAATTTCTAATGTACCAAATGGTTCTTCATTGTAAACTCCTCAAGATGTGGTATTTCTATTTAATAAAAAATACATTATGCCTCATTTTTATTAAATAACAAAAATGTTTTAAAAATGAAAAATTTTGTGTTATTTTTATAAAACGTACAAGTTAATATTAAATTTTATAATTAGTACAATGATTTCAAATATTTTATGATAAAATATATTCATATATTAATATTATTTTTTATTATAAATATGATATTTTTTTGAGACATTAATTAAAATTTCAAAGTGTCATAAAATCGATTATAATATTAAAATCGATATTTTTGGAATAAATGATGTTATTATTTAAAAATTAAAATTTTCATATAAAGAAAAATATTTTCATAAAAATTAATCCATTTTAAAAATTAAATTTTAAAAAAATTTAATGGTGATTTTATGGTATTTTACGAAAATAGTTTAATTATTAGTGAATAGTGAAATATTGTAATTTATGATATTTATTTTTATAAGGAAGATACATAAATTTTCCAGTAATGGATGATGTAAGAACCCATTGGATAAAAATATATCGCACCATATTTGGTATTTATTCATTGTAATAATCTATATTTATAATCATGAGCCACAATAATAAACTAATGAATATAATAATAAGAAACACCCCTCCCCTACCCCTATAAATACCAACACTTATCATCACAACATCTAAGACCTGTATATTTTAAATATCTTACCCAATTACCTTTACAAGACTATTCCACTTTTAAATGATTATATGGTCTCAAAAAATGACCAATTCCACGTTCCTTAAGGGGTCCTCAAAGGAGGTGATATTAAAGAGGTAACTTTCCATCCCATCTCTTTTAATTTCTTATTTTCATCAATCTTATTCTCTCCTAACTCACCCATAAAATCATAAAACTAATAGTTTAATTTATATACTATAAATTTATTTCAATATTCTAACATATTCGTTCCACCCCTTCTCTCATTTCCTATTATTCAATGAAATAAAAGTATTTTCCAAATTATGGTGGTTTACTGTCTCCGTGGATAATGAGTATTCATTTTCCTTTACCGCATAAAACGAAGGTCATAATCATATTATTATTGTTAATTTATATTTTAATATCTATTTTATAAATTTTTTTCTTGTTTTTTAAATAATATAAACACCTATTATTCAATAAAATGAAACAAGTTCATGACGGTCTAAAAAACTGCAAAAAATAGAACAATTATCAATAACTTTTTATCTAATGAATCATTCTCATATAATAAAATTGATATATAGGGCCATTTAAATTTATATAAATGGATTCATATGATATTATTTCACTTATTGAGAATTATTCCCATCTTAAATCTAGTTCTATTATTATACAAAACTAAACTGAACACGAAACCATGAACACAAACACTGCCGAAATGACAAAATAAAACATTATAACTCATAATAATATCCATAAATGACCATAATAAAATTATAACAAATAAAATAAATATATATATATATATATAAAATTATAATTATTATGTAATTATTTATTTTAATATTATTAAACATGACATTATGTTCTAATGAATTACACACTCACACATATGGTAAGTGATCTCTTAGAAACCCCCATATTTATTTTGGGTTGTGATTTCTCAATAGTTTATTCATGTTATCATTTCAATATTATTATTTAGTTATTATATATTCAATTTATATGTACTAAGAAAATTATATATCTCTATTCATCATTTTTTGATGGGTAATTAGATGGTTTATAATATTCCCTTTTAAATTCGTCTAGATATGAAAACCCAATTAATGGGAACTTCTCTTTTTGTTGCCCATTTTCATGTACAATCCTAAAAATATTTTAAACATACAATATTTTTAATAAATAACTCAATTTATCCTGAAAATAAATTTATTTTATATATTATTTTCAGAAAACGATTATTGTTTTATCTATTTTAATGATTTTCAATCCTTTTACTTAAAACTAAACATTAGTGACATATTTAAAAAGTTTCCTAACCACTATTTTTAATATTTTTACATCCATTGTACTTCATTATTAATAATATATTCTTATATTTCATTTATTAATGTAAAATAATATTTTAAATCTTATATTTCATGGATATCATTATTATATGCACTTTAGTTATAACATATGATGTGATTATGATAACCATTTAATTATATGGGTGACTCTTATGTTTTTTCATTATGCATGATTTATTATTATAGAACACATATTCATGAACATATTATTATGGGTGCACCAAGATATAACTCCAATTCATTGGGTAATTCTTATTCTCATGATACGCCATGTATGGAATTAGAGAGTAAACCTAATCAATTATTAGAATTTGTCCACCATGTGATATATTTTTAGATGTTATTTTTGACCCATGTTTATGTCATGTTATATGTTTCTTACACAATATAATGTTTCCATGAGCATATTATTCCACATTAAATATGTTAGGCTTCATAATGTATATTCATGATCCATGACTTTTATGTTATCATGTTATTCCTTCTAACTCATGTATTATTCTTTATTCACATGTTTATTCCCTTACTGGGATTTTTTATAATCCATTATGTCTATGTATTCTCTAGGTTATAAAATTAATTTTTAGGAGCTCAAAGGGATATAAGAGGCCATTATGTAGATTTATAAAATGTTTTTATTTAATTTTATTTTTTATATTTATGTACATTGTCTTCAAAATATTCAATAATTTTTTATTCATTATTTATATTTCATTTATAATAATGATTAAAATCAAGTAATAATATGTGTAAAAGACAAGGGTCACAATAGTTGGTATTAGATCATGGTATAGTTATTTTTTGGGATTTGGACTAGAAAAATGTAGTAAAAAACCTAGTGATAATTTTATCACCATGGATAATGTAGGTTGAAATATAGGGAATCATAAGTTAAGATATAATTATCATTTACACATTATTCCATATATTTTTTTAGTTACCTTTTTATATATTATTTATATAAATATGAAATCCCCATAATTTTATTTTATTTCTTTTTTATAGTTAATATAGAGATATAAGACATCCATTGACAATAATCAATCTAAATGGAACTATGATGATTTACCTAATGAGATTCCAATATTTATGGGAATGAGAGACCATGTCATAATAACAACACTGTATCATCTAGATCATGTTATGAATTATAGATTTAATAATGTAAAACACTATCCTTCACCAAAGAAAGAGAAAGATGTAGTCGAATAATTAATCTAACAAAGGCCTCCTACCATTAATTTATCTCCCGATCCCACCATCATAGTACAATGGATTAACTACATCAAGATGATATTATCTATCATTAAATGATCAAAAGAGGAGAAAATCATAATGTTGGCCGGTCATTTTTATTGGGGAACCTGATCAGTAGCGAAAAACAATAAAAAAACAAAATTTCTATGGAGAAACTTTATTCCATTTATTGGTAAAGATTAAAAAAATATTATTCATTAAATATTTTATATAAAATATAATTCTTAAGATGTAGAGGGAGGTCCTTACATGGTAGTCATATAAGGAATAATATATTGGCGTGTACAAGGAAAATGTTACATGGATTTCATAATATACCTTTGGATATTTGATGAAGACTAAATGTAAGATTGGTCACTTCTTTATTGGATTATCTATGAGTCTATGAGAAGAATTTGTGATTTGGGACTTTTGAAACAAGGAGGATATTTTTTTTGAGACCATAAGGTTGAAATAGAAATAAAAAACTTTCAGCGATCTTGTCGAATCTAGGATAAAAAATGGAAAATGTTTTTTTTATAGAAGGATCAATAGATAAATTCCACAAATGAAATAAAACCCAACATCCCACATGTAAAAAGTGTAGGAATAATAATCCCAAGAACTATTTAAAGGGTACTAGGAGGAGCCTCAAATGGGGATGATAAAGGAATAAGGATAATTATTCCTGATGGGATTTAAATAATTCCACTAATATAGAAGATGAAATGAAGGATTGGATCAATACTAATCTTGTAGTTCGATGTTCTAACTCCAAGAAATATGAGAAATAAGGGAATATTCTATCTCAAATGATTGAGAAAATGTAGAGGATCATGCTCTTTGACATTCCCATTGTTAGGGACTACCTTGATGTGTTCCTAAAAAAATTTATTGTTGTTCATCTTGATCATGAGGTTTAGTTACCAATTGATCTTATACCTAGATCTCTGAATATATCAAACATATGATGGACACCATTGAGTTTTAGTAGTTGAAGAAGCTGGTACATGATAATATGGAATAGAACTTTTTAGACCCTAGTGATTTACTGTGTGGTGCACTAGTCTACTTCATCATGAAGAAGGATAGAAGAATTTCCAATTGAATTGATTATCATGAGTTCGAAATAAATAAAAATAATGAACATTTATATCCTACCATGGATAGATGACTTCTTTTATTAGATACATCGGGCCAAGTATTTTTTGTTATGTAAGACATTGGTCAGGATATCACCATATAAACATGATGAAGGAAGATATTGTCAATAATTCGTTTTTTATATGGTATGAACATTATGAGTTCATTTTGATTCCCTTCAAACTCACTAATTCTCTAAAAATATTTGTGGAGTTAATGAATAGATTATGTAGATATTAACTTGAAAAGGTAATTTTAGTATTTATATATGATATTATGACATACTACTAGATCTAAGAGGAATATAAATACTAGTTGAATACTATTCTAGAGACATTGAAATGGGGAAAACTATATTTAAATAACAGTAAATGAGTGTTCTCGATGGAGGAAGTATCATTCCTGGGGAATTTTATCACATGTAAAGGAATAAGTTTTAGACCCTTCTAAAACAATGGAATTTTAGGAGTGGCCTAAAACAATATATATAATAGAAATCCATAGATTTTGTGCCAAAGATAGAGATTAACAAAGACCTGTGAGGATCTTGTTACATTTTTTAAACCCATTAACCAAGATGACTCGAAAGGGAGTAAAGTATTTCTAGACTAGTGAATGTGGAGACGTCATCAAATAGTTAAAAAAGATTATTATCAATGCACCAATACTAATACTACCAATATGTGGGGAACTCATTATTGTATACAATAGTGCTTAAACAAAGATATTATGATGGGTTCTGATGAAAAATTAAAATGTGGCAGCCTATGCCTCAAGGGAAGTGAATTTTTGAGAGAAAAAAAATCCCACATATGATCTGGAGATAGAGGCTAAGATATTATCTTTGAAAATGTTGTGGCATTATCTCTATTAGAATAAGTGTTAGGTATATAATGAAAATAATATCCTCAAATATATATACAAATTTAATGAGATTAATATGATCTAGTTAAGAATTTTATAACTCATCAATGATTATGACTACTCAATTCAGTACTAACTTGGAAAAAATGTAAAGTGGAATATTCTCAACGTACAAATGATTTTGTAACATTATCAACTATAATAATTTATAAGTATAAAATATAATTATACTTCAATGGGATGACAATTGAAATCATAAAAAAGGTACATAATCATTCATTTCACAAATGATTTCTCTACCATCCCTTTTAGAGAAGATAAAGGATTCTCATTGAAATGATATGTAAATTCAGAAGAAGGTGGATGATATCAAAAATAGGAAATCCTAAGAGGTAAAAATTGATCAGGAATGAGTTATAAGATTTGGGTCATTAATATGTGTATCATCCTATTATGATATAAAGAGGTAGATTTTGAATGATTCAACTAGATGAACCGTTTCAATCCACCCAGGTAGTATAAATATGTATCGATATCTTTGAGAGTACTGTGGGTGGGAAAATATGAATAATGATATCACAAAATATACATCAAAATGAATTGTATGCAAGCATGTGATGTATGTAAGGAAAAATTATACGGGGAAGATGAGACTATTACTCATACCTACATGGAAATCAGAAAACATTTCTATATACTTTTTGACTTGAATATCGAATACATATAGAAGAAATAATTATATATGAGACATTTTGGACTATATTATGAAGACCTATCAATTTATTAAAACATGAGTGGAATTATTAGTAGAACAATTTGCAAAGATAAACATTAGTGAAGTGGTGAGACTGTAAGTAGTAACATTAATGATTTTATCCAAACGTGACCCAAAATTTATCTCTATGTTATGAAAAAGTATATGACATGATATAAATATTGATATGAAATTTATTATAGCTTATCAAAACCAAACTAATGGAAAATATGCACGGTCTATTTGATTACTAGAAGACATATTGATAGAATGATAAATGGACATTAAAGGTGAACTAGATTACTATCTTCCAATATTTGAGTTCTCTTACAAAAATAATATCCACTGAAGGATAAAAATAGTTATATATGAATATCTTTATGGGAAAATATGATGGAATCATACATTCTGGGATGAATTTTTTTAACATAATAAGTTGGGACATGAAATTGTTGAGGAAACAGTGGAAAAGGTGATGACCATCAAGAAGCATATTTGGTATACCCTATATCGATAAAAGATCTATATAGATAATCAATGATAGGACAATGATTTTTTTGTTTTTGGAATGGTATTACTCTACATATTTTTATGTAAGAGGTTCTTGATATTTCGGAAAATAGGAATGATATGTCCTAGGTACATCAGCCCCATCAATATTCCGGTTCATATTTGAGTTGTGGAATGTTGACTAACACTTTCACTAACCATGTCTCAAGTAAATTATTTATTACATGTACCCCCTTGGAGTAAGTACACACTAAATCCATCACATATGCTAAACATAGTGGTGGTAATGTTGTAAAACAATCTCTCTTGTGAGGAGAAACCAGTAGAGATTCTAGACAATAGAGACAAGGTTCTTCGTAACAAGACCACTGACCTAGTTAAGGTAATATGGAGAAATCATAAGTGTGAATATGTGTCATGGGAATAGAAGGAATCAATGAAGTATAAATACCCTAATATATTTTCAACTTTCTATGTAAATTGATATTTCAATGGTGAAATTTAATAAGGGTGAAGAATGTACAAAACCATCATTTTAACCAAGTAATTTCCCTTATTATGGCAGAAAATACATAAATAACATAGAGAATCCAATAAAATAGTTATTTCCATTAATTAATAATTAATTATTAGTCAACATATAATACAATAATAATACCTAATATTATATGAGGTTAATAAATAAAATATAAGATAACAAAAATAGATATTTTAGGTTTTCGCGGTCGAATAGAAAAATTACAATCATGTAAAAATATGATGAAATAATATAGATTTTTTATAACAAAGTATACATTTTCAAGATGATGTTATATATATATATTCTTATGATAATTGATAATTGAATGAATTAATTGGTATATATAGGAAATATTGAACTTAAATGATTGTTGGAATAGTAATCTGGCCATTAAGTATAATAAACTGGACATTTGAATAGTAACCTCACCTAGGAATTTATAAAATAAAATTTATGTATCTTATAAATTAAAAAATCATATATTTATATAATGTTATAAGTAAAAAAATGTTTTAAAATTGGTAATTTACATTTCGGTTTTTTTGTAAAACATAAATGCGTATTTTAAATTTTATATAAAATATAATGACTTAAAAGAAAATTTATTTTCATAAAATATATTTATAAGATAATATTTTTAAAATATATTAATAAACTAATTTGTTTTAAAAATTAATTAATTTTTAAAAGTGTCAAAAAATCTTTTATAATATTAAAATTGACATTTTTTCGAATAAATGATGATTTTATTTAGAAATAAAATTTCTCATATATATAATATTATTATAAAAAAATGTATTCAATATTTGTAATATAAACATAAAAAATGGTTAGGAATAATTTTTATGATATTTATTAAATAGTATAATTTTTACTGAATAAGGAAGTATGGTAATCTAAAATATTTAAAATTATAATCCAAATAAACAAATTTCTGAGCCATGGATGATGTAATAACCCATTGGGTTAAATATTAATAAACCATTTAGTGTATTTAGTCATAGTAATAAACAATATTGATATTCCTCATCCAAAATAAAAAACATATGAATATAATAATCAAAAAACACCCAACTCCACCCTTTATAAATACCACCCCTCACCACCGCTTCTCCTCAAACAATCTAAGATATATAGATTGTAAATATTATTCCCAATTCCATATATAATGCTATTCCCCACCTAAAATACATTCTCATCTAAACAAAAGACAAACTCTAGGTTCATTAAGTGATCTTTGAAGGATGTGATATTCAATAAGTAACGTTCTCAAACTATATCTTTAAATTTAATTTATAATTCTACATTATTTTCCCAAATATCATCCATAATATAATAATATTTATAGTATCATGTATATAATTTAATTTTATATTTATAATGGAATGTTTTCTATCCCCTCCATTTCCAATTTCCTCTTATTCAACGAAACAAAATTGTTGCCCAAATTATAGCAGTTTTTAGTCCCTATAGATACTATGTTTTTATTTTCTATTACATCCTTCATGGATTTTCATTAAACCATTATTATGGTTAAATAAGATATATATATATATTAACTTATTTCTTATTCTATAACGTATATATATTTATGATATTTAATAAAACAAAACTAGCTTGTGATGGTGAGAAAAAACGATCAAACATAAATGGAACAATTATAATTAACGTTTTATCAAATGAATCACCCTCAAACTAGAAACAATGATATATAAGACCATTTAGACTTCTGTAATTTCATTAATATTATATAATTTTACTTTTTCATAATTATTACCATTCTACAAGAACATCTATAATTATACAGAATAAACCAATAATGAAACCATGCAAATAAATTCTCCCGAAATGACAAAATTGTACATCATAATACATAAAAATGGCCATAAATGAACTGAATAATATTATAATAAATAAAATAAATGTTTAATACTTTCATAATTAAGTAATAAATTAATAAATGTTTATTATTATGAACATTATATTCTAGTGCATAATGAATTCATACATAAGGTAAGTGATCTCTTCGAACAAACATATTTTGTTTGGGTTACACATTATCTCTCTTACATAATTTACAGATTCATTATAATTATTTATTTATCTTATATTACATATATATGTACTTCACATATGTATTTATCTCAATTCATATTTATTTGATATATAAGTACATGTTTTATAATGTTTCCTACTTAATTCTTCTTGATAATAAAACTCTATTAGATGAAATTACTCTTTTTATTACCCATTTTATAATTGAATCCATAAAGTATTATTAGACTCCATTATTGTTATGAAATCACCACATTTATCATGAATAAATATTTTGGTTCATTTTTGTTTTTATGAATCAATTATTCTGTTATTCTATTTAAGGACTCTTTATTTGTTCCCCTAAAACTATGTCTCGGTGGTACATTTGTAATGTTTTCTAACCAAACTTTTTAATTCTATCACATTAGTTAGAATTAATTATTCATGATCTATTATCATAGTTCCTTTATTAATGTAAAAAATGATTTATTTCTCTTATATCAAGCATAACATTATGATACACCTTTTGATAATTCTTTTGGACATGATTACGATACCCATTTCATTCCATGGGAAACTGTTATATTTATTCCTTATGATTAATTTCTTATTCTTCCAGACATATTCATGAATATTTTATAGTGGATGTTAAAATATATTTCAACAATTCCTTATGTAATTATTAGTATCCTGAGATGTCTTGTATGAGATTAGGGAGTAAACCTAATCTATTATGGGACATTGTCCACCATGTGATATAGTCTTGGATGTTATATTTGAATCATGTTTTTGTAATGTTATATATTTCTTACACATTCCATTATATACATGATCATATGATTCCATGTTCAATATTTTATGCTTCTATATGTTTATTCATTATCCATTCCTTTTATGTTTTCATGATATTCCTTCTAAATCATGTGTTTTGCGTTTTCCCTTGTTTATTCTCTTACTGGTCATTTTATCCCATAAATTTTCCTATTTATTTCCTATGGTATCATATATTGTTATAGGAGATCAACGGGAGATAATAAATCATTATAAATACTAATAAAATGATGTTTTATTTTAGTTTCTCATTTCCTAATTAGGTACCTATTCTCTAAAAGAACCTCAACTTTTTGCTCCTTGGTTGGTATTTCATGGATAATAATTCTTAAAATCATTTAATAATATGGGTAAAAATATTGGTTCATATATAGTTATATGAGATCAAAGGGAGATAATAAATCATTATAAATACTAATAAAATGATGTTTTATTTTAGTTTCTCATTTCCTAATTAGGTACCTATTCTCTAAAAGGACCTCAACTTTTCACTCCTTGGTTGGTATTTCATGGATAATAACTCTTAAAATCATTTCATAATATGTTTAAAAATATTGGTTCATTTTAAAAAAGATTTAATACAGTGTAATTTCTATTAATAGAAAAATATAAAAATTACATGTTCTATTTGACTCATGTTTGTGTATTGTATTATATTTCGTATACATTCCAATATATACATTATCATATGATTCCATGTTATATAATTTATGATTCTATATGTTTATTCAAGATCCATTCCTTTTATGTTATCATGATAATCCTTCTAAATCATGTGTTATGCGTTTTTCCCTTGTTTATTCTCATACTGGTCATTTTATCCCATAAATTTTTCTATGTATTTTCGATTCTATCATATATAGTTATAGGAGATCAAACAGAGATAATAAATAATTATAAATAATAATAAAATGATGTTTTATTTTAGTTTCTCATTTCCTATTTAGGTATCTATTCTCTAAAAGAACCTCAAATTTTCTCTCCTTGGTTGGTATTTCATGGATAATAATTCTTAAAATCATTTAATAATATTTGTAAAAATATTGGTTCATTATAAAAAAGATTAAATACAGAGTAATTTATATTAATAGAAAATTATAAAAATTACATTATCAAAAAACAATATAAAATCATCCCTAAAAAATCATTGTCAGAGTAGGAGTCACCCACATCATAAATTGTTCAATTATCAATATGGAATTTAATTTTCTATAAACTATAGTGCGTCTAGTGTAATATATAGATTTAGGTATAAGAGTGCTGAAGACAATGGATTATACAACTGTCTTGAGATGCCATACTATCTCTAATATAGTAAGATGAATGGGAATAACAACTATGTAAACAATCATAAGTGGAGCTAGAATGGGATCTATTATTGATTCTATCATAGTAATAAGATTATGATTAATCAGTGTTGTCAGGGTATTATAGATACTGTGTTATATTAGTATTAAAAAATTCGATATCACACAACCACCATGCTCCTTCACATGAAATAATTTCATCATTTCATCTATAAATATCTTACAAAAAGACATATCACCATCAAATGAATCACTTTATCCCCGATGGCCCTGGAAAACATAGGCATTCTATGATTATCATCCAACAACATAAAGTGGATGTTATGAATATTCTTGTTGAAAATATTATAAAATTAATATTTTATTGATTTAGTAATGAAAACCATGTTCTCCTAGCATCATTAAGGAATTACCTGACAAGATTTAAAATAGGGTCTCTATGGTAAATTATTTTCCACAACTATTATTGAAGAGAAGGGAATTAATCCATCAACGCATTCTCGAGATTTTCTAAAAAAATGATCCAAAATAACTTCGAATCAAGTTGACCAAGCACATAATAATGGGGTATTGTTAAAGAAGAAGAAAAAATATAAAGAGAATCTAGATTCCTAATAATTTTGAGATCTCTATGGTTCAGATCCATTGTCATACTCTACACTGAAGAGTGAATACCAAAAATAAACTCAAGAAGCTTATAATTCTCTTCAATTCAATTCCCTCTCTAATAAAAAATATTATAATGTATATATTCCACTATAATATAAACTATTAAAGTGATACTATCCTCTTTAAGATCATTATTCTTAGTGAAAAAATACCTGATTAAATCTACATTATCATCCTTAAAATACTTTTTAATATTATTGGGTAAGAAAATAGATTTAATGAGGAGGATGAGTTGAGGACCTATCCAATTTAGGTGAAGCCGAAACATGGCTAAAAGGAGATACCAAACACACATCCACAAGAAATACTTCCTTAAATTGAACTCATGATATATCCACTTCCTCATATCTATTTGAAATATCTAAAGGAAAATTTTACATAAGCTAATCTAGATCTATTATTTTAACCAAATATCCTTTAAGAACCCTTTGGACATCATAGATGGTAGTTACACTATGGTGATGTTTAATTATTACATAATCCCTAATATCATGAAAATATAAATAATACAATATAAGAGTATATAATCCTAGGGATTCTCCGTCTTAGATATATCATCCCTTATATTAGATCTAGCCAGGCTTCAAAAAACAAGACCCAAAAAATAAAAAAAAATTATTATACATGTCACTACTTATAGTCTTCCTAGACCCAAATATAAATATGGAAGGATTATTATCATAATAATACTATTATCTATCAATATCATAAATATATTCAAGTAAAATAATAGTTATATCATCTGTGTATTTCTAATTAGATCCCTCAAACTGAGAAGAATTAAATTCATTAGTGTATGAAAATGCATCATCATCAAATTATATTTCATTATAATTTATGGGGAGTGGAGAATAAAGAGGCCCAAAAGAGTAATTACAACATTTTAGGGTCTGGGTCACTCTTATATTCCACTAAAATAGCTGTCAAACCTTTTTTAACATCAAAACTAGTTTGAATCATTTTTTCATCTATATAATATACCAATACTTCAACTAGTTCTAAATTTGTATTAAACAAATAACTCATTCTCGTGGGGTTCTTCACTAGAAATAAATCTTCATAAATCCTTTATCGAAACTCCAATTATTTATCTTGGGATACCAATTTACATTCATCTTCTAGGAAGAATCGTGACTTATACATAATTCACCAATCTAAATAATCCACTCTTCTCCGTTAGGAACCAATTCTCCTACTTCCAATATGCAAGATACCATCATGGAATAAAATAAGGATTTCTACATAGAAGTAGGTTTATAAATATAAATATTTTGAACCATATGATATTTTCAATGATTTAAAATTGTTCTATTTATCATGAGGTACAAAAAGAAATCGTCAATGTATCATAGAATACGAAAATCATCCTTATGGGGATATAATATATAAATTATGACCTAGAACAAAATCCTCTACTCTCCATTTATTTATATAGAAACTAATATTCTTCTATTTTCATCCCTATTAAGCTTAAGAAAAGATTACTCAAAGACAAAATTAAAATAGATGATGGGATATGAACCTTGTTGGCCTTCATACACTCTTTTATGAGGAACTCTTATAAATTTTACCCACTACTTTTATTAAAAAACTAGATCCTTTCCTATAATTTTAGTCTTATTAAAATACGTATTATATCCAAGATCAATATCATAATTCAAATAGAAAACATGAACCAATACTGGGTAAAATGATTGATCATTCACAAAGAACTATGATACCCATCCATTATCTAGAACTATATTCCATACCGGTGATTGACTAATATCAATATAATCTACATTCATATACTTTTTATAAACCACTACACAAGTTGATATGTGGGTATTTTATGGATTTATTGATTGACTAGATCCTCATTTAAATTTTATATATAGTTACGAATCATTTGAATAATTAGAAATGACTACAATATTTATCATTACCATTATATTATAGACTCGGATGATTAAAGGCTAACATATGGGTTAAAGACATAATAGAAGAGTAAGCATGAAAAGAACATGAGATAATATGTTTTATTTTGATTATAAATAATTAATTTAATAAATAATTGTAAAAATATATTTTATAACAAAAATTTATTCAAATTCGTGTAAAATAAATAACATAATAGTTAAGATAATAAAATTAATCATGGAAGTGTGTCGATGGAAGAACCCAACTATACCATACAATGGAATAATCAGAATTTATGACCTAAAAATATAATTTAATGGTATCACATCATGGTATCGCTTGAATGGAAGCTCCCAAAATGTAGAATACTACTGGTATCCACGACTAGTAGAATATGATGGTAGAACATAATCTCACAACAAATTTTCATAGTATCATGAAAATATTATCGCATAACTCCTGAATGATATCTTATAGGATCAAATTAATTGACTAAATAAAATATTAATTTGGATTTATCATTCCAAGACCATGTTTGATATGATGCAATCTCTCAATATACAATGTATTTGTAAAAATTTCCCAATGTGGATGTTCATTTCCATCGAATTGAAGAATTATATAATCTATTTGAATATTATATCTCCAAAAGTAATATATAATATCAATTATATTTTTCTATGAATCAGAAATGGGATACTTAGAAATTTTAATAGGAATTGTATTTTCACGCTTTATATGGATATGTATAAATTGATATTCATATTCTATAAATTTCCGTTTCATTTATATAATTTATCCATAGTAACTTCTAAAACTATTTACTCAACATTATCAGTGGATAGAGAATCAAAATTCATCTTTTTTACTACATAATGACATAAGTGACTTTCCCAAAAAGTGGGATGTTCTAGAGGATATCATTCTATAAAAAATATATATATTGAATTCAACATTATAATAAATAATTAAATAAAATTCATGTACTATTGAGTAGATTAGTACTATTTTGGTTGTACTCTTGCTGTATTTTAAAATTATTTTAATGGGAATAAAATTAAATTTCATTCATATTCCCATGAAAATGATAATATAAAGCACATACTAAACCTAATATCATTCCTTATAGCTATTATGTATAGTAAAATCCAAATCATACCTCAATAAAAGATTATGTCAACTGGTTTTCCAATTTTATCATAATACAATTTGCATGTGAGGCTCATTGGAGTATCACATTCTTTTGAGCACTCCTTTCCTATACCATTTAAAACATATTTAGTGTAACATGGTTTAAAATAAATCATTATTTACTTTGAATTATTTTAAAACAAAGAAATAATTTTATTTCACCCATCAATCTCTGTTTAAATTCATTGTGAATTAGTTTTGAAAAATCATACAAAAATAATTTCTTGATCATCCAAATAGAATATCATCAAAATGTATTTTTTACAACCAAAACATCTTTTTAAGTTCTTTTGATAATTAATATTGGATAAAAACCCATTTTTAAATCAATTCAATATATAAAAATTGTTGATACTATCATAATAATCCTTAAGAACATGTATCCAAACATGAATTTATTTTTTTCAATTCACATACTAGATTTGAGAAATGAGGATTTGAAAATATAAGTAATTTTTCAACAAAAACAACCTCAATGATATAACAATTTATGAAATCACTATTTAAATTCATTCTATATAATTTTAAATTCAGATTTTATAAATAATAATGTATTATCATAATTGCATCTACTCTAGTTACAAGGTAAACAGATTCGTCATAGTAAATACCTTCTTTTTGACTACATAATTATTCCCATAATATTGTGTTATTTTTAATAATAATTCTAGCTTCATCAACCGTATTTTTATATACCTATTAGGAACTAATGGTCAAATAGTTTTTGAGTCTCTCAACTTGTTCACATACTATGTTACTTTTAAATTGATTCATTTATTCTTCATCATACATAACTCAATTTTATTCCCTAAATACCACATTAATATTCATGGGTTCATGATGTAATAAAAAGTATTGTTTTTCTATAATGATTCTATGAGAATCTCAAGTTTGATTTAGTTTTCATACATCACCAACAAAATAATATAAAATATGGTTGTTTTGGTTTTAATGGTTTTGGGTATAGAAGTATAAATTTTTTATAGGATCTCCTCAGGGTTCGATTCTTCTAAATATTTTTCTATGGGAAAATTTTCATGTAAATAAGAAATATGGATATATTCCTTGAAGATTTTTTGATATTTAAATTGTACATATCATCCTCTAGATTTCATAAGGATACAATAGATTCATGTTAATCTATCTCATTGAATGAGAAAAGAATAGATTCTTCCACCAATTTTTTTCTTTTATTATAGACTCTATAGTCATTACTAGATATAGAATTACCAATAAAAATTCCATCATTAAAATTAGTTAAAAAACTTATATAGATTATCCTTTCTTTTGGGAATGTCAAATTTTCTTCCAAAAACTCTAATGTAATTCACCATAGTTTTTCTCCCATTCCATAATTCTTATAGATTTCTCTTTTGTTGGGGTCATACTAAGACTCTGTTAATCACATAACAATATTTATTTAATGCTTAAACCCAAAATAGATTCATAGGTCAAATTCACTAATAATGGTGTGGGATATTTCATGAAGGGTACTATATACTATTTCAACCATTCCATTAGGTTGATGTATTCGAGGAACAGAGAAGTTCATATTATAATCATGTTGTGAGAATAATAACTGAAAATGTTGATTTTCAAACTTCTAAACATTATAATTTTTCACAATCATAATGTTTTTACACTAAGGTTAAATACATATTTATCATAATTTTTAAAACATTTACCAGCCTCAATTTTATGATATTGAAAATATACCCCTATAAACCTTGAATAATCATTAATAAATAAATAATGATATAGATTTTAAATTAGTCATTATACTCTTGATGGCCAAAACAAGTCCATGTGAACTAGTTGATGTTATTGAGAGGTAGAAACCTTTTTCGTTGGTTATAAATAAAAATTAATGTTTCTTTACATTTATATAGTGACTACACACTATGTATTTTTAGAAATATTGTTCAGTAAGATCCTTTATTAATCCCTATTTGACTATATTTTAATGACAGTATATATTCCAATGGACTAATATCATCGTCCACAACCAATATTTATGATGAAAGGAATTTAGACCAAAAATATTTTTTGAAAATAACGAATTTTAATCAAATGAATAAATAATTTCATTCATTAAAGTATCAAATACTAATTTAATCATAGAATCATAAATATATAATGAATTATTCTCACAGAAGACACGAAAAATAAATTTTTTTTTGATAAACTAAGAGGATTTCATTTTAATACTTAAAGAATAAAAAACTTCATAATTTAAATATGTTTTAGATTTACCTCCATGGATATGTCCATTATTTTTCCCTTTTTTTGATACCATTAGAAAAATATCTACCATCCACTTTGGTAAAATTATGGAATCATGATAATTCCCCCATCAAATGATTATATAATTAAATGTTTAGAACCAATAATCTTTTATATGAATTTTTCCACAATTTTTCCTTTAATAAATAAAAAACCAATATAATTTTTCAACCGAAATATTTTTAGATCTATAATGTTTTAAATCTATGGATTTAGGAATCAATATCTATTTAACAAATTTATTTCCTGATTTATGATTGTATTGGAATGAATTATGTAGATAAATTTTTCTTAGTCTGAACTAGATTGATCCATATTTAGATGATCCATTGGTATTATTTATTACTTATTTACTTATTTTATTTCAACTGAGAACACATTAGTTATTAAACATATTTACTTTTTGTTAAGGATTATATCCAAAACCAACTCTTATTTTAGATACAACATGACTTCCCAAAAATATTATTGAGATTTTATATCGTTACTGATAAATTATCAATATATTTATTTCATTTATCATTTACCAAATTATTTTCATTGTTTTCTTTGAGAAGAATTATTTTCATCTCTTTTTCAAAAACAAGATTAGATATAACATTAGTAAATATGGAAATATGTTTCTTTACATATTTATATTTAACTATTATGTCATTAATGGGTTCTTCCATAATATTAAAATATTCAAAAAATCATATATAGACATATAATTTATTCTTGTTTTTTACATTCAAATTGATTACAAATACTACTTGTTACTTTAGGTACATTTAACATAGTACATATATTTCTCCTATCTTTTTAGTGATCTCTATAAGAGTCTTAATCATATTAAAATTCTATTATCGTAGCTCATGTATCCTTCATGGATTTATTGTATTTCATTCCCCTATCCACATACATCATTTTATACTTTAAATTTTTACAATCATATTTAATGTTTCCATTTTCAATACACTCATAATAGGTACATACATCAATGTTATCACCATTTTATTAGTTTTCCTTATTATTATATTTTACCTTGAACTTTGATTTTCTGAAGAAAATATTCATATTGTATAATTTATTCAATATTCTTTCCAAATGGGCCATTTATCTATCACTATTGGATACACCCTCACTTATAATGGTTCTCACTTATTGGATTACATATTTAGTCATTGAATTATTTTATTTTAATTTAATTGACCATTTTGGTTAAACATCTTCATTATTCACATTAAGATATTCATTGAACATAAATAGTTTTCCTTTCAACTATTTTATAGGAATATTGTTTAAATATCATAATTCATGAATGGATAGAAACATTCCTCTCCATGTATCATGTTAGAATATTAGAGTCCTTAATATTTGAGGCATTTTATTAATAGTTCTCCTGAATTCTTGCATCATGTAAATAATATCATTAAACCTGATATACGTATCAGAAATAGACATATAATATGTAATAGTATATCTATTTAAATTAATTTTATTGAAATTTGATGATCCTTCATGAGACCTAGAAAATGTGTGCCAAAATTAATATGTTTTAGCACACATAGATTTTCTATTAAATTAATATGCTCATTTTTTAATAACCATAATCATAAGTACACTTAGTGCCATCAATCCAGTCATCTCAAAATGCTTTTGCTTTTTCATATTTTCCACTAATAGCTATCCAAATATCAAATCCCATACATTCAAGATATATTATCATTTTATTATTCCATTGAGAAATCTTAGTACCACTAAAATATGGAGGTTTATAGTTATCAATTCCCTCAAGTATGAAATTATCCATATGGGTAGAAATTTATTGTGAATATAAATTTATATTTTTTGGATAAAACATAATCATTGTTTATATTGGATAAATTAAAATTAGAATGGGATAAAATTATTTGATACAAAATGGTTATCTTAGTATATATTTTAATATGGGGTGAATTGTTATTTTAATTCTAACACCTTTAAATTCTAAAGTAGGAACATTGTATTGGATATCATGTTTGACATGAAATACCAAGAAAAGAATTGAATATAATGACTTGATAATTCAAGATATATCTATTATTTTAAATAAATCTATTTTATAGATTGTAATGATCACATCACTGAGTTATCTTACATTACATGAACGAATAAATTTTTTCGGTAGTTTTGTTACACACAATGAATGTATTTTACCGAATAAAAATATGTTATTATGATATTATTTTTAATATAATACAACCTAGCTATTTAATTGATGGTTCTGAATGGTACCATGAATATTAATTATATAGAATGTAAATTTTCATTAGAAAATACATGGTTGAGGGATAGATAATCATTAAGATATTCATAATGTTTAAAAAATGCTTGTTAGATAAAGAAATTATTTATTTGGATATGTGATTACAACCATAGAACTGATTTTGTATTTCATTATAATGTGGTTTATGCTATCATTGAAAGAGTTTACAAAACAATTGGATTTACAAAATATAAACAATAACATGTGTTTTATGTAAGGAATTATGAAAAATACATGTTTCCAATAATGCTTTATAGAAACTCATGTTAGTAACATATTTCAAGAGAATACATTATGAAGGTTTTAGCAGGCTCAGTATGTGATTATTGAAGAGATACATGATGTTTTTTAAAGGGTAATGGTAAGTTAATATTATAAATTATTTGAACATCCTTCCAAAAATTGGGATTATATTCAATTGTAATAGTACAAAGTATATGCAATTCTTTACGTTAAACATTGGATGAGGTTTTATAGTTCATTTTTTTACTTCACCATATGATGAAACTTGTGATAATAAATGGTTAAAGACATAGGAAATGATAATATTATTCTAAAGAAATATAAATGTATCAAGTAATTATATTTCATTAGATTATTATAGAGTGATGGAATTTTTCAAAACTAGTAAAAGGGTCTTGAAACAAAAATATTGTCATATTATAATCATTTTTAGGATATCAAAAAGAATTTCCACACCTCTCATTCATGGAATTGTGGTCAGTAATTCTCCCATTGATATTTTATCTATCACTATCCAGTAACAATTAATTTTTATATTTAACTTTTATATACATGTTTTCAAAAATGTTCTCTTATTAACAATCCTTGTCTTGTGGTAACCATCACATTTCCATTTCCATATTATAAATAAGTTGTTTCATTAAGCCTATTTTTGATGTGGAATTCTCAAGAATATGTTTTCAAAATAAAAATCCATCCATTACGGAGATAATGATTAAAATTTGGTTCATAATTTAATTACTATGTGGAGAATGTAACACACTAAAACTCAGAAGTAAGAATATTGTATTTGATAGCAAGTGTGGCATGAAAAACAAAACATAGAAATGAATATGATAATCAAAGATTATAAGATATATCAAATATTTTAACTAAATCTACTCTATATCTTTTAATGCATGCAACACATATTTATCTTGTGTTATATGCAAGATCAACCCTATTTGGTATTCTGCGTTACATGCGAAGACCATGTTTTTCCGAACAACAATATATTATTAAGATATAATTGTTTCATATAATAATACCTAGCCTTTAAATTGATTCCTATGAATAAGACTAAATATATTATTAATATATATGGTTTAATTCATTAGTTAGTAATTAATTATAGATAATATAAAAACCAATTGAATATAAATCTAATGTTTTTAGATTAACATTTTTTATTCTCCAAAATATATTTTATTCTATTAATATAAAATAAATAAAATTAGTGGGTTAAGTTAATGTAATATTTATATTATATATTATATCCAATATTTTTTACATTTATAAACTATATTTTATAGGAATAAGATAAGAACAAACCCAATTTAACACATAAAACCAATATTTTTATAAAGACATTTTTGTCGCATTTTAATGGTGCACCTATTTTAAATATGAATTTTTGAACAATTATAAATTTTATAGGAAAAAATTTTACTTATTGAAATATAAATTTTAAAATTAGGTTAGATATTATTTCTGGTTTTACCTATGAAGTTTGATTTTTGATGAATAGTGAAAAATACGGAATTTTAATTCAAAACTACAATTTTTCTAAATTATTAATAAGGATAAAAAATTATGATTGGTATTAAATATTAAATATTTATATATATTATAAATATATTAATCCAATTTATTTCATTTTCATATATATCATTTTTGAATTTTATCTAAATATTTAGAAAACCTTTGAACGTTATTACTTTTAAATCTCAAATTGCCATTCGGTTTCAATGACTAATTTTAAATTTATTTCTACCACATATATGATTTAAATTTGAATAAATAGATTAATTTTTTTGGATAATCATAAATTTTAAAACATATTAATGTTAAATTAAAATCTTACCAAAAGTAATAGTAAAAGTGATTAAAATTACTTACATTGATTAAGAGGAAAATTAGCTTAATAAGGACTAAACCTTTATCTTAATGGATAAAATTACATTAAAACATGTCTAAAAGATATTAGATGACCATATTTTTTCTAAATACTAGCTTTTCTAAGATATTAACCATCATTGTTTCCCATTGTAATCGGGAAAATGTCTGTGGAATTCACTTTTCAATAAATTTCAAGATCACCACTCCTCCTCTATAAAAAGTCGCGTACCCCTTCCAATTATTCACACATATCAGGAAATTTTTATCACCAAAAATATTATCAAATAATATTCCAAAATACCTACTCTAAACATTGAAGCATAAAATTGGGAACAAATCCATCTAACAATGTATTTTGGAATAAACCCAAAGGAGTTATCTGAAAATGAGGTTACATTCTTCAAAGATCACATTCATTGTATTTACTTATCCACCCCATTAAATATTCTTAATCCATGATTAAATAATAAACTCAATTTTTTTAATATACTGTAAATTTTTTATTAGAATTTTTCATCAAAAAATTACACATACTTCTCTTTAATTTATAAAAAAACTGACTATTTGTTTGTATAGTGGACTACCACCTCACGAAATGATGATTGTTGGTTCTTACATTAACCTATATCATGATGGTAATTATGATAGAAATACACATTTTATATGTTATATATGATATTTATAATTAATTTATACTAATTAAATTCCTATATAACACATACATTCATGAGTTCCATTTTATAGGGATACGATAACTTCATTTGTGGATATGTGGACGATTGCATCCTTAAAGCGATGTGATTCATTATCGCTATACATGGAATGTATTAGAGATGGTTTTAAAAAAAATTATAAATACTACAATTCAATATGATACTATATTTAAAATATACATATATAAATCATTTATTTTTTCAATTTTTTATACAACAAATAGATAGATGTATAGTTCATGTGTACGTAAGGCCTGCTATCTCCATAAAAAGTGAGTTTCATTTATACTCTTCAGATATAAAGGATTATTATAAATACATATGTAATGAATATATTTTTATTTAAATCATGGTATAAATTATATATATGATTAAGTCATGATTTAATTAATAATAATAATAACCTAAAATTCAAAACAAAAAAAACAGGGCAATTAACACCCAAAATAGTGAAAATAAATAATGTTTATTAACTAAAGGGTAATAAGATATTATAAGAAGATAATATATGATATTATAAATATTTTTATAGTTATGTTATAAAATAATAATATTCTTAAATCCATTATATAGGGGTTAAAGGCCATTTTCCCAAAAGAAAACTCGAGGAAAGGGATTTCATCTCAATTTAAATTCCATTGATAATTATTGGTTGTTATGAAACAATTCATTTTGATGGGGTGTATATACAACAGATTTTACATATAGTTTAATTATTATCTCTTAATTAATAGTTTTTTTTCAATTATAATTACCTCACCCAATGTTTGTAGCTTGTAAATTACTTAGTGGTTAACGTATTCTTTGCAATATAAAATTCGTTTATAATTGTTAAATTTATCTTAAAACAATCATTGTATTGTAATGATTTAAATATCCAAATTCTTTGAGGATTTGTATTATTATTTATTGACCCATATACCATTTTTACTTATGGTGTTAACAATTACAATTATTTAATTATCCATGTAAATAATGATTAATTTAAATTCTTTATTCAGTACATATATTTAATATAGAAAATTATTTATTAATTTAATATATTAATTGATATGTGGAATGCTTTGGATAGGTAGTGACCGGTGTATCGTAAAAATTATATATCACCATAATTCATCAAAAAATTATTATGAAACAAATAAGTTGTCCATTTTAAATGGGTTTTTACCCCCAATGTTTTAAAACATATTATGAATGATATTGATGATATAAATGTTTATGTGCCTCCAAAATGACATCTAATAATTAATAATTTCCTTATAAAATATTTCTATTAATATATTTATTATCCATGAAGTTTCTATATGATAAAATCTATGGTAGTATTTTATTCTCATTTTATTTACTAAATGGAATGTGTTTCATTTATTTAACTGTCTATATTGATTATGTCTTATCTAGTTATTTAAATGGAAAGTGTTATTAGTTATTCACAATACCATGCTAATTTATTCTGGTTTATTAATTATTTTAACCACTTTATTTACACATAATGATAATTTTTGGTCACAAATATCATGTTTTATTTCCCCAGTAAGGAACAGGAATCCTTTGACTGAGTTTCAACGATGTTGATATTTTACTTATGTTATAATTTATTTCATTTTCCCAATGTAATTTGGGTATCATGTATATAATATAGTTTCTAAAAAAATCTAAAAATTTTGTCATTCAGATTTTGATTCTCTATAATCATGCCAATGTATTAAAATAATAAATCGATGATGGGATTCTTGGGGAGGCATCACAATAATAAAAAATTATATTTATATTTTATTTTAGATAAGATATCTTAATTTTGAAACTAGCACATGAAAATGAAATAGTAGAAATATATAATTTAATAATTTTTAATTTTTTCTCAAAGTATTAATAACGACCATGGGTGAATTTTAAAAGAAATCTATTTAAAAATTAATCACATTTAACATTATATATATATAACCGATTAATGTTAACTATAATAATTTTTTTTAAGAGTTTTAGAAAGATCAACTATTTTAAAAAATTAAAAATTAAGTAACACAAAGTGGAAATGATTTTAATAAGTTCAGTGACAAGGTGAAACATAATGAAATACACATAGATATCACATTATTCTATTAATGTTTATAAAACAAATTAATAGATCGAAAATATTGATCAGTTGTTATAGATACAACTGTAAAAAATGAATTATAAGTGACACCCATCCTTTTTTACAATTATCCCTGGGATGAAATATGTAATGAAATGATAAGTGAGTATCTAAATAATCTATAATGTTTTGTATGATATTTTACATGAAATATAATTAGGTAATTCAATCACAAATATGAACATAAATAAAAATATAAAAGGATGGAGTGAAATATTAAAGTGTTTGTGAAGATCTCATTCTATAATCAAGAAGATATTATAATTGGTGATATTAACCCTTATTTAGATTTTCATAATATCTATCCGTGAACTCACTTTGAATGGTCTACATATTTCATTATCGAAGGTTAATTTTTCAGATGAAAATAGAGTTCCATGGAAATCAATTTTGTTAAAACTTATGTTATCTACATTCCATGTGAGAAACCATATAAGATGGTCAATGTATCATCACATTTTATATATTAGGTTCCTCAAATTTATATCATTTTTGAAAACCCAAATTATCCATCATTAGATAATTCTAAAATATATCATGTAATTAAGATGGAAATTAAAATAAGGATATTATAGAATTTAATGATTTTGGGTAGCTATTTATGAATAATCAATATTAAATCATCATACTCATTGAATTTTTTAATTTCATTAAATTACTTAAACTTTCTATTTAAATTTATTCTAAAACAAAACCTTATATATATATGGAGGCATAAACCTTAGAAAAACCATATCCATATTTGTGATTGTGGATTTTGTTTCACTGTAGTTGATCTATATAATTGATGAAGATCTAGCATGATGGTAGCAGAAGACTTATACAAATTATAGATGTCTATTGATATTAGAAGAATGAAAAGAATAGTAGAATGTTACTTTTATTGGTTTTAGGTTTCTTTATAAGTTAAAAGACTTCCTCCAATAGTAACATTGTCTATTTTAGAAATATTTTAATTTTTTTCATGTTAACATAGTTCATCTTATGGTAGAAAGATTATTCTAATTGAAGCATGCATACTATAATAGTAGTAAGATTTATCTAGAAGAAGCACAGTTCTTCTAATGGTAATAATATTCTTCTAATGAATTCATGATCTTTTTGGTTGTTGTAAGTGTAAACTCACACAATTGGCTAGTACATGAATTTTTTTTACAAGAGATAGAATAAAAAATTTCTTTCACTCAACAGACATATAGTTAATGTTAAATCAAGAATGATTTTTAACTATTAAAAAATTAAATTTTTGGACTTAACCAGCATATTTCCGATAATCCATCTCTCCCTCAATTGGAAATATTCCCAACGTATCTATCCATACCCTCCCCTATCTAGATACCAGCCATTCAAAAGAACGAAAATGGGATTCTATTATGTATATTTTTCACATGATATTACTAATAATCTATCAACTAATTAACAATTTCAAAAAAATTGAACTAATTGGAATAATTTTTGGATAAAAAACCTTAAATTATAATTTTCTTGGTTATGGTCGTACAACCATAATAGGAACCACATTGGTCCTTATCACATGACTGTAAAAGTTAAAATATATCCAGTTAAGTGGAATCAAACAATATAGATTTTGATTCCCATCATTAAGCTACATAGTAATCCTTTTTCATAGTCTCTATCCAAAAATCACAACAAAAATTGAATTCTTGGATGGTGATAAATCCTACAGAAACCATCTATGTGGTTTAAAACAATAACATAACTATCTAATGAAAAAATAATGTAGAACCATGTATTTATATAGATGTTACCACTTAGTAATGTTTTAATTTGATAACTTTTAAGGATGTAACATTTCCCAAAATATGATTTATAAAGGATCTATGAATATTATTTAAATATTTAGGATAGTACCAGAGATAGAAATGATTACCAAAGAAAAGGGGGATATAATCTCCACCTTCCCTTCTCTCAAAAAGCATGCACTTGAAGAATCATTTGTAAATCCCTAAAAATTTTATTCCTATAGATGTTATGTTTTCAATGGCTCGATCAAATTATGTGTGTGATGTGTGTTATAAATATAACAATGAACCTAATATGAATCTTTTACTCATGAAATTTGTTTATCAATCAAGCTCTTACTTTTGAAGTTTCCTAAACCGTTTTCGTATTTATGGGTATTGATAATTATAAGACTATATGGAATCAATTCAATAGACCCCATCAATCCATAGAATGGATTTATTTACTACATTATTGTTTGTAAAGATATTAGGATATAATAATATCCACCATGGAGATCCTCAACCTAAAACCCAATTTTCATTAATTTTTATATATTATGCCTCAACATTAATGATGGTTGTGGTATTACCATCCATAAACATGTTTTAAACTAATGTGTATTCAGTTCTAGTTTGTGAATTCCTTGGTGTTGTATTAACACATTGATTGACCTATTGCCACCTTGGATGTAGCCCATTAGGGAATTTATGGGATGAAGCCTCATGATCAATCCTATAATTGGAGGACTGTGTTAAATCCAATGGAACTCATCACCACTTCAATCAATTTTCAAAGCCTCTCCCCAGATCATAACAATTACTCCCTCTGGTGTCTTAGGGTGATAGAGATAGATGTAAATGATATACCTGCTAATATACATGATCTACAATGAAGGGACCTTACTAACCATCATCACCACACATGTCACAGGACCTTAAAACCTCAAGAACTCACAGGGGATGTCATCTATGATATCAGGACCCCATTCATCTAAATGAGGATAACCAGAAGGTCTCATCATAGTTAGGGAATAAAAAAGTGTATAAAAACATCACATATTCATTCTACTACTTAAACCCCCATTATTATATTACAATGAAAAATAAATAGAAGTCTCATATAATTGAGTACACATCTTATACATCCGAACATATCCAATATATAAAAGAAAATGTCTATTAGCAAATCGTTTTGATCAATAGTGTGTCGATAATATACCTTTTCCTACTAAAACCAAATGATCTCATTGAAATTTCATAATAGTGATATAAAAGTTCACTCATATTCCTTAGCCATTTCAAGAGGATCCCTAATCTATACTTAAAAATAATTAAATACAGGGGTGGACTTGTATCCCCACTCCTACAAATAGAGTTCAATGGAATATCCCAATGTTATTTCGTGATAGTATTATATTCCTTCATATTCTATAGGAGTTATCCATTATATTTTGTTACTTACTTAGGGATATGATCATATCCTTACCGACAAAAAATAACAACAAAATATATTAGTGTTTACACTAGGTATGACACATATTCATGAACATGCATATAAATCCATTCGATATATCCAACAGAAACTGATTAATGAGAATGATCATATTCCTATAGTTACCTAGAAAACATGATGTCATATTATGATAGTAACTAAATAATAAAAACAGGTTCATATCTTTATTTATATTAATACTTTCCAAACACACTAGCATGTTTTTGTTGTTTTCTAATAATGTGTACACATATTTTGAAGGTATATAGGTTGTCAATTTGGAGGATACCAATAATTGTTTTTCATAAAATGTGTGAATCCATTATTGATCAACGTTATATTCTCAGTTTTCTACCCATGGATTTCTACAAGAATGTCTCATCAAGGAGATCATACAACCTAGATGTAGGTCATGTCTATAACGAATAACAATATTTATTCCCTTCAAGAATATCCAACAGTGGATCAAGAATCCATTGAATATTCTTTAAAAAGATATTGAATATATGGTCACATCGGTTCTTCCACTAATACCATGATTGATATCTCCAGAGGTCCTCCATATAGTATCTTTCATTTAGGACCTCCAAATTATGATATTATGATTAATCATGAAGGTCCACCTCTTGAAAAAAGTTATATGGAAACTCACAATAGATTGGAGATCTATCAAAAATAAGGACATAACTTGGAAAACATATCTAATATTGGTGACCATGAAGGTCCTTAGCATGGATAATATACCATCTAACCTAGAAGACACCCCAGAGTATATATTTCATAGTTAATCCATTCTGTAAATACAAATGGTTGAGTGGAGGCCCTCTACATGAAGAGGAATAAAATATAATCAATGAATTTTCATTATAGTGTGATCATTTAAAATACCATACACATAATTTTTTTATATCCATGAAACAAAGGTACTCACCGTGTTTATATAATTTGATGTTTTCCTCATATAAATATTAAGATTTGGTGGCATTTCACCCCCATAAATTGCTGATTTACTATTGCAATCATTTTTTATGGATCTCGTGGACCATACATATTATATGGAAATTCAATAAATTTCTAATAATCCTATTCTTTTAGATAATGTGGCAGGGAAACCACATTTGTGTTCTAAACTTTTATAGGAATCCATTATTGAGGAGGAAGAGGATACCAAGGTCACGTGGGATGAATTTTACAGATATTTAATCGAAATATTATACTAGATAATTGCTGAAACTAGGTATGAAATCCTTGAAATTTTGAAATATTAATGAATAAATTATATTATCCAAAATCCTTTGTATGAAATACATAGAAATATCTTTACAAGAAAAGTTTCAACACCATGGTATTTTGGAATTCATTTTTTCAATAGTTAAATTTATGTGTTCTAAAACTTATGAAGGTTGATGATATGAAAATATATGACAAATAATTATTCATTAAAAAAATTCACATTATATTTTATTTAAAAGAGATATAATTGGAAAAAAAATTCTAATTCACTTTGAAGATACTATTCACCCTAACGAACTAATATGAAATATTTTTTATAAGAACTACTTTGGTCAAAGATATTTAATGTTAAATTTATGTCCAAGTATTAAATATATGAAAAAGTAAATTTTACACATTTCTAAAATGAAATCATTGGTTTTAAATTAGTTATAAATGAAAAATCAAAACATTTATATGTAAAAAGCGGTGATTTTTTGAGAAATCATCTCTACACAAGTAATGTGTTTTTTATATTATAAATTTAATTTAATCACTATAGATATATTATTTTATTGAAATATGAATATAATATAATCAAAAAATTATTTTAACATTCAAATATTTATTTTTTCTTGGAACAAAATTGGATTAGATTCATTTTATTGTTTAAAAATTCATTTCTCTAAAAATGGTTATTCTTATTCTGTGCATGGATATTAGAATTAATTTCTGTAAATTATAAGAATTTAATATTATAAAATTGATTACCTATTTTTAATAATTATAATACACATTATTTTATAGGTTTAACTTAGTTTTATTCATATCAAATAGTAACCATAGTAAAAATCTTGTTACCCAGGTAATTTTAAAAAAGACGAATGAGTGTTATTAAACTTATAAATAAGGGATAAATTATATCTACAATAGAATAAATTTTATATTATTATGGTGTTTTAAACCATCCTTTTCTTAAAATTTAATTTGAATTTCCTTGTTGGAAGTGAACTAGAACAAGAATTAAATATATTTGAATGTTTTATTTTTTTAAACGTTTGTCACTCACCACAATAATTTAAGTCACCTTCTATTATAAATTACTCACAGCACATTATCCCATTATCTTGAACAATATATAATTAAATAGTCTCTAAAATACATTTACATGTCCTTTAAATTATCGCATTTCCAAAATACCCCTCCTTGAATCATTACAATGCTTCTCAAAGGAAGATGCTTGAAGAAGAGATATATATTCTTACCAAACTTTTTAATGTTTATTTCTTTTAAAACCTACTAAAAATACTCTATATCCCTCTTAATATGATATAATAAATGTATTTACTATAATGATATGTATTTGTATTATTGGTATACACATTTCTTATTTTCATATCATTTGTTGGAAAATGATAAGGTCACTAGTGTGTACATATGGATTAACACCTCCATGAAGCAATGCGATTTGATTATTTTTTCATATTTACAAGTATAAAAATAAATATATATTAATTAATATATAATATATTTATAATATCATTATTCAATAAATTTTAATTTTTATTTACCTTTATTTCATTCCAATCATTGAATAGTGGAAACATCACTCATTCATACTTAAGTACCTTATACATGACATGTTGTATGTACTTTTCACTAAAAACTTATATGGATATTATATATAAATAATAAATATGACGATAATTACGTGATTAATATTTTTTAGATGATTAATCTATGAAAAGTGTAATAATCCAACCCAGATACATTGGTTACCAGAGAATCGATCTGCTAAGGTCGTAGCCTGAAGGGAGTTCTCGATACCCACAGGATGTCGAGTAGCACATAAAATCATACAATAAAATTATAAGAATGAATATACCAAAAACCCAATGGAATAATGATAAAAATGTCATTATGAATACAAATAAAAATCTATTGGGAGAACTATGAAAAATGTCTAATAGGAATAAACAGCCCAATGTACAACAATAATTACCATAAAATATGATAACAACCCCATGTCCCAAAGGGAAAAAATATCCATTCTCAATGATCAATAGCTATAATCACATCCATATGTCACCTCACCATTTCTCAAATCTAAAGGATAATAATCTATAAACATTTGATTGAATATATAGGTGTGGGATAAATTCCTAACAGGGTCTCACAAAGGATTCTATAACAATATGACATCATTTTTATGGGACCATTTTGGATGGGGTAGGTTTTTAAATGTTTAAGGAAGTTTGTTTTACAGGGTTATTATCTTCTATTTTAACATAATAGAAATAAACATACCATGTAAATGATTAAAATAGGACTCAATGATTGGTTTAATAAAATAGACACACATCGTATAATAAATTCCATCATATTGAGAAGAGGTCATTTCGTTTTTCTTAGATTCACCTCTGGTTCTGCATTGGAGAACACCATAATGAGGCAGTGATGGTAATTAGATTCACTATGGATCTAATAAAAATGTGATTATTCTTTTCCGATCATGGTGTTTTACTAAATCACAAGTATTTGGGAATTTTATGTTGAAAGCATGATGAAATAATTGTGGAGTGAAAGAAATACTTCCAATTATATTCAGATTGATCATATCTAGATGGAAAGTGAAAAAGGTGTTATATATCATATAGATCATGATAATAATCATTTTGATCATAATCATGTCCATCACATTCCGACCAAATAAATTCTGGACAATAATATTTAGGTTGATTTGGAATGAAAGTTGGTTGAAGGAGTTTTGGGAATTTTCCATACATTCTATTTTAATCCAAATGATGCTTAAAATTATCTTCAATGTATTCAAAACCATTAAGTAAGTCTCTATAACTTGTTGATTTTTGTGAATGAAAAATATGATGATAGGTATGATGAAGAAAAATGTGTCATTGGGGCTCAGGAATAAAAAGTTATTGGTGAGTTTGAGGATAAAAATGATGTAGTTGAGCCTATGAAAGAAAATTTCAGTACTGAAGAATTCCTACTGAAGAAATCATATTAATGAAATGATAATAGAATTTCATAACGAAAAAATCAAACTGGGAAATCGGAATGGAAAATCCGAATTGAACTAAAGTTTTTCAAAGACTTAAAAATGTGAGCTGAAGTTGTTCAATGTTTCATGAAGGTTTGAGAATAGTTGAGCAACCTTGATGAAGTCATAAAAGCATCCTAAATTGAAGGCAAATTGAATTTTTTGTAAATTTTTTTGAGTGTGAATCCTTTTTATTAACCCATCCAAAATCATATCAGGGGACCTATAAAATGTGAAAAGTGTCGTGTTATTTAACTTGCAGATTTACTATTCATTAAAGATAAGATAGAAGATCCGAGTTTTAAAAGAGAAGATTAATTTTTCGTATTGATAATTTTGGAAGACGGGTTGTTGGATAGAAGTGACATGAGAAGAGACAAGATTGTGATGTTTTAGCTGATTATAATATTAAGCTGATAATTGTATCGAGCTGGATAATTGGATAGTGGCTATTGTATTGAGTGTTTCCATACTATGGAGAATCATTCTAGGAAGAATCAGACAGATTTTTTATACATTGAATATATGTGGGGCACGTTTTAAAATACTATATTCTGAAAAATTAATATAATTTTCGTTCTGGGAAGAATCAGATAGGTAAAATCCCAATGGGAAGAATCAAATAGGGAAAACATAATATAAAAATCAAATTGAGTTCTCCTTAATAAATTCTTTTTTGTTCTTACTAGCATTTGGGTAAGAAAATGAATTTTTGTTTTTCTAGGATTAAATTTGTGGATGTTGAATAATAAACATAGGTAAGATGTTTTGATAAAATATTATTTTATTATCCCATTTATTCAACTATTTAAGAACCAGAATCTTCATTTCTGGTATGGATCTTGACTTTGGGTTGTTTTTTTGGAAAATTAAGAAATGATGTTTTTCTATGTACATGCCATGTACTTCTGAGTACATGTCGTATAGCCGGTTTCCATGTACAGCTGCATATTGGGTATGTAATGGATTAGTAAATTTTTATATGATGACCAAGATGATCCGCTTATGTCGAGCAAGTTGAGGCTAACAAATGGCATGAAAATTTAATTATCAGGCCATGTATTTTTCTTCTTATTTTAGTTATTGGTGAGGGTCATGTATTCTGTCTGGATAAATCTTCTTCTCCCCATGGTTCATACAAGATATCCATGGAAGGGTCAACTAAATATGAACCACTTTCGATTCATTGTTCGACCTTCGATTGACATGTCATCAGGTGTGTTATAATCCCACCTCTCAGATCTCAATTCCCACAGATTAATTCTTCCAGATTTCTCATCTATTGTGAGTTATCGAAGGTTTGGTGTTTTTATTCTTTTTGTAGATATACGAAATTTCAGGCCAATTCAAGATCAAAATTTCATGTATATCGATCATGCGACATCTAGATAGGTGGTTTGTTCCTTTTGTTGATCGACTATGGATTATATATTCTTAATGTGCCACATACCCATGTTTGGGGTATTGCATGGTTTAGAATCTGACCCTTTTTATTACCTACTATGATTTTATTGTTTAATTAGGGGTGTTTGATTTGGTGTAAGGTTAAGTACCATGTTACAGGACACTCCATGTGTGTGTTTTTTGGTTTGATTGTTTATGGCTGGTTGGTCTAGAATTCCTGCTATGATTTCCCTATTTTCCATGACTTATTTTGTTTGGATGGTGTTACTTATTATATGAGATGCATGTAAAATGCATTGTGGAAATTTGACGGATGGGAATTTCACTTTGAGCGCGTACTGAGATAAGGTAATCAATGTATTTTTTACAATCATGTTTACACATGTTTATTGATTGTGAGTGCTGATAGGTGGTCATTGACCTGGGGGTTTATACTATGAAAGCTTCCCTAGTGGTCGTTTATAATTTATTGATGCTAAGTTGGAAAAGGGGGTATTGATCATGAGAGGGGCCTATGTGGTTGTTTGTAATGGATTATTGCTATGTTAGACCAAAGGGGTTATGCAATGAGGGATTCTTAGAGGGTCGTCATTATATCAATTAATGTTCTGTTATCCAAGGTAGGATTAGAATGTGAAAAATTCCCCAAAGTTTCACGATTGAATAATTGAATGATTCTAATGAATCTTCCAAGACAATGAACATGCTTGGAATCAGTCTTCCTTATTTTGTTTATATGGTCTTCTAAGATATCTATTTTGTAACTATTATACATGGGATACAGAGCATAGGCTATATCCTTTCGTTACATGATTCAACAGATTCATTAGTTGATAAATGTAAATGAATTTAACTAAATACTATAGGATTTATAAATTTTGAGTACTTCCTAATTTATTGTTTTATTTTTTCATATTACAAGCTCTATATTTCCACTAATAGTTAAGAACATATATTTTGCTATTTCCCTACTGGGATTCATCTCACACCATATTTGGGTCATTCTTTTGGACCCAAATAGATTATATGGTTATAGGTATAAATAAGTAAAATCACCCTTCTACATCAGGTAAATGATTGATGTTAAAGCTAGAGAGAACATGACCAAGATTAGTCCTGCAATTCTATTGATGTTTACTTGATTCTTTTCCACTTGCATTTTTTGTATTTATTTAAAACATTGTGACTTGTTTGGCTATTTTCATAGATACATATTCCATTCATCATATATATATTATGGGTTCTATTCGATTTACATTCTGTATTCTATTATTTATGAATTTTTGGTATTACTGCTTCCACTAGTATTTCATATTTACTTACGGATGTGTATACTCTTCCAATGAGGGAATATTTCTAAAAATATCAAACCTTTTCCCTTGATAATAGTTTTCAACCTCTAGTGTTTGGGGAAATTCCGTAGAGTTCATGTGACCAAAAGTGTATGGGGTACCTTTGGGCATCACTTGTATCCGGGACATAACAAAGTGGTATAAAAGGAGTTATTCTCTTATTTTCATTAATATTTGGATCCAATAGACTGGGATATGAAGGAATATGTAGTTAGTAATATGTTGTTCATGGTATTATCTGACCCGTGTATAAGGAAAAGCCATGTTACCTCAAATATTGCAATTTTGTCGGGTTATGAAATTTTTACAGTTAACATGATTTCAAAGTTGGGTGTAACACATGATTTGTGCTATTATTTTAAATATCATTTTGGTTCTATTTATTTTTCTACCTAATGATACGAGGGTATTCCATCTCAATCATCATGTAGGCACTTTATAGAGATCATGTGTCATGCATTCTTGTCATGCCATTTCAGGTACATTACTAATTGTGTGTTATTATGACTGTTGTTATGCTAGATATTCATTTTTTTGTGACAGATGTCATGATAGAAATACCAAATATCTTAATAGGGTATCTGTATATGTAATGATTCATTTGGATGGACTCTAAGAATTCATCTCTATGTTGTTATTGGCCCTCGTGGATTAGAATTTGGTGGATCATGTTTAATCATTAATTATATTTTCTCTTACTATGATGTGAAAAAATAGGCAAAAATTGGATCAATGGGAGAAAAAAATATTATAGATCATAACATAGAAATCCTTGGTCAAATATTAGGTTTTTAAGGGTTCTAGATATGTTTTGGAGTCTTATTGTCTGGAAACCCAGACAACACGACCTGTGATATAATGAACATACACCATGTGTTCTTCTATACTGGAATAAATAAGTTTTCTTTAGTAAACACCTTGTACCATATATACATGGAATTTAGTTTTTTAATGTGTGACTGACTATGTGAGCATAGACATGGGGTTTAAAAATGATTTTTTGAACACACTGTGTACTAGGAACACAAAATGTACTGTGTAGGACCTTATATATAACCATATGACTAACGACACAGGTGGATGAAACATAAGTTGTACATGTTGTGTATAGATTATACACAATGGGTATAAATAAACCACGTATCCAGATGTGTGACTAATGACATGGGTGGATTAAACATTAGTTGTGCACACTACATCTATTGTGAACGCAACATGTTGAATTGAATCAGCAGGGCTATGTGGTTTAGGCCGGGTAAAAGTTCTCTGATAGGAGGAAGGATTCAAGTATATACCATGTCTCATGAGGATCATGCCTTGTGTATGAGGCATTATACGATCAGGATGGTAACGATACATTCCCATGTTAAGGATCAAGGGAACACATCTTGTAGTGGTTCTACATGCCATTTAACCCTGATTTGTAAAACATGAATGCTTTCTTCTCATCTTAATTTATTGAACATCTATGTTGTCTTCCTTGGCAATCATGAAATGAGGTGTGCACGTTAACTTGAAGATTCATGCCACCAAGACATCCTCTTGTTGTATGCCAGGTATAAGTTGGTGACCAGACATCGAAAATGGTATATTTGGGACTAACAACATATCATCCTATCATGCCCATCCTGGCACCCGCTATTATACCAGACACGGGTGATGAAGTAAAATTCCATGATGTGTTTTTGAGAATGATGTAGAATTTTTAGGGAACAAAACATCCATCCTTGACTATAGCAGAGCTGACGTGCGTGTTCAAATAGCAGCAATCTTTCACATTCTAATTTTATGGATGGGTATATACAATAGATTCAAGGTTGGAGGCCATGATTTCAATCATCAATCCTTTGGAGACGCCTTCAGAAATGAGGGTGAAGCTTGTGGCGTACATGCTACCAGATTTCACCATGAAATGTTGGGATTTTATCTCACAGGTGGGAAACCATCGATTTATGTCTAGGGAATATTGTCAAATAAACTTATATGTTTACATCTACCCCAATAAATTTTGGGATGGTCATGCTCGAGATTTCTTTCATTTGGAGCAGGTTACTCTTCTAGTTATAGATTACTCTTCTTGTTTTACTGATCTACAATGCATCACACCTCTTTTGGGAGGTGTTGTGTTATCACCGGGTAGGTGGTTTGAGGATGGTCTTAGGTAAGACATTAGATCACTGATGAATGTCTTCAGGATGAATTTAGTGACTACTATAGTGAGTCATGTGCTAGTTACCAAGAGCAATCCTAGGATGTAAGGAGGCATGAGCCATGGTGGTTCATCATCCAGTGTTGGTAACCCTTCGACCGATAGCAAGAAGTGATGTGGGGAGATTTCACGAGATGTTTATTTAGGTAGCCAAATGTTGTGCTACCAGTATTGGATGAGTGGGAACATGAAGGATCACTACCTAAGAGACCCATTCTAGTGTTGATCTTGTAGAAAGATGGGTCATCTTATGCATTTTTGAAGGAAGTTCTCACTAGCAGCGAGTGATATGGGATCTATCATGACTCCACATTCAGGACAAAGGCCACAAGTATCTCATCAGCCAGTGAATTGGGGTTCATCAAGCCAAGGATGTGGTTGTGGAAATGGAATCTTGGTGATTAGTTCCTAGAGACTATGGGGTGGAAAATATCAGGGTAGTCTGGAAATGTCGTAGGTCCACAGTACATGACCGACTATTGCAATGGAATAGTCCCAATAGGAGCATTATCTCGTAACCTGTACAGTTAGAGGTACAATTCATGTTGCCTTGTTTTTTTCTTCTACTATTTTGAAACACTGGCTTCCTATACTCTTTTTTATCTAGTTTCTTTTTTGAGATCCTTGGACTCTGCATGTTCACATCAAATGATGTTATGATGCTAGACTCTATTGGGGCTTAGGTTGGCTAGTGTACCTCAGTGAAAGGAGTTCCCTCTTAAGATTGGAGGTTGTCACATATTGTGGGACATCTATGTATTACTGATGATATGATTTTATTTCATTATCATAATGACCTTGTTAGTCTTCTTTCATTCATTTGTTTATTTAAATATATGTAGGGTGAGTTTCACATCACCAGAGGGAGGGTCTTTTATACACAAGGGAGAGTGGGATCTCTAGGCTAGAAGAGTTGGGCCTAAGCATCTTGGGATGGGAGAAATTACAACCCAAATTACTAGTTTATATCTAGAAATCCAGGGGACTTCATAGATGGACATTCCTCTAGTGGTGGATCATATTATAGATGAATTTATAGAGGAATTTTCAAGTTTAACTCTGTAGAGAGAGGTACATTTTCCTGTTGAGATTGTTCCTGGAGAAAAATAGGTGTCCATTCCTCTTTATAGAAGCTCAAGAAGATGATTGAGGAGTTATAAACAAAGGTTTTCATCTGAACCAATACTTCTCCAATGGGTTCACCAGTCCTTTTTACAATGAAGGCAGCCATACCCTTAGAATTTGTGTGGATTATCGGAATCTTAACCATTTGAGAGTCAATAACTGTTATCTGTTTCTAATAATTTGTGATATATTTGATTAGATTTGTGGAGCCCATGTTTTTTCAAACACTGACTTTAGATCTGGTTATCATCATTTTTGCGTTAGACCATCAAATATACCACGTACATTCTTTTTATGTAGGTATGATTTAAAAGAGTTTTTGGTTATCCAATTTAGTCTCACAAACACACCAGTATTTTTCATGGAACCTATGAACCATGGGTTCTATTATTAATTGGATTATTTTTTTCAAGTATTTGTGGATGATATCTTAGTGTACTCAAACACTCAAAATGACCATGCCATCCAACATGAGATCATATTGAGTATACTGAGAAAGCATAGAGTATATGATATGCTCTAAAAAATGTGACTTTTGGATGGGCTAGATTCCCTTCCTAGGTCATGTAATCTCAGATACAAGACAAACAATAGACCTAGATAAAATGAGAGATGTATTTACCTAGGGGAATCCAATGAACATCTTTGAGGTACTGAGTTTTTTGAGGAAGACTGGTTACTAAAGACATTTTATTCATTACTTCTCACATTAAAAACACCACTAACAGTCCTGAGTAAGTGGTTGTGAATTACTTTTTGATATATTCCTAAGATTCAACATCACAGGAGTTGAAAGGGAGAATGAATTCAATACTGATACTAGTTTTTCCATAACATGGAAAAGTTTTACACCATTTACACAGATGCATCAGGTATCAGGATGGGAGGAGTTCTTATGCATCAGGAATTAGTTTTAGTGTGTGGGTCTCTGCAGATGAGGCAAAAAAAATAAATTACTCGATGCATAATCTGCAGTTGTGCATTATTTTCACCATTGAAGACAATAACTTGTCAGATATCATTTTTTTGAACACTGAAAACAAAAGCCTCAAGTATATCTTTAAATATCTTGATATAAATTTGAGATAGAGATATTGGTTTGATTACCTTAATTCTTTCGACTTTGATCTTGCATACACTATTGGGAAAGGCAACGTAGTGGCTGATGCATTGAGTTGGAGAATTCAGATACGAGGAGTTAGAGAGGCCATCAGTTAGTTGAATATTATGGCTCTATTATCTAAGATGTATTTTGAGGTTCAAGAAAAATAGGGTAGTCATTTATTTTTTCTATATTTGTCACCTCTACTCTACTCAATCAAGTTCTAATGAGAAAACTATTAGATTATGAAGGATTAATCTTAAGGGAGAGTGTGTTAGGAGATGATCCTACTCCTAGACAGATTATAGGTGGGGATGTGGTTATTTATTTTGATGGACGTGTATGGGTTTCAACAGTTATATGTGGGGAGATTTTGCGGGATTATCATTCCTCATATGTGCAGTTCATCCTTGTGTAAAAAATATGTATCGAGATCTACATCATTTGTATTTGTGTCCAAGCATGAATAAGGATATTGTTGGTTTTTTATGAGTTGTTCCAATTGTCGGTATGATAATGTGGAGTAATAGTGACCATTATAGCCTTTACAACAATTACCCATTCCTAAATGAAAGTGGAATGATTTTATGGTGAATTTTAGTATAGGTATACCAAGGTTACCATGAGGGAATGATTCAGTTTGGTTTTTTATCAAGAAACTCGTGAAGGATGAACATTTATTTCTAGTCAAGGAAACCTTCATTGTTGATGATCATAGAAAGTTTTACATATGATTGATTGTGTGTTTTCATGGGGGGTTTAACTATTTTGTTTCAAAAACGGATGCTCCGAATACTTCTCATGTCTGGAAGGGACTACATAGGGCTTTTGGTGCATAGATACATCTGAGTACAATCTACCAATCCCTGACATATATCTTGTCTGAGCGCATGATTCGGGTGTTTGAGGACATGCTTCGAGCATGTGTCCTATATTTCAAGGGCTCTTGGGAGATACATATACCCCTTGTTGAGGAGACAATAGAGTAGGTAGAGTTGATTCAGAAGAGTATGGATACTTCACAGTCGTACTATAAATCTTATGCTGATCAACGAAGACAACCTCTGGAGTCTAAGGTCGGAGACCATGTTTTCTTATGTGCCACATCGAGGTTGGGACACATTAGGATTTGGATATAGTGGAAGATTTCATCGAGATACAATGGTCCATTTGAGGTTTTGGAGAGAGTCAGGCCGATTGCCTATCAGTTGGAGTTACATTAGAGGTACAAGGGTATGCATGCCGTAATTCATGTTTCACAGCTATGGTGTTATTTTTTTTTACTGTCTCATTTTTTGACCTAAGGAGGTTGAGTTACATTTGGATGCATCCTATAATGAGAACCCTATTCATATTTTGGATCATGCATGATATTTCTCCTTGTCCATTCTTGTCCACCGGTATGGGTGCTACGACAGCACAGGCGAGTACAAGACGAGACTTGGTAGAGGGAGGCAGACGTATGATTATAGTGTCCAGAGTTTCTTGCTGATTCTGCTTCACCGCCATTGGAAAAGAAATTTGGAGATAAATTTATTTAATGGGTGAGGTTCTTAAAACCCCATATCTTCATTTTAGGTACGGATCTTATCATTCTGTAGTTTTTGTGGAAAATGAAGAAATGAGGTTCTTCTCAGTACACAACATGTAATTTTGAGTACCTATCATGTACTTTGTTGCTGTGTACAGCCGCATACTGGATGTGTAATAGATGAGTATATGTCCGTGTAATGACTTGGTAGCCTCAATTATATATGGGTGGGTGGAGGAGAATACACAGCGTGTACATTTAATGAACACGCTATGTACTTTTATTTTTATTTTATATACCTGTGAGGGGTCACGTCTTATGTATGGATACATATTTTCACATTGGATAGTATAAGAGTGAAAGATAAGGGAAAACAAACACTGAACACCTCTCTATTCTTCTTCTAACTACCAATTGAGATGTCATCAAGTGTGTTGGATTCCCACGAGTGAGTTCTCAATTCCAATAGAGAATTTCATCCTAATTTCCCTTCTCTTGTGATTTATTAAATGTTTGGATTGTTTCATATTTTTGTAGATCTATTCCATTTTAGGTCGATTCAAGAGCCAACGTTCATGTATATCGATCTTGTGACATTGATTTAACTGTTTGGTGCCTTTTGTTCTCCGTATTTGGATTACATATACTTAATGTGCCGGAGACCTACATTTTGGGTATTGGATGATTTGAAAGAAAGAGTAATGTTATATCCAAAATGTTTTTCACAATTGTTTTAAATAGTTTTCATGGGATTTATTAATGATATTGTCCCTATAATTTAATTAAAAGGGTTTGATTCCCATTATTGTTCATGGTTGGGGAAAATATAGCTTATGTAATTAGTGAACCCAGATGAAACTTAAATACATTAGGTTATGATTATGTTCTATATAGAATTATATTGGAAGTGGAATGTATTATTGTTCCAATAGTATGTGTTATTTTTAGGATTTTATAAGGTTTTAAAGGTGGTGGTTTCCTAATGAATGTAAATTAAATTTCTATATTTTTGAATGAGTCATCATGTAACAAATTTTATTTCAAAAGGATAGATAAATATTCATTAAAATGAAAAATAATGATACTTTTAGATATAAAGTAACGTTATTTAATAAATATTTTTCATGGGTGTTCATGTTTTTTACTATAATTATTTATTTCTTCTTATTATGTACCTTATTGAGATTGTTTTCATCATCCCACATTTTTTAGTGATTTTCATATACATTAAGGATGGTTAATGGAATGAATGGTTTCAATTTGAATGTCCTAAGAATATTTATGAAATAAACTTATATTTTGTTGTAAATTTTTCGTATTTTGTAAAAAAAATGTTACAGAATGTATCATCCTACTTGTTATATATATGGGTTTGATATGTAAGATTTATTAACTAACTCTCTAATACTGTTACTGTAAAACATATTTGAGAATACAATAAAAGTTCATTCTAGTTTAAATTCACAAGAATAATTAATTATTAAGGTTGAGTCCTTTCAATTTCTATCAAATAAAGTTTTATATAAAATTATAAAATATGATATTATTGGATAAAATGTTAATCATCTTCTATAACTAAACTAGTTTGTATTTTAGAAATATGCATAGTTATTTTGGAGAAATCAAAATTATTTGGGATAATATGAATAAAGAAATCTTAGTCATTATAATCCTTATATGTTGGTATTGTTTTATTTGATTGATATGATCATAATATGCTTTTTGGTTTAGTAAATGGATTGATGTAGTAGGATCCAATGTAATAATGGATGTGAAGGAAATTTCGATGGGTATTGCAATAAAAACCCTATAGGAATAATATATTTTGTGAAAACTCTTGTGGGTATTCTTAACCAGCTTCTATGATTTATGATTAAGAACTAGAACCTATGTTAATTCCATAACTCATCGAATAATTCGGATATGAAGATCCATGGATGTTCTAGTTATAAAAACCATAAGGGTAAAAAAATGGCTTATTTTTCATTATTGTGGAAAGAAGAACCCATTAAAATTATATAAAAAATAGGAATATGGTTTATATGTGGTAAATTAGGTCATATAGAAATAATATTCCAAGGAAAAGGGAGTTTTAAATTAACACCATGAAGGGGAAATAATATAATCCCAAGCTATCAATTGAACATTTTAATGTGGGGATAATCGTTTTTTTGAAAATCAATTTAATAGTGGGAAGGCTAAAAAATTGGATCAATAAGATCATCAGTATATCTATTTAAAAATAAATAATTCTACTATAATTAAGATGATGAAACTAAAAATTGATAATTAAATATATATATATATTATTTCTTGGCATATGTTTTCAAATTATTGAATCATAGAATATTATTCATATTTTTGTTTATTGGAAATCAGTATTAAGGAATATGATTGAGAAACCAAGTTAATGGATTATGAATAATGAATAATGAATAATATTTTTACAAAAAATGGATTCAATAGTTATGTAATATTTATCTATGATCATAAATTTAAAATAAATAACACTCTTTTGATGATGAGATTAGCTTGGGAGACTATTATTGTGTTTTGACAAATATTTGAGGTATAAGTACCCCTTAAGTGCATCATGGAAAACATTTATCTATGGAATAATTATATTTATATTTTTAAACATATTTTTAGTGTTTTGGA
This sequence comes from Viscum album, assembly GCA_963277665.1. Taxonomy (NCBI): domain Eukaryota; kingdom Viridiplantae; phylum Streptophyta; class Magnoliopsida; order Santalales; family Viscaceae; genus Viscum; species Viscum album. The sequence continues at coordinate 1,831,493,430 of OY728136.1, forward strand.
TTAAATTAATGGGTTTTAATATTTTTATTTCGAGGTAATTATGAGTTATTAAATTTTTTAAGATGCAGAAATTAATATATTTGAAAAAATTTTAGGATAATACAATTATTTAATGATGAATATATTATTATTATTTTTGTGAGTTTTTATCAAATATATAGGGATGTTATAAGGATTATATTAATATAATTTTACAAAATGGAAAACCCATATGTTAGGTGACAAACGGTTGCATCCAACAAGGGTTCAAGGCTTGAACACACATCCAAATGGAGGTAAGGGAGCATCACCTACCATAGGTTAACACGATTTATTTGTCATTATGACATTGTTTTTAATTATTCAAATAATATAAAAGAAAAATTTTATTAAGATTTTGGGAATATATTTTTTATCGTATAGATATCCACGATAATGAAAAAAAATTGGTGAATATGGGATTAATATTAATTAAATAATCACTATTTTGGGAACTTTATATGAATAAGGTAAAACGAATAGTATATGATTTTTAGGTGTAAATGAGAATTATATGTTGAAAGAATATACGATTTCAATGTGGTTTTATTGAGTTTCGGGTTGTTTATAGAAATTTCTATTATATCATTGAGATTATATGTTTATTTAATATAATTTTTAGGATGATACATCAAGAGTGATTGATATTGTTTTGAGATAATTATTAAATAAATCATATAATACAACATGATCAAATCCATATAATATTTGGATTTTAATATTAGTGTTTAAGAATTTGATTATTTTGTGGATATTAATTAATTTAATGATATACATTAAAATCGGGGTTTTAATGTTGAATTTTGGAAATTAATATAATTTTTCATAAAAATACAAATTATTCATTTTGGAGTTTATATTACATTTTCCTAACTTTTCTTTGTTTTGGGTAGTGTCCATAGATAATTGAAGTATCATGTAAACCATTTTTGTATTATGTGATTTATTATAAGGTGATTATAGTTCTTAATGTATAAAACAATTATGTTGATTACTTAAAGTTTAGAGAAAAAATGTGTTTGTGATGGAAATTGATTAAAATATGAAAAAATTCTTCAAAAGGAAATATAATTTTTTATGAATTTTTTATTGATGATAAATTAATTACTCTACTAAAAGGAAATGTTCCTGAATAAAAAAATCCAATTAAATTTGTTATCGATAAATAAATTTACTTTTAACCCATTACATTTTTTATGTTTTTTGATGGAGAAATTTCTAATGATAATGTTATCTATCAATCTATATCATTATTTGGAATTTAAGTTTTTATTCTATACCCATGTTTTCTCTCCGCAACAATTATTTTTAACATAGAACCCTAGTTATGTGTTATTCTGGATGACGATCATAATTCCCTATTATAAAGTTTTAAGAGAATATTTTATTAACCATATTAACATTGTTGGATTTTAAATATTTTATTATCAAAATTTGAGCTCTATATTATGATCAACAATTTAAATTTCAAGGACGGAATTTCAAAATGTGTGTGGGGGATATGTTATATCCTGGTATTTTTAAAAGAATTACTATATTCAATCATGTACACGATATGAAACACCGATAACAAATGAAAACTATATTATTAATATTTAAATGTTAATTCCATGACTGAAGGCCATTAATTTTTTATTTATACACCCCCACTTTAAACTTGTTTAATGGGTAACCTTACATGGTTTGAAATCCTAGAGGTACTTTATCATAATGCATGACCTAGAGGCCATAAATACCTAACACTAATATAGCTGACCATCCCAAGTGTATTGTAACAATTAACTTATACATTAAATTATTAATAATGAATAGTATTATCAAAATTATTAAATATAGAATAGGATTACGTATTTATTTTATATTAATTAATGATTTTTAAATGAGTAAACAATATATTGTAAATCAATATTATTCATTGAAAATATATTTTACTAAAAAATGGTGTTTCATTATTTTATTGTCTGAATATTATAATTAATATTATTAAATTTATGAAAATTTATTTGGAAAAAATAACTTCATTTTTAATTAATAATGTCACAAATAATTTAGGATAAATTTTTGGGGATTTTCATAAAAGGGAGATTTATCATTGGATAATGAAAATTAATGTTTTTTCTTAAAAATTTTAATTTATTTATATGTATTAAAAATAAAAAATATACATTTTAATATGTTATAAAATATTGTTATATCATTTTTTATTTATAAAATCTTATAATGTGTTTTTAAAATGAATTTTATAAGTTATTTTCGTATAAAAACTTTTTTACAATATAAATGAAATTTTTCAAAAAAAATCTTTTCATTACACATTTCTATTTTAATTTTAAATAAAATTATGCCACTTTTGAGTTTTGAATCATGAAAAAAGGATTTAATGTATTGAATTTGTCGGTAAAAATTTATTAAATAAGATCCATGTATTTTTTGGGTCAAAATGAATTGTAACATTAAAATTTGAGTCACCACAACAAAGGGTAAAATGAGTAAATAAAGTTGAAGATAAAATAAAAAGGAATAAATTGACCCAAAATAGGATTTATTTTATTGAATGATAAAATTTAATCCAATGTAATTAATTATTTGTTTATATATATTTTTTTAATTGGGTTTGTATTTTAAACATTACATCATTTTATTTAATGAAAAGTAAAAATTGTCACAATATTGTTTTTATTGAATATAATATTTTTAACATAGAGTTACCCACAAGATATGATATTTTATACATATTACATTGAAATATAAATAATTTATTTTCAATATGGAATTTTTTTATTTTTAGTAATGAAATAAATACCTTAAATATTAACACAACACTGAAATTATAATTAATCAAATAATCAAAAAATATAATAAATGATATTAAAAAAATTAAAAGAAATATAAATTGAGATAATTAATGTTATTGATAAATTTTATATATTGAATTGAAATTTTAGGAATCTGTTAAAAATATTGTTTTTGAATTTTACATTATGTATTCACGCAATTAAAATAATAGTAATGAATATATCTCAAAATTGACATTTATGATAAATTATAAAAAATAAGATTTTATTAAATGGTATATATTTTTTATAAATAATATATTTTTCCAATGATTTATGATATGGTTTAAACCAACTACGGTCCATTTATGGGAATTTTTTCACTTTATAGTAACTATCATTACCCTTAAATAGTAAAACTCATTGTTGTCATAGTAATCGTGATTGGGTTTATGTGGGGTGAAAAATCGAAAAGGGTAAAAATATAAGGGGTTTTTTTTATTTTATGAGATTATTTTGAAAATTATTATACTCTCTTTAATAAAATAACTTTTAACCATTTGGAATTAAAATTAATTTATATTAATTTAATATTTTGTGGAATTCCATGAGTTCCCCTCCACTGTCTTATAAAAGGGAATATCTTATTTTTTTTACACTAAACTTAAAGCGCCATGTGGTTTTTTAAATACAAACCAAATTAAATTACTATAGCCCCAAACATAATTATATAGGTATTGGATTAGAAAAAATAACAATGTTAGAGTGATTAACATGTTAATCGACTGATATTTTCTAAAGAAGAGGTTTAGTTAAAACCATAATTTTTATTTTTATTTCTTCTTCCACCGCATTAAAGTATTCATTAACCATGAATATATAATAAAACGATTTTAATAAATATTGGAAGGATTTTTGTTAGTCCCAAAACCTATATCTATATTTATATCCCAAAATGGGAAATGGTACAATCGTTTGTATGTACATTAAATAGCCACCTTGTGAATTGATGCAATTCATTTTCCATATCCATATTTCAAGACTGGTTATAATGATGCATTGAATGTATATATATGATAGTAATTACCTATTTTTCATTATAAAAATTTAATATATCATTTACTATCATTCTATTCCATTCAATGAAAAATTATAACATCGTTAATGTGTACGTGCAAACTACAACCACCACAAAGCGGTGTGATTCATTTTTCATTACCACATCACATGGACGGTATATTTCGTTATAATTTGAAATTAATATTATATTTATTGTATGATTATAATTATTAAAATATAAAAATATAGTTACACTCTTTCCATAATGATCTTTGATAAATTGAATGCTTACTCATACGTACGTTTGGCTTACCATCTCCATAACAGTAACATAGTTTATTTGTCATAACCATTATTCATTATTGCATTGAAAAGTATAATTTTTTTTATAAATTACAATTATGTAATTATTTTTATTCTGTATATTATGGAATAATTGAAAGTTTTTCCATGATCTACTTATAGAAGACATTCCGGACTTATGAAAGGGATATCATCAGAACAACCGATGTAAATTTAATTAATAAATAAATTAATTAATTAATTAATGGTTAGGGATAAAATAAATGAAATATTAAAAAAATATGAATAAATTTAATAATTAACTTATGTTTGTTATTCTAGAAAATAAATAACATAAATAACAATTAAAACTCTATGTAAGGGATATTAATTTAAAAATCATCTTTTATAGTTTCCATTAAAACACTATTTTTAGTTCATATCCATAATTATATAGATATTTATTGAATAATTTTATATTAAAATGAATTATTTATAAAGGAAATTTTAGGTTGATTTTAACTTTCATTGAATGGTTTTAAAAATGATTTTTAATGGAATGTTTTTCTTTCTTTACTAAAAAACAAAAGTGAACGTTCTTTGTAAACATATTTTGTGAAAATTACTTCTCCATCCACCCTATTTTTTTGAAGATATTCTTCCTCTACATGATTTATTTTTTTCATCAAATAAAAAATTTCAATTTTCTTGTTATTTTGGTATTTAAAATGGGTATTAATGATGAAATAGTATTTTGATATCATAATGGTTTTGTGAATATGGTTGAACGATTTTTTCAAGGGTTTTATTCGAGATATAGTCCAAAGAAATTGTTTATGAAGATTTGTGGCTATTCTAAATGATGTGTCAGGACAATAAAACTTATATGATGGGTGTGCCCAAGTTTCTCACCAATGCATTGGGTAATGAATATGTTATCTGGAGAATTATATTGTAATTAGTCCATATGGTTATTCTAATTATAGGATATATTTCACTATTTTTAGGGATTTTTAGATATTGTGTCCCGAATAATATACATGAATTTTATATAAATTATATGGAGTTTTAAATAAAGCCATTTTATTTAAAAAGGTATGATAATGAAATTATTAAATGAATAATAATACCCCCTTTAGACAAAAAGATATGTTTTGATGATTTCATTCATTTATTTTTATGTTTTTACTAGACTAACATATTTCTTCTTATTATTTCTTTTACAATAATTTTTTTTCTCATCCAACATTTTAAAATGATTTTCATCAAGGATAAATATGGTTATGGAAAAGGAATAATTCTTGTTGAAATTCTGGATTATTACTCATAAAAAGAAGTAAAATTTTATTTTAAAAGTGCTATTTTGTGAGAAAAATTGAAATTGAATAGAAGTGTCCACATTTTATGTAAATGTGTTATTATGTAATACTTATGTCATAAGGATGTGAAATTATAATCCTAAAAGAAAATTGGGAATTTCATCTAGTGAATTCATGTTTAAATTCAATAGAAAATTTCATTTTTAAGGTTAGTTCCATATAGGTGGTAGGTAATATAATGAAATTTTAGAAGAAGAATATATTTTTTGATATTGTATCTGACACACAAAACCAAGCTTAAAGGAACCAAAAAAAAATTATTATTTATATATTAATCTTATAAAATATGCATTGAAGTGAAAATAATTAATAATAACAACCAAATTGTAATATATATATATATATATACTACTAATAACAAATATAATGATTAATTCTTAGGAAATGAGTATTCAATTTTTATTAAAGTTATTTTGTCCTTCAAAAATACTATTTCTTCAAAAATGGATTTCATTGGTTTTCGTGAGAGATTATTATAATTATTTTTTAAAACTTTGAGAAATTTTTTTTGAATTTTTTTTTAATTTTATTAAAAAAATATATAAAATTATCTTAGAGTGAATTTGTGTGTCACGCCCGGACGTCATTTAGAGGTACGAAATTAAATTTTAAACATTTATTTCATGAGTTAAATTGCCGGTTTATTTAATTACTTGGTTGAAATGTGGACTGAATCGACAAGGGGCTTCCGCAGTGGTGCTAATAAATGCGCGTTGGCCTTACATCGCTTGGCGTGCATGCAAAGAAGGATCAAGCTGGATAAATTTATTTTAAGTGCGTGTTGATAAGTGCGCGTTTGCTTCACGTCGCTCAGCACGTGGTGCCGATGCTCGAACATTAAATAACCGGATAAATTTTTTATTATGGTTTTATTGGTTATTATTGTATTATGATTATTATATTATTGTTATTATTATATTATGATTCTTGTTATTATTATCTTTATAGTTATTATGATATTATTATTATTATTGATAATATATTATTATTATTATTATTATTATCAATGTTATGCGATTATTATTATTAAGATTATGATTATTATTATTACTATTAATATTATTATCTCTAATATTATTATGATATTAATATTATTAATTTATTTTAGTTTGTTTAACTCTTCCCCCATACCTAACCCTAGCCGCCGCCACCCCCCTTCTCCTATTTTTATTTCTTTTCATTTACTTTTTTTTCTTACTTCTTCCCCACGTCTCCCCCTGCTTCTTTTTTGTTTTCTCCCCCATCCTCGGCACACCCATCATGCTGGTTCCCTCTCCCTCTCCGCCCGCTGCCACCCTCATCCTCCTGCACCTGCACCCCCGCCCTCCAGCAACCGAGCTCCGCCGGACTGCTTCCCTCTTCCTCTGCTCCGCCAGCCCAGACCACCCCTCCACAGTCGCGCCTTCCCCTTGCTCGCCGGATAGCAGCCGACACCCTCCCTCTGCTCGCCGGACATCAACCGGTGCCCCCCTGCTGCCCTCCACCAGCAGCCGCCGCACCTCCCCCCTGCTGCCAGCCACACCCCGCCGCTCCCATGTTGCACCCGTAGCAGACCAGCCCCCTGCCGTTCTACTTTCCTCATGCTTCTTTTCTTCTTCTTTTCTTCTACTTCTCTTCTTCTACTTATTCTTTTCTTCTTCTTCTTCCTCTTCCCCAGTCGGCGCTCTCTCCCTCTCCTCTGTTGCGCCGTTCCGGCACCCCCCACTAGACCAGCTTGGCTCTGCCCCGTCGCACCAGCCACCTGCACCCGCACCAGACCCCCTACCATCCCTATCCTCTGCCCCGAACCACACACTGCTCCCCCAGTTCAGCCACCCTCCTCCAACAACCGTCGATTTCTTCACTTTTTATTATTATTTTATTTTGTTTATTTCATTTTATTATTTTAACTTATAAGATATTACGGTTTTCTTTTATTATTATTAATGTGTTAATTATTACATTATTACTATAATTATTATTCTGTTATTAATATTATGTCAATAATAATCATATTATTATTATATTATTATTATTGTTATTTAATTATTATTATCATTATTATATTATGGTTATGCTATTATTATTTTTATTATATTATAAAATTATCATTATTATATTATGGGCATGCTATTAATATTAATATTATATTATATTATTATTGCTATTATTATTATTTTATTATTATTATTCTATTATGTTATTATTATTATTATTATTATGTTATCGCTATAATTATTATCATCATTATTATTGTGTTAACATTTTCATTGAACCTATTGTACGATCTACTGTTTTTAGGACCTGTTTGACGGCTCAAGACGGTGCGACCACGAAACAACTGGAGTCTTTCACCGTGTCTTTTTCCGCGCCTGTTTGAGGTAGGTGATTCCACACTCAATTATCATCTGGCGATCTTTTGCATGTTGGTTTAATTTTTCAACACCCTGGAAATTAGTTTCCATATTGAAAAATTAGTTTTGATTACGTTTTAAATGTGTATCTAATTTTCCAGTGGTATATTCATGTTGTGCAAGTCCATTTTTATTGAGAAAACGAACTTTGGCTGTTTATTATTATTTGTAAACTGTGCAGTGTGGTTTATGTTTTTTTTTTAAAGAAAAAAAGGAAGTTTTGGTGTGTGTGTGTGGTTTTCAGAGAGGATATCAGTGTTCAGGTGACACTTTTGGCTCTAAGTGATAATGTGACATGTTATATGAACTTTGATCTTTAGGCGAGCACTCGGAGGGAAGTCGGGGTATTAGGTGGGGAGACTGGGACTAGTGAGCTAGTGTTCCGGAGATGACCAGACCCGGTTTCATTGGCAGGTTTGACGATTGCAACACTAACTAAACATACGATATCTGAGGGTCGTGGCCTTCTAAGCCATGTGTTCTGAGGGTCGTGGCCTTCTAAGCAACGTTATCTGAGGGTCGTGGCCGCCTTAGCCACGTTCCACCGAGACACGACGTCCTAGGATCCCACTAGCACAAGTACTAGTACCCATAGGTCCTCTCCCATCTTTTGGTGCC